>CM033734.1:29885646-31085646 GCA_019671005.1 Hibiscus mutabilis
AGTATGTACCTAGTCGATTGACTAGCCAATTTGCCTCTTCTTGTTGTTCCTCATCGACCAGTTCTTCATACTCCTCGGGTTCTTCTTGATCGGCAATGTAGTTGCCGAGGTAACTAATTTTTCGTCAAAGTTAAACTATGCCGTGGCATGAAGAAGTTGGCATTCTTCTGGATCATCGGCATGCCTTAGTGTTTGGAACACATTTAGTTTAAGTTGCTGGTCATTCACCCTCATTGTGAGTTCTCCCTTTTCAACATCGATCAAGGTTCTCCCTGTTGCTAGGAATGGTCTCCCGAGAATGATGGGTGCATGCTCATCCGCTTCACAATCCAAAACAATAAAAGCGGGAAAAATAAATTTATCAACTTTTACCAAAGTATGTCCTCGATTTTTCCCTCTACGGATGCACATAGGATCTGGCATTCGGCTAGCTGCAGCATAATTGTTGTAGGTCTTGCCTTCCGATTCCTAGTTTCGGAAAACCGATTTAGGCATCAAATTTATGCTAGCCCCAAGGTCGCATAATGCTTTTCGACATAGTGGTTTCCAATAGAACAAGGTATTGTGAAACTTAGGGATCCTTCAACTTGGGTGGCATATGATTGTGCAACATTGCCATGCATCCCTCTGTTGCGGCAATTGTTTCAAACTCCTAGCCTTGTTCTCTTGGACACAATGTCTTTAAGAAACTTGGCATAGTTTGGCATTTGTTCAATTGCTTCCACCAATGGCAAGTTGATGTGGACTTGCTTTAGGATATCAAGAAACTTCTTGAATTGGTATTCTTGCTTTTGTCGCTTCAACCTTTGTGGGAATGGTGGTGGAAGTCGGATATCTTCGATCCTTTCATTGGTTTGGAACCTGATTGATGGCATTGCCAGGACAACTGGAGTTGCCCGAGGCATTATCAATTGGGGTTGCCAAGGCATGCTTATTGCCGGTTGTCGCGGCAATTCCTAGTTCAGCATCTGAGGCTTTGCCGCTAGGTTTGTCTTGATCTTTTTGTGGAGTTTTGTTTGATGAGCGGGTTTGAGCCTCTCTAAGTTGTTGGCCACTTCTAGTGGTGATCGCCTTGCATTGCTCATGGCCAATTCCTCTTGCGACTTCAGTATCGCTAGGTAAACCTCCTTGCGGTTTAGTATTTAGATTTTGAGCAAACTGTCCGACTTGATGATTTGATTGTCGCCTCTTGGTTTTGCAGTCTCATCTCGATCCTGTTAATAAAAGCTTCAGTTCTTTTTATGAAATTACTATTCTCAGCCATATAAGATTCAGTTTTCATCATAAAAGCATTTAGAGAATTTTCCAAAGAACTAGATGTTGTCGGTTGTTGCTGCGGCAACTGTTGCCGTGGCATATTTTGCTAAAATCCCGATGCTTGTGCATTCTGATTGTTCTGGTTTAGAGCATTGTTGGGATTACTCCATGAAAAATTTGGGTGCTTCTTCCAAGCTGGATTGTATGTATTGGACATCACATTGCTGTTCCGATTGTAATTCCCCACATAGAAGCTGGATTCCGGATTTTGCATACATTCAGAAGAATTATGGTTATCACCACATAACTCACAAAAAGAATCCATTACATTGACTTCATGTATGTTGTTTGGTTTTTGCATGTTCTGGACCATATTGGTTAAAGTGGCCAATTGTACTGAAATTGAATATGATGATCCTAGTTCATGTATTGTGGCTTGGCGTCTAACTCCTCCTCTTCTAGTAGATGGGAATTGATAATCATTCTTGGCCAGTCTATTTAGAATTTGCATTGCTTCCTCCGGCGACTTATCTAAGAGTATGCCGTTTGCCGAGGCATCTAGCATCATCCTTATTGGTGTATTCACATCGTTGTAAAACATTGTTACTTGAGTCCACACTAGGAATCCGTGTAGGGGGCACTTGTATAGAAGTTCTCTATATCGCTCCCAAGCCTCGTACATGGATTCATCATCTGCCTGCCGAAAAGAAGTAATGTCGTTACGAAGCTTATCAGTCAAATTTGTAGGATTAAACCAAGCAAGGAAATCACGACAAAGATCAGTCCAAGATGCTATTGATCCGACAGGAATGCTATTCAACCATGCTTTTGCCCTATCCCTCAGTGAATAGGGGAATAATCTTAACCGTAAGACATCGGGGGTGACTCAGAGTATTTTGAACGAGTTGCAAATCTCGATGAAAGATTTCAGATGTTGTCGTGCATCTTCAGTTGCTGAGCCGCCAAATTTACCAATTGTGTTGATCATATTAAACATTACCAGTTTTAACTCAAAGTGGTCGGCTTCAATTTCAGGTGCGACAACTCCTGGATTAAGTCCATCAAGATCTTCTTTAAGATAGTCTGGAATAGTTCTGTTTCGTGCAAGAATCACTCCTCCTCCTGCTGGAACATCTTGATTCATATTGCCGTCTTGGTTAGCCATTGCTACTCTTATCCTTCGTCTAAGTCTTTGTAAGGTTCATTCGATTTCTGGATCAAAGGGATATTCTGGTGTAGTCGGTCTCGCCCTGGTCATATACCAATGCAAAACCAAAGTTTGTTAGCCCTTTGAATCTTAAACAAGAAAAGTAAAAAGCAAGTGCAAGAAAATAAAAACAAAGTCGCTATTGCCAATCCCCAGCAACGACGCCAAAAACTTGTTGCGCGTAATAAGTGCTACACAATTGTGCAAGTATACACGTTGCAAGTTATAGTATAAAAGATATCGTCTCCACAGGGATTGGTGCCACTTCAAGAATCTAGTCTCTTGCACTGTAAAAAGTAAAAACACAAATAAAGGATTATAGGAGTTTTAACTAATACCTAGACTAGAAAGCAATAAAGTAAAATGAAAGATGAGATCAAATGAGAGAGAGATAGGCCAGGTTATCGTGAGTTGAGGTGTGATAGCCGATTGGATCGTCTTGGTAAAAGAGTGCACGGGCAACTCAGTTGTCGTGGTAACTTGCACAACGGGGTTGCCTTGGTAACAATTCGATGGTTGCCGGGGCAACTAGTTGGGCAACTACTTGGGCGTCTGGGCAGCAACCTTCAAGGTTCGACAGAGCGTTCTTCAATGGTTTCTTCTTATCCCTAAGTCGAAACTCTAGCTACTTGTGCATGCCTTGATAATACATCCCTGCGTGAATCAAGGGTGAACAACAACCAATCATGCGCTCCTCTTAGCCGTTGAAATCCTTAGCTTATTCCTAAGCCGGATTAATCTTCACCATCAATAGATTGAATAAAGATCATATTCATTCGTTTCTTGAATCTAACTCTCCCGATATTAGATAAATAGATGAAGTTACGAGATCCTCTCCCAATTCACTCGCAAACAAGAATAAGAACCAAGAATGAATAAACCTTGAATAGAAAAGTGCAAACTCTTATTACCTAAACAAAAACCAATAGTTTCTCACAACCACAAAACACAATAACCATAGCCAAATAGATTTAGTTCATGGCTAGGTTCCAAAGAATCACAAGATAAATAATCCCTAGCATGAACCCAATCGAACAAGAAAGAAAAGGATGATGAAGGAGGCTTGTCGAAATCCTCATTGCCCTAGATGCTTGTCGAAAATTCTCTCATCTTGTCTTCCTTGGACTTGTCGAAATTCCCCTCTCTTCCTCTCTCTATGGATTGTCGAAATCTCCCTCTTATTTATAGGGCTAGGTCAAAGTCCTTCTTTGAGGAGGAAGTTAAGTTGGAATTAAATTATCTTTAAAGAATATAATTCTTTATTATAATTATATTCCTACTAGAACTTCTCCTATCTTCTTGGAATTTAATTCTTCTTTAATCTCTTCATGGAAATCAAATTCCTTTGGGTTTGGGCTTTGCTCCACGTCATCTTGGACTTGTCTAGTCATCAATTTCGACTAACATATCACTTTTGCTCTTGTTGACAATTGCCCTGGCAACTGGCTTGGCGTCTCCTTCATGTATTGCCCTAGCAACTAGCTCGGCATCTCCTTCATGTATTGCCCTGGCAACTAGCTCGGCATATCCTTCATGCATTGCCCTAGCAACTAGCTCTAGCCTTGCTTTGGCAATTGATCCTGCACATACACACAAAACACACCAAAGCAACATCTTTTCCCACAAAAACTACCAAGTTATGTAATCAAGCTCAACGATGGAAGGAAACATGGATTAATGCATGAATGGCTAATTATGCAACTAATATGAGCCTAAGTCTAACAATAATATGAGTAAAAAGGGTAAGAAAAATAGTACTTTTGAACACTTATCACACCCCCAAACTCTAACTATTGCTTGTCCTCAAGCAATGCAAACTAATAATTACCTGCCAAGACTTCAATTTTCACAAACTTAGCTTTGAACTTGATTTCAATTCTCTCGAACCGGGGCACAAAGTATGATTTTTTTTTATTTTTCGGAAAACTTAAGAGTTACTCGGAATCAAACTATAATGCTTGTGAGTAAAAAAGGAGTTGTGTGCTAGTTGATTTTTCAGATTCTATGCAAACACGAGGTTTTAAAATTACTTCATTGGGTTCTTTTTAACATGTTTTAACTAGAGCAGTTTTTGGGCACCTCTAGTGTTTTGTTTTCTTAAGTTAATTTATTCGACTAGAGCCGGTTTCAGGCACCTCTAGCGATCAATTTTTTTAACACATACTAGAGCCGGTTTCGGGCACCTCTAGTGATCAATTTTTTTAGCACATGCTAGAGCCAATTTCGGGCACCTCTAGCATTCATCCAATTTTTATTCTAATCCCCCAAATTGTTAATTATCAACCTAAGTTCACTAGAATTCCTTAAATCAATCAAACCACAACAGTGTTTCATCAAATTTAGCATCATGGTAAAATTCTAAGTTTTTCCATGGTTATCCTAGAATAAAAATTCTATCAATTAAGTGCATTGGCAAAGTCATCATCGGATATTCATCAAATCTAAGCAATTCTTGTTCCAATTAAAGGCATGGCAAGCAATTTATGTATCCTAAATGTAATACTTAAGATGAATGTAACTAAACATGGTAACTACTAATAACAATCCCCCCCAAACTCGAGTGAGGCATTGTCCTCAATGTATGCATTAAAGAAAAATAAAAATAACAAAAAATAAAATGCATACGAGGACTTACTCCGAGAGTTCGTCATCGTAGATGATTAGTTTCCTTTTGGTCGGTGTCTTGATTCTCTTGCTTGAATGCGATGGTTGTTTTCTTGTTGCCGGTGGTGGAATCGATCCTTGTACGGGGTTGTCCTCATCGTCCTCTTCACCAGTGTCATTGGCTTTTCACTTGGAGGATTCAATTGGTGCGGTATTTGTTGGTGCAATGGAGGACTCGTCCGAATCTGAAAATCAGAAAATGATTCCATAGCAGTTGATTCGGGCATAAGTGCTTTACCTTTGGCTTTTGTAGTGGTTGCCGGGATATCTTTAGCTTTGGTTGCCGTGGCATCTTCAGGGTTGGTTGCCATGGCGTCAGCTTGTGCGTGCACGATGTAGGTTGCCGCGGCATCATCTATTGCGGTTGCCATGGTGACTGCTTCATTGGTTGCCGGGGCAAGGATCTCGGAAGGAAATTTTCTTAAACATCCTGGTCGTGAGTCTTGTTGTGGAAAAGAAAACAAAGAAAACCTGGAAACTAAAGATAATGAAGAAAAATAAAATATCTCCTAAAAATAAAAATAAAAAGAAAAAAGAAAAAGAAAATATTGAAAGGAGAGCATGCTCATGCATCTCCTAAGTTGACCACTTCTATGTTACGTTCCACATGGGCACCATTGTAGTGCTTCAATCTTTGTCCATTAACTTTGAATTCATGGTTGTCAGAGATGGACTTGATTATCACAGCACCATGGGAGAATGGTTTGACGACTTCGAATGGTCCTGACCATCTTGATTTCAGCTTTCCCGGGAAAAGTTTTAGCCGGGAATTAAATAGGAGAACTAATTGCCCTGGCGTGAATTACCGTGGCAATAGTTTCTTGTCATGTCATCGCTTTGTTTTCTCCTTGTAGATTCGTGCATTGTTATAGGCGAGTGCACGAAATTCTTCTATCTCATTGAGGTACATTTTGTCCGGCACTTTCCCAATCCATATTCACGGTCTTGATTGCCCAGTATGCCTTGTGTTTGATTTCCACCGGTAGATGACATGTTTTGCCATAGACAAGTCAGAAGGGGGAAATACCTAAGGGTGTTTTGAATGCAGTGCGATATGCCAAAAGTGCGTCATCTAGTCTTAATGACCAATCCTTCCTAGAGGGATTTACAACTTTCTCGAGTATACCCTTCAATTCCCGGTTGGAAATTTCTGCTTGCCCGTTGGTTTGTGGGTGGTATGCTGTGGCGATCTTGTGTGATACGCCAAAGCGTTGTAACATCTTGGCAATAAGTCTGTTGTCAAAATGCTTGTCTTCATCACTGATAATTGCTCTCGGCATCCCAAACCGTGTAAATATATTTTTCTGCAAGAGTCGTTGCACGGTCTTGGAATCGTTGTTGGGAACTGCAGCTACCTCAACCCATTTAGACACGTAGTCGACGGCAAGTAGATTGTAGAGGTTGCCGAATGAAGATGGGAAAGGTCCCATAAAATCGATCCCCCATACATCGAACAATTCCACCTCGATGATGTTCTGGAGCGGCATCTCATGTCGTCTAGAGATATTGCCCGTCCTCTGGCAACGATCACATTGCTTGTAAAAGTCTTGGGCATCTTTGTACAATGTTGGCCAATACAAACCGGATTGCAAAACTTTGGCCGCGGTACGAGTTCCTCCAAAATGTCCTTCATAGGGTGATGAATGGCATTGCCAGAGTACATTCTGTTCTTCTTTTTCAGGGACACATCGGCGTATAACCTGATCTGCACATTGTTTAAAAAAAAGAGGCTCGTCCCAAAAGTAATGCTTAGCATCATGGCGGAACCGCTTCTTCCCTTGGTGAGTAAGGCCATAAGGTAAAATACCACAAACAAGGAAATTAACTAAATCCGCTTACCAGGATATTGCCGAGGCATGTGCTGCCGTGGTGACTGCACCCAAAATTGTCGAGGCGTGCGCATCAAAGGCTACTGCGGCGTCGAGAGTTGTCGAGGCGTGTGCATCCATGGTTGTCGAGGCGTCGATGGTTGCCGAGGCATGCGCATCCATGGTTGCCGAGGTAACTAAAATTTGTTTATCCGGGAATGCATCGCATATCTCTAGATCCGCTTCCTCCTCCCTGTTGCGTTCTAAACGTGATAAGTGGTCGGCCACTTGATTTTCTGTTCCTTTCCTGTCCTTAATTTCAATATCAAATTCTTGTAAAAGTAATATCCAACGAATCAAATGAGGTTTAGCATCCTTTTTAGCAAATAGATATTTGACTGCCGAATGGTCCGTATGAACAATTACCTTTGTACCAATCAAATAGTATTGGAACTTGTCAAATGCGAAAACTACAGCTAGTAACTCTTTCTCTGTTGTTGTGTAATTCATTTGAGCAATATTAAGAGTTTTACTAGCGTAGTATATCACATGGAAGGTCTTACCTGTGCATTGGCCTAGGACTGCTCCTACCGCGAAATCACTTGCATCACACATGAGCTCAAAAGGTAGCGTCCAATCTGGTGGAACGACAATGGGTGCCGAGGCAAGCTTTTTCTTTAGGGTTTCGAATGCTTGGGTGCAAGAATCATCAAAATCGAAGACTTTATCCTGTTCAAGCAAATTGCACAAGGGTTTAGTGATTTTAGAAAAGTTATGAATGAACCTTCTGTAAAAACCTGCATGTCCAAGAAAGCATCGAATTCCTTTAACCGAACTTGGTGGGGGTAATCTCTCGATCACGTCCACCTTGGCTTTGTCTACTTCAATTCCCTTGGATGAAATCTTGTGGCCGAGCACTATTCCTTCATCTACCTTAAAATGGCATTTCTCCCAATTGAGGACTAAATCAGTTTCTTCACATATTGCCAACACCCTCTCTAAATTGCCGAGACAACTGTCGAAGTCATTACCAAAAACAGAAAAATCATCCATGAAGATCTCAAGGAAGTCTTCGACCATGTCTGAAAAGAGTGCCATCATGCATCTTTGGAAGGTTGCCGGGGCGTTACACAATCCGAACGGCATCCTTCGGAAGGCATAAGTATCGTATGGGCATGTGAAGGTTGTCTTTTCTTGATCTTCTGGTGCTATGGCAATTTGATTGTAACCTGAATAACCATCAAGAAAACAATAAAAGGGTTTACCTGCAAGACGGTCTAGCATTTGATCAATAAAGGGTAATGGGAAGTGATCTTTCCTAGTGGCTTTGTTTAGCTTTCGATAATCCATACAAACCCTCCAACCGGTCACAATCCTGGTTGGAATGAGTTCATTGTTTTTATTACTTACCACCGTTATACCTCCCTTTTTCGTTACACATTGTACCGGACTTACCCATGTACTATCAGAGATAGGGTATATAATGTTGGCGCCAAGCCACTTGATGATTTCTTTCATTACAACCCCTTTCATGACATGATTCAGTCTCCTCTGGGCCTCAATTGAAGGTTTGTGATCATCTTCCAACAAAATCTTGTGCATGCACACTGTCGGGCTAATTCCCTTAAAGTCGGCAATTGTCGAAGGAGGAAGTTAAGTTGGAATTAAATTATCTTTAAAGAATATAATTCTTTATTATAATTATATTTCTACTAGAACTTCTCCTATCTTCTTGGAATTGAATTCTTCTTTAATCTCTTCATGGAAATCAAATTCCTTTGGGTTTGGGCTTTGCTCCACGTCATCTTGGGCTTGTCTAGTCATCAATTTCGACTACCATATCACTTTTGCTCTTGTTGACAATTGCCCTGGCAACTGGCTTGGGGTCTCCTTCATGTATTGCCCTGGCAACTAGCTCGGCATCTCCTTCATGTATTGTCCTGGCAACTAGCTCGGCATATCCTTCATGCATTGCCCTGTCAACTAGCTCTAATCTTGCTTTGGCAAGTGATCCTGCACATACACACAAAACACACCAAAGCAACATCTTTTCCCACAAAAACTACCAAGTTATGTAATCAAGCTCAACAATGGAAGGAAACATGGATTAATGCATGAATGGCTAATTATGCAACTAATATGAGCCTAAGTCTAACAATAATATGAGTAAAAAGGGTAAGAAAATAGTACTTTTGAACACTTATCAGTCCCCATAAAACATCTTTCATTCAGACCAAAAGCTTTCATTACATCAAGTATTAGGATTTTATAGATAGCGGTGAGCTCTAGCTCCTAATTTCTTGACCTCATTCAATAGTCCCGTCAGCTTTCCTTCACGGTCTAGCGCTGGATCCATATTCTGGCTTATCGACGCTGCCACATCAGCTAAATCTGCTACCTGTTGGGCCACTTGTCGCGGTTGACTCATAACAATCTTTATGTCTTTGTCTTTCTCCTGTATTTTCTGCTCGACCTTTTGTAGCTTGACATTTGTTTCTTTAAAACTTTCATACCCGGCCTGCTTGTATGCTTCAGCACGAATCTCGCTGGTGCATAAAGAAGTCTTGAGCCTTTCTATCTGTTCTTTGAGTGTTGCGTTTTCTATTTGAAGAGCTTGAGATTCTTCCCCTTTCTACTGCAGACTTAATTTCAGGATCTCATCCATAGCCAGGCTACTTTCCAACTCACTTTGGAGGATGTCACGTTGGCTCTCAGCTTTTTTCAGCTTCCGTGACAACGATCTAGCTTTATTTTTACTAGTCTTGCATTTCTGCTTCCAACGTTCCAAATCGTTCTTCAGCTGAATCATGCCATTAACCCATTTTTCAGAGGTGTCACCCAGACCATCATTCTTGAATTCAAAGTGCAACTTCTGGTACTCGTCTTGTATATTCTTCGGTTTCACGGTTAGATCATACCTCTCCTGCTAGGGCTGGCCGTTCTCGAATGCAAGTTCATCTTCTAAGATGCTTTTACTCTCGGCTCCTGAATTTGTCTCGCTTGAGTGACCCACTTCTGTGTTGCCCGAACCTTGGACTGGGCATTGAACTTTCTTCGACTTTTCCCCTGGGGCAATGGCTGGCTCATTGTAGAATCGGGGTTGTCCATCTTCGAAACCCAAAACTCCTATCCTGATAAGATCTTGAACTCTGTTCTTCAGGGCTCTGCAGTTCTAAGTGTGATGACCCGAACCCCTTATGTGGTAGATGCACCAGATACGACTGTTGTAACCCTTCAGATAAGGAGGTCTCTTTGGTACAGACTTCACCGGTATGATAAGATTCCTTTCAATGAGCAACGAAAGCAGCTCGGTGTATCTAATAGGTATGGGACAATTTGTAACACCCTTAACGTATACTCATATACCAAATATACATTAAAGATGTTACGGAATCATTGGAAGAAATCTTACTTGTAAATATATTTTTATACCAAAATTTAATTTGTAGTTTAACACTTTCTCGGTTTTAAATTTAAAACTATGTTGTCTAGGTGCAGCTAGTTTTGACCCTGAATTTGTTTACAAAATTTATAATTGAATTATTAAAATAAAAACAATATAATTCAGGGTGAAAACTACACAAGCTACCTAGACCCTTTCTTGATTTTAAAATTTTTACGCGTTTAGGGCTAAACAACATTTTAACCATACCAAAGATTTTGCTATTGTTAACAATTCATATTTTTAAACTTATCCAACCACAAAAGCATATGATTACGTTGTAAACTTATGCCGTAGACAGTTCAACTTTAAAATACTTACATGCCCACTAGTCTATCAAATTATGGTAAAGACGTACGTACTGAACTTATTATAGTAACTTGATTTTCCCAAATTTCTGCTCCTCCTCGATAGACGATTTCTAGGAAACCTACGTGTGACATAAGACACACGCTAAGTACGAACTTAGTGAGGCAGTTAAACTTATTTAATTTAAAATCCTGAAATAATGTAATACAGTATGTCATATATATAAGTGCATTTCGTTTTCTCTATGACATGGCAAGTATATCACAATGTACATATGTCATGTATTCTATCATGGTCATGTTTTCATTATGCAATCATTTGCATATCATGTACTCTATCATGTATCATGTAACATATCTATCATATATCAATAACATTTCTATCATGTATGTCATGTATTTCTCTATCATGTAACATGTAACTTCTTTTTCATGTATCATGAAATCATGTAACATCTTTTTCATGTATCACATAATCATGTAACATTTGTATCATGTATCTTGTAATCATGTAACATCTGAATCATGTTCATGTAACGTCTGTATCATGTATCATGTAACATCTGTATCATGTAACGTCTTATTATTATCATCATGTCTGGCTAGAGGCCCAAGGAAACCTCGTAGCCTTTCTACACCGTAGTGCCTTGTGGAGTACGTACATGAGAGGACGCTCTGTATCATGTAACCTCATATTGTTTCTTGATCTTTCACCACTTAAAAATTCATATCTTTTTACTCGGAACTCGAAATCAGTTTTCGTTTGTTGGAGGCGAAACTAGAAGAACAAATATTTACATCGATATAAAATTCATCTTCTAACCATTTTTGTAGAATTTATGGGGAATTTTTAAACTTATTGCCAAATCTAGTTTTCCTACACAACTTAAATAAATAACTTCAAACTTTTTACTAATTTCTCCTTACTTTGATATTTGTCAATTTGGTCCCAACATTTGATTCAAACCACCAACTTATCATCATTTTTCATCAAATAATTATTCAACATTGATCCCCCTAATTTTTCCTTCTTTCCGAATTAGTCACTAAAATGCAAAGATAAGATTCAAACTTCTTAACTTTGCAATTTAGTCCTCAAATCAACATCACCACTTGAATTATATTATTTTAACTAAAATGAGATTTAGTCCTTCTCTAAAACCTTATTTCTGAATTGGTCACTTAGCTTTGACAATTTTTCAAAATGGTCACTAACTCAATTTAATATCGGTTTATCATTCTAACTTCAATTTCACATCTACGACTTCAATAATAACATAAATACACTTCAAAATCTTAAAAATCAGATTAGTCCTCTAACTTTTAGAATTGCCGAAATGGTCCCTATACCTTTAATTTAGTATTTTCCTTCCAAATAACATATTCAAGCTTACTAGATCATTTGTCCAACATCACAAACCCTAAATCAAACTTGAATCCATAAACCCTAATCATCTTCATAATAATTCAAAACATGTAGAGTTTAAATCTCAACTCAATAACATGATTTTAACATCACAAAAGCTTGATTTCAACTTGAATTTCAACATGGAATCATAAAATCTCAAAAACCCCAATTGAGTCCATAAACCCTAATTTTTTTCTCATCAAAATTCTCATCAATCAAGCATGTATTCCATGAATTATTGACATCAAAATATAGAGCTTGAAGAGTAGAAAAACTTTGCAGTTGAAAATATTACCTGAAAATCGAGTTCGGGGCTTGAATCGAGCTTGAAAAATTTTCTCCCTTTTTTCCTCCCCTTAGTTCGAAATATTTCAAGAAAGATGAATAATTTGGTTCATCTTTTACTTATTTAAATCCACTTGTTAAAATTAAATGAATTTAAAATTAATTTAATTAGTGAAATTACTAATTTGCCCTTTTAATCCAATGAACAAGACTTAATCTTATAAAAAAAGTCAATGGCCATGATTTAATCCAAGTGTAATTCACCTTCCAAAATTGCCCTCAATATTTCAAAATTGCCATCCTTGTCGAATGACCAATTTGCCTTCCAACTACTCTTTATTTACTAGTTTGCCATTCTTGTAAAAATTCAACTAAGTCTAGTTGAAATCCAAACAAATATAATAAAATATTCATAAAATATTATTTTGTGACTTTTCCATGGCTTTTGGATCAGCCTCTGAAATTTCGATTCGATCTGATCTCCCAATATTCATAAATTACTTTTACTGAGATTTCACCTTTATCGAGTTATCGGATTTATTCCAAAATTCCATATTTCCATATTCAGAAAATGAACACTATCATCTTATAAAAATCTCCTTTCCTAAAGTCTTAGACTTAATTTTCCTAACTCAGTCTACTATTCTAATAATTATCGAAAATCTCCATAGAATAAAATTTCTCTTAGAAATCCTTTATCGATAATCCATTCGAATATTCTTTACCTTTACTGAGTCCAAAATATCGATTAGAAACACTTTTATGGTACCTTCCCGAAGTTCACCCATCCTAACATTTCCCTGGCCTAAGCACGCTTAATAATTTTATTCGATCCAAAATAGTACCTTTCACTGCATCTTAATTCTTAATATCAAGGTACTTATTTCGATCCGATTCACTCTTATACTGAATAAAATTACTTATTGGGAAAATTTACACTTTAGCCCCCAAAACTTTTCCAAAGTTTATACTTTAACCCCATAACTTTCAAAAATTACATTTTGGTCACTGGCCAAAATTTGGGATATTACAATTCTCCCCCTCTTAAGAAAATTCATCCTCAAATTTTCAATGTGTACCCATTATAAACAATTTCGGGTATTACTCCTGCATTCTCCTTTCAATTTCCCATGTGACTTCGTCCACTTTATGATTTCTCCAAAAGACTTTAACCAGTGGAATTTTCTTGTTCCTTAACTTTTTGACATTTTATGCCAAAATTTTCACTGATCGTTACTTATATCTAGGAGTAATGCCAGTTGATAAACCACTAGTTCAAATCCTTTTAGAATCTCATATGGCCCAATAATTTTGGGACTAAGCTTTCATTTTTAATAAAATGTAACAACTTCTTTTAATGTGAAACCTTTAAAAACACTTTGTCCTCATCTTCGTACTTAACATCCTTCTTTTCTTGTCTACATAAGCCTTTTTTGTTGATCCGCGCCAGCCTTGAGATTATATTAAATAATTATTACTTTATCCTCTATTTCACGTGTCAAAGCAGCCCTTCCAACTTTTGGGTTATACCCAACATTTCGATCCTGTAGCTCAAACCAATATTTCTAGTAACTCTTTCATGTATCAAATCTAATTACATCTCAATTTATTCAGGAGTGATGACATGTAAATAATTTAGCCAATGCCCCTAAAACATAAGTACATATACTATAGACTTTTGCTCACTTCTAGAGATAAGACCTATTAATATACTCTTGGTCCAACTCTTTCACGATTCCTTGAGGTATAACAGTTCTGGAACCAAGTTTTTTCCTTTTTGACTATACAAATCATCCTTCCTCGAATTAATACTTTTCTTCCTTTTCTCTTCTTTTAGCTTTAATTGATAACATATTGTCCAAAGATCAACTTTCTTTTTACATCCTACTTCTACATTTCATATAGATAGCCAATTTATCTTAAAATTGGCTTTAGAATTCTCAGATTACTGGCTTTAGTTTCAGCTTTACTAACAGACAGTTCTTAAAATTTCTTATAATTCTTATGCTATGCTTCAAATCATTTATGAGCAGTCATACTATAATTCTTCAAATAAAATTATTCTTTGTCAACCGGCTTAACCTACTGATCTCACACTTTTTCTCATAAACAATGTGAGTACTTTATCAAAGCTCATAAATCAGTGAAATCATTTTCTTATGAACTAATCACTGACTCCAATTTCTAACACCTTTCTAGGAAGTTTTCCAAACTACTTCCTCTGTATCAATATTTCTTCTTCTATAGGAGTTTTATCATCCTTCATCTTCAAATAAACAATCATAACTTCTCTTTTGCTCTGACATTTAAGGCTCTCAACAGCTTAAACATTTAAACAATCAATGTTTTATTATATACAGATGCTGAAGGTTACAACCTCTTAGGTACTTCTTATTCTTGTACTTAAGCTCCTTATTATACCAATAGCTCAATCAAAATAGAAATCAGAACAAGTTCATACTTTATTTCATTATTACTGTTACGTGTATCTTTATAATCCTTGTGACCCGAGACTCTTATTCTTATCTATAAACACTTCTAGGGAAATTTCTATTAGTCGAAACAATCCTCAACTAAACACACTTCCTTTGACTTCATTAAGGAACTAATTTCTTTTTTTAAAAAAATTAAACGTTTCTTCTTATAATCACTTCTACCTTGTGCACAGATAACCAACTTATCTTAATTACACTTCATATTTCCGAGATGATACCTTCATAATCCCTTTGTGATCAGTGTAACTAGGACACTTCTTACCATTCCGATGGAATACCTTTTTATGATAGTTGAGTAAGTAGCAGAATAATAATAGATAAATTCTACACAAAACATTTATAATATCCAGCTAATTTCCCAGAAACTACGAACTTTAGAGACATTTTTTGGTGCCTCCTATTCAAGAATAGATTGTACTTCATTGGAATTCAACTCTTATTCCTTCAGCCAATACTATATGTCTAAGGAAAATTACTTTTGATAACCAAAATTCATATTCAGAAAACCTTACATAAAACTGCTTATCTCTTAATGTTTATTGTACCACTCAAAAACGATAATCATGCTCAGCTTCTCTCTTTAAGTATACCAGAATATTGTCCATGAAGACTACTACTACAAACTGGTCTAAGTAGTATTGGAATACCCTATTCATCAATTCCATGAATACAACAGGGGCATTTACATGTCCAAATGGCATTACCAAAAATTTGTAATGTCCATAACGAGCCCTGAATACTGTCTTTGATACATCTTCTTCTTTGACCTTGAGTTGATAATAACCCAATCGAAGATCTATCTTTGAGAACACTGTTGCACCTCTAATCTGATCAAATAGATCTTCAATCATTAGTAGTGGATACTTGTTCTTAATAGTTACCTTATTCAACTACCGGTAATCTATACATAATTGTAGAGAACCCTCTTTCTTCTCTACAAATAATACCGGAGTACCCCATGGTGATACACTCGATCAAGTGTAATCCCAGTATAGCAGTTATTGCAATTGAGCTTTCAAATTTCTTAGCTCAATTGACACCATCCTATGTGGTGCTATCGATACCGGTTCAATTCTAAGATAGACATCAATCCCAAATTGTACCTCTCTATCCGGAGGTAATCATAATAACTCATCCGAAAACATATTTGAAATTTTCCCACAATCGGGATATCTTTAATCTTCTTGGGTGCCATCTATATAATCATCACATAAATTTAACACGCCTTATATCCATTTACTTAACAACCTCTGAGCTGTTATCGTAGAAATCACTGAATCTAAACAGTCAGTTCTTTCTTTCACATTTACTTCAGAACCATCAGGTTCTTGAAACACTAACCCCCTTTTTTACATCACTTGTACATCATATGCAGATAGCCAATTCATTCCAAGGATAACATCAAATTCATGAAATGGAAGTTCCATTAAATTCGCTGGGAACTTAATCCACTGAATTACTAATGGACATTTTGTATATATTCTAGTCACCCATTCACTATGTCCAAATAGATTACTAAAAATCATATCACTTCCTTAAAAGGTACTAACTCTGTGGCATTAGACCACTAAATACGAACATGTTCCCTTAGCAGGATACAACTTCTTCTAACTTCTTAGTATATAGATAGTTTAATTCCTCTATAGCATGACTTTAACATCTTTATGCCACAAATTGACAATTATCAGACCACTTTTTCCATTAAATTAAGGAGCTCCTGACTTTTAAGCTCCTTAACAATCGATGTCCTTACTGGTGCAGATACCAGGCTGGTGCAGGCACAAGGGTCTTAATTCTACTAACCACAACCTTTAAAGCTCATACTAAGGTTTCATATTTTTGTGCTAGAGTTCTCTGCTATACGAGTGGCTTTACTGAGGTAAAAGCCAGAGATGGAATATTTTGTATTTCATTACTTCTACTTTGGGCCTCCGTTTGGTCTCAATTATCAGATATCTAACACAATTCAGCAATACTTGACATTACTTATTTCTACTATAACTTATTCATGTTATTGAGGAGCATAATCAAGTTACACAACAGTACGTCAGTAACATGACATCCTAGGGACAAATATTTAACATCAAATCATATTAAACTTGATTTAGCCTCTAAAATCAGCTAAACCTGTAGCTCTGATACCAATAAATGTAACACCCTTAACGTATACTCATAGACAGAATATACATTAAAGATGTTACGGAATCATTGGAAGAAATCTTGACTTGTAAATATATTTTTTATACCAAAATTTAATTTGTAGTTTAACCCTTTCTCGGTTTTAAATTTAAAACTTTGTTGTCTAGGTGCATCTAATTTTGACCCTGAATTTGTTTACAAAATTTATAATTGAATTATTAAAATAAAAACAATATAATTCAGGGTGAAAACTATGCAAGCTGTCTAGACCCTTTCTTGATTTTAAAATTTTTACGCGTTTAGGGCTAAACAACATTTTAACCATACCAAAGATTTTGCTATTGTTAACAATTCATATTTTTAAACTTATCCAACCATAAAAGCATATGATTACGTTGTAAACTTATGTTGTAGACAGTTCAACTTTAAAATACTTACATGCCCACTAGTCTATCTAATTATGGTAAAGACGTGCTTACTAAACTTATTGTAGTAACTTGATTTTCCCAAATTTTTGCTCATCCTCGATAGGCGATTTCTAGGAAACCTACGTGTGACATAAGACACACGCTAAGTACGAACTTAGTGAGGCAGTTAAACTTATTTAATTTAAAATCCTGAAATAATGTAATATAGTATGTCATATGTATAAGTGCATTTCGTTTTCTCTATAACATGGCAAGTATATCACAATGTACATATGTCATGTATTCTATCATGGTCATGTTTTCATTATGCAATCATTTGCATATCAAGTATTCTATCATGTATCATGTCTATCATATATCAATAACATTTCTATCATGTATGTCATGTATTTCTCTGTCATGTAACATGTAACTTCTTTTTCATGTATCATGAAATCATGTAACATCTTTTTCATGTATCACATATGTAATCACTCATTTTTATCCGGTTTGTAAATATTGTTAATATATTAGCAGAATAATTAAGAAGGTATTATTATTGCACGTATACATGTTATATTATATGATTACTATATATGTGATTAATGTGTACAAAATATGTGTGTAATATATGTAAGCGCATGCGTATTATACATACTATGTGCGGTGTATGTGTGTCACATGTCACGTACGTTTTAATAGTTTATATATGTACTAGGGTGTATTTGGTTATACTTATTTTGTGTATAAGATGCATGTATGTGTGTGCTTGGGTGTATGTGATATATATGTGGTTTGCATATGCATGTACTACGTATGTTTGTAGTATGTATAATGTTTGTATACTTACATTAATTAAGTGTGTGAGCAAAAATATGTATATGTGTGTTCGGATGTTATATGGTATATGTTAATTTGCATGTATGGTTATATGTACATAAATTATATATGTGTATATGTTATTATTATCGTATTATTATTATTATTATTATTATTATTATTATTATTATTATTATTGGACTAATGTAAAATAAAATCCAAAACACAAAACCCAAATATTATAATAACAGTCCAAGTCCATATTATTACAAAAAAACAAAAAAACATAATAATACAAGGCCCGGTTGGCCTAAGCCCAAAGCCCCATTTAACCCTAATTATTCTATCTTTGCACAGATGACTAGGAGCCGTTGGATCGAGATGTGGATCCAACGGCCACGATCAAGGAAGGGTAAATATCTAGCCACCCACGTGAACTACACGTCTGGACGGTTCGAATGCCACGCGCGCGTGCGGTCCACGTGCGGACTCTTCGATATCCCACGCGTGCCTGAGTCCCACGCGCTATAACCCCTCAACTGCTGAGCCCCACGTGTCACGATCTGGAGCCGTTTCACCGATCGAGGTTTCATCTGGGCCGTTCATCCTTCAAGCCATCCCGACCGTTAGATCGGATCTGATCCAATGGCCGAGAATGCCTCTGGCCGAAGACAACTCCCCCACACCGCCACCATGCTTCCACCATGCCGGTTTCCAACCACCGCGTTCAGACATATCAGAACAACACAAAAAAGAGAGACTATGTCAGTGTCAGTTCAGATCTAAAAAATATATTACATTACTTGTTACCAAACCAAAGAGACAGTGATATATGTATGAAACAAGTAATTGTAAAGCAGTCCAGTTGTAATCGAAAAGAAAAAAATAACAAAAAAAAGGCAACAAGTTTTCAGTGGTAACGCTCTTCTCTTTTCTTACTTCTTTGCATGCATAAAGGAAAAGATACGTAGTGATAGTGATAACAAAAAAAGGGGTTTAGAGTTATTACCCTCGTCGTCTGTGGATCTCCCCTCACCAGTGACAAGCCTCTTCGACTTTCCGAAGCCGAACATGGTGAACTAAAGGGAGCAGGAGGTCCCTTTTGGTTTCGTTTCGGCTAAACATAAACAAAAAAAACCTTTTTTTCATTTCGTATTTGCTTAGATCTAGGCAAAAGGGTGAGTCCTAGTGTAAATCTAAGTTCATATTTGGGTTCGGTTTGAAAAGAGATTGGTTTTGGGTGTTTCTTTTGGTTCGCCGGTGCCGGCTAGCGGCGGCCGGAGGCGGAAGGGACGGCGGAAAGTCGCCGGTTTCTGGGTTCATCACAGGTTCAAGGGATTGTTTGAGAGAAAACGAAAGAATGAAACGTTTATTATAAAACGAATCGAATGAAAAAATGAGGAAAATTTGAGTCTGGGCCGAAGAAATGGGTTTTATAGGTGTTTTTATTTTGTGAAATGGCGAAATTCCGTAATAAGTCCCCCCGCGTTTTCGATATTTTCGTTTTTGTCTCGCCGCATGGGATATTTACAACTCTGGTCCCCCTCATATTTCAAAATCTTACAATCCAGTCCCTAAATTAAATCGAATAAGTTTTTAAATGGAAAAATTACCTCACTAGTCCCACCGCGTTTTTGAAATTTTCACTTCGAGTCTGCCCCTTGGTCCAATTACAGTTTCAGTCCTTTCAAGTTCGGTCCTGCTTGCATTTTCGTCCCTAAATCGCATATTATTGTCCTTTAATTTCTGCTCCTGATGTTTATTTCTTTTCATTTCGGTCCTGATTCCATGTAAATATTCATGTTCGTTTATTATAATCGTGTATGTTGATTTAGCTTTTTGCCTTATCATATATCCCTCGTATATGCTTTGCATTTTCATGTTTACATGTATATGTGTGTTAAGTTAATGGTGGTTATGTATCTTTATGCATTTGTTCGGTTATTCGTGTCACACATATTATATTGATATTTGAGTTGGCTCGAACACAACCTGCTTTATATTTCAGCATGTATTGCATGTTTTCTTTGCTTTTAGGCTATGTGTTGGTATATTTTCTTGGTCATTTATAATGCTATATTTTACGTATGTTACAATGTGTCTTATTGTAATATGTACATTTTTGTAATATGTGTTTTGTTCCATGCCTTGTAATTGTGACATGTTAGGTTTATTTTTAGTCATGATTAGGGATAATTTGTATGCATGTATGTTTTTTGATTAGTATTTTATTTACGTTCTGTTAATAGTTTATTATGTGAATATTTACTGTATTTAAATTATTGGCCATGCTGAATATTTTGTTCAATAAGGTTGCATAATGGAATAGAAATTGTCAATGCGGTGTCCTTTTATCCGAGCGTAAACGGGGCCAGTATCAGGCGTAGTGAAAGTGGTTGGGCGTTTACTCTCGGATAACGGGGCCTTTAAAATTTATTCGCAATTATAACCGAATTTTAAATTAATCGTCACTTTAATCCGGAAAATCTAATATTAATAAAGCGGTAATTATTAAAGTACCAATTTTGGACGGTGTGGGGGTGCTAATCCTTCCCCATCCGTAACCGACTCCCGAACCCAATAGTTTTCAAATCTCTGGTTTTCTTATGGTGTCCGGCCTACCTAAGTGGCCGGTGGTGACTCCAATTTTTAAATAAAATGCGGCTTTTAAAACCCCACGAAATAAATATTTTATATCCGAAAAATCAAAAACACCTCGAAAACCCAATTTTTAGCGAAAAAAGGGACATCGCTACAACATAATCATGTAACATCTGTATCATATATCTTGTAATCATGTAACATCTGAATCATGTATCATGTAACGTCTGTATCATGTATCATGTAATCATGTAACATTTGTATCATGTATCATGTAACGTCTTATTATTATCATCGTGTCTGGCTAGAGGCCCATGGAAACCCCGTATACTATCTGCACCATAGTGCCTTGTGAAGTACGTACTCGAGAGGACTCTCCTTGCTCCTCATATAAGGACGCTCTTTTCTCCTTATATTAAACACCTCGTTAGTGCATTTTGCACCAAGGGCTTGGATCCCCATGGTGTATCTTGTTTCATTTTAATCTTGTCATTATCCATATTTCATGTATGCATAATGCATCATCATTTATGCAAAAAATAATTCGTACCTGGTATTCCATCAAGCTTGCAATGTCGAGCATTGTATCATATCATGTATTATAAAAAATGCAATGCTATTTTCAATGTAATGCAAACATTTAGAAATGCACTCACCTGAGCCATGTAATAGTATGCCTCAATAAATTCTACTCGATCCTTTCCTTTATAGCATCTCGAATCCTCTTTGATTCGTATCCAAACTTCATTAATTACATGAATATAAACAACATTTGTTAGATTCAAATCTAACAGTTTTTCAGACATGCTATCAAATCTAATCATTCAAATATATAAATTTCCTCTTTCCTTCCTTATACTGTCCAAAACTCATTTTGGCCTTTAATAACCATTTAGAACTTCCATTAACCCTTTTCAAGCTTACTAATTAACCTTAGATACAAAATGTATCAATTCTCATTTTTTTGGCAGATTGCACTACCTTCAAAGAAATGTTTCTATAAAATAATCTAAAACTCATAATTTGATTCCATTTATTCTGAAAGAAACTAGATTCAATAAGATTTTCAACCATATAAATTAATATCCCAAATTCTACTTGTACGATTTATGGCGGATTTTCAAAGTCAATTTCCAGTGCTGATTTCGGAACAGATTGCCATACTGTTTTCTGACCTTTCACCACTTAAAAATTCATATCTTTTTACTCGGAACTCAAAATCCGTTTCCAATTGTTGGAGGCGAAACTAGAAGAACAAATTTTTACATCGGTATAAAATTCACCTTCTAACCATTTTTGTAGAATTTATGGTGAATTTTAAACTTACTGCCAAATCCAGTTTTCCTACACAACTTCCACAAATAACTTCAAACTTTATACTAATTTCTCCTTACTTTGCTATTTGTCAATTTGGTCCCAACACTTGATTCAAACCACCAACTTATCACCCTTTTTCATCAAATAATTATTCAACATTGATCCCCCTAATTTTTCCTTCTTTCCGAATTAGTCACTAAAATGCAAAGATAAGGATTCAAACTTCTTAACTTTGCAATTTAGTCCTCAAATCAACATTACCACTTGAATTATATTATTTTAACTAAAATCAGATTTAGTCATTCTCTAAAATTTCATTTCCGAAATGGTCACTTAGCTTTGACAATTTGTCAAAATGGTCACTAGCTCGATTTAACATCAATTTAACATTCTAACTTCAATTTCACATCTACAACTTCAATAATAACATAAATACACTTCAAAATCATAAAAATTAAGATTATTCCTCTAACGTTTAGAATTGTCGAAATGGTCCCTATACCTTTAATTTAGGATTTTGCTTCCAAATAACAAATTCAAGCTTACTATATCATTTGTCCAACATCACAAACCCTAAATCAAACTTGAATCCATAAACCCTAATCATCTTCATAATAATCAAAACATGTAGAGTTTAAATCCCGACTCAATAACATGATTTTAACATCACAAAAGCTTGATTTCAACTTGAATTTCAACATGGAATCATAAAATCTCAAAAACCCCAATTGAGTCCATAAACCCTAATTTCTTTCTCATCAAAATTCTCATCAATCAAGCATGTATTCCATGTTGACATCAAAAGATAGAGCTTGAAGAGTAGAACAACTTTGTAGTTGAAAATATTACCTGAAAATCGAGTTTTGGGGCTTGAATCGAGCTTGAAAAATTTTCTCCCTTTTTTCCTCCCCTTAGTTCGAAATATTTCAAGAAAGATGAACAGTTTGTTTCATCTTTTACTTATTTAAATCCACATGTTAAAATTAAATGAATTTAAAATTAATTTAATTAGTGAAATTACTAAGTTGCCCTTTTAATCCAATGGCCATGATTTAATACAATTGTAATTCACCTTCCAAAATTGCCATCCTTGTTAAATGACCAATTTGCCCTCCAACTAGTCTTTATTTACTAGTTTGCCATTCTTGTAAAAATTCAACTAAGTCTAGTTGAAATCCAACCAAATATAATAAAATATTCATAAAATAGTATTTTATGACTTCTCCATGGCTTTTGGATCAGCATCTGAAATTTTGATTCGATCCATTCTCCCGATATTCATAAAATTCTTTTACTGTGATTTCACCTTTATCGAGCTATCAGATTTATTCCAAAAATTCCATATTTCCATATTCTGAAAATGAACACTATCATCTTATAAAAATTTCATTTCCTAAAGTCTTAGACTGAATTTTCCTAACTCAGTCTACTATTCTGATAATTATCGCAAATCTCTATAGAATAAAATTTCTCTTAGAAATCCTTTATCGATAATCCATTCAAATATTCTTCACCTTTACTGAGTCCAAAATATCGATTAGAAACACTTTTATGGGACTTTCCCAAAGGTCACCCATCCTAACATTTCCCTGGCCTGAGCATGCTTAATAATTTTATTCGATCCAAAATAGTACCTTTTACTACACCTTAATTCTTAAAACTGATATCAAGGTACTTATTTCGATCCTATTCACTCTTATACTGAATAAAATTACTTATTAGAGAAATTTAAACTTTAGTCCCCAAACTTTTCCAAAGTTTATACTTTAACCCCAAAACTTTTAAAATTACATTTTGGTGACTGGCCAAAATTTGGGATATTACACAATGCCCCTTCATGTCATTTGATTCTCGGGCTTCTCCTAGTCTTGCCTCTATTTCCTGGGCATCTGGCCCAGATATGCCACCTGTTTGTTTCTTGAGATTGATCACAAAAGGATTCAACTTGTTGTATTTGACGGTGTTGTCTATCTTGACATTCTGACCATTCTGTTCTACATTCTGATCCTTGATCATTTCTTCTCTAAGTTCGACAGGTTGCTTACCTTTCATCTTGGCATTTATCTGGTTCATCATCTCGGCCATTTGCTTCTTTAACTCTTGTACTCCACCTTGCTCCCTTCCAGGACTGAAACTGCTTGCCGAATCTGACTGGAAGTCTCTGAATGATCCTTCTTCTACTGTCCCCGATCTGGCCTCGGGATAGAACTCCATAACTGAACCCTCTATTGTCTGGTCAAAGAACCCTTGGTCCATCATGAACAATCTCTATTATGGGAGAAACCACTCGAGAATCAATACCCTATGTAATGCGAATACGATGATATATGCAAAAACAAAACAAAAAGGAAATGAGTTAGTACCGAATAAAATCAACAAACACATAAGTAAAAGGCAAATCAAATAAGGTAAACAAACAAAACAACCCTATTTACAACTTATCTAAAACACATAGGTTATCCGCATGGCTCTAAAAGGGTGGTTTTTTATGTTCTCTACATGTAGTGTTGGTGCTAGGAGGTACTTGAATTGTCCTTGTTGTCCCCTACTAAGGGTATCAAGGCCCCCGATCATCACCCATTATAGGCTCCTTTCTATCGGGTTCAATTCAGGGGGGCCCATTTGCTTATGCCCCTACGAAGGAACGATATCCTCACGAAAGCATAAGGTACTCGAGCCCCGAAGGTACTTTGCTAGGCCCATACGGAGGAACGATCTCCTCACAAAAGCACTAGCATTTCCCCCCACTTAAAAAGGACTGGTTAATATGCCAAATTCTAAATGCATTAAAACAAACACGCAATTATAACCAAATGTTAATTAAATAGTCACTTTAAGCTGAAACTTTCGATATTAATAAAGCGGTAATTATTTAAAAAGCTTGAATCTCTTTTTTTTTTGAAAAGCAAAAAAAATGGTCCCTAGCGGAGTCGTCATCTGTAACGATATCACTTTTTTCAAGCATTTCGCTAAAAAACGATTTTCGAGGTGTTTGTGGTTTTTCCGGGTATTTAAAAATATGTCCCGTTAGGTTTTAGAAAAATCATATTTTATCTAAAAATGGAGTCGCCACCAGCCACTAAGGTAGGCCGGACACCGTAAGACCAGAGATATGAAAAAGGTTGGGTTCGGGAGTCGGTTACGGATGAGGAAGGATTAGCACCCTCACACTGCCCAAAATTGATACTTTGATAATTACCGCTTTATTAATATTGAACTTTTCGGATTAAAGTGAGGATTAAATTAAAATTTGGTTATAAGTGCGAGTAGATTTTAAAGACCTTGTTATTCGAGAGTAAATCGAAAGACCACCATCACTACGCTTGATATTGGCCACATTTAAGCTCGAATAAAAGGGCACCGCATTGACAAAAATATATTCTTTATGCAATCTTAAAAAGACAAATTGTAAAACATGCATTCATAATGACATGGTATTATTAAAAAAACATGGACGTCATAATATTAAACAAAAATAAAATGCATGAACAATGATAGCATAACATACCATAATAATACAAAAAAAGGTAAACATAATCATGCGAGAAAAAAAACATGCTTCAAAAATAACTAACTAATTATAGCATACTTAAACATATCAAACATTATCATACAAAACAAATGCATGACATGTATATAAAATGTGATACTAAAACAACAAAACAACATTATTATCATATTACACTAAAACTTCATCATATGACATAAATTACATACATACATTAAAAAACATATCATGATACTAATATGTAACAAATTTATCACTCATTTCTAACATGAACCTAAGATGCAAAATGAATGTAAAAAAAATGCTATAAAATAAACTTACACCATGGATAAACTTAAACTAAGGCACATTAGCATGGTAATACCTATATATAAAAATATAAAAACACATACTAAAAAGAACAACACATAGAATACAACATAAAAAAAACATTTTAAAACATATATAAAACATGAATAAACAACCTAATGATGTATTAACATAATAATGAACATGAAAAAGAAAATAACATGATATAAAAGGACAAAAAATCTATCTACATAATTCATACAAGAAAAAAACGACACAAATCATACTAATACAAAAAAACATTAAAACATAGCTATTTAAAATAAAATAAAAAAATGAAGACATATGATAAAGGACTAAAATAAAATAAAATCAAAATAGAAAGACATAAATTAAATAAATAAAAAATGCATTTAAGGACTTAATTGAGAACTAGACTAAACATATAAGGACTGGACTTGTAATAAGACCAAGGGGCAAGCTCGAAGTGCAAACATCCAAAACGCGGCCTTTTTCGTTTTAAAATGGCCGGCCTCCCAAAACCTAAAAGCCGACAAACGTAGCACCACCGTCAGCCGCCTCGAACCACTGTCGGTCGCCGCTCGCCGGCATCGGCATACCTTAAACCAAACCCTAAAACACTCCCCCTCTCACCGTAAACCCGCATCTAGCCTTAGATTTAAGAGAAAACCCCTTTCCTTAACGGATCTGTAAAAAACCGAAGCGAAACCAAAAAAAAGATGAGACACCCACTTCTGTAAACTGATGTTCTACTCCGATTCACCGCGATGAGGGCATGTTACCAGAGAAAGAATCGAATGGTTCAGGTATACCTCCTTCCCCCTTATCCTTGTTATTTTTTTGTATTTTTGAATGTGCATGCATAAGAAAAGATAAGAAGATGCTACCTCTAAAATTTTTTGTGTTTATTTCATTATGGAACCCCCCTCTTTCAATCTGATTACATTTTCTATATATGCTGCTCCTTTTTTTCTTTTGGATTCAAGATTAAGCAATATTAAATGTTTTGACTGTGGATTTGGTGATGATTATGACAATTTCCACCATTTTTTTTATGTTTTTGGCCATGTTGGTGGGTGAGCCGGTGATGGGTGGTGTGTATGGCGGCAGAGGGTGGATGAAGAGATGGATGATCTCTTGGTCTGCTTCATTCTTGGCCATTGGATCAGATTCGATCCAACGGCTAGGATTTCTCGAGATTGACAGTCGAGATTGGATCTGGATGGTGACGTGGTGGCCTCTGATCTTAACGTGTGGCAGGTGGGAAAGCGAACGGCCCGTGAGTATGCTTTACGCGTGCCAACTGGATCATCTCGGGTTGATCGTGGCCGTTGGTTCTGGATCTGATCCAACGACCCTCCTTTGGTTGCTGCGAGGAAAAAAAGATATTAGATATCATATAGGGTTAGGGTTTTGAGGATATTGGGTCTAGGTTGGTTTGGGCCCAATGTACTTAATTATGGGTTTTTTGATCTGTAAAAGGGTCTGGACTTTTATATTATATATAGACTTTATATATATATGTATTACAATTAATATTAATAATAAAGATAATAATTAAAACACGCATATATATTACTACATGCATACATATATAATTAGACACGTACATAAGTAATACACACGTGCACATACGTATACTATAACACATACAGTATTAATGCATATACATAATAATAATAACATATATAATATTAATATATATATATTCATATATACACACGTACTTATACTTAATAACTAATAAGATAAACATCCATACATGCAAACACATTAACATGCATAGACACATACTGAAAATACATACATACATTATAATACATGCAACATTAATAATTATACATTCGCACACCTACACATATTCGTATATACACACATATACAAATTAACAAATGCAAACATACGGTACATACGTAATACACTCATACATTTATACAAACATATAATGCATGGATAACTAATGATAATATTTATACGTACACATCAACATATATAATATTACAACCATATGCACTTATATACCATACTAACACATGGACTTACATATACATATTATCACACGTACATATAGACATTAATGCATACACATATAATTATTACTACAATTACTTATTATACTATAATATTTACAACCCGGACAAAAATGAGTGATTACAGATACTTCATGATGTTGCTCCATTGGAAGTATGCTTCTCCTTCGAAGAGTGGAGGACACGAGATAGAGCGGCCTTCTTCAAATTTTGCCATTTTCTTGAACGGTGGACTTCGAGCAAATGATCTTTACTCCCGGATGTTAGTCTTTCGATGGAGACGGCGCTCTGATACCAATTGAAAGGATTTGTAGCACGCTCGAATCGATCTCCGATTACCGTCAAGAGGGTTGTTTTTTATGTTTGGTTGAATTGGCTAAAACCGATAAAAGATTGGACAAAATGCACAAGGATTTTAGAGTGGTTCGTCTTTCTAACCAAAGCCTACATCCAGTACCTTAGGACACCACTAAGGATTTTCCAATTCACTATGAATTCTTCCCCTTTTCAAGGCTTAGGAGACAACCTTTACAACCCTATCTTTTTCCTTGGCTAAGATAGAACCAACTCTAGTTTTTGTCTAAGGCTAAACTAGAACCTCTCCTTTTACAAGGGATTTGATTGGTAAACTTAATACCTCACAAAGGTGGGTGTTTACAAAGATTAAGCTCACTAGAAAGAGTACAAAAGATATACAAATAAGCACTCTCTAGAATATGTACAAGAGAAATGAAGAAATAAGAATTGGACTCAAATTCTCTTGATCAACATGCTTGGATATATTCTCTCTACTTCTTCTTCAAGTGTCTTTGGCTTGTATTTATAGTGTGGAATGAAAAGCTAGCCGTTGGAGAACTAGCCGTTGGAGACTTTTAAATTACTTGAAAATATATATTTGAGTCAAAAACACTTTTAAAAGCTTTCAAACATATTTTTTAGATTAAATGGACTTTAAATTGTTTTTGTAATATTTTTAAAGTCCAAAAATATTTTTCACTTTGTTATATCTGAATAAATATCTCAACAATAATAAATATAATAAAAAAGGCATAAAGTCAAAATTAGCCCCTAGCGTTTGACTGTTTGGTCATTTTGGTCCCTATCTTTTTTTGGAGCATTTTAGCCTAACATTTTAATTTTTGGTCATAATAACCCTATTTGAATAGAAAGTGTTAGTTGACTAACGGTCAACTTTTTTGCTAACTAGGCGTGTCCATGCGGGCTGGATTAATAACGTGGCATGTCCATGTGTCATTAGGTGATTAAGTGGCATTATACCACGTCAGAAGTTTTTTTAAAAAAAAATTAAAAAAATTAGTTTTTTTATTAAATTAATTATAACTAACCGGATGATGCCACGTGGCCTAGTATAATTGGTTTTAAATTAAAGAAACAAAAAAAGAAAATTGTTTGGAGGTAGTGAAATTCAATCCTAGGTCTGGTAGATAACCTTGCGCCTTGCCACCAAGCCATCATGCCATCTTGTTATAATTTCACCGCATTTAGTATATAATCATACTCTTATTGGTTACGTTCTTTCACAAAACTATATTTTTACCAGGTCCCGACGAATTCACCTATTCTTCTCCATGTGATAATTAATTGATAATTATATGCTTTCAAGCCCTAATGGAGTCCATCATCATCAATGATCAATTCCCTTCTCCTTGGAATTGCAGTGAAGATTCAAATTTTGTGTTGCTTTCTTCAATAGCATTTTGGAGAGAAATCAGAAACCAATGAAATTGGGAGAGACCTTGCTGCCATTATTACTGCTATTGAGTTGCAGAGAAATAGAGAGGTTGGTGTCAGCATTTCCATGGCTAATACGACTACGGGCGGTAGCTCGAAAAGCTTCCACAAGCTTTCTTGAACGCTGGCTGGCTTCCCCGCATGTGTCTCTCTCGCAGTATTTGTGATTCGGGACTGCTTCTTTGTTGCACCTCTATTTTTCCATTTGTACATCTATATTGTGAGCAAAGTCACCTTTCATCAATCACCCTTTGTTTCACTAAACCTGATAATTTTAACATAAAAACCATAAATATACGTAGAATCAAATCTGGTATTAATTTAGATCTTCGTCAAATATGGCATACAAATAACATCACAAGGAGAACGATGGTACTTTAAAAATATGTGTTTTCACCTTATTTATTGATTAATTTCTCCTCATCATGTTATCTTTTGTATACATTTCAGCATTTTTCATCTTTGTATTTGCATTTTCTTAACTCAGTGGCTCTTTCTTGAATTATCCTTGAATTTATCATATTTTGCTGCTAATGTTGCTACTAGGGATGTCATTTGGGCGGGGAGGGTGCGAAAGGTACTCTTCCCATACCATCTCCGTCAAAATTTTTTCATCTCCATTCCCGCCCCATGACCCGTTGTGAATATAAAACTTAAAACCATCCATGCCCTGCAAGCCGCAAGATTAAAACTATCCCCGCCCCATCACCCAAGTGGATCTTGAGACCCACCTAATCACCTTTTTACCCACCTCATGATTCATTCATATAATTGTAGAAAAGCAATTTTCTAGCTTTAGGAAAAACTAATTAACGCATAAAAATAAAGCAGAATTTAAGTTTCTGCAGAAAAGAAGAAGAAACCAGAATTGATTTTCTGTTATTGAATATTTTCAAAAAATTACATCCCTTTACAGTGAATTTATAGACTCAAGTATTGGACTTTAGTTACAATTAGGAGTCCTAAGTACACAAGACATCTAACTCTATCTTTTAGGAAGTAAACTTTAATTTAAACTACTATTTACATGAGGACTCTAACTCTATCTTTAAACTTTAATTTAAACTACTATTTACATAAGGACTCTAACTCTATCGGATAATCTAACAATAATATATTTATAAATATTAGTTAAAAAATATAAATCAAATTTGTTATGAAAAAATATGAGATACTCGTCATTCAGACTCTCGCAACATATGTGACGTGACATTATTCTAATTGCCACTATTTTTAAAAAATAATAATATACGAAATTAAATTTTGCACTACAAAAAAGTTTGGACTAAAAATATACTAAAGTATATTGTAAAGGACCAAAAATAGCACAAATAACATATAAAATAATATTTCAATTGATGTAACAAATAAACAACAAAGAAATAATTAAAAAATATCCTTAAAAAATAAAAAATATCGATAGAACCTAAATAACATACAATATTAGGAAAATGAAATTAAAAAAAGTAGAAGAATAACATACCTATGGTGAGGATTGAAAAGAAGAAAACAAACCATAAAAAGAAGGCTTAACGACAGACAATAATAAAGAAGAAATCAATAAACATAAATGTTATATATATATACATATTCATAAATCTTCTAAGATAATTCGATATAAATTATCTTAAATTTGACTCCGAGTTAAATTGATATTTTAAAAAATATTTATATATTTGATCAAACCAAACTCAAACCTATTTGTATATATGTATATATTGAATTTTTCATTAATATCCCAAGCGGGTGGGGACGATGCGGGGTAGGTGGGGATGGTGCAAGGAAGGTGGGGATGGGGGTTCAAAGGTATATTCACGCCTTCCCCACTACCCACGGTGAATCTAATTTTTATCTTCATACCCGCCCCACAACCCACAAAATTTGTAACCATCCCCACCCAATTGAATGCGAAATAGGGCAAATCCCTACAAAACCGCCTCATTGACATCCCTAGTCGCTACATGAGTTCTTCCAGAATTACAACCATGGTTGTTGTTGCAATACCGATGTCGCTGAATAGTCATGGTTTATATTGCATTCAGGACTGTCGTCGTAGTGACAATTGTCAAAAAGATAAGATCAAATGAAGCTAGGAAGAAGATAAGATCAAAGGACAATGAGCTGACAGTTAGTTACAACAACTTTTGTCCGGACCTGATGTGAGCTCAATGAAGCAGTCATTGTCGCCACAATGACAACTGTCATGATAAGATCAAAAGGACAATGAGCTATCCATTAATATAGTTGTCCTGCACGAAATTCACAGCTGCAAATCTATAAAAGGACACCTATAAACAACCAATTGGAAGTTGAAAATGATATATTCACATATTTTCTCACCCTAAGAGGGAGGCTCATATCTTATCAACTTTTTCCTTGGTTTGGGAGCTTACTCTTGATGGCTATGGCAGCTTAAAGCTTCTATGGGATAGCCGAGGTGAACTCAATATAGAATTAAGTGGCAAAAATAAATGCGAGGCAAGAGGAAGCATCAAGGAGCAATCGAGTCAGCTAGAGATAACTTTCCCCATTCGGTTCTTAATGTTTCTTTTCTTTAAACGCTGATGATTATGGTTTATTTTCATTTTGTATGAAAATACTTTATGAATGTTGATTGAATTTTTATCTTATTAAGCTTTTCCTCTATCTTTTAATCTTTGGGTTTGAATGTCTTTATGCACGAAAGTGTTTATTGCAGCCACTATCAACGAGAGTTGCAGTGACAATTCAAGTTAACAATACAATTATTACAACAAAAGTTGCATGGGAGTACAACGAAAGTTGACTCAATTTTTCTTGTATTTGCTTATTAGCCATCACTGAGAGGTGTGGTGAGTGGGCTCATATAAGACTTGGATTAAGAGTATAAGTTTAGATTGGTAAGATATTCATGTGCTTTATTACATAGGCAATCATCTTTTCATTTGTTTCTTGCTAGCATTCATTATTCTGTTGATGAATTACCTAGGGAATTCACTAACATCATTATATTGTTTTTGTTTTAATTTTAGTTCATTACTTTGACATTACCTATATCATTTACCTTTCATTGTTTCGACATTACCTATAGCATTTACCTATTTTTTCTTACTTATTGCACTAACATTGGTAGGCTTCCAAGCAACCGTCCTCGTGGGATCGATATCCGATAGGAACTACCTGTCAACTATACTTGCATTGACATGTGTTTGCTTGCACACATCATTTCACCAATCAGGTTTTGGCGTTGTTGCCAGGACAATTTTCGTTTGGTGTTTATTTTTGTCATTGCATTTTTTTATTTTACTTTCTTTTCTTTTTTGTTAATTTTTTAGGTGAGCTATAAAGAGAGAGCAACAAATATAATGGAGGGTAGACATCAAACCATTTGAGATTGCATGATCTCCAAGGTAGATGTTTATGCATCACTCTTAGTAGAAATTTTAGAATTAGACAACACGATCAAATCTATGTCAATGCCAATAACAACCCAAAAAGTTGATGTCCCTGCATTCAAGTATGAGATTTGCGGTGACAACCACATTTATGAAGACTGTCCACAACTCTTATGCAACAAATCTTATGGAAATTCATATAATGTTGTTGTGCGTAATTAACAGTCTCGGGGAAATAAAAATTTTGGTCAATTTGCTGGGACATTCCGATATGTGAATAATTTCTCCCAAGGTGCTTATAGTCCATTACAAGGGAATTACAATTCATCGCAGCCACAGTGCAATCAGCAAACTCAACTGCAGTCACAACAAACTCTGTTGCAGCCACAATATCTTTAGTTGCCAGATCTGAATGCTCAAGCACCTATGAAACCACAATACACCTCAACTTCCACATCCGATCCTTACGCAACTCTTGCAGCTTTGATGCAAGAGCATTTGACTCGGAAAGAAGCAATTGTTCAAGGAAATTCCTTATTGATTCGTGCATCAGAAACAAAACTAGGACAACTTTCCTCCACAATGAATCCTAGACCACAAGGCACACTACTGAGTGATAAGGAATTAGATGTAACAACTCAACAAAGTGGAGAAGTGGATCATAAAGAAAAGATTATATATAAAGAGATTGTTGATGTACCGGCAAAACCTGTTCCAAGAGTTGACACTTCTTTGCCTAAAGTGCTTCAATCTAATATGTGGACACAACCCGTAATGTCAATGCAATTCGAAGCGTCGGCTCAGTCTGTAGTGTCCTCACCTCTACCTTCACCACAACAAGTTCATGACTACGTGCAAAATCAACAAGATGGCAATATTTTGTCAATAGATTCTAATCATGTATCTCTTGAGGAACCAACGATGCTAGACTTGAAGCCATCAAAAGAAGGGTATGATCATTTGGGAGAAGATATATTATCCATGGTGATTCCCTCTGATATTATTGCTTCACCACAATATCTACTAATGGAGATGTTTGAAAAGCATGAACAAAGTGGTGGTTGAATGCTTGAAATTTTTTAGCGAATTGGTCTTTCGCTTGCCTTACCCAAAATTCTAGCAGAGCATTACTACGACAATTGGTTAGAGCAACAATTGTCACCATAACGAAAACTACATCCAGCTATGATAAAAGTCGATGAGTATGAGGTAATCAAATGGTTTGATTTTAGCAATGTTGCTCACTTTGAATTTATGCCTTTGAGGTAGTAGCAAGGTGGAGGGTACGCATGGGCTTCAAAGGAAAATGAAAGAAAGATGACTTCACTAAGGCAACACAAGTGGGAATGGTTGCAATCACATTGGCCCAAATCTTTTTCAGCAGAACTGTCACTCACTAAAGGGTGCAGATGGACTATAAGAAGTATTGGAAATGTCTCTTCAAGGCAACACCTGTCACAACAAAAGAATAAACTAGAACTTTTTGTGGGTGCATTCAGATTTCACTAGAATAAGTGGAGGTTGATAAGGCCAAAGTTAAACCAGAACTAGAGGAGGCACCTACGGACCGAGCTAAGTTGAAATAAAAAGAAGAAGATGAAGATGTTACTGCAGAAATTGTCACTGCATCCGATGCTGTAAATGCAACTACTGAGAAGACAATGCTACAATGAGAAGCCGCACCATACAACCACATAAAAAGCAAAGGAACACCGAGTTATTTTGTTTTTAATATTTTTTAGTTTGTTCTAATCATGCAATTCATGTAGTTTTTGTTTACCTTTTGTTACTGTATTTTGTCATTATAATTGCATTTAGTTTTACTGTCATTGTATTTATCATTGTAACTGCATTCTGTCATTGCATTCTATTTTTGCATTAGGCACAATGCAATCTTTAAGTTTGGGGAGTATTTCTAACGCCCCAATTTTGGTCTTGGATGTTAATTAGGTCAAATAGACGGCTCGAGGAATCAGATTAGAGGATTCGAGTTGATTTTGGGATTAATTCACAATAAATATTTTTAAAGGAGTTAAAAATATGGAAAAATGTTTTAAAGTCTTTATTTAATATAAAAAGATGTATGATGGAATCAATTTTTGAAAATGAGTTTTGGAAGTAAGACATTTTTTGGTAGTGACCAAAATGTAAAGTTAGTAAAATCTATTTTTCTAGTTACTAAAATGTAAAGGGTCAAAACTTTGAATCTTTAAGGAGATAATTACCCAAATTCTAATATCAGACTTTCTCCCTTAATTTGTCTATTTTAAATGATTTTAAAATGCAATAAATGGGCTTGGAGAATTAATTGGATAATTAAAGATTAAAACAAATTTGACATAACTAACTTTTATCGAAAAGATTTTCTCTCCAATTCTCTCCAGCCATACACTTTTTCCTTCTTTAAAATCTTCAGGTAAAATCTTATTTTAATTAATCTTTTGATTTCAAGTGATTATATAATGATTTTCGTATCAAATCATATTGTTTTCTCATTGTTTTCTTATGCAAATTCATTCAATTAAGGGGGGAAGCCATCAATTAGAGGTGAGGTCATCCTTCTCCTCTAATACAAGATTCTTTACTGAAATTCCCAAGTTATTGGTCCTTTACATATGTTTTCTAATGAGATTTTATAGTTATAATGGCATTATTTGGTTTAATTGATGTTTAATTGTGGAAATTGATGAGATTTCGAATTGAATCTGATTTGTTGTGTTATTGATTGAATTGGAACATGATTTAGACATTTTATGATGTAATTAATTGGTTTTTTTATAATGGAATCCCGAAACTATATGAATCTCTAATTTTCTAGGTTGTTAGTTATGAGTTTTTGAGGAGTTGAGGGTGTTTAATGTTTGCTGGAGGCCTTGCGTGTCGGTGAGTGAGAACATGTTTTTAGCTTTTGAAAGGTTTGAAAATTGTGGTTGGATGTTTAGATCAAGCTTGAAACGCTGGTCTAAGCTCAGAAATAAGTAAAGGATGAATTCTCTCTTGAACTAGGTTTGGCAATTGATTTTTGTGCACTTATTTTAAAAAGGTTTAAATTACTCACTATATATGCATGTTTTGATCATGGTTTAATGCTGGAAATTTATTATAGAAAGATGATGATGCATTATGAGGTAATGCATGTGTTATTAATGTTTTTGAACATTGGTTAATGCAAGGTTGATTGCATTGGTTTAATGATTTTGATGATGCATATGAAAATAATGAGTTAATGCTAATGAAATGAATTATATTGGTAAGTGATGGTATGATAAGGTTTTGGGAAGTGTATCTAATATAATTGGCCATAGGATTTGATAGTGCACTATGAAAAGTCACATTGGATGTCAAGGGGTTTATATGGTATACCGAATACTCCATCTAAGTACCCTAACGGTTTAGGGGTTTATGTGTACCGAAGACTGTCATTAGTGGGCTATACAAGTTGGTCAAAAAACCATACCGATACGGTGAAATGTGTATCGATACGAGAAGCTGTTTTGTTAGTTGGTCTTTATCGGTACGGGCTTGCCTGTATCGGTACGCCCTGTTGAGTCTGTGTAATTTTGTTTGCTAAAGTTTGAAAATCTTACAATTTGGCCCCTGATTGTTATGAATGCAATTGATTGAGATTGGATGAGAAATTAACCTGTGAGCATGAAATTTAAATAATTAAGGTTGGGAAATTTTAATTGTGTTAAATGCCCTGTAATTTAGTATAATTATGTTTTGGTCGCTAATATGAATCATTGAGCAATCGGACCCTATTTTACAGTATGTTTTGATGTAACATTTCTGATGAGGTATGTTCACCCTAGGGATTAATTAAATGCATTTAGACAAGATAAAAATGAAAAAATAGACCGGTTAGGTTATTAGTTCAGGTTTGCTTCGGCAAAGCTAATGTGATCCTTTTGGTCTGATTTCGGCTAGGTCGGCCTAAGGGGGTTACATTTGGTGGTATCAGGGCTAAGTTATGAAAAGTGGGATGACATTGGTATGTTGCTTTGCGTGTTTATGAAAATTGGTAAGCTATTGATGACTGTTCCATGCTGTTTGCTATGCACGATGATTGCTTATATGCACGATGATTGCTTATATGTACGGTGTTTGATATATGCCATGTTGAGGTATTATTGGGGACCCATTACCTTATTACTACAGTTATAAAATGATTTTTGGATTAAAATAAAAGTCTTGGATCCTTACTTGAAGCTGGCCTAATTGTTTTTTTTGGTGTGATTATCATGCCTTAGATACATTTTTATACGATGCCATCGAGGAGAGAGTTAGGGTCAGGTAAGACCATCATTGAGAAGTAGGGAGTTGAAGATAGTGTTGTGCTTCACGAGGTGTTGTCGCCTCCTCATTCAAATCCACCCGAGGGAGTAGAGTTTGTATTATCCGTATCTTTTAGGTTAGGGTATGGTGATTTGACACCAGTAGAGCGGACAATAATTAAAGCTTTTTGAGAAGTTGGGGCTGGGATGCATGTGGCTGTATCTGCACCAGGTGGAGTGGTGTATTTAGGACCCTCGGTGAAGAGCCTGAAGAAGTTAAGAAGGGATGAGTTTTGAGGGTTGGCACCAGTGGTGTCAAAAATGAGAATTACAGGTTTAATGCAGAGTTAGGGAATACCTGATAATGTTGGGGGCTCTGGTTTCCAGAAGGGAGTTGTAACCGAAGTTGGGAAAGGTAGGCGCAAGAGGTACCCTGACAAGAGGCATCGACATGAGATTAGACGTGTTGAGGGCAATGCTGAGTTGGGATAGTTTGTTCATGATTCCACTATTAAGACGCCTGAGTGTGCGTACTGTGGAAAAAGGCATCCTGGAGTGTGTAGGAAAATGCCAAATATGTGTTAGAGTTGTGGGTTGCAAGGCCATATAAGGCGTGACTGCCTTAAGTGGGCAAGGGGAGAACGAACGTCTATGCTTGTGGTTGTTGATACTTGCTAGAGATGTGGTTCAAGAGATTACCTGAGGTGTGATTGTCCATTACTGGTTAGGGGTGCGAGGGCTCTAGCACCTGTCGAGGCACCGCTGAAAGGTTGTGGGAACGACCAGGGTTATTATCAGCATGATGATGAGGGTTAAAGGATTGAGACGCATAGAGTTATTGACCAATCTAGGAAAAAAGGTTTTGTGAGGGTGTGTGCACATCACGAGGGATGAAGTGGCATCACGGTGATTGTAGGTATTTTCATATTAGAATTTTTGTAGTTGTTTTCTTGGGTAGGTTTTGGTTCTACGCATTCCTGCATCTTGGATGAGTATGTAAGGTTGTTTAATATGCATGTTAAATTCTTTAATGTGGTGTTCGAATAGTTAGTTGTGATGAATGGGAGTGGTAAAGAGATGTACCGTAGATGTTTCTTGCTGGTTTAGGACCATGGGGTTGCTAATAATTTGATGGAGTTGCCATTTTATGGGTTTGATAGGGTTTTGTGTAAGGATTAGTTCTTTGGGTATAGGGATGTTGTGAGCTTGAGAATCTCACCGAATAGTGGGTGTTGAGGCTTATGGTTGGTTATGAGATTGATGTTGTTTCTTTGGGCATGAGATGAAAGTTAAACCTATGTTAGGGATATACCATTGCGTTGTTGGTGTTGATGGTTGGTAAGAACTTGGCGAAGTTGACTCGTGGTTTTTTTAAAAAAGAGATAATGGTTAGCATGAGATGTTAGAGTATTAATCTCCCTTGAAAATCATGTTGTAAGGGGGAATCTGAGTTTAGTAGTTTGGTTTGAAAGAAAAAACTGACTTGCTTGTTTATTGATGTTCCAGTGGTGACGTGTAATGGTTTTTGGTTGCGTAGAATCATGCTTTGTCCATGAGGGTTAGGTTGGAGTTGTTGAAGTTCTTAGGTTTGTTTTTTGTGTGGAGGAAATTGCTCTAGAGTGGGTTAAAGTGAGTTGTTTAGTTCTCTGAGGTTTTGTGACACATATGGCTTCTGAAAACGTGACGCTAGAGGAGTCTACAAAATAGTTAATGGTGGTGATGTTAGCTTGGTAGTAAGTTATGCTATCATAAGGCTAATGAGGCTTGTGTGTAAGTTACCGATGGACGCCAGGAAATGTGTGCGTTGGGTTGAATTTTTGAGTAGGGATGGTGGAAAGAGTGATGCTTTGGAAGTTTTGGTTTTGGAATGTTCGTGTAGTCGTAAGTAATAGTAAATGGTTTAAGCTGGTGGTTAGTAAAAGGTTGTAAAGTGTTGTTAGGTTACTAAATATTTTTGTAAACCTTCGGTGTTGTAGTAAGATAAACATTCTGGGAATGCTTGGATGAGTGGATAGATAGAGTGGTGGTACATTCTTGTTTACGGGATCTAGGACGGCTTTAGCTTGAAGATCGAAGGCTGGGAGTTAAAAGTTCAAAACTAGATGGGTGGATGTTTCTGGGTAGTTAGATTTGAATTAGACAAGTGAGTAGGAAAGTTAGATCTGGAAATCTTATTAGTAAGTGTGGATGGTTGATCTTACATAATGCATAAACACTTATATGTATATAATTAAATATGTCAGTTCATGCATGCATATGGTATGTCATTAGTGGTCTTGCATTCATATACATAGGCATCATTGAGAGCATGTAAGTAATCATGCATACATTTGTCCACACTTACAGATGAGTTTTCAGGAATTAGTGTGGTGATAGTATAAGGTGGTTCGTTGGGAGGTCAGTTTGTGTAAGGTTCTCTGGGTTTTGGTGGTTTGGCAAATGTGTTTTATAGAATCTAAGAGGGTTGTTGGAGCCATAGTTTGGGTTGCATGATTGTGGTTATTAGGTGATAAGTGAATGTGGTTGTTAAGGTCTTAAGAGCTTGGGATGGTTGTGTCGTGTAAGGTATGGCGTAGTACAAAGTATTTGGGGTTGAATGTTCAAAGGGGTGAGGATTGTTGGTGGGAAACAACCTTGGTAGGAAAAATGCCTTGGTGGTACGTGTTAAGAATATGGTGGAGGTGGGATCATTGGATTTTCTTGTGGTAATGGTGGTGTCTAGGATTTAAGGGTTGTATAGTGGTGCTGAAAGATGTTGAGTTGAGACAAAGTTTGGTTGAAATATCTTCTAGATCTGTGGTCTTGCATCCAAGTGGTACAAAGATGTTTTGATTGTTAAAGAAAAGTGCTTCTGGATGTTTCAAAGAGGAGTGTCACGGAATTTGTGGTTGAGTGTATGACTTGTCAACGTGATAAGGCTAAATGTCGATTTTCTTTTGGGATATTGCAACCGTTTTAGACTTTGGAATGGAAAGGAGTGAAAAATGCATCATGGATCTATGTTAAGGTTGCCCTGAACGTCAACTGGGAAATGGTTCCCTTTTTGGGTGATCATGGGCCAAGTTGCAAAGGTGCATGGGTGTTAAGGTCCATGGTTTGGGATAGATATTTGTATCATTAACGAGGGTTGAGAGTGTCTGCATGAAGCTTTGGGTACTCAGTTGCCTTTTAGTGTTTTGTATTATTTTAGGCGGGTGGTTAATCAAATGTGCTATCTTGGTTTTGGAGGTTATGTTGAGAGGTTGTGAATTGAGCTTCCAAGAATCTAGGGGAGACAGATGCCTTTGGATGAGTTTGCTTGTAATAACAGTTTTGGGTGTGTGCGCAGTAAGCACCGTTTGAGGCTTTGAGTGGTAAGGAATGATGTATATGTTGTGTCGGGCTAAGGATGGTAAGGAGCGTGTTACCTCATTTGATGTATTGAGAAATACCCATGGGGAAGTGAAGCTTGAGTATGACTGTTTGAATGTAGATTCAGACCTTCATAAATTCTATGAGAAAATGAGGCTTAGGGAGGTTGTGTGTACTGTTGATAAACGGGCGCTCTTGAAGGTTTCGCCTTGAAAGAAGGTGATGCGCTTTGGGCGTAAGGAATCTGAATTTGCCATTTGTTAACTGGATGTGGTGTAGGGATATAAAGATTGAGTGGCTTATCGGTTGAGGTTATCTCCCAAGTTGAAGGAATTTGTGATATGTTTTGTGTACCGGTGTTGTAGAGTTGGCGGTCAAATCTATTGTATATTGTGTTTGTAAAGAATGTTAAGCTATGTTGGATATGAGTGGTGATGAAGGGTTTGTAGAGTGCTGGGTTTCTGTAGCAAGTGAGGGAAGGGTGAAGTTTTGTCAAGGTGTTGTTTTGTTATGACGGTTTTGAGGAGTCCATGTGGAAGGATAAGTCGGAGATGATGGAGCAGTTTTCTCGTCTGCTCCACTGGTTAAATTTTGAGGACGAAATTTCTTAAGGAGGGTAGAGTTATAACACCCCGGTTTTGGGCCTGGATGTTAATTAGGTCAAATAGACAGTTCGAGGAACCAGATTAGAGGATTCGAGTTAGTTTCAGGATTAATTCACAATAAATACTTTTAAAGGAGTTAAAATATGGAAAAATGTTTTAAAGTCTTTATTTAATATACAAAGATGTATGATGGAATCAATTTTGGAAAATGAGCTTTGGAAGTAAGACATTTTGTGGTAGTGACCAAATGTAAAGTTTGTAAAATCTATTTTTCTAGTGACTAAAATGTAAAGGGTCAAAACTTTGAATCTTTAAGGAGCTAATTAACCAAAGTCTAATATCAGACTTTCTCCATTAATTTGGCTATTTTAGATGATTTTAAAATGCAATAAATGGGTTTGGAGAATTAATTGGATAATTAAAGATTAAAACAAATTTGACGTAACTAACTTTTCTCCAAAAGATTTTCTCTCCAATTCTCTCAAGCCAAACACTTTTTCCTTATTCAAACTCTTCAGGTAATATCTTACTTTAATTAATCTTTTGATTTCAAGTGATTATATAATGATTTTCTTATCAAATCATATTGTTTTTTATGCAAATTCATTCAATTAAGGGGAAAAGCCATCAATTAGAGGTGAGGTTCATCCTCCTCCTCTAATACAAGGTTCTTTACTGAAATTCCCAAGTTATTGGTCCTTTACATGTGTTTTCTAATGAGATTTTATAGTTATAATGGAATTAATTGGTTTAAATGATGTTTAATTGTGGAAATTGATGAGATTTCGAATTGAATCTGATTTGCTTAGTTCTTGATTGAATTGGAACATGATTTATATGTTTTATGATGTAAATAATTGGGTTTTATAATGGAATCGAAACTATATGAATCTTTAATTTTCTATGTTGTTAGTTATGAGTTTTTGAGGAGTTGTGGGTGTTTAATGTTTTCTGGAGGCATAATGATAATGTTAATGTGTTTTTGGATGGTAATTGATAGATGAGATCCATAGGTTGTGGCTGGGTAAAGTTTGTTCGTTGTTTGGTGATGTTTTCAGTTGGTATGGAAGGGTAATTGTTGAGATTTGATGAGAATTATTGCAATTTGATGTTGCTGGGTTGTGAATGCATTTTGATGCGTTATAACCTCTACTTTGTGATGGTTAAAACAGGGGAGGTTGGTCCTCAAGCTTGAACGGAAGTTTTGGAAGCTTTAGAGGCGTGTTTACCGTGTTGGCAAGAGAGACCTTACGTGTCGGTGAGTGAGAACGTGTTTTCAGCTTTTTAAAGGTTTGAAAATTGTGTTTGGGGGTTTAGATCAAGCTTGAAACATTGGTATTAACTCAGAAGTAAGTAAAAGATGAATTCTCTCTCGAACTCGATTTGGCATTGATTTTTATGCACTTGTTTTAAAAAGTTTAAATTATTCACTGTATATGCATGTTTTGATCATGGTTTAATGCTGGAAATTTATTATAGAAAGATGATGATGCATTGTTAGGTAATGCAAGTGTTGTTAATGTTTTTGAACATTGGTTAATGTAAGGTTGATTGCATTGGTTTAATGATTTTGATGATGCATATGAAAACAATAAGTTAATGCTAATGAAATGAATTATATTGGCAAGTGATGGTATGATAAGGTTTTGGGAATGGAATTGGATATAATTGGCCGGCCATAGGATTTGGTAGTGCACTATAAAAAGTTGCCTTGGATATCGAGGGGTTTATATGGTGTACCGAATGCTCCATCCAAGTACCCTAATGGTTGAGGGCTTTATGTGTACCGAAGACTCCCGTTAGTGGGCTATACATTTACTGATGAGTGGTGTCGAGGGGTTTATAAGGTGTACCGAAAACTCCACCATGAGTATCACAATCGTGGAAGGGTTTATGTGTACTGAAAACTCCCGTTGGTGGGCCTTTTAGATACCGATAGGTTGCATGTTAAGTGTTGGGTGAACACTTGCTAAATTCGTGTATCTAATGTTATGTTATGATTTGTAAAGTGGAGTTGTGGAGAAATGATTTGTAAAGTGGAGTTGTGGGGAAAGATCACTTGTAAGCCAATATAACTGATAATGTGTTATGAGATGGATGGTATGGTTTAATGTTAGTTTAATCATGTTTTACTCTTTAAGCCTAGCATTGGTAGTATGCTTGGGAAAGCTTAAATCGAGGATAGCAATTGGAGTATTGTTGTTAATTCATGAGACGTGTTGCATATGTTTTAATGTGGATGTTTCGGAAATGTTAAGTGCATGGTTTTTAAGGCATGATGTTGAAATGAAGCTTTAAAGTGATTTGGAAAGTGGTTTATGAAAAAGATTATAAATGGTTTTAAATGCATTGATGGTGTTTTGTTTTAGAGCACTCATCACTAAGCCTAGTGTGCTTACACTCCGTTTTTCCATCAATGCAAAGATTTAGAGGTTGGAGGCAGCGAGCAAGCTAAAGGACATCCAAGGACTTCAGTTAGAAAAGTATGAATACGAAATAGACTTGTAGTAATAAAAGCAACGTGGTCGTTTGTTGTTTGGGAGGGTTGTTTCCTAGACTCTCTATTTGTGCAAGTTTTATATATTGGTTTGGGCTTGTAAGAGGTTTAATATACTTAAAATGTGGATGTCTTTACATTCTGAATGTTGAGTAGGAAGCATGCCTTTAGATGATGTGGATGAATGTGTTAGACTTGCTAGGTTTGCTTTAAATGCCAATATGTTGATGTTCAAGCATGTTGATGATGTTATATGTTGATTAGTTAAGTGTTTAGGTTGATTGGAGTGAGCCAAAGTGTCATATATTGGACCTAGAGGTCATTACAGGCCTCTTCGTACCGGTAAGGGTACCCAAGGATCAGTACACTGGGTTTGATCAAGGCTCAAATCGTTAAGTTTAAGCATAGGGTATCGGTACGCTTAGCCAATGTATCAGTACACCTTAAGAGAAAATAGGCCTAGTGTCGGTACATGGGATAGCGTACCGGTACAACCCCTCGAGTTTAATCACGCCGTATCAATACACGGGGTACCGTATCGGTATAGGATCTAGCTTCTAGAATTCTATGTTCTGAAATCTTAAAGGGGGATCGGTACGGGGTCAAGGTCGTATCGGTACATGTTGGTCAACAAACTATACCGATACGGTGAAACATGTATTGATACAATAAGCCATTTTGTTAGTTGGTCTGTATCGGTACGGGCTTGCCTGTATCGGTATGCCCTGTTGAGTCTGTGTAATTTTGTTTGCTGAAGTTTGAAAATCTTGCAATTTGAACCCTGATTGTTATGAATGCAATTGATTGAGGTTGGATGGTTGTTTTGGATGGGAAATTAATCTGTGAGCATAAAATTGAAATAATTAAGGTTGGGTAATTTTAATTTTGTTAAATGCCCTATAATTTGAAATAATTACATTTTGGTCCCTAATGTGAATCATTGAGCAATCAGACCCTGTTTTGCAATATGTTTTGATGTAACATTTCCGCTAAGGTATGTTCACCCTAGGGGATTAATTAAATGCATTTAGACAAGATAAAAAGGAAAAAAGATTGTCTGGTTTAGGTTATTAGTTCAGGTTTGCTTCGACAAACCTAATGTGATCCATTTGGTCCGATTTTGGCTAGGCCGGGCTAAGGGGTTATAGTATTAACCTAGGGTTTGAAATGCACCCCTATTTCAAAAAAAATAGTAAATGCAAGGTTCATTTTGTGCTATAATTTTTTTCTTACATTCGATGCTTAATTCTTGAATCATGGTTGTCAATGAATTGGTTGTAAACATGTGATGGAATGTTGTATTAGAATTCTGTTATGAATAAATTTGGTTTCTTGAGTAATGAATTTCTAGCATCATCTCTTAGATATTAGATAAATGTACCTAGTTCAACTGATGTTATGTATGTTTATAGATCATATTATGTGTAACTAAAGAACACTCAAATGTGGTGCATATTGAAAGTAGCTTAAGAGGGAACACTCCAATGCATGTGTTAAAAAAATAAATCTGGCCAAAGTCTGTCGCTGCATGAGTGTGTGTCAAAGCAATGAAGTACTCCACGGGGGTTCGCTACACAACATCTTACTTCTCAGGATCTTAGGTTGGAGGAATTTGAGATGTAAGACATGATGCTAGCGTTGATGAATTGCAAGTTCATTCATTCATATTCTTGAGTTGTTGATGCAATATTCTATCATGTAGATGTAATTGATTCATTGGTAGTTGAGATGATTGAAGTAGCTAGAATGTTCATCAATTTGTGCTTAACTTTGCTGTTTTTTTTATTTTGCTTGAGGACAAGCAAAAACTTAAGTTTGGGATGGTACTTTAAAAGACGTGTTTTTCACTTTATTTATTGATTAATTTGTACTTACCATGTTATCTTTACATACATTTTAGCATTTTCATCTTTGTATTTGCATTTTATTAACTCGGTGGCTCTTTCTTGAATTATCCTTGAATTTGTCACATTTTGTTGCTAATGTCACTACATGATTTCTTCCAGAATTGCAGCCAGGGTTTTCCCCGCATTGGGATGTCACTGCATTACTGATGTCGCTGCATAGGCGTGGTTTATATTGCGTCCAGGACTATTGCCGTAGTGACAGCTGTCAAAAATATAAGATCAAATGACACCAACAAGAAGATAAGATCAAAGGACAATGGGCTGGCAGTTAGTTACAACAACTTTTGTCTGAACCTGATGTGGGTGCAATGAAACAGTCATTGTCGCCACAATGATAGTTGTCAGGATAAGATCAAAAGGATGATGAGCTGTCCATTAATACAATTGTCTTGCATAAAATTCACAGCTGCATATCTATAAAGGATACATGTAAACACCCAATTGGAAGATGAAAATGATATATATTCACATATTTTCTTTTCTTTAAAAGCTGATAATTATGGTTTAATTTCATTTTGTATGAAAATACTTTATGAATGTTGATTGAATGTTTATCGTATTAAGCTTTTCCTCTATTTTTTGATCTTTGGGTTTGAATGTTTTTATGTACAAAAGTGTTTATTGCAGCCACTGTCAATGGGAGTTGCAATGACAGTTCAAGTTAATAATACAATCATTACAACAAAAGTTTCATGGGAGTACAACGAAAGTTGACTCAATTATTCTTGTATTTGCCTATTAACCATCATTGAGAGGTGTGGTGAGTGAGCTCATATAAGTCTTGGATTAAGGGTAGAAGTTGAGATTGGTAAGATATTCATGTGCTTTATTGCATCGACAATCATCTTTTCATTTGTTTCTTGCTAGCATTCATTATTCCGTTGATTAATCACCGAGGGAACCCACTATCATCATTATATTTTTTCTGTTTTAATTTCAGTTCATTGTTTTGACATTACCTATATCATTTACCTTTCATTGCTTTGACATTACCTAACTCATTTACCTTTCACTGCTTCGACATTACCTAACTCATTTACCTTATTTTTCTTACTTATTGCAATGAAATTGGTAGACGTCCAAACAATTATCCTCGTGGGATCGATATCCGACAGGAACTATCTGTCAACTATACTTGCAGCAATGTGTGTTCGCTAGCACAAATCGTGTGATGTCATTTCACTGATTAGAGAAGAAGATGTAACCCCCTTGACCTGGTCTAGACGCCCAACCGAACCAAGAAGGCTACATTAGGTTTGTCGTAGCAAACCGAAGAGATTCAATCAAACCCGGTCCATTTTTTTCTTTTTATCTTATCTAGATGCCCATTTATTAACCCTACATGTTCATACAGACATCAGGTGCAACCCCAACTCAATCGAGCATCAATTTGACATTTAATTGATCACGTTTGCAAATTAGGGACCAAATTGCAAATACATAAAATTTTAGATTTAAAACTCATTTTTAAGTTACCAATCTTTAATTAGGCAGATTCCAAATCTTCATCTCAAATTTCAGCTTAATGTGATAATTCTACCATATATAATTGCATTGGCAAGATTTAGGGACTAAAAAGCAAAGAAAGCAAAACTGGCCAAAAATGACATTAACAGGAAAAACGGCCATCCGTATCGAAACGGGTAAGCCCGTACCGATACGGTTTGAAACACAACGTTCCAATACACCACCAAGTCGTTTCGATACGCCTAATTGAAATACCGAACTTTTGAAATATTTACAACCGTACCGATGCAGTTCCTTAGGTGTTTCGATACGCGGGTTCGAGTTACAAAAGTGAATTCCAATGGCTAAAACTCATATCGAAACACCCATCCCCGTACTAGTACGCCAGGCCAAATTTTCCTAGGCGTATCGAAATGCATCAGACCCGTATCAATCCCACAAGCCTGAAATTGCCTAGCCGTACCGATACGGTCCCTCGCCTATCGGTACGCCTAGGCCTGTAATGTCACATTTGGCTGATTTTTCATCCCATAAGCATACTCAAACCACTCCAACATGCTTTAAGCTCAATACCAACATGTCAAACATATCTCATGCTAACTAACACCATATATCTAACAACACCACAAGGATTCATGAATCAAATAGGAAATGTATAGGCATGCTTCCTAATATGCATCCAACCAACATATCAAAAGGTAAACCAACACAAAAAACAAACCTTAATGGCCATTTACAACCCAAGAGCAACTAAAGAAACATGCTCAAACAGGGAGTTTCACAAAACATCTCCCAATACACAGCAAGTACCACATTGCCCTTATTCATTATAGTCTAGTCTCTAACATACTTTGGAAACAAGTCTTGCCAAGATCCCCTTGCTTCTTGCTGCCTTCCAAAACCTCAATTATCTGCATTGATGGACAACGAGAGCGTAAGCACACAAGGCTTTGTGAGGAGTGCTCAAAAGCAAACACCATCAGTGCATTTAAAACCATTTACTTAACATCATCCTTTAAAACATCATCACGCCTCTTTAAAAACATGCACTTTACGTCATTAAAAACCAGCATACTAAACATATGCTACATGTATCATTAACCAACATCAAGTTACATTGCTAACCCTCCATTTAAGCCTTCCCATGCTTTACTACCAAATGCAAAGCCTAAGGAGAAACATGTATAAATCACATTATACAACATAAAGCGTTTCAATGATACATTAACAATTATATTGGTTTCCTACTGATCATTTAACCAGTCCAATAACAAAAGAGTTCAACGGATAAACGGATTCAACAAGTGTTAACCCAAAACTTCAAGTCATCTAAACCGGAATAACGATACAATCACAATCGCGGTACAATAACAACCGGGTACAATCTCAACCCACAGGGATACCAATCCCTCTCATCGGTTAGATACTTAACCCACTAACGGGAGTATTCGGTACCGTTAAACCCCTCTACCGTTAGGGTACTTGGATGGAGTATTCGGTACACAATATAAACCCCTCAACTCCGAGGCGACTTATTTACAGTGCACTCAATCCTATGGTTGGCCAACTATATCCGATAACAATTTTAAAACCACATCACTTGCCAATATAATTAACCAATTAACATTTACCTAGCTGTTTTAACAAGCATTAAACCATGCCATTCCCAAAACAACAACCATGCTTTAAAACACAAGTATAAACCATACTTACAAGGATCACTTAACATGTGCATCGTCCAGCATTTCATGCTTAAAAACAATATATCAAATACTTTAAAACATGTTTAAACAGTAGGTAACATGTAATTAAACAAGTGCATAGAACCATTTCGAACTAGCACGACCGAGAGAGTAAAACCACTTTATACTTACTTCCGAGTCTAGGTAAGCGTTTCAAGCTCTACCTTAACTCCCAAACTCTGTTCTCAAAATAGCAAAAAGCTTTAAACCACGTTTTCACTCACCGATACACGAAACTTCGATTCGTCGATGCGAAACCAAGCATCCGAAGCCTCCTACGCTTCTCCAATCACTTACGGATCAACCTCCCCTGTTTTTACCACACAACAGAGGATTAATGCATCATAATGCAATCTAAACACAACAAACACAATCCTTCTCAGATTTCCACAAAATCCTCAAAATTAACCCTCCACAACAACCGAAAACACTTCGATTCAGAACCCAACCAACTTCTATCAACCTAGCATCATTTCCAACATCAAAACGCATCTAAAAACAGATCCAAAACAAGCTACTACTTACAGCAACCTTACAACCACTAAAACACCACAAAACCTTAAAACTAACAAGCTAAACAAATAGAGATTCTTAAGTTTCGGGATTCCATTGATAAAAATCAATTATCAACATTATTATTCATCCAAAATATAAATCAAATCACCATTACTTACTGGAAATCAGATCCAATTTGTGAATCAACTCATTTTCCTCAAAGAACTCATTAAATCATTAGAAAATCATCAAAATCAAATTAGAAACACAAAAACAAGGATCAAATGCATAATTAATAATGTTTTTAAGCATTTTAAAAAAGAACCATACAATAGAGGAGATCTCGAACCTTACCCCTATTGTGAAGTTTCTTCCTCAATTGATTTGTGAAAAGTTAAGAAAACACAAGATTAATGTAAGATTTTGTGTAATCAATCTTTATAAAACAATTTAAAACAATAAAATCAAGTTGAAAACCACATCACCTCTGGAAATTTGATGAAATCTGAGTGTTTGGATGTGGAAAGAATGGAGAGGAAAAAGTTGAGAGAAAATGACGTGATTTTTGTTTTAGAAAAGATAACTAACATTTTAACAAAATCCACTTTAATTATTAATTAAATCACATGTTAAAATCAATTAAATCAAGGGAGAAATAATCAGAATCCAATTGGTAAAATAGCTCCTTAAAGATTCTAAGTATTTGACCCTTTTCGTTTTAGTCACTAGAAAATCACAGTTTTCAAAACTTTCAATTTGGTCACTAGCCAAAATATCCATATTCCAAAACTCATTTTTTCAAAATTGATCCCACCATTATTAAATACATGATTAATAGTGTTTTTAAGTATTTTTCTATAATTTTTCCAACACCAAAAATATATGATCCCGGAACTGACTCGAATCTCTACTCCGGTCCACCAAACCGTCTAATAAACCCTCTAAACCGCTAAGCCCTAAAACTGGGGCATTACAACTCTCCCCCACTTAAGAAATTTTGTCCTCAAAATTTACCTGGAGGAAACTGGTGCGGAAACTGTTTCACCATATCCACCTTACGCTCCCACGTGGCCTCCTCAACACTGCGGTGCTTCCACAACACCTTAACCAGCTTGACTATTTTGCCACAGAGCACCTTGCTGCTGGTATCAAGAATCTCTACTGGTTCCTCATCATAAGATAGATTCGATCCCAACTCAATCTCTTCCACCGTCATGACATGCGATGGATCCGACCTATATCTTCACAACACCGAAACATGGAACACGTCATGAATCTTTCCCAACTCTGGAGGTAACCTTAAACGGTACGCAATAGGACCTACACGCTCGACAACCTCGTATGGTCCGATGAACCTCAGGCTAAGCTTCCCTTTCTGCCAAAAACGCAACACCTTCTTCCAGGGCGACACCTTCAAAAACACTTTATCACCCACAACATACTCTATATCCCTATGCCTCAAATCCGCATAGGATTTCTGGCGATCAGTGGTTGCTTTCAAGCACTTGCATATCAACTTTACTTTTTCAGTTGTACCTTTCAGAACATTCAGCAAAGATACAAACTTTTCCCCTGCTTCTGCCCAACACACATGCGTTTGACACTTCCCACTATACAACGCCTCATAGGGTGCCATTTGGATGCTAGCCTGATAACTGTTATTGTAAGCAAACTCCACTAATGACAATTTCTTCTCCCACGTTCCTTGGTACTCAATAACACAACACCTTAGCATATCCTCGAGAACCTGAATCACGCACTCCTACTGGCCATCCGACTGAGGATGGTATGAGGTACTAAAACTCAACCGGGTTCCCAAAGCACGATGCAAGCTCACCCAAAAACTTGCTGTGAACTGCGGATCCCTATCCGAAATTATAGATTTGAGCACCTCGTGAAAACGCACTATCTCAGGGATGTACAACTCAGCTAACCTGTCCAAGGTATACGTAGTATGCAAGGCACAAAATGCACATACTTCGTAAACTGATCCACAATCACCCAGATGGAATCCTTTTTGGTCGACGTCAAAGGTAGCCTAGACACAAAATCCATGGTGATTCGTTCCTACTTCCATTTCGGTATCCTCAACGGTTGCAGTAACCCGGAAAAAAACTATTGCTTAGCCTTTACCCGCTGACAAACCATACACCGAGCAATGAAATCAGCTACATCTCTCTTCAGCCCCACCCAATAGTACTCCTCCTTCAACCCCTGATATATTTTAGTACTACCGGGATGCATCGCAAAAGGACTAGTATGAGCCTCAGTCAAAATAGTACGCCTCAACTCTTCATCCTCATACACCACTATTTGACCTTTGAAACATAACACCCCATCATCGTTGAAATGAAAATCCGTAGGATTTCCATCCCTGATATCTTCCACATGAGATACCAAACTCCCATCATATGGTTGCTTCTCCTTAACCATCAGCGACAAGGACGGCTTCACTTGTATCTCAGCCAACAAACCTCTATCATTCGTCACACTCAACCGAGAAAACATGGCTCTCAACTTCACAGCCGCTTTCCTGCTCAAAGTATCTGCCACAATATTGGCTTTCCCCGGATGATACTCAATGGTCAGATCATAATCCTTAAGCAACTCCACCCATCTGCGTTGCCTAAGATTCAGCTCCTTATGTGACATCAGATATTTCAAACTCTTATGATTCGTATAAACTACATATTTCTCACCATAGAGATAATAACTCCAAATCTTCAAGGCAAACACAACCTCTGCAAGCTCATGATCATGAGTAGGGTAGTTATGCTCATGCACCTTCAACTGCCTAGATGTATACACCACTACCTTACCCTCCTGCATCAACACACAACCAAGCCCAACATACGACGCATCACTATATACAATAAACTCCTTTCCCGATTCTGGTTGAACCAAGACTGGATCTCGCATCAAAGCTTCCTTCAACCTCTCAAAAGCTCGTTGTCAACCCTCCGTCCACTCAAACTGAACATTCTTCTACAAAAACTTTGTTAACGGAGCCGTCAAACTGGAGAACCCTTCCACAAACCTCCGGTAGTAACCCGCCAAACCAAGGAAACTCCTAACCTCCGTCACAGACTTAGGCTCCTTCCAACTCATTACAGCCTCAACCTTATGCGGATCAACATGGATTCCCTCGGCCGACACCACATGTCCGAGAAACACAACTTCCTTGAGCCAGAACTCACATTTGCTTAACTTGACATAAAGCTGATTAGCCAACAACGTTTGAAGCACAATTCTCAAATGTCTATCATGGTTATCCTCAGTACGGGAGTACACAAGGATATCATCGATGAACACAACCATAAACTGATCAAAAAACTCATGAAACACATGGTTCATCATGTCCATAAAAGTAGCTGGAGCATTGGTCAAACCAAACGGCATCACAAGAAACTCATAATGGTCGTACCTCGTACGGAAAGCTGTTTTGGGCACATCCACCTCCTTCACCTTCAACTGGTAGTACCTCAACCGCAAATCTATCTTTAAAAACACCGAAGCTCCCCTGAACTAATCAAGTAGGTCATCTATCTTTGGTAAGGGATACTTGTTCTTTATTGTAAACTTATTCAGCTACCGGTAATCTATACACATCCGTACCATCTTTCTTTTTAACAAACTGCACTGGCGTTCCCCACGGTGAGATACTAGGTCTAATGAACCCAAGATCAAGCAACTCCTACAACTACGTTTTTAGCTCATTCGGAGCCATACCCGCAAAGACCTCGATGCCAAACTCTACCTCATGGTCAGGTGGCAACCCTGGTAATTCCTCCTGAAAAATACCCGAAAACTCACATACGGTGAGAACATCTTGCACCCTCAACTCCTTTGATCCAGGATTCATAACATAGGCCAAAAAAGCCTGACATCTTGAATCTAACATTCGTCTTACATCCAAAACCGAAACAACATTAGATAAAAACTTGGCATTCTCGCCAACCACCACCACCTCATAATCATCTGACAACCTCAAAGATATCTGTTTGGTCTCAAAATCCACCACAGGCCGATGTTCGGACAACCAATCCATACCTAAAATCAAATCAAAACCATGGAATGGTAACTCCATCAAGTCCATGGCAAACACATATCCCTGAACCATCAACGAAAACCTACAATACAACCTCCTAACCACGACTATCTCCCCAAGAGAACTAGTTACTCTAACACCCACATTAAGAATTTCAACAGATATATCAAGAAGCTCAGCATGCTCACTCAAAATGTATGAATGAGTAGAACCATAATCAACCAACAAATACAACGACAAAGAATGTAGGGTAAAAGTACCTACAATCACATCAATGTCATTGTGACCCTCACGGTGCGCATACACCTAGCCGGTCCACCTCCCTCAAGCTGGATAGCAATAGTATGAGCTACAGTCCTCTGTCCACCATCTCGACGCTGAAACGGTATGCGGCCATGACCACGACCACGCTGCGGAACAACTACAGGTGCAGCACCCTACCCACCTCGAACCAACAACGGACAATCACGCCTTTGATGGTCGCTTGACCCACAACTCCAACAAGCATTAGCCACCACAGGTGCAGGTGCCTGACCTTCCTTATCCAAACGTGGGCAATCTCGCCTCAAATGATCTTGGGATCCACAAACCCAACATGTGCTAAACGGTGCTCTAGCCTGGGCTCCCTGCCCTTGGACTCCATGTCCACCCGCACCTCCACCATACCTCGGTTCTGGGTGAAAACTCTTGTCACAGTGTCTCTTGGACTGACCACCGCTATAACTCGAATCAGCAGCTCTCTTACCCGAGCTAGAACCTCGTGATCCAAAAGCCAAACCCAAATTCTGCTCCACATCCTTGGCTCACGAAACCAACACATCAAAATCGGTATAATCAGTAGCAAGCATGTATGTCTTAACATCCTGCACAAGCCTATAACGAAAATGATCACATCGAGTACGCTCGTCAGGAACCAACTCAGGTGCATACAGACTCAGCCTCACAAACTGCACCTTGTACTCCGTAACAGACATACTGCCCTACACCAATGCCATAAACTCACGCTTCTTCTCGTCCTGATATCGGACTCTCAAAAACTTTTTTCGGAATACTTCACAGAAGAACTCCCTGGTCACATCATCCGTCGCCATACCAGATATCGTGGTAGTCCACCATGTATAAGCATCACCTTGCAGCAGGGAAACAACACAACCCAACTTACATGCATCGGTGCATCTCATCTGGCCCAATATCCTCTCAGTACTGGCCAACCAACCCTTAGAAGCCTCAGGCGACAACCCTCAAAACTCAACTCCACCGAAGCTACGAAGACGCTCAAGCGACAAACCTTGCCCATCAGCCGGTGGTGCTGGCACACGAACACCAGCAATTGCTGCCTAGAACGCACCGGTCATGGCCAGAATCAACGGTGCCATATCACCCATCCCTGGCACAACTGGCGCAAGTGGTACTTACTCCACTCCCTTAGGTGGATTAGGTGAGGGCGGTGGAAACCCTCCAAGAGGTACAACTTCTCCTTCATCATCCTGCCCAGCGACAACAGCAATCAAGCTAGATCGCAACTCTCTCCTCAGTCTCATCGTGCTAAAATATATCTAGGGCATGATAATCATTTCAAAACAAAACAGTCAGGCCAGCCTCAAGCAAGGATCCAAGACTTTCCATTTCAAAAATCAAAACTTCTAGACTATAATTATAAGGCAATGGGTACCCGAAAACATCCCCAATATAGCATACAACAATCAATATTCATATATCAATCACCGTGCATATCAACCAGCGTACATACAACAATCACTATACAAATCAAACAACAGAGCATAACTCACAGTAACAACTCACCCACCTCCCAAACGAACCAAACCTGGCTCTGATACCACCAAATATAACCCCCTTGACCCGGCCTAGACGCCCAACCGATCTAAGAAGCTACATTAGGTTTGCCGTAGCAAATCGAAGAGATTCAATCAAACCTGGTCCATTTTTTTCTTTTTATCTTATCTAGATGTCCATTTATTAACCCTACATGTTCATACAGACATCAGGTGCAACCCTAACTCAATCGGGCATCAATTTGACATCCAATTGATCACGTTTGCAAATTAGGGACCAAATTACAAATATAGAAAATTTCATGATTAAAACTCATTTTTAAGATACCAATCTTTAATTAAGCAGATTCCAAAACTTATTCTCAAATTTCAGCTCAATCTGATCATTCTACCACATATAATTGCATCGGTAAGATTTAGGGACTAAAAAGCAAAGAAAGCAAAACTGCCCAAAAATGACATTAACAGGAAAAACGGCCATTAGTACCAAAATGGGTAAGCCCGTACCAATACGGTTTGAAACACACCGTTTCGATACACCACCAAACTATCTCGATACACCTAACTGAAATACCAAACTTTTGAAATATTTACAATCGTACCAATACGATTCCTTAGGTGTTTTGATTCGCGGGTTCGAGCTACAAAAGTGAATTCCAGTGGCTAAAACTCGTATCAAATCGCCCATCCCCATACTGGTATGCCATGCCAAATTTTCCTAGGCATATCGAAATGCATCAGACCCATATCGATCCCACAAGCCTAAAATTGCCTAGCTGTGCCGATACGGTCCCCCGCGTATCGGTATGCTTGGGCCTGTAATGTCACATTTGGCTGACTTTTTATCCCATAAGCATACTCAAACCACTTCAACTTACTTTAAACTCAATACCAACATGTCAAACATATCTCATGCTAACTAACACCACATATCTAACAACACCACAAGGATTCATGCATCAAATAGGAAATCTATAGGCATGCTTCCTAATATGCATCGAACCAACATATCAAAAGGTAAACCAGCAACAAAAACAAACCTTAATGGCCATTTACAACCCAAGAGCAACAAAAGAACATGCTCAAATAGGGAGTTTCACAAAACATCTCCCAATACACAGCAAGTACCACATTGCCCTTATTCATTATAGTCTAGTCTCTAACATACTTTGGAAACAAGTCTTACCAAGATCCCATTGCTTCTTGCTGCCTTCCAAGACCTCAATTATCTGCATTGATGGAAAACGAGAGCGTAAGCACACAAGGCTTAGTGAGGAGAGCTCAAAATCAAACACCGTCAATTCATTTAAAACCATTTACTTAACATCATCCTTTAAAACATCATCATGCCTCTTTAAAAACATGCACTTTACGTCATTAAAAACCAGCATACTAAACATATGCTACATGTATCATTAACAAATAGCAAGTTACATTGCTAACCCTCCACTTAAGCCTTCTCGTGCATTACTACCAAATACAAAGCTTAAGGAGAAACATGTATAAATCACATTATACAACATAAAGCATTTCAATGATACATCAACAATTATATTGGCTTTCTACTGATCATTTAACCAGTCCAATAACAAAAGAGTTCATCGGATACACGGATTCAAAAAGTGTTAACCCAACACTTCAAGTCATTTTAACCGGAATAGCGATACAATCACAATCGCGGTACAATAACAACCGGGTATAATCTCAACCCACACGGATACCAATCCCTCTCATCGGTTAGATGCTTAACCCACTAACGGGAGTATTCGGTATTGTTAAACCCCTCTACCGTTAGGGTACTTGGATGGAGTATTAGGTACACAATATAAAACTTCAACATCCAAGGTGACTTATTTACAGTGCACTCAATCTTATGGCCGGCCAACTATATCCGATAACAATTTTAAAACCACATCACTTGCCAATACAATTAACCAATTAACATTTACCTCACTGTTTTAACAAGCATTAATCCATGCCATTTCCAAAGCAATAACCATGCTTTAAAACACAAGTATAAACCATACTTACAAGGATCACTTACCATGCGCATCCTTCAGAATTTCATACTTAAAAACAGTATATCAAATACTTTAAAACATGCTTAAACAGTAGGTAACATGTAATTAAAACAAGTGCATAAAACTATTTCAAACTAACACGACCGAGAGAGTAAAACCACTTTATACTTACTTTCGAGTTTAGGTAAGCATTTCAAGCTCTACCTTAACTCCCGAACTCTATTCTCAAAATAGCAAAATGCTTTAAACCACGTTTTCACTCACTGATACGCGAACTCTCGATTCGCCGACGCGAAACCAAGTATATGAAGCCTCCTACGCTTATCGAATCACTTATGGATCAACCTCCCCTATTTTTACCATACAACAATAGATGATTAATGCATCATAATGCATTCTAAACACAACAAACACAATCCTTCTCAGATTTCCACAACAACCGAAAACATAACCAAAACACTTCGATTCACAACCCAGCCAACTTCTATCAACCTAGCATCATTTCCAACATCAAAACGCATCTAAAAATAGATCCAAAACAAGCTAATACTTCCAACAACCTTACAACCACTAAAACACCACAAAACCTCAAAACTAACAACCTAAACAAATAGAGATTCTTAAGTTTCAGGATTACAAAACAATGGGCTGGCAGTTAGTTACAACAACTTTTGTCTGAACCTGATGTGGGTGCAATGAAACAGTCATTGTCGCCACAATGATAGCTGTCAGGATATGATCAAAAGGATGATGAGTTGTCCATTAATACAATTATCTTGCACAAAATTCACACCTGCAAATCTATAAAGGATACATGTAAACACCCAATTGGAAGATGAAAATGATATATATTCACATATTTTCTCACCTAAGAGGGAGGCTCATATCTTATCATCTTTTTCCTCAGTTTGGGAGCTTACTCTTGATGGCTTTGGCGGCTTAAAGCTTCCATGGGGCAACCGAGGTGAATCTGATGCAGAATTAAGTGGAAAAAAATGAGTGCAACGCAAGAGAAAGCATCAAGGAGCAATCGAGTTAGCTAGAGATAGCTTTCCCCATTCGGTTCTTAATGTTTCTTTAAACGCTGATGATGATGGTTTAATTTCATTTTGTATGAAAATACTTTATGAATGTTGATTGAATGTTTATCGTATTAAGCTTTTTCTCTATTTTTTGATCTTTGGGTTTGAATGTCTTTATGTACAAAAGGGTTTATTGCAGCCCCTGTCAATGAGAGTTGCAATGACAATTCAAGTTAATAATACAATCATTACAACAAAAGTTTCATGGGAGTACAACGAAAGTTGACTCAACTGTTCTTGTATTTGCTTATTAGCCATCACTAAGAGGTGTGGTGAATGAGCTCATATAAGTCTTGGATTAAGGGTATAAGTTGAGATTGGTAAGATATTCATGTGCTTTATTGCATCGACAATCATCTTTTCATTTATTTCTTGCTAGCATTCTTTATTCCGTTGATTAATCACCGAGGGAACCCACTATCATCATTATATTTTTTTTGTTTTAATTTCAGTTCATTGCTTTGACATTACCTATATCATTTACCTTTCATTGCTTCGACATTACCTAATCCATTTACCTTATTTTTCTTACTTATTGCACTAAAATTGGTAGACGTCCAAACAATTATCCTCGTGGGATCGATATCCGAAAAGAACTATTTGTCAACTATACTTGCATCGATGTGTGTTCGCTAGCACAAATTATGTGATGTCATTTCACTGATCAGAGAAGAAGATGTAACCCCCTTGACCCGGCCTAGACGCCCAACCGAACCAAGAAGGCTACATTAGGTTTTCCATAGCAAACCGAAGAGATTCAATCAAACCTGGTCCATTTTTTTCTTTTTATCTTATCTAGATGCCCATTTATTAACCCTACTTGTTCATACAGACATCAGGTGCAACCGCAACTCAATCGGGCATCAATTTGACATCCAATTGATCACGTTTGTAAATTACGGACCAAATTGAAAATATAGAAAATTTCAAGCATAAAACTCATTTTTAAGTTACCAATCTTTAATTAGGCAGATTCCAAACCTTTATCTCAAATTTCAACTCAATATGGTCATTCTACCATATATAATTGCATTAGCAACATTTAGGGACTAAAAAGCAAAGAAAGCAAAACTGCCCAAAAATGACATTAACAGGAAAAGCGACCATCCGAATCAAAATGGGTAAGCCCGTACCAATACAGCTTGAAACACACCGTTTCGATACACCACCAAGCTATTTCGATACGCCTAACTGAAATACTAAACTTTTGAAATATTTACAACCGTACCGATATTGTTCCTTAGGTGTTTCGATACGCGGGTTCGAGTTACAAAAGTGAATTACAGCGGCTAAAAATCGTATCGAAACGCCCATCCCTGTACTGGTACGCCATGCCAAATTTGCCTAGGCGTATCAAAATGCATCAGACCCGTATCGATCCCACAAGCCTGAAATTGCCTAGCCGTACCGATACGGTCCCTCACGTATCGGTACGCCTGGGCCTGTAATGTCACATTTGGATGATTTTTCATCCCATAAGCATACTCAAAGCACTCCAACATGCTTTAAACTCAATACCAGCATTTCAAACATATCTCATGCTAACTAACACCACAAGGATTCATGCATCAAATAGGAAATCTATAGGCATGTTTCCTAATATGCATCAAACCAACATATCAAAAGGTAAACCAACACCAAAAACAAACCTTAATGTCCATTTACAACCCAAGAGCAACTAAAGAAACATGCTCAAACTGGAAGTTTCACAAAACATCTCCCAATACACAGTAAGTACCCCATTGCCCTTATTCATTATAGTATAGTCTCTAACATACTTTGGAAACAAGTCTTGCCAAGATTCCATTGCTTCTTGCTGCCTTCCAAGACCACAATTATCTGCATTGATGGACAACGAGAGCGTAAGCACACAAGTCTTAGTGAGGAGTGCTCATTAGCAAACACCATCAAGGCATTTAAAACCATTACTCAACATCATCCTTTAAAACATCATCATGCCTCTTTAAAAACATGCAATTTACGTCATTAAAAACCAGCATACTAAACATATGCTACATGTATCATTAACCAACATCAAGTTACATTGCTAACCCTCCACTTAAGCCTTCCCATGCATTACTACCAAATGCAAAGCTTAAGGAGAAACATGTATAAATCACATTATACAACATAAATCATTTCAATGATACATTGACAATTATATTGGCTTGCTAGTGATCATTTAACCAGTCCAATAACAAAAGAGTTCATCGGATACACGGATTCAACAAGTGTTAACCCAACACTTCAAGTCATCTCAACCGGAATAGCGATATAATCACAATCACGATATAATAACAATCGGGTACAATCTCAACCCACAGAGATACCAATCCCTCTCATCGATTAGATGCTTAACCCACTAACGGGAGTATTCGGGACCGTTAAATCCCTCTACAGTTAGGGTACTTGGATGGAGTTTCAGTACCCAACTATATCTGATAACAGTTTTAAAACCACATCACTCGCCAATATAATTAACCAATTAACATTTACCTCACTATTTTAACAAGCATTAAACCATGTCATTTCCAAAGCAACAACCATGCTTTAAAATACAAGTATAAACCATACTTACAAGGATCACTTACCATGTGCATCCTTCAGCATTTCATGCTTATAAACAATATATCAAATACTTTAAAACATGCTTAAACAGTAGGTAACATGTAATTAAAATAAGTGCATAAAACCATTTCAAATTAGCACGACCGAGAGAGTAAAACCACTTTATACATACTTTTGAGTCTAGGTAAGCGTTTCAAGATCTACCTTAACTCCCAAACTCTGTTCTCAAAATAGTAAAATGCTTTAAACCACATTTGCACTCACCGATACGCGAAACTTTAATTCGCCGACGCGAAACCAAGCATCCAAAGCCTCCTACGCTTCTCTAATCACTTACGGATCAACCTCCCCTGGTTTTACCACACAACAATAGAGGATTAATGCATTCTAAACACAGCAAACACAATCCTTCTCAGATTTCCACAAAATCCTCACAATTAACCCTCCACAACAATCGAAAACATAACCAAAACACTTCGATTCACAACCCAGCCAACTTCTATCAACCTAGCATCATTTCCAACATCAAAATGCATCTAAAAATAGATCCAAAACAAGCTACTACTTCCAGAAACCTTACAACCACTAAAACACCACAAAACCTCAAAACTAACAACCTAAACAAATAGAGATTCTTAAGTTTCGGGATTCCATTAATAAAAATCACTTATCAACATTATTAATCATCCAAACTATAAATCAAATCACCATTACTTATTGGAAATCAGATCCAATTCACGAATCAACTCATTTTCCTCAAAAAACTCATTAAATCATTAGAAAATCATCAAAATCATATTAGAAACACAAAAACAAGGATCAAATGCTTGGGAATTTCAATAAAGAACCGTACAATAGAGGAGATCCTGGACCTTTCCCCTATTATGAAGTTTCTCCCTCAATTGATTTGTGAAAAACTAAGAAAACACAAGATTAATGTAAGATTTTGTGTAATCAATCTTTATAAAACAATTTAAAACAATAAAATCAAGTTAAAAACCACCTCACCTCTGGAAATTTGATGAAATCTGAGTGTTTGGATGAGGAGAGAATGGAGAGGAAAAAGTTGAGAGAAAATGACGTGATTTTTGTTTTAGAAAAGATAACTAACTTTTTTAACAAAATCCACTTTAATTATTAATTAAATCACATGTTAAAATCAGTTCAATCAAGGGAGAAATCATCAGAAACCAATTGGTAAAATATCTCATTAAAGATTCTAAGTATTTGACCCTTTTCGTTTTAGTCACTAGAAAATCACAGTTTGAAAACTTTCATTTTGGTCACTAACCAAAATATCCATCTTCCAAAACTCATTTTTTCAAAATTGATTCCACCATTATTAAATACATATTTAATAATGATTTTTAAGCATTTTCCATAATTTTTCCAACACCAAAAGTATATGATCCCGAAATCGACTCGAATCTTTACTCCGGTCCACCGAACTGTCTAATAAACCCTCTAAACCGCTAAGCCCTAAAACTGGGGCATTACAAAAGAGGTGAATTCATCAGGGGCCTGGTAAAAATATAGTTTTGTGAATGAACATAACCAATAAGAGTATGATTATATACTGAATGTGGTGAAAATATAACATGATAACATGGTGGTTTGGTGGCAAGGTTATCTATCCACAAGACATGGGATCGAATCCCACTACCTCTAAACAATTTTCCTTATTCATTTCTTTAATTTAAAACCAATTATACTAGACCACGTGGCATCATCCGGTTGGTTATAATTAAGTTCATAAAAATTTAATATATTTAAATTTAAAAAAAAAACTGTTGATGTGGCATAATGCCACGTCATAACCTAAAAACACATGGACATACCACGTCATTAATCCATCCTACATGGACATTCCTAGTCAGCAAATAACGTTTATAACACCCTGAAAACTGATCTAGTTAGAATAGGATTTCGGTGATAAAAAATTTCGTACCGAAAAGGTCCAAATGTTGCATCAACCTAAATTGTGTAGTTAATTACACTGTATTGGAATCTAATTGAGTCAATTTAAAGACATTGGACCTAGTTTAATTCCTTAGAAAAACATTTGGTGGCTAAATTTTGAAAATTGAAAGTTTAGGGGCAAAAGTGTAAACTTTGGAAAACTAAGGGACCACCTATGTAATTATCCCTTTTGGAGGATTATTCACCTCCTTGGTTGAGTTATCTTTACGTGAATTGGCCAAGTGAAGATAATGAATGATGGAAAATGGGATAATGCTATTATTATTATTTTGTTTTACTAAAAAGAATGAAAAAATAGTAATTATTATTAAAAGCATTCCTCATTAGGAACGTAAGCTTTGGTTATTAAAAGAAAGAATGAAAGTGTTTAAAATACTTTTCCCTCAACATTTCGCACCACCGAGACACCTATCTTTCCATGTCTTCATCTTTTTCTCTAAATCAAGCATGCACCACCATTGTTATCTTCAATCTATAGATTAAGAAAGCACCTCCCTTAATTGCTCAAGCTTTCTTTGATTTCTCTACACCGTTTAATATCCACCATGTTGGTAAGATAAAGCCCCTAAACAATTCATTTATTCTTTGGATGGATTTTGAGTAATTTTGAATTGAGAGCTTCAGCTCAATAGCTTGAGCCCATGTATTGCAAGCTCAAATCCATGGAAATTTTGTTAGCTAAAAGCTACTAAGAGTTTAGATGTTGATTTTGAGCTCATAGTATTGATTCTAACATTTCCCTATTATTTTACCTAGCTCAAGAGTTGGAGAAAGAAGGTCCAACATCTCCATCCAAAGCTAGGAACAAAGGGATTGTTATCCAAGAGCCTTGAAAGTTTTGAAAGCTAAGGTGAGTGTAGTCAGAGCCTCAGGAATAGGCTAGGTGCCTTTCCCAAACCTTTGAACATTGATTATTGCATTACTAACCTTGTGTATTAAGGATATTGCATTGCTAACCTTGTGTATTAAGGATATTGCATAAAAGCATTGTTGATGGCTATATTGGTAAGTATTGGTAAGTACTTCATTGATGCATTGTCTGAAGTGTTACTGTCACTAGAATCATTGAAGCATTGACATGTAGAATCATTGATTATTGAGCATTGAATATTGCTAACGAAATATCGAAATTCAAATATTGCCATTGAATATTGTATTGAATTATTGTTATTGCTCATTGGCTTAAGCCATGACTATTGAACTATTGCTATTGATCCCTTGTTATAGAAATAATGCTATCGGCTCATTGTACCGAATCATTGCTATTGAAACTATTGTTAACAGACTATTGTTATTGAGCCTCATATTCGAGTAGGATTGCATAAAATTGGCATGCCATATAATTCACGAGCTCATTGTTGCAGGTGGACAACGGTCCTTAGGCTATGACCTTTATGTGGTGCGACGAAGGTATGATGTGTTTTGGTCAATTGATGCGGTGGATGGACTAGACCACTATTGATTTTGGTGCGGCGTAGGAATTCGCGTATCCATACTTCTTACATCAATCAAAGGAAACTTATTGTTATGCACTATAGATTGCTATTGATTATGGTTATTGTATTGATTATTGTTGTTGTATTCATCGTTGACAATGTGTAAAATTGCCATTGAATTACATGTCCATGTTATTATTGTCATAGTTGACATTGAAGCATGATAGAATGCATTCTATGATTAATCCTTTGTTTATGACTACCTTACTAGGAAAAGTATGCCTAATGCATTCATCTTTTTCATGCATTTCAGGTTAAGAAGGTTTTGAGTTCGAGATAGGGGTTGGAGAATGTTTTGGCAAGTCACCTCATTGTTAAAGTAAATTACATCAACTCTATAAACTCCTAGCAAGGTGGCATAAGTTTTGTACAAGTCATTTTTACATCTTTTGATATGTATGTAATATATTTGGCTTGTGTAAGTTTAAAGGCTTAGACTTAACCTTTTAAAAATAACTAAAATTGGCAATATTTGTGTATATGGCCTAAATTAGGGACGACATAGTAAATGGATTCATTGGACCCTAAAATTTGATATGTTATTAGATTTAGGATTAATAAACTTGCTGGTAAAATTTTATTGAATTTTGACATGGTTTGGTTGGGTAAAATGATAATAAACCAGATATTGTTGTACCTAATCATTATGATCGAGTATCAATACGACTGGACCCCGTATCGGTATGATATCATGGTACCTAATCATTTTAACGGTCACTACTGGGCGTACCGATATTGTTGGAAGTGTATCGGTACGGGCCTTCGTCTCTAGAATTTTGGGAAACATTTTTAGCCATAGCATATCGATATGGCCCAAGGTGTATCGATACGCATGCTTAGAAATTTAAAGATCACCCTTATCAAGCTACTAAAAACAATAATTTAGCTTCACTAATTTTATAAAAGTTTTAATTTGGCCCAATTCTTGACGTATTGCTTCATCGTTCTCCCTATAATTCTGTAATTTGTATAGAACTTTAAATAAAAGTATCGTACCTAGCACCGTTTAATTTCGGTAACACTTTCTGACTCGAATTCCTACCAACCCGGGAAGGGGGTGTTAAAATGTTGACCGTTAGTCAACTAACAGTTTCCATCCAAACAGGGTTATTTTGAGTAAAAATTGAAACGTTGGGGTTAAAATGCTCCAAAAAAATGATAGGGGTCAAAATGACCAAACAGTTAAACGTTGGGGGCTAATTTTAGCTTTATGCTATTAAAAAATAGGAGAAAGAGAGGGTTTTTCTAGGTATTTTACCAGATCTCAGAAACTGAAAAGTTATTGGCCATCCGAACCATCGTCGTGAAGTCAGTTTGCTACCGTGGAAGTCCAAAAGTCACCAGAGAATAAGGCCGACATTGTTTTTCTCTCACGGTGAAGGTAATATTTTTCACCTCTTTATTTTCCTGTAAAAAGAAACGCCAAGCATTAGTTTATCCACATAAACAAGAAAAAATATAAAAAACAGAAGCATATTAGAGCTAGATCGGAAGGATTCTGTCGTTGAAGTTTTTGAGAGGCGGTGGAGTTGAAGAAGGTTTAGTTGGTTAGTTTAGGGGCTTAAGTTGGGTGAAGTTGGGAAATCCTGTCGAATTAGGGTTTAGATTTAGGTTTAGGCTTAAATTTAGGAAATTTTGGATTTCGAATGGTGGCCAGACTGTGACTGGAAATCGCCATAGGACGGTCGACGTCACCTGCGGCAGCCGAGAGTCAGTTCCCAGCAGGCAGCTAACAGCAAAGGGTGACTGGAGGAAGGTAGTTATGGATTCAAGGGCTATGATGGTGGTGGTTTGTAGCTGGAATTCTCGATGTTCTTCAAGTTCTTGATGAACTATGAACAACACTAAGCAAAAACTTGGTTTTTTGACCCATTTGGTTCAAATTTTTTGGGCATGAGAAGTTTGGGACGAGAGAATCTAGAAAGAGAAGTCTTAGAGAGATAAGTTTTTTGAAAAAAATAAACTATAAGGGGAAAATTTCGGGCATAAAGGGATTTATATAACTTGTGCGAAATGATGTCGTTTTGACACCGGGTCAAGGATGACCCGCGAGATTTTAATCTGGTCGGGTTTAGGTTCGCGTCTTTTCGATCCAGATTTTCATGGATTCAACCCCAAATTTCATTTTGTAATTAATTTGGTCCATGTTTCAATAAAATCAAGAATTCAAGTTTCAATTCCTTTTAATTAAGTCCATGTTCTTTAATTTTAATTAATTGTTCTTAGTTAAATTAAATGCAATTTAATTGTTAGTTAATTGATTCATGTTTTAAATTGAGCATGTAGTATTAATTGTTAGATAACTAAGACATTTAGTTTAATTAAATATGTATTTAGAGACTTAGTTTTAGATGCCTTATTAGGCTTTAATAATTCAATTAAGAAGGCAATTGTAGTAAATTAATGGATATTAAGTGGGAAGCTTTGAAGTTCAAATTTGAATGGTGTTCCATTGCAATTGATGTTGTCCAACATGGGCTTTTATGGGAATACTTAGTATTCATTAAAACCCTAGAAATTGATAAATAATCTAGTTAATTAATTAGAGTTTTAAATAGGATTAGAACTTTATTAATTAGATTAATTAAATTAGGGAAAATTATATATAATTTTGAGGTTTAAATATGGATGATGCCCAAGCAATTGAGTGTTGTCTCATGTAAACCTTTAAGTTAAATAATATTCACATATTTAATAAATACATAAATTTAATTAGTGACCTTTTATATTAGCACTTTAAACTAACAAGATCATAATTAACCATGCATAAAAACCTTTTATATGGGAAATATATTTTTGGAATATAAATAGAGGTGCCCTGAACGTATAGGGGTGCTTCCAATCTTATATTCGAAGCAAAAATATATTTCCTTACAATAGTAATATTTCCATTCGAAACATAAACACAGTTAGTAATCAATGATTAAATTAAATTTTAATTTTTATTCCTAAAGGACAACATGCCATACAAAATTAAAGGTACCAATATCGGGCGTTTGTGGGGGTGCTAATCCTTCCCCACGAGTAACCGACTCTTGAACCCTAATTTTAAAAGAACAAATCTCTAATTGTTTTATGGTGTCTGGTCTACCGAAGTGATCGGTAGCAACTCCAAACATTTTCAAAATCGAATTTAAACAAAACCCCTAATTTTCAAAATTAATCGTCAAGCTACTTTCACTGGTTAAAAATGGTTTTGATAGCTTGGCGACTCCGCTGGGAACACTTCATGAGTCTTACTAAATAAATTTTGTATGGCATTTTGGTATTTAAGAATGATAATTTGAATTTAATTTCTTCAATAAATATTGGATAGATTTATGGAAAGAATGGAAATATGCTTTTTATTTGTGTGATATAACTGTCATTCAAGCATAAGCTGTCTACCCGGGATTTTCCTTTAAGTGGGAGTGAGACATGATCCTACGTGGGGTTCTCCACATCTGTGCGGGAATTTTGTCTTTTTTCATGTATACTAACCTTATACACCATGGGGTTATGCCTCCGCTATAAGGGAACGTATACTCCCGAATCGATGTCTTGTTGTTGTAGTAGACAGTAACAATAGTTCGAGTACCCAGAGTCTAGAACAAAACCGCATTCTGTAAATCTAGGAGCCTACCCCACTAGAGCCAGATAAGGACCTTAGAATCAGACAGAGTGTTGTTGTTATAAATACGCTTCTCAGGTTATTTTATTTGCTCGATATGAATTGTTTTAATTTCTAGTAATTTATTTTTTTCTTATATAATTATTTTACCATAGTGACTCATTTCTTTTGTTTTTGTTTTGTATTTTTGCACCACATCTTCATTGCATAAAGGTATTGATTCAAAAGTGGTTATTGAATTAGAAGGCGGTCATAATGGATAAGGGGATTTCTAATCTGATAGAGGAAAGTGTAAATATGAGGCAGTTTCCGGGATATACCACGGAAAGAGTGATGAATAGTTCATCAAAAGGTCACACATCAGATTTTGTTAGTGTTGATATTGACAATAATGAGATGCAAGAACTGAAAAGGCAAATGGGTGAGATGATGACTATGATGATGGCTATGATCAAAGAAAATGGCATACTGAACTGAAAGAAGGACCGAAAAAAACTAGAACATGAATAAACAACAGTGTCCGCGCACTATTATAATCCGCATTAATAAACCAAATGGAGGTGTAATTGAGTCAAATTCCAAGAAGGTGATGACAGACCGGGAAGAAATTCAAGAAGGAAGTAATGGGGGAAAACCTTCTAAATCAATTTTGATGACATATGTAGAATTGTTTCCGATACTGGTAGAGAAAAACTTTGTGAGCCGAGTTCAGTCTAAACCTAAAGTGTCTTCTTCACCCAAGGGCTATGGTATCAATGCAGTATGTGATTATCATCAAGGAAGTTCAAACCATACTATCGAGAATTGCGAGGCTCTGAAGAACAAGGTTGAAAAATATTATCAGGATAGACATGTTGAGTTTTGAAGATGGAAGGCCCAAATTTTTTAAAAGCTTGACAATTAATGAAACGCCCAGAGTTGCAAAGATGAAGGAAAACTCAAGTCCATCAAAATCAATTAAATGTCCAAGGCAAAGTTCAAATTCCAGTATTCCCTCAGCCGATTGCCAAAAGATAAGAGATCACATCACAAACATCATTTTGATCCAATTCCTATTTCATATAAAGATCTATATCCTCAATTGTTGAAGGCCTGGTTGGTGACCCCACAATTCCTTACACCTTTACAACCTCCATATCCAAAATGGTATGGCACCAATGCTCATTGTGAATTTAATTGTAACCCTCTTGGCCCAGCCTAGATGCCAGACTGAACCGAGTAAGCTATATTGGGTTTGCCGAGACAAACCCAAATGATTTACTTAGAAAATGGTCTTTTTTTCTTTTATCTTTTCTAAATGCATAACTAAGTCTTAAGGTGGTCATGCTGACAGTGATGAAATTTATAATTAAATCGTACGTTAAATTGACATCCAATTGGTCGAGAACGCACCTTAGGGACCAAATTGTAATTTTAGAAAACTAAGAGGACTTATTTAGATCCAAAGTTACCAAACCTTAAATAATCATATTACATGCATCTCGATTAAATTTCAACTTAAAATAATCATTCAAACTCATTTAATTGTATGATCAAGAATCAGAGACTAAATTGTAAATATTCAAACTTTAGAAAGCATATTATCAAAAATAATAGACAACATACCGATACACTCCTTGCTCGTATCGATACGGGTATATTTTAAAAAGGGTATCGGTACGGTCTTCAGGCATATTGATATGGTTGTTCGATACCAAAAATACGGTTGCCCATGTACCGACACCAAGTGTAATTTTATGCTATGCGTACCAATACGATGCTAGGCGTATCGATACGCCTATGTAATTTTGCACAGATTTGAGTCGAGGTAGACCCCGTATACCGATCCTAGAGGACCCGTACCGGTACAGCCTGGTCTGTAATGACCTCTTGGTCGAACATATGACACTTTGGCTCAATATAACATACTTCAAACATCTTACAAACATCATATAACATCTTAAACAACATTTCAAAAATCAAATAGGCACGATAGAGGATCATTGAAACCATAGTAAATATCCTATAGGCATGATCTCTACCCAAGCATGCAAATCACATCCCAACCCCTCAAAGCAAGACATAAAGCATCATACAAGTCCAAAATACCAAAAGAAACTTGCCCAAAATAGGGATCAACTAAAATAACCCTCCCGTTTACAACTTGGTCACATTACCTCTTATTACTACAAAGTATTTATAAAATTGTACTTGAAATAGCCTCGCCCTTGGATTACTTCTTGATTGCTCGTTTTCCGAAATGCTTACTTTTCTGCATTGATGAGAAAGGAGCGCGTAAGCGTATAAAGCTTAGTGAGGGAATCTCAAAAACACTCATCAATGCATTTAAAACCATTTGCTTTCAAACATGTATTAAATATCATGCCAAAACATCTCATGCTTCTATTGTCTTTCCAAAACATGCACATTTAAACCTTTGCAACACATGTATCATGGATTTCTAGCATAAACCTGAATTTAAACTTTCTCTCGCTAAAACCTCAAATTAGCAAGCTTAAAGAGCACCACATGTATAAACCATACTATACAAAACATAATCCATTTCTCATGATACATTAAATCATATATTGGCATTCAAGTGACCCAAAACCATTTCATTCTATTTATAAAAACACATCAGATACACAGATTTCCCAACTGGTTCCTTCGATCACTTCACATACATTCTCGAACTGGAGCATGGTACTACTACCACTCAACGGTTATGATGTATAAATCCACCAGCAGGAGAATTGGCACACTTTTGACCCCTCGACCACTGAGGTTCTCATGGTGGAATATGGCACACTCTTGACCCCTCGAAACACATGAGGTGAATTATTATAGTGCACTTTAAACCCTATGGCATTCCAACTATATCCAATAACATTTAATCATTGCCACTTGCCAATATATTTCATAAAACCACATTACCTCACTATTTTACATATACATCAAACCAAACCAATTTCCAATACAATAAACCATGTATTCTAGTATTCTCAAAACTTTTTCATAAATCATTTGTCATACTCAATAATCATCATATATGATCATTTGCAACATCTTTTATTTCTAAAACATGCATATAATAGTAGGTAATCCAAATCATAATCATGTTCATGAGATTCTATTTTGTAAAACCGAAAATGAGAGCGAGAACGTCCAGTACTTACTTTCGAGCTTAGACAAGTGTTTCACACTTAACCTAAACTCCCAAAATCACCTTCAAACCTTTAATAAGTTGTAAATCATGTTTCCACTCACCAACAACACAACGCTCCACTTGCCGATGCGCAATCAAGCTTTCAAAGCCTCTGGAGCCTCTCCAAAAGAGGAAGGATTCGTCTCCCTGTTTTACCCACACAAAAATAGAGGATTAATGCATTTCCATGCATCTATAATCCCAAAAACACATCTTCTCAAGTTTGCCTCACTAAAAACCATCAAACACTTTCTTAACACAACTGAAATCATCACCAAACTCAATGTAAACAAAGCCCAACCATAACCTAACTATTTTAACATCCAAAAACAACAATATATCAACCTTATATCTCCAGCAACTGTTCAACACCAAGATTACCTCAAAATCTAACTATTTACAACCTAGAAAATTAGCAGTTCACTTAGTTTCGGGATTCCTTTTATTAATATCTTCTCATAACATTAATATCTATCTTACATGTGATCTAAATCAATTAGAATCAACACAAATCAGATCCATTATCAAGATTCATCAAATTCCTTATCAAAACTCAATTAAAACGTTTTAACCATGATCAAATCATTAACACATAACAAAAATCATTTGTAAAGGATCAAGAACTTGGGAATTTCAGTAAAAAAACCTTTAATTAGAGGAGAGAAATGAAAATCACCTCTAATTGTTGATTCCCCCCTTAATTGGCAAGATTTGAGTGAAATCTCCAAGAAAGCAAATAGGATTTGGTGTAGAAATCAAATGAATCAATTAAGAAATCAAGATGAAATCAAAAAGGAATGGTTCATGAGCATTTTAGAGTAAAATTGTAGTTTGGCTGGTGAGAAAGTTGAGAACCAAAAGTAGTTACGTAAGAAAATGGATTTGGTTATTAAAAATCTTTTTAATCAAACCTATTTTATTTTTATATAATAACCATTTTAAAACCATTTAAAAATGGAATAAATTAAGGGAAAATATGATTAAAAAATTTGGTAAATTAGATCCTTAAAGATTCTAAGTTTTGAGCCTTTTACGATTTAGTCACCAAAACAATTTTGAAAACTTTACATTTTAGTCACCAGACCAAAATGCCCCAAAATCTAATTTTATTTCTTCAAATTGAATTTCCAAAAACCCTTAGAATATTAATTAAACACTTCCTAATATTTTTCCATATTTTATTTTAGCCAAAAACAATTTATTATGAATTAATTCATGAAACTAGCTCGAATCGCCTAATCTGATTCCCCTAAACCATCGAATCGCCCAAATTTGGTACATTCATGATGGAATTCAAGTACATTCTATTGAGAATTGCATCACCCTCAAGCCTCGAGTTCAAGTTCTTTTTGAGCGTAAGAAATAGGAATTTGGAACAAAAACCAGCCTAATTCAATGTGTGAACATGAAGTTCAAGATGAAAATACTCAGAAAGAGGGGAATCAATTCGAATATGAGGCTCAAATAAAAAAATTAAGGCAAGATAGAAATGATTTGAATGAGTTTAAAATTTTTCAATTCAATTATCAAGAACCTTGTTCGATGCTCAAGAATGCTGGTTTGGGTGTGATTTTGGAACAATCGAGGAAAATAATCAAAGAACTAAAAGATGAAGCTGAATGTTGGAAAATGAGTTTTAAAGCAAGTGAAAATCAAGTCAATACACTCTTGTGTGAGCTTCAGGCAATAGAAATACAACACAATTCTTTCATGGAAGATCTCAGGGTTAGCCGGTCTAAATACGAGATGATGAGTAGGTACATACAGATGTATGAGGATATTGCTATTAGACTGAATGATAATCAAGATGAAAATGAAACACTAAATAAGAAGGTAGATGAGTATCTCAATCTTACGCTAATATACAAAGATCTTGCTGATGATATTAAGAAAGATTGTCAAGAAACTGAGGAAAAGTGACATGCCCAATTTCAAAGATCAAGAATAAAGATATAAGAAAGGGAAAATGACATGAAAGTTATTTTTACTCAAGCACAAGAAGTGGCTTAGCAACTGGCTGACGTAGCAATGGTATTGAGTCTGAGTATCGATCCATCATTAGATCACAGAGGGAAGCTGACTTAGCCCTTAGAGGAAGTTAGGAAATTGATAGGTGGAGCTCACCAATATTTGTAGTATCTGATATATGATGTATTCAATCCTTTTATCTCAATGAAAGTTGTTCTATGATGACCACTTTGGAATCAATACCTTGTTGCATCCATGTTTATATTGCATATTTAACAACATAACATTATCATTTAATAACATTGCATTAACATTCATGATCTAAAGTGGTGGGGGTTTCAATGGCAGCAATTTGGGAATTAGTGAAAGTTTGGAAATTTGTTGTCATGGATGAAGATATGAAAAGAATTAAACAAACTCAAGAAGGGTTTCAAGAATGGATGACCAAGCATCAACAAAATGTGAAGAACCACACTACTACACCATGTTTGACAATTTACCCTAGGGCATATAACCCGAATGCATGTATAGGTTCTATGAAACCTATCATCCCAGGATTAAGTGTAACACTCCTATTTTGGGCTTGGATGTTTTGAGGGTTGGTTCGAAGGTCTGATGGACAAGTAGTAGAGGTTCGAGTTAGCTTCGGGATTAAATTTGATTTAATGGTTTTAAAGGTGGTAAAATTATGGGAAAATATGATAAAATCATTATTTAATATATTAATTAAATTGGTGAAATAAATTTTGGAAAATGGGATTTGGAAATTGAACATTTTGGGCTAGTGACCAAAATGCAAACTTTGAAAACTATTTTTAGTGGATGTTTTTAAAAGGATCAAAACTTTGAATCTTTAAGGAGCTAAATATCCTAGATATTTTAATAGATTTTTCCCTTTAATTAACTGATTTTAAAGTGGTTTTAAAAGGCTTTAAAAGTGGACAGAATTAATAAATCACATTTTAGACTTTAACAAATTCACGTAACAAACTTTGCAACTTCTTTCTCTCAATTTCTCTCCAGCCAAACATCTTTCCAATTTCAATTTCTTCAGGTAAAAATCAAAGGTTTTGATTTCCAATTGATTTCGTAATGCTTTTCATCAAATACTTATTGTTATTCTCTTGATTTTCATGTTAAGGGGAGAAATCATCATTGGAGGTAAGGATTCGTTCTTCTCCTCTAATGAAAGGTTCTTTACTGAAATTCCCAAGTTTTTGATCCTTTACAATTGTTTTCTAATGTGTTTTGATAGTTAATTAAAGAAAATTTGGTTTAATTATGTTTTGATTGATGAGATTTATGGATCTTCGTACTTGTTCTATTTTGCTGGGATTTTGATCAGATTAGATCATGATTTTGATGTTTAATTGAGTTAAATTGGTTTTAAGTTTGCAATCCCGAAACAAGTTGAATCTCGAATGTTTAAGGTGGTTAATTAATGGTTTTGGGGTGATAGTAGGGTTTAATCTTTGCTAGAAGTAAAAGGATGTTGGGAAAGGGTTTTTAGGTGTTAATTGATGAGGTTTTTTGGATTGAATCGTTATAATAAGGCTGGGTTAAGTTTCGGAAGTGTTTGATGATGATTTCGGTATTTTTTGGATAAGTTTTGAGTGGGCAACTTGAGAGTTGCGGGTAATTGCTTGTAGGCACTGGTTTGAATGCATAATGATGCATTTGTCCTCTGGTTTTATGTGGTTAAAACAAGGGATAATCAAAGCGATGAAGCTTGACGTTGAGTGTGCTTACCTGAAGCTTGATTCACGTTGACGAGCAAAGCGAGGCATATCGATGAGTGGATACTAGTTAAAACACCTTTAAAAGGGTTAATAAAGGTTGTTGGAAGTTTAGGTTAAGTTTGAAACACTTGCCTAAGCTCGGAAGTAAGTTTCCCTCTTTTGCTCTTTAATATCGGTTTAGATATGAGCATGCGTATTTCATGTTTAGGTAGTAAACATGGTTTGATTTACTTAGTGGAAATGCATGGTTTTGAATACATACGCATGGGTTTAAAATAAAAAGAAATGCTAGTGAGCATTGGTTTTCATTCCAGTCGGGAATGGCGTTGATTTGGCAATATGATTTGTATATGTGGTGATTTTGTATAATGCACTGTAAATTAGTGGGTAAATGGTTTTATAAAAGATATATTGGCTATGTGACATGATGAGATAACATTCGGATATAGTTGGCATGCCATAAGATGAAGTGCACTATAATATGTTAAAAATTGATCGTGTGTAAGAGTCGTTGAGGTAAGCGGTCGGCTACTCGGATTGTAATGTTGTCACTTGGGTTGAGCGATCAGTTCCTCTTGTTGATGTGATCTTGCGGTCTGCAAGGGTGTTATATCATGCGTTCGTCATGGTATGGGTCATGGTAGTGGTCGACTATCATGGGAGATCCGTGTATCCAAAATTTAAGGTTAATGGTCGGTTACCTAAAGATTAGCGGTCGGTTTATTAAGGATAGAGGTTGTCTATCCAGGTCACTATAAATGCCAATATATGTAAATTCAAGTGTTGAAATTATTTTATAATGCTTTGGGTTTTTAGCATGGTTTTGTATATAATGCTTTGGAACTTAAGCATGGGTGTATATAATGCTTTGGGGATTGCATATGGTCGATATGCATGATTGAATTGGAATCATTGGAACTTGCCTAGGTCGTAAGCATGGTTTGAAAAAAAATGTGTTTAGTTTTCAAGGGTTATAATTCATCATTGTTTTATGAGCATCCTCACTAAGCAAGTGTGCTTACGCTCTCTTTTCCTTAACGATGCAGAGCGCTAATGTTTGGGGCTGCAAGGGCAAGGCCAAAGTGATCCAAGGACAAGAACTAGTTTGAGTATGAACTCGATTTATGCTTTTGATTAATAAGGAAATGTGTTTGCCATATTTTGGGAATTTGTATTTCTGTTTTCCATGAGTTTTAATCTTGTGATGTGCTAAATTTTATGGTTGTTTGATGTTGTTGAGTTTGGGTGAATCATGCCTATGTTGTTGCTAGCTAAGTGCTAGAGTATGCATCTAGTTGGATTTATTTTGTTGCCATGGTTTGATGTTTCAAGGAAGTTTGGTATGATGCTATAAGTGTGAAAGCATGTTGAGAATGCCTTAATTGTACCAAATGTGAGTTTTGGTTGCTTGGTGGAATAATACTAGGATACATGCCTATAGAAAGTCTTGAGTGGTATAAATGCCATGAATGGTTATTAAATATGTGATGCATTGGTTAGTAATGTATATTAGTAATGTTGTACAAGTGTTTGAAGGTTGTTGGAGTGTTTTGGATGACATCAAAATGTGTTTAGATAGTAATTTGGGACATTACAGGTCCAGGCGTAATGGTACGGGGGTCCCTGTTTCGGTACGGGTAAGCCATTCCAGGCTTAGCGTACTAGTTTACGGGTAACTGTTTGGGTACAGGCTTAGGCTATTTTGGCCAGTGTTTCGGTACTCGATGAGGCATTTCGATACAATACAATGTTTTCATGAAGGGCGTTTCGATACGCGGGGGCGTATCGAAAAAAGTTTTGGCTGCTGGAATTCTGGGGTTTCAAAATAATGAAGGCATATGGAAACACCCCTTGCCATACCGGTACAGTGGCATTTAAGTTGGTTTATTTGGAATCTTCTAAAGTTCTATATTCTTACGTTTTAGTCCCTAAATGTTGTGGATACAATTGAATGTGTTTGGATGACCTTTTTGACTTGATTTTTGGCATGTAAGCATGGAACCTGCTTAATTAAAGATTGGTAACATAAAAGTAAGCTAATTCCCTATCGCTTTCTTAATTTGCAATATGGCCCCTAATTTGCTAGTGTGATCAACTGGATGTCAACTTGATGCCCGATTGAGTTGAATTTTCACTTGAGATCAGTATGTACATATAGGATAATAATTATCCATCTAGACAAGATAAAAGGAAAAATTGGTCGCGTTTCAGGTTTTAACTTCCCAGTTTTCTTTAATAAACCTAATGTAGGTCGCTCAATTCGGTCTTGCAACTAGGCCAGGTCGAGAGGGTTATATTTGTTGGTATCAGAGCCAAGTTTTGAAAAGTTGGGATGTTGTTGTTTGATTAGTTGGTGGTGTTTGATTTGCACGATGTTTGTGTATATGTTCGGTGATTGCTTAATACCATGTGGGGTATGAATTGGGAACACATTGCCTATTACCAAGTTTTAAAATGTTTTATAAGGTTGTTTTGGATCCTTTGCCTAATGCTAGCCTGACTTTAATATGTTTTGATGCTTTTGTTAGCATGGTTTGACGTGAGATGCATTTGATGGCTAATAACGTAAGAGTTGAGTAGAATAACGTTAAGGAAAGGAATCCCCCTAATATTTTACCTCCTCGTCCTCCTCCTCCATTGGTTCCTCCTATTGATGTTGGGGTGGGTGGTGTACCCCAGGCTCCTCCAGTACCAGTATTGGGTGATTTGATTCTGTTAATCCAAGCGATGACGGGAGTATTTCAGGCAGTGACAGCTGGAGTGCAAGTGCAAGCACCGACACCTACTGTGGTGGATAATCAAGGTTTACCTTTATAGCGTTTTAGGATTTTGGGAGGTGAGGAATTCCAGGGTTTGAGTCCTAAGGCAGCCGAGGGTTGGCTGGAGAAAACAATTTGCATTCTAAACCAGATGGATTGTAATGAGGAGCGCAAGTTGGGTTGCACTGTGACACTGTTGTAAGGATGATGCATATCATTGGTGGGTGGCCACCATTGCTGGTGTTCCCGAGGCGGATGTGACTTGGGAGTTCTTTCGGAGAACTTTCAAGAGAAAGTATATTGGCACTCAGTATTTGGATATGAAAAAGCGGGAGTTTATGTCGCTATCTTAGGGAGGCATGTCGATTGTTGAATATGAGGTGAAGTTTATCCACTTGAGTCAGTATGCGCCGTAGTTAGTGCAAGATGACCAGTAGAGATGTGATAGATTTCAGTATAGCCTTGTGAAGGATATTAAGACTTATCTCCTGGCCGCGGATTGCATAGATTTTGATATGTTGTTTAATCGGGCCAAAGATATTAAGCAATCCTTGGGTTTATCAGTCTAGGTCGCAGGGGAGAGCTTAGGTAAGAGAGTGGCCGATTCTAGCTATTATAGGAGATGGAATACAAGGTTTAAGGACAAGAGGCACATGCCAAAACACAGGCGTGGTGGTGGCACCGGTTAAGGTAACCTGGGAGTTCGTATTGTAGCAGAGTGTAAATATTATGGTAGACGTCACACGGGTGAATGCTGGGGAAATACCTTGATTTGTTATGTGGATCTCCATATTATATGAAGCTTGATTGTCCTCGGGCTGCGAGGGATGCACCGGTACATGTTGCTACACCTACTAGGGGTCGAGGCTGTGGTAGGGGTAATTTTTAGAGACACGAGGATGGTCAGAGAGTTGTAACTCATGCTGCTACAGTGCGACCGGAGAATAGTGGACCAGCTCAGATCTATGCTCATCGTGAGGGCCATAATGACACAGATGTGATTGCATGTACCTTCACTTTGCAATCATTTTCATTGTTATCTTTGATTGATTCAGGGTCTACCCATTCATATATCTTGAGTGAACATGCATCTTTGTTGGATGTCCCTGTTGAGGTCCTTCATATTGGTATGTTGGTAACTAGTTCCTTTGGTGAGACGGTTACCACTAGGAAGTTGTGTAGGCGATGCCCTTTGGTTGTGCAAGGTCACGAGTTTGCCACGGATCTAATGGAGTTACCATTCCATGGTTTTGATATCATTTTGGGTATGGATTGGTTGAGTGAGCACAAGGCGGTTGTGGATAATGAATCCAAAATGATTTCTTTGAGGTTAGCCGATGATTATGAAGTTATGGTGGTTGGCGAGAATGTGAAGTTCTTGACCAATGTTGTTTCGGCTACCCAGGCAGAAAAGATGATGCAAAGAGGTTGTCAAACTTGTTTGGTAATTGTGATGAACCCTGCGGTTAAAGGTGTTCAGGTGCGAGACATTCGGGTTGTTTGTGATTTTTCAAAGGTTTTTCCTGAAGAGTTACCAGGTTTACTGCCGGGCAGGGAGGTAAAATTCGGTATTGAAACGTATGCGGGTACGACACTGGTGTCCATTGCTCCTTATAGGATGGCACCGAAGGAATTGAAGGAGTTAAAGTCACAGCTTCAGGAGTTGTTAGATCATGGGTTCATTCGACCGAGTGTTTCTCCTTAGGGTGCTCTGGTTCTTTTTGTGAAAAAGAAGGATGGTACGATGCGTATGTGCATTGATTACCGGTAGCTGAATAAGCTAACGGTAAAGAACAAGTATCCTTTACCAAGGATTGATGATCTATTTTACCAGTTTTACGGGGCATCGTTGTTCTCTAAGATCGATTTTAGATTGGGGTATTATCAGTTGAAGGTTAAGGATGAGGATATGCATAAGACCGCGTTTCGTACGAGGTACGAGCATTATGAGTTCTTGGTCATGCCTTTTGGTTTGACAAATGCCCTGGCTGCGTTCATAGATATGATGAATAGGGTGTTTCATGAATATCTTGATCAGTTTGTGGTCGTGTTTATAGATGATATTCTCGTGTACTCTCGTACTGAGGAGGATCATGATCGGCTTTTGTGGATTGTGTTGCAAGTGTTAAAGGATAATCAGTTGTACGCCAAGTTGAGAAAGTGCGATTTTGGCTTAAGGAAGTGATGTTCCTTGGTCATGTGGTATCCGCGGAGGGTATTCGTGTTGATCCACAGAAAATTAAGGCTATTCTTAATTGGAAGCAACCTAAATCTGCTTCGGAGGTTCGCAGTTTTCTTGAGTTGACTGGTTATTACTGCCGCTTTGTTGATGGGTTTTCTAGTATCGCGGCACTATTGACGAAGTTGCTGCAAAAGAATGTCCCTTATGTGTGGATGGAGAAGCAGCAACATAGTTTTGAGAAGTTGAAGGAAGTCTTGACACATGCTTCTGTGTTGAATCAACCTAAATCCGGGAGGGAATTTGTGGTTTATAGTGATGCATCTTATGTTGGGTTGGGTTGGGTTGTGTGCTGATGCAAGATGGTAAGGTTGTGGCCTATGCATCGAGGCAAATAAAGTTTCATGAGTGCAACTATCCAACTCATGATTTGGAGCTTGCAGCTGTAGTGTTTACTTTGAAAATTTGGAGACATTACCTTTATGGAGAAAAGTGTTTGGTTTTCACGGACCACAAGAGTTTGAAGTATTTGATGTCTCAGAAAGATTTGAACCTTAGGCAACATATATGGTTGGAGTTGCTTAAGGATTACGATTTGACGATTGAGTATCATCCTGGTAAAGCCAACATGGTTGCGGAAGCGTTGAGTCGTAAGGTTGCGGCTGAGGTTAGAGCTATGTTCGCAAGGTTGAGTGTTACGCGAGAATGAGGTTTGTTGGATGAATTGCAAGTTAATCCTACGATGTCACAGTTGATTAAAGCTAAGCAACCGTTTGATGATTCCTTGGTCGAGCATGTTAAGAACATATCAGAGGGTAATCCAACGGATTTTCATTTTGATAATGATGGAGTTTTGTGTTTCAAGGGTCGAATAGTGGTGCTAGATGATCCGGAGTTGAGGCACACTATTTTGACGGAGGCACATTCTAGTCCTTTTGCTATGCATCCTAGTAGTGTGAAAATGTATCGAGGGTTGAAAGAAGCATACTACTGGGTTGGTTTGAAAAAGGATGTGGCTGAGTTCGTTTCTAAGTGCATGGTATGTCAGCAGGTCAAGGTTGAACATCAGTTTCCATCCGAGTTGTTGCAACCGTTGAGAATTTTAGAATAGAAATGGGAGAGAATCACCATGGATTTTGTGTCAGGGTTACCTTTGAAACCAGCTAAAAGGGATTCTATTTGGGTAATTCTGGATCGATTTACGAAGTGTGCACATTTTCTACCAGTGCATACAACGTATACGCTAAACAAGTTGGCAGATTTGTATATTGTTGAGATTGTGTATGTGCATGGGGTACCGAAGTCCATTATTTCGGATAGGGATCTGAGGTTTACAGTGAGGTTTTACGTGAGTTTGCACCGGGCTTTAGGTACAAGGTTGAATTTCAATACTGCGTATCATCTTTAGTCGGATGGCCAGTCTGAGCAGGTTATCCAGGTTTTGGAGGATATGTTGAGATGTTGCATTATTGAGTTCCAAGAAACCTGGGAGGAGCATTTACCTTTGGTTGAGTTTGCATACAATAACAATTACCAAGCAAGTATATAGATGGCGCCGTATGAGGCATTGTATGGTCGGAGGTGTCGTACGCCCTTGTGTTGGGCTAAGGTAGGCGAAAAGCTTGTATCTTTGCCGCATGTGTTAAAAGACACAGATGAAAAGGTGAAGCGTGAGTGTGATCACTTAAAAGCGGCTGCGGATCAACAGAAATCTTATGCAGATTTGAAGCGTAGGGAAATTGAATATGCGGTGGGCAATCGCGTGTTCTTAAAAGTGTCACCGTGGAAGAAGGTGATGCGGTTCAGACGTAAGGGCAAGCTTAGTCCAAGGTTTATTGGACCATACGAGTTTATTGGACCATACACGTAAGGGCAAGCGCGTTGGTCCTGTGGCTTATCGGTTGAGGTTGCCTCCCGATTTGGAGAAAATACATGATGTGTTCCATATGTCTATGTTGCGGAGGTATCGGTCGGATCCCTCGCATGGTATGCTGGTGGAGCATATTGAGTTGAGGCTAGATTTGTCCTATGACGAGGAACTAGTGGAAATCCTTGATTCCAGTAGCAAAGTTCTTCGTGGTAAGACGATCGATCTTGTTAAGGTCTTGTGGTGACACAGTGGTGTCGAGGAAGCCACTTGGGAAAGCAAGGCAGACATGTTGGAGCAATTTCCGCATTTGTTTCTTCTAGGTAAATTTTGAAGAAGAAATTTCTTAAGTGGGGGAGAGTTGTAACACCCCAGTTTTGGGCTTGAATGTTTTGAGGGTTGGTTCAAAGGTCCAATGGACCGGTAGTAGAGGTCGAGTTAGTTTTGGGATTAAATTGGGTTTAATGGTTTTGAAGGTGGTAAAATTATGGGAAAATATGCTAAAATCACTATTTAATATATTAATGACATTGGTGAAATCAATTTTGGAAAATGGGATTTGGGAATTGGACATTTTGGGCTAGTGACCAAAATGCAAACTTTAAAAATTGTTTTTAGTGATTGTTTTGAAAAGGATCAAAACTTTGAATCTTTAAGGAGCTAAATATCCTAGATATTTTTAACAGATTTCCCCCCTTAATTAAATGATTTTAAAGTGGCTTTAAAAGGCTTTAAGAGTGGAGAGAATTAATAAATCAAGTTTTAGACTTTAACAAATTGACGTAACAAACTTTGCAACTTCTTTCTCTCAATTTCTCTTCAGCTAAACATCTTTCCAATTTCAATTTCTTCAGGTAAAAATCAAAGTTTTTGATTTCCTAATGCTTGTTCATCAAATACTTATTGTTATTCTCTTGATTTTTCATGTTTTATTAAGCAAATAAGGGGAGAAATCAGCATTGGAGGTAAGGTTTTGTTCTTCTCCTCTAATGAAAGGTTCTTTACTAAAATTCCCAAGTTCTTGATCCTTTACAATTGTTTTCTAATGTGTTTTGATAGTTAATTAAAGAAAAATTGGTTTAATTGTGTTTTGATTGATGAGATTTATGTATCTTCGTACTTGTTCTATTTTGCTGGGATTTTGATCAAATTAGATCATGATTTTGATGTTTAATTGAGTTAATAACTTGGTTTTAAGTTTACAATCCCGAAACAAGTTGAATCTCTAATGTGGTTTTGGGGTGATAGTTGTGTTTAATCTTCGCTGGAAGTAAAAGGATATTGGGAAAGGGTTTTTAGGTGTTAATTGACGAGGCTTATTGGATTGAATCATTAAAATAAGGCTGGGTTAAGTTTTGGAAGTGTTTGACGATGATTTTTGTGTGTTTCAGATAAGTTTTGAGTGGGCAACTTGATAGTTGAGGGTAATTGCTTGTAGGAAATGGTTGGAATGCATAATGATACATTTTCCTCTAGTTTTATGTGGTTACAACAGGGGATAAACAAAGTGACGAAGCTTGACGTTGAGTGTGGCATACCAGAAGCTTGATTCACGTTGGCAAGCAAAACGAGGCGCATCGGTGAGTGGATACTGGTTTAAACACCTTTAAAAGGGTTAATAAATGTTGTTGGGAGTTTAGGGTAAGTTTGAAACACTTTTCTAAGCTCGGAAGTAAGTTTCCTTCTTTTGCTATTTAATATCGGTTCGGATATGAGCATGCGTATTTCATGTTTAGGTTGTAAACATGGTTTGATTTACTTGCTGGAAATTTGTGGTTTTAAATACATATGTAGGGGTTTAAAAGTAAAAGAAATGCTAGTGAGCATTGGCTTTCATTCAAGTCAGAGATGGTGTTGATTTGGCAATATGATTTGTATATGTGGTGATTTTGTATAATGCACTGTAAAATAGTGGGTAAATGGTTTTATAAATGATATATTGGCTATGTGACATGATGAGATAACATTCGGATATAGTTGGCATACCATAGGATGAAGTGCACTATAATATGTTAAAAATTGATCGTGGGTAAGTGTCATTGAGGTAAGCGGTCGGCTACTCGACTTGTAATGTTGTTACTTGGGTTGGGCGGTCGGTTCCCCTTGTTGATGTGATCTTGCGGTCAGCAAAAGTGCTATATCACGCGGTCGGCATGGTATGGGTCATGGTAGTGGTTGACTATCATGAGAGATCTGTGTATCCGAAATGTAAGGTTAACGGTCGGTTACCTAAAGATTAGCGGTCGACTAATTAAGGTTAGAGGTCGTCTATCCGGGGTCACTATAAATGCCAATATATGTAAATTCAAGCGTTGAACTTATTTTATAATGCTTTGGATTTTAAGCATGGTTTTGTATATAATGCTTTGGAACTTAAGCATGGGTTTTATTTAATGCTTTGGGGTTTAATCATGTGAATTATAATGTTTGCATATGGTCGATATACACGATTGAATTGGAATCGTTGGAACTTGCTTAGGTCGTAAGCATGGTTTGAAAACAAGTGTTTAGTTTTCAAGGGTTATAATGCATCATTGTTTTATGAGCATCCTCACTAAGCAAGTGTGCTTACGCTCTCTTTTCCTTAATGATGTAGAGCACTAATGTTTGGGGCTGCAAGGGCAAGGCCAAAGTGATCCAAGGACAAGAAGTAGTTCGAGTATGAATTCGGTTTATGATTTCGGTTAATAAGGCAATATGTTCGCCATATTTTAGGGATTTGTATTTATGTTTTTCTGTAAGTTTTAAGCATGTGATGTGCTGGATTTTATGGTTGTTTGATGTTGTTGAGTTTGGGTGAATCATGCCTATTTTGTTTCTAGCTAACTGCTAGAGTATGCATCTAGTTGGATTTATTTTGTTGCCATGGTTTGATGTTTCAAGCATGTTTGGTATGATGCAATAAGTGTGTAAGCTTGTTGAGAATGCCTTAATTGTACCAAATGTGAGTTTTGGTTGCTTGGTGGAATGATACTAGGGTGCATGCCTATAGAATGTCTTAAGTGGTATAAACGCCTTGAATGGTTATTAAATCTATGATGCTTTGGTTAGTAATGTATCTTAGTAATGTTGTACAAGTGTTTGAAGCTTGTTGGAGTTTTTGGATATCATCAAAATGTGTTTAGACAACAATTTGGGAAATTACAGGTCTATGTGTACTAGTACGGGGGTCCCTATTTCGGTACGGGTAAGCCATTCCAGGCTTAGCGTATCGATACACGGGTGACTAATTTGGTACGGTCTTAGGCTATTTTGGCTAGTGTTTCGGTACTTAGGGAAGCGTTTCGATACGGTACAGTTTTCATGAAGGGCGTTTCGATACGCGGAGGCGTATCAAAAATAGTTTTGGCTACTGGAATTCTAGGGTTTCAAAATAATGAAGGAGTATCAAAACAACCCTTGCCGTACCAGTACGGTGGTAGTTAAGTTGGTTTATTTGGAATCTTGTAAAGTTCTATATTCTTACGTTTTAGTCCCTGAATGATATGGATGCAATTGAATAAGATTGGATGACCTTTTTGACTTGATTTTTGGCATGTAAGCATGAAACCTGCTTAATTAAAGATTTGTAACATAAAAGTAAGCTAAATCTCTTCAGTTTTTTGAATTTGCAATATGGTCCCTAATTTGTAAGTGTGATGAAGTGGATGTCAACTCGATGCCTGATTGATTTGAGTTGTCACCTGAGATCAGTATGTAGATGTAAGATAATAATTATGCATCTAGACAAGATAAAAGGAAAAAATGGTCGCGTTTCGGGTTTTATCTTCTCGGTTTACTTCGGTAAAGCTAATGTAGTTCACTCGGTTCAGTTTTGCGACTAGGCCAGGTCGAGGGGGTTACATTAAGACTTGAGCAGATGGAAGATAGATATGCAAGACTTTAGAAAGAGATCAATGAAGGAAAAGGCGTCGTTGATCTCAAATTTGATGCATGAAAATTCTACGTGGTCCTTGATTTGGTTATTCCGCCTGAGTTCAAGGTCTACAGTATTGAGAAATATGGCGATTCTAGTTGTCCTAAAATCCACTTGGCAATGTTCTGAAGGAAAATGAAAGGGCATTTGGAAGATGATAAATTGTTGATCCATTATTTCCATGATGGCCTGGTTGTACTTGTTGTAGTATGGTATAATAGATTAAGTTGAGAACATATTCGATCATGAGTTGATTTGGCAAAAACATTTTTGGGGCAATACAAGTATGCTATAGACATGGCTCTAGATTGCTAGCTTCTTCAGAACTTGAGTATGAAAGACAATGAAAGCTTGAAGAATTATGCATTGAGGTGGCGAGAATTATGTTGTAGTATGGTATAATAGATTAAGTAGAGAACATATTCGATCATGTTTCATCGAACTCTTCCATCTCCTTTCTTCTAAAGAATACTTATGAATTTAAGGGGCAATTTCAGTGACCCCATGGTGATTAGAGAAGTAATCGAAATAGGGATCCTACAAGAGAAAATTAGACCTAGATTTGAAAACCATGCTAATTAGGAAATGGAGAAAGAAGTGAATGAATGTAATGTTCAAAGCTCCCGGAGCCGTAAGAGAAAAGGGTCAACTGATTCATTAGAACTACCATGGAAAATTCCACGAGAAAGTGCAAATCTTGAGATATTTGGAGTACTTATTTCCCAACCTTATTGAAGGAAAATATATCACTCCTAAGCCAATGAAGGTAGTGCCAAGGCCATCTTCCTATAGCTATGATCCAGGTAACGTTTGCAATTTTCACATGGGGGCACCAGGACATGCTACCAAGAAATGTAGGCCTTTAATGAAGGAAATCAAGAAGCTAGTTAATAATAGAATCTTGACACGACAAATAGTTCAACAATGGGAGACAAAAGGAATAGAGCTAGCTATTGTACTAGATGAAGAATTGGAGAGTTAGAATAAATGCTTTCAAGACTATTTGGAATTCTGAGAAGTCTGTCTAACCCGGTAATGGCACCAAAAACTTGTTCGACTGTGTGAGTGCTTGGCAAAAGGGTGGGAAAATGTATTGGAAATGTATGAAAATAGTGCCAAGACTAAGTCTTTTGCGGGCAAGTATACACGATCTGCATGTAATACATCAGTAAGCTGGTTATCGATCCCACAAGGATTGGCCAAGAGTTTGTTTGCCTTGCTTGTTTACTTGTCAAAGGGAAAGTGTTGTTGATTTGAAGTGGGTTTTGAAAACAGTTTAAAAGAAAATAAATAAAAGGAAAACAATGTTGGCACAATGAGAGTTAAAATGAGTGATGAGCGTTGGCAAGGGATGCCTGTTTTTCACGCTTTTCATGCCAGCCTTTAATAATTTTCTGCCTTGATATTATTTCCGAGCAGATTCAAAGTTGGCACTGCCTCTGTCAATGGCAATGCCCGAAATTAACCATGTAAAAACCCTTACATCTCTATAATGAAGTTTTTCATAAATCAATTTGATTAAGTCTGAATCTATACTCCTAAGGGTTAAACTCACTCCCAAAGTAAGTTCATCTACTTGAACATCTTCCGTCGAAGCATCTTGCCTTAGTATCTAGCAATGGATCATTTCCCCCTAAGTCTATTAAGATATTAAGGTGCAATAAGAAAACAATGCCAGCGTCGCTTGGCAAAGAATTTAGAAAACTGAACAACATGCTAGATAGGGGAAACAATGCCAAGGCATTTTTGATTATTAAAAACAAAACATAGAAACAACGTTCAACGCAAACATCCCCCACCAACTATTAAATTACTTCATGGTGAGGGTATCAAACCAAAAACCTTCATCATTTTCTAACAACATCATCATTTAAAAATAAAAATAACTAGACAAAGAGAATAGGCTAGAAGGGGTCAGTCGATGCAGCCTCAAACCAAAGATGTGTATTGGCCTCAATGCATGAAAACAACACATATATACAAATAACAAAAAAAATAAAATGCATGAACATGTGAAATGCAAAGGAATAAAATACAAAGGAGTTTAGGGAGAAGAGGACTCCCCTGTGGAGACTTTCTCTCTTGTGACGCGGGTTTTTCTCTTGATAAATGGCCCACGATCAAGGGCCATTCTTTTCCTTCCTTTTTGAGGAAACAGTGGAAGCTCCAACTTCCTTGGTAATTTACACTGGCTTCGACGCGACATGACTGGCGGCAAACGAGGCTGGGGCAGTAGGTGTTGTGGCAGGCTTCTTCTAAACTTTTTCTTCTGACTTTGGTGGTGTTTCTTGTCTTGGCGGATTCAACTTAAACTAGCGAGACTGGGATGGTGGCATCTGAGTGCGTCGGGGTATGAACTGATCAGGGACTGGCTGGCATAGCATCATCGCTGGAAAATATTTCTACAAGAAAATTCGAGAAGGCTGCCAGAGAGTTTGGGGACAATCTTTCAAGGGTTTCCCTAATGGCAACATCCCTGGCATGAGTATACTGCCATAGTTTGACATTTTTCTCCTTGGCTCTCTCTAAATTCTTGAGAATTATCTCATGGCGATGGTGGATTTGGGAGAGCAATGCAACGAAATCAGCTAGCATGGCAGCGTCAGGCTCTACCTTCGGCAATTTAGGCTTTGGCGTTGATTCTTTTGCTTTCCTCTTTCCCTTGTCCTTTGACTCGGTGGCAGTGAGTTTCCTTTATAGGGCCGACGTGATTGTGGTGCCATAATTTGTTGGCCTTTGTCTGAGTCAATCTTAGGCACACCATGCCTCATGCAAATGTTAGAAATTAACAAAGGAAAGAACAAACTGCCTTTAGGCTTACCAGCACATTTATATGTCTCCTCGATGATGATCCTGTCGACATTGGTTTTTCGATCAACAATGATTGAGTGCAGTAGCGACAACCGTTCCTCTGACACTGTTTCGTTGTGGGTGGTTGGCATCAGATTTGCCTTCAAAAAGTGGTTTCACCCCTTTGGTTGAGATTTTAGTGCCAGTCTCTTAACTCTTCGATGTCCGTTGGTGGACTCAATCCATTTCATTCTTGGGTTGTACAGATCTGCCAGTAATTTCTTCCCTTGGCAGCAGTCATTGACTCGGCATACTCCAGATGTGTAATACCCCAAAATTTGCAAAGTTGTTTAAGATTCATTTAGTACTAAGATAAGGGCTTAAAAGCTAACTTAGTAACTAAAATGAAAAAAATATAAAAGTTAGGATTTCTTTAATTATGGACTCTATGAAAGGAATTTCTGAGAAATTAGAGTACCGTGTGATAGAGAGTAAGCAAAATAGGGTACTTGCGAAGTTTCGTTGAAATCCGATGAGAAAAGTATAGGCACCTGATGGAATATTTTTTATTTCACAGATAAGCAGTACAAGTTATAGGAAGTTGATCTATATAATTAGATTTCTGATATAAGATTTATGTGGAAATCTATTTTTGATCGAACAATTAGGGGATAATCAAATACTTGATTCGAATAAAAATGCAGTATAAGATATCGAATTTTGATTGAACTGCAAAGTTAAGGGTGCTCAGGGCATAGGATGGGTGACCTATTGGGAAGGTCTCATGTCAGTACTTGAGACTGATAAAAAGGAATCGGTTCGAGTTAATATTATTCGTATGGATATCTGATAAAGGATTATTAAGAGAATTTTATCCGATAAACATTTCGGGTAAATTATCATTATATTAGACCGTGTCAAAATTTCAAGATTTTGATTTTTACAAAATTATGGAATATTTTCTATATCAACAATATTTATATATGGAAATATGAGAAATTCAGATTTGATTCGATAGTTCAAAAATGGAAAATCGTAGTAAGTGATTATTATTAGGTAATCAGATCGAATTGGAATTTTAAAGACAGTTCCATAAGCCATGGAAAATTTATAAAATATTATTTTTATGAATATTTTAATATTTCTAGTTGGATTCTAACTAGATTTAGTTCTACTTTTACATGATGGCAAATTAGAAAATAGAACTTAGTTGGAGGGTTATTTGGACTTAAGTAATTAAATGAATTTAATATTCATTTAATTAAACACACTTGGCATTAATAAGATAAAAGATGAACACAATATGTTCATCTTCTACCCCTCTATATTCGAAAAACACCAAGAAAGAAAGGGAAAAATAACAAAATTTTTCCTAGGCATTTTGAAGGCTTCCAAACAAGATTCAAGGTATGTTTTTGATAGAAAATTAATCTATGTTTAATTTTCTTTCATTTGATATTAATTTTATCAAGAGTTATGAAGATTTGATTATGTTCTTGAAGAGAGAGAAAATAGGGTTTCATGTTCCATGTTTAGATTGAAGCTTGATCTATGCAAATCTAGTGTTGTAGAGATGAAATCAAACTTAGATTGTGATTAATTTCATGTTTAAGGATTAAAAAACGTAACCCTAGAATTTGAGATTTTATTTAGGGTTTTGAAATTGATGATGAAAATGAAAGATTGATGATATTAGAAGCTTGATTTTGATGTTAGAATGAAAAATTCTCAACTAGTCTTCTAAGTGACTATTTCGGCATGCTTGGTAAATTAGGGAAAGCATTGTGAAAATTATTCTACTGGGGAATTTGAAAAGATTATGAAATTACAAGCTTGACTATGGCATTAGGACCGAAATAAAGTTCTTGAAAAGCTTAGACACCCAATATGACATGTAGGAATAAATTGGGGTTTTAAGTGTTAATTCTTGGAAATGAAGAACATATGTTGGAAAAATTATTTTGAGCATATTAGAATGTTGTTTGAATGAAAAACAACATTGGGAAGGTTTAGTGACTAATTCGGCCAAGAGCTAAAATAGAAGGAAAATTTTGAGAAATATTGTAAAAATTTTGGATTTATTAATTAGTACAAGTTTGCTAACTTTGTGTGGAATTAGTGACTAAAATGTCACTTTGACAAAGGTTAGTGGATTGAAGGGCATTGAGTAAAAGTTAGTGGAAAAATTTTAGAATTATGGAATAATTGTGATTCGAGTTTGAGTAATTGCAAGAATGTGCAAAATGGTCATTAGAGACCAAAATGGACTGTTCGGATACTAAGGGAGAAAAAGGGGAAATTTTAAGAAAATTTTTATATTCGAATAATTATACAAGTATTTTATAATTAAGCAATGTTAGATTAAAAATCTAACATGAATATTGTTATGTATGTTCAAATGGTACTGTACAGGTATTGATGAGGCTAAGGGTACCAGATCAAAAGAAAGCAAGGAAAAAGTATCGAAATAGCTTAGTGTGGCTAATATCATGCATGGCCCAGGTGAGCTCATTTTTAATTATTTATTACATATGTGACATGAGTGAGTGTGTTATATGTATTTATGACATGTTAAATAGGACGATTTGTGATGAGTCGGCCTTGGTATAAAATAAAAATGTATGATGGCTTATTTATACAAATAGAATGAAATATTAAATGGCATATTGATACAATGATTGTAGCATAGTGATTTACTCAAGGTAAATCGAATTTTAGATATTTGGGTATGAACTGCCCATTATCGAATTATGAATGATAGTATTGATGAGTTGGACATTGAATGTGAAAATTTTATATTGTTATGCCTAAGTACTAGTGTGAGAATCTTTGGTATAATTGGATATCCATAGAGTAATAACAGCTGCATTCCAGCAATACGGTGTGTTCTAAACACTTCGGTGTTGACATTAGATGCTACGACATTGCAGACGCTACGGTGATGTTTAGACACTTCGGTGTTGACATCATATGCTACAGCGTTGTAGACATTACGATGTTGTTTAGACACTACGGTGTCGACTAGCACAAAAAGGTGAGATAATGAGGAGCAAAGGGCATCCTCGAGTATGTACTCACCATCAGACGCTACGGCGTTGCAGACACTACAGTGTCGTAATGATGACTCGTATACCATAGGTTCACATGAAATTGTACTTTGGGCTATAATTTATGATATGCTTTTATGCAGGTGGTTAGGCCATTGAAAGCCCGAGTATTACAACATGAGAATCTTTGGTATAGTTGGATATCCATAGAGTCTTAGCAGTTGCATCCTAGCACTTCGGTGATGTTTAGACACTTCGGTGTCGACTTAGACGCTACGACATTGTTCAGACACTTTGGTGTTGTTAGCACAAATTGTGCGAATATGAGAAGCAAATAGCATCCTTGGGTACGTACTCATCTCAGTCGCTTCAGTGATGCAGATGTTACGGCGTCGTAGACACTACGGTGTCGTGATGACTCGCGTACCATAGCATCACATGATTTTGTACTTTGGGTTATAATACTTGAAATGCATTTATGCAGGTAGTTAAGCTAAAAAGCTTAATGTACACATGACTGGTAAGCCAGATCGAATCCTATGATTTGAATATTATATTTGTTTAATGAACAATACATGTAAGGTAGTTCTATGCATGATAAAACGTTATCAACTATAGTTGGAAATCGCATGCCATTTTGCAGGGTTGTGTTATTTATAATTATTGCTTTATATTGTTATGATTATGTCTCACTAAGTTATACTTAGTGTGTTTTTCGTATCACACGTAGGTACTTCGAACTAGATAGCAGAGGAGGAGCTGCACATCGTTGGATCAAGTTAGCCTGCATTATTAGTATCACCATATCTTAGTCTAGTAGGGCATGTATAGATATTAAATAAGTAGCTATTTTGTATGTCTAAATTTTTGTACTCTACTTATAAGTTAATGTGGATGTATGATCTAGAAACATGACTTAGTTTGAGAAATTAAGAATATTAGAAAAGATGCTTCAAACGATTTTAAACTTAGTTGGTTGTTTATCGTATAGCGATTTTAAAATTAAGAAAGGGTCTAGGCAACACACATAGTTTTCACCCTAAATTATATTTTCATCTTAATAACCGCTTAAAGCATTTTATAAACCAATTCAGGTTCAAAACTAGGTGACTCTAGACAAATTTGTAAATTAGTGAAAATTGAGAAATGGTTCTTTGAATTAAATTTATTTGAGTGAAATTTCCTAGAATGGCAATTTTGTAAAAAAAAATTATAAGTCTGAAAATTAGTGTAAATCAGTTAGTAACATCTTTGATGTGTATTCGAATATTGAATATACGTTGAGGGTGTTACATTTAGTGGTATCAGAGCAAAGGTTTAGCCGATTCTGGAGGTTAAACCGAGTCTAATATGATTTTGCTAAAGTGTACGCGCCCCTAGGATGTGATGTTACTGATGTATTGCTTGCATAACTTGATGTAGCTTCTCAATAGTATGAATAAGACTCTAATGGCTATAAGAAAAATAAGATACTGTTAGATTTCGTCAATTGACGAATTTCGAGGGTTAAGAAAAGACCCATAGTGGATACAACACAGTAAAATAAATATGGTAGTTAACTCCTATCCAGGATGAGTTATCTGTATAATTGAGAACTGATATAATAATTATAAGATGTTAGTCTCTAACATCTATATTTGTACTTACGCTTATAATAGCATAAGTTATAAGAAATTTAGAGAGAGTAAGGGCTCATACGCAAGCATCAAACAAGAAATTGGAAGATATCCCAGCTGTGCAAGACTTATCAGATGTATTTTCAGATGAGTTGCTAGGGTTACCTCCAGATAGAGAGGTACAATTCAGAATAGATGTGTACCCCAGAATAGAGCCGGTATCGATGGCACCCTATAGGATGGAGCCAATAGAATTAATGGAGCTAAAAGCTTAATTACAAGAGTTATTAGATTGAGGTTATATTCGACTGAGTGTGTCGCCATGGGGAGCCCTAGTATTATTCGTAAAGAAGAAGGATGGATCTTTGCGATTGTGTATAGATTATCGACAATTGAATAAGGTGACGATAAATAATAAGTATCCATTACCAAGAATTGAAGATCTATTTGATAAACTCAGAGGCGCTGCTGTGTTTTCAAAGATCGATCTTCAATCATTATATTATCAGCTAAAAGTTAAGGAAGAAGATATACCAAAGACAACATTCAGGACTCGCTATAGACACTATAAGCTTTTAGTAATGCCGTTTGGACTCTCAAATGCCCCTGCTGCATTTTATGGACTTGATGAATAGGGTATTTCAACCCTACTTGGACCAATTTGTGGTGGTATTTATAGATGATATCTTGGTATATTCTAAGACTGAAGATGTTCACGATCGAAATCTCTGAGTGGTATTACAGACATTAAGAGATAAGTAGCTTTATGCGAAGTTTTCCAAATGTGAATTTTTGATATTCGAAGTAACTTTTCTCGGACGTGTCATATCTGCTGATGGAATATGAGTGGATCCCAAGAAGGTACAAGCTATTCTTGAATGGGAAGCACCAAAGAATGTCTCAAAAGTCATAAGTTTCTTGGGATTAGCTGGATACTATAGACCATTTGTACAAAACTTCTCTATCATCGCCATGCAACTTAATCAGCTGTTAAGGAAAGGTGTTTCTTTTGTATGGACAGAGTAGTGCCAAGATAGATTTGAAATATTAAAGAAAGTTTTAATAGAGGCACCAGTATTAATTTAATTTGAGCCGGGAAAAGAGTACATTTTGTATACTGATGCATCCCATAATGGTTTGGGTTGTGTATTAATGCAAGAAGGACGCGTTGTAGCTTATGCATCACGGAAACTTAAAACTCATGAAAAGAATTCTCCAACTCATGACTTAGAGATGGCAGCAGTGATTTTTGCACTGAAAATTTGGAGACATTATTTATATGGTGAAAAGTATCATATCTACATTGATCACAAAAGTTTGAAATACTTGATGACACAACGAGATCTGAATCTGAGACAACAAAGGTGGGTTGAATTCCTAAAAGATTATGATGTGATTATCGATTATCATCCCAAAAAGGCTAACGTGGTGGTCGATGCTCTTAGTCAAAATATGTTCTCTGTGTTTCATGCAATGAATGCACAATTATCCTTGGGACATGATGGTTCATTCGTATTAGAATTTCATCTTAAACCAACCTTGTTGGATCGCATTAAAGATTTGCAAATTTCAGATGAAGAATGCCTTGAAAAGAGGAAACAAGCTGAATCTGGGGAAGTGCAAGACTATGAAATCAAGTCTGATGGTTGTTTATACTATCAAGGAAAAGTTTATATTCCTGAAAATTGAGAATTGAAGAAAGAGATTTTAACAGAAGCTCACTATTGCCCATTAACTATGCACCAGGAAGTAGTAAGATGTATCAAGATTTGAAAACCCGCTATTGGTGGCCGGGAATAAAAAGATCAATCTTAGAGTTTGTAGCAAAATGTTTGACATGTCAACAAGCTAAAGCAGAGCATCAAGTACCTTCTGTACTGTTACAACCTATCTCTATTCCTCAGTGGAAGTGGGAAAATGTGACTGAATTTTCTAACAGGGCTACCAGTTACGCCCAGTAAAAAGGATTAAATATGAGTCATCGTGGATTGTTTATCGAAGTCTGCTCATTTTATTTTAGTTCGTGTGGATTATTCAATAGATAAGTATGCAAAATTGTATATCAGAGAAATAGTACGACTACATGGTGTCCCAGTATCGATTGTATCGGATAGAGACCCGAGATTTACCTCAAGTTTTTGGGGAGCATTACACGAGGCACTAGGTACTAAATTAAATTTTAGTATTGCATTCCATCCGAAAACAGACGGGCAGTCAGAACGAATGATCCAGATTTTAGAAGACATGTTGTGAACTTGCATTATTGAGTTCACTAGATCATGGGAAAAGTATTTGCCATTAGCTGAATTCGCATATAACAACTGTTACCAGACAAACATTAAAATGCCACAGTTTGAAGCACTTTATGGACGAAAGTGCATAACTCCTCTTAATTGGTTCTAATTACAGGATTGATACTACGTTTTGGTCGAAAAGGGAAACTAAGTCCCAAATTCATTAGACCTTATGAAATTCTCAAAAGAGTTGGACCATTGGCTTATCAACTGGCCTTACCTCCAAAGATGAGCAAGATCCATTATGTATTTCATTTATCTATGTTGCGAAGGTATCGATTAGATCCCTCGTATGTTTTCACTCAAGAAGAGATTGAAGTGCAACCTGATTTAACATATGAAGAAGAACCAAATGGAGATTTTATCGTGTGGAGTCAAAGAATTGAGAAATAAGAAAATTTCATCGGTCAAAGTCCTTTGGAGGAACCACAAAGTGGAAGAGGCAACTTGGGAGACTAAGGAGAAAATGAGAAAGCAGTACCCAAAACTATTTAAATCAGGTACATTTTAAAATTCAAGGACGAATTTTCTTAAGGGGGAATTGTAATACCCCAATATTTGCTAAGTTGTTTAAGAGTCATTTAGTACTAACATAAGGGCTTAAAAGCTAACTTAGTGACTAAAATGACCAGATATAAAAGTTAGGATTTATTTAATTATATACTCTAGGAAAGGAATTTCTAAGAATTTAGAGTACCTTGTGATAGAGAGTAAGCAAAATATGGTACTTGCGAAGTTGGTTGAAATCCTGTGAGAAAATTATAGGCACCTGATGGAATATTTTTATTGCACAGATAAGTAGTACAAGTTACAAGAAGTTGATATGTATAATTAGATTTCTTATATGAGATTTATGTGGAAATCTATTTTTGATCGAACAATTAGGGGATAAGCAGATACTTGATTCGAATAAAAATGCAGTATAAGATATCGAATTTCGATTGAGCTACGAAGTTAAGCGTGCTCAGGGCATAGGATGGGTAACCTATTGGGAAGGTCTCATGTCAGTACTTGAGATTGATAAAAAAGAATCAGTTTGAGCTAATATTATTCGTATGAATATCTGATATAGGATTATTAAGAGAATTTTATCCGATAAAGATTTCAGGTAAATTATCAGTATATTAGACCGAGTCAAAATTTCAAGATTTTGATTTTTACAAAATTATGGAATATTTTGTATATCAACAATATTTATATATAGAAATTAGAAATATGAGAAATTCAGATTTGATCCGATAGTTCAAAAAATGGAAAATCGTAGTATATGATTATCAGGTAATCAGATCGAATTGGAGTTTTAAAGACAGTTCCATAAGCCATGGAAAATTAATAAAATATTATTTTTATGAATATTTTAATATTTATAGATGGATTCTAACTAGATTTAGTTCTACTTTTACATGAGGGCAAATTAGAAAATAGAACTTAGTTAGAGGGTTATTTGGACTTGAGTAATTAAATGAATTTAATATTCATTTAATTAAACACACTTGGCATGAATAAGATAAAAGATGAACAAAATATGTTCATCTTCTACCCCTCCATTTTCGAAAAACACCAAGAAACAAAAGGGGAAAATAACAAAATTTTTTAGGCATTTTGAAGGCTTCTAAACAAGATTCAAGGTATGTTTTTGATAGAAAATTAATCTATGTTTAATTTTTTTTTCATTTGATACTAATTTTATCAAGAGTTATTAAGATTTTGGGGTTTTATTTAGGGTTTTGAAATTGATGATGAAAATGAAAGATTGATGATATTAGAAGCTTGATTTTGATGTTAGAATGAAAAATTCTCAACTAGCCTTCCTAGTGAATATTTCGGCATGCTTGGTAAATTAGGGAAAATATTGTGAAAATTATTCTAGTAGTGAATTTGAAGAGATTATGAAATTATGAGCTTTATTATGGCATTAGGACCAAAATAAAGTCCTCGAAAAGCTTAGACACCCAATATGGCACGTAGGAATAAATTGGGGTTTTAAGTGTTAATTCTTGGAAATGAAGAATATATGTTGGAAAATTTTTTTTGAGCATATTAGAATGTTGTTTGAATGAAAAACAACATTGGAAAGGTTTAGTGACTAATTCCGCCAAGAGCTAAAATAGACGGAAAATTTTGAGAAATATTGTAAAAATGTTGGATTGATTAATTAGTACAAGTTTCTAACTTTTGTGTGGAATTAGTGACTAAAATGTCACTTTAACAAAGGTTAGTGGATTGAAGGACATTGAGTAAAAGTTAGTGGAAAATGTTAGAATTATGGAATAATTGTGATTCGAGCTTGAGTAATTGCAAGAAGGTGAAAAATGGTCATTAGGGACCAAAATGAACTATTCGCTACTGTTGCGCGTAATAAGTGCTACGCAATTGTGCAAGTATACACGTCGCAAGTTATAGTATAAAAGATATCGTCTCCACAGGGATTGGTGCTACTTCAAGAATCTAGTCTCTTGCACTGTAAAAAGTAAAAACACAAATAAAGGATTATCGGAGTTTAACTAATGACTAATCTAGAAAGCAATAAAGTAAAAGAAAAGATGAATTCAATTGAGAGAGATAGGCCAAGTTATCGTGAGTTGAGGTGTGATAGCCGATTGGATCGTCTTGGTAAAAGAGTGCACGGGCAACTCAGTTGCCGTGGCAACTTGCACAACGGGGTTGCCTTGGCAACTAATCGATGGTTGCCTGGGCAACTAGTTGGGCAACTACTTGGGCGTCTGGGCAGCAACTTCAAGGTTCGGCAGAGCGTTCTTCAATGGTTTCTTCTTATCCCTAAGTTGAAACTCTAGCTACTTGTTCATGCCTTGATAATACATCCCTGCGTGAATCAAGGGTGAACAAAAACCAATCTTGCGCTCCTCTTAGCCGTTGAAATCCTTAACTTATTCCTAAGCCGGATTAATCTTCACCATCATTGGATTGAATAAAGATCATATTCATTCGTTTCTTGAATCTAACTCTCCCGATATTAGATAAATGGATGAAATCATGAGATCCTCTCCCAATTCACTCGCAAACAATAATAAGAATCAAGAATGAATAAACCTTGAAATAGAAAAGTGCAAACTCTTATTACCTAAACAAAAACCAATAGTTTCTCACAACCACAAAACACAATAACCATAGCCAAGTAAATTTAGTTCATGGCTAGGTTCTAAAGAAACACAAGATAAACAATCCCTAGCATCAACCCAATCGAACAAGGAAGAAAAGCTGAAGCTTGTCGAAAATTCCCCTTTGCTTCCTCTCTTGGTCTTGTCGAATTTTGCCCTCTTCTCCCTCTCTTGGTCTTGTCAAAATTCCCTCTTGCTCTCTCCATTCATCTTGTCGAAATCTCCTTGATATTTATAGGGCTAGGCCAAAGTCCTTCTTTGAGGAGGAGTTTGAGTTGGAATTAAATTATCTTTAAAGAATATAATTCTTTATTATAATTTTATTCCTATTAGAACTTCTCCTATCTTCTTGGAATTTAATTCTTCTTTAATCTCTGCATGGCAATCAAATTCCTTTGGGCTTGGGCCTTGCTCCATGTCATCTTGGGCTTGTAAAGTCATGAATTTCGACATCCCTATTGCATTTTGTCTTTGTCGACAAATGCCATGGCAACTGGCTCGGCGTCTCCTTCATGCATTACCCTGGCAACTAGCTCGGCATATCCTTCATGCATTGCCCTGGCAACTAGCTCGGCATTGCTTTGGCAAGTGATCCTGCACATACATACACAAAGCACACCAAAGCAGCATCTTTTCCACAAAAACTACCAAGTTATGTAATCAAGCTCAACGATGGAAGGAAACATGGATTAATGCATGAATGGCTAACTATGCAACTAATATGAGCCTAAGTCTAACAATAATATGAGTAAAAAGGGTAAGAAAAATAGTACTTTTGAACACTTATCACACCCCCAAACTCGAACTATTGCTTGTCCTCAAGCAATGCAAACTCATAATTACCTGCCAAGATTTCAATTTTCACAAACTCAGCTTTGAACTTGATTTCAATTCTCTGAACCGGGGCACAAAGTATGATTGGCTTTTTATTTTTCAGAAAACTGAGGAATTACTCGGAATCAAACTATAATGCTTGTGAATGTGTGCGGAGATGTGTGCAAGTTGATTTTTCGGATTCTATGCAAACAATAGGTTTTCAAATTACTTCATTGGGTTCTTTTTAACATGTTTTAACTAGAGCCAATTTCGGGCACCTCTAGTGTTTTGTTTTTAGTTTTCTTAAGTTAATTTAATCGACTAGAGCCGGTTTCGGGCACCTTTAGTTAAATTTTTTTTAACCTATACTAGAGCCAGTTTCGGGCACCTCTAGTGATCCTAAGTTTTAGCACATGCTAGAGCCAATTTCGGGCACCTCTAACATTCATCCAATTTTTATTCTAATCCCCTAATTTGTTAATTATCAACCTAAGTTTACTAGAATTCCTTAAATCAATCAAACCACAACAGTGTTTCATCAAATTTAGCATCATAGTAAAATTCTAAATTTTTCCATGGTTATCCTAGAATAAAAATTCTATCAATTAAGTGCATTGGCAAAGTCATCATCGAATATTCATCAAATCTAAGCAATTCTTGTTTCGATTAAAGGCATGGCAAGCAATTTAGGTATCCTAAATGTAGTACTTAAGATGAATGTAATTAAACATGGTAACTACTAATAACAATCCCCCCCAAACTCGAGTGAGGCATTGTCCTCAATGCATGCATAAAAATACCGACAAATTAAAATAAAAATGCATACGAGGACTTACTCCGAGAGTTCGTCATCGTAGATGATTAGTTTCCTTCTAGTCGGTGTCTTGATTCTCTTGCTTGAACGCGATGGTTGTTTTCTTGTTGCCGGGATGTCTTTAGCTTTGGTTGCCGTGGCATCTTCAGTGTTAGTTGCCGTGGCATCAGCTTGTGCAGGCATGATGTAGGTTGCCGCGGCATCTTCTTCATTGGTTGCCGGGGCAAGGATCTCGGCAGTAAATCTCCTTAGCATAGTAGTTGTGAGTCTTGTTGTGAAAAAGAAAACAAAGAAAACCTGAAAACTAAAGAATATGAAGAAAAATAAAATATCTCCTAAAAAATAAGAATAAAAAGAAAAAGAAAATATTGAAAGGAGAGCATGCTCATGCATATCCTAAGTTGACCACTTCCTTGTTACGTTCCACATGGGCACCGTTGTAGTGCTTCAATCTTTGTCCATTAACTTTGAATTCATGGTTGTCAGAGATGGACTTGATTATCACAGCACCATGGGAGAATGGTTTGACGACTTCAAATGGTCCCGACCATCTTGATTTCAGCTTTCCCGGGAAAAGTTTTAGCTGAGAATTGAATAGGAGAACTAGTTGCCCTGGCGTGAACTACCGTGGCAATAGTTTCTTGTCATGCCATTGCTTTGTTTTCTCCTTGTATATTCGTGCATTGTTATAGGCTAGTGCACGAAATTCTTCTATCTCATTGAGATCCATCAAGCGCTTTTGTCCGGCACTTTCCCAATCCATATTCACGGTCTTGATTGCCCAGTACGCCTTGTGCTCGATTTCCACCGGTAGATGACATGTTTTACCATAGACAAGTCGGAAGGGGGACATACCTAAGGGTGTTTTGAATGCCGTGCGATATGCCCAAAGTGCGTCATCTAGTCTTAATGACCAATCCTTCCTTGAGGGATTTACAACTTTCTCGAGTATTCCCTTCAACTCCCGGTTGGAAATTTCTGCTTGCCCGTTGGTTTGTGGGTGATATGCCATGGCGATCTTGTGTGATATGCCGAAGCGTTGCAACTTCTTGGCAATTAGTCTGTTGTCAAAATGCTTGCCCCCGTCACTGATAATTGCTCTCGGCATCCCAAACCGTGTAAATATGTTTTTCTGCAGGAATCGTTGCACGGTCTTGGAATCGTTGTTGGGAACTGCAGCTGCCTCTACCCATTTAGACACATAGTCGACGGCAAGTAAGATGTAGAGGTTGCCGAATGAAGATGGGAAGGGTCCCATAAAGTCAATCCCCCATACATCGAACAGTTCCACCTCGATGATGTTCTGGAGCGGCATCTCATGTTGTCTCGAGATATTGCCTGTCCTTTGGCAACGATCACATTGCTTGTAAAAGTCTTGGGCATCTTTGTACAATGTTGGCCAATATAAATCGGATTGCAAGACTTTCTCCGCGGTACGAGTTCCTCCAAAATGTCCTCCATAGGGTGAAGAATGGCATTGCCGGAGTACATTCTGTTGCTCTTCTTCAGGGACACATCAGCGTATAACCTGATCTACACATTGTTTAAACAAAAGAGGCTCGTCCCAAAAGTAATGCTTAGCATCATGGCAGAACCGCTTCTTCCCTTGGTGAGTAATGCCATAAGGAAAAATACCACAAACAAGGAAGTTAACTAAATCCGCGTACCAGGGTATTGCCGAGGCATGTGCCGCCGTGGCGACTGCTCCCAAGATTGTCGAGGCGTGCGCGTCAAAGACTGCTGTGGCATCGAGAGTTGCCGAGGCGTGTGCATCCATGGTTGCCGAGACGTCATGGGTTGCTGAGGCGTCGAGGGTTGCCGAGGCGTCGAGGGTTGCCGAGGCAACTAAAATTTGTTCATCCGGGAATGCATCACATATCTCAAGATTCGCGTCCTCCTCCTTATTGCGTTCCAAACGTGATAAGTGATCGGCCACTTGATTTTCTGTTCCTTTCCTGTCCTTAATTTCAATATCAAATTCTTGTAAAAGTAATATCCAACGAATCAAACGAGGTTTAGAATCCTTTTTAGCAAATAAGTATTTGATTGCCGAATGGTCCGTATGAACAATTACCTTTGTACAAATTAAATAGGATCGGAACTTGTCAAATGCGAAAACTACAGCTAGTAACTTTTTCTCCGTTGTTGTGTAATTCACTTGAGCACCATTAAGAGTTTTACTAGTGTAGTATATCACATGGAAGGTCTTACCTGTGCGTTGGCCTAGGACTGCTCCTACCGCGAAATCACTTGCATCACACATGAGCTCAAAAGGTAGCGTCAATGGGTGGAACGACAATGGGTGCCGAGGCAAGCTTTTTCTTTAGGGTTTCGAATGCTTGAGTGCAAGAATCATCAAAATCGAAGACTTTATCCTGTTCAAGCAGATTACACAAGGGTTTAGTGATTTTAGAAAAATTATGAATGAACCTCCTGTAAAAACCTGCATGTCCGAGAAAACTTCGAATTCCTTTAACCGAATTTGGTGGGGGTAATCTCTCAATCACGTCCACCTTGGCTTTGTCTACTTCAATTCCCTTGGATGAAATCTTGTGGCCGAGCACTATTCCTTCATCTACCATAAAGTGGCATTTCTCCCAATTGAGGACTAAGTCCGTTTCTTCGCATCTTGCTAACACCCTCTCTAAATTGCCAAGGCAGCCGTCGAAGTCATTACCAAAAACCGAAAAATCATCCATGAAGATCTCAAGGAAGTCTTCGACCATGTCTAAAAAGATCGCCATCATGCATCTTTGGAAGGCTGCCGGGGCGTTACACAATCCGAACGGCATCCTTCGGAAGGCATAAGTACCGTATGGGCATGTGAAGGTTGTCTTTTCTTGATCTTCTGGTGCTATGGCAATCTGATTGTAACCTGAATAACCATCAAGAAAACAATAAAAGGGTTTACCTGCAAGACGGTCAAGCATTTGATCAATAAAGGGTAATGGGAAGTGATCTTTCCTAGTGGCTTTGTTTAGTTTTCGATAGTCCATACAAACCCTCCAACCGGTCACAGTCCTGGTTGGGATAAGTTCATTATTTTCATTACTTACCACTGTTATACCTCCCTTTTTCGGTACACATTGTACTAGACTTACCCATGTACTATCGGAGATAGAGTATATAATGCCGGCACCAAGCCACTTGATGATTTCTTTCATTACAACCCCTTTTATGGCATGATTCAGTCTCCTCTGGGCCTCAATTGAAGGTTTGTGATCATCTTCCAACAAGATCTTGTGCATGCACACTGCCGGGCTAATTCCCTTCAAGTCGGCAATTGTCCACCCTATTGCCTTTTTGTGTAGCTTCAACATCTTGATCAGCTTCTTTTCCTGCTCAGGCTGTAACTTAGAAGAAATAATTACAGGCAATGTATTATCGGTCCCTAAGTATACATATTTTAGTTGCTTTGGCAATTGTTTCAACTCAAGAATTGGTGGTTGTTCAATAGAGGGTTTTTCGAGCTTACCTTCCTTACCTGAGTAGTCCAGTGGTTCAAAGTATGTACCTGGTCGGTTGACTAGCCAATTTGCCTCTTCTGGTTGTTCCTCATTGACCGGTTCTTCATACTCCTCATGTTCCTCTTGGTCGGCAATGTAGTTGCTGAGGCAACTAAATTCCTCATCGAAGTTAAACTCTCTCGTGGCATGAAGTAGTTGGCATTCTTCTGGATCATCGGCATGCCTTAGTGTTTGGAACACATTTAGTTTGACCTGCTGGTCATTCACCCTCATTGTGAGTTCTCCCTTTTCAACGTCGATCAAGGTTCTCCATGTTGCTAGGAATGGTCTCTCGAGAATGATAGGTGCATGCTCATCTGCTTCACAATCCAAAACAATAAAGTCAGCGGGAAAAATAAATTTATCAACTTTTACCAGTATGTCCTCGATTTTTTCCTCTGGATGCACATAGGATCTGTCGGCTAGCTGCAGCATAACTGTTGTAGGTCTTGCCTTCCCGATTCCTAGTTTCTGGAAAACCGATTTAGGCATCAAGTTTATGCTAGCCCCTAGGTCGCATAGTGTTTTCCCGACATAGTGATTTCCAATAGAATAGGGTATTGTGAAACTTCCGGGATCCTTCAACTTGGGTGGCATACGATTGTGCAACATTGCCATGCATCCCTCTGTCGCGGCAACTGTTTCAAACTCTCCTAGCCTTGTTCTTTTGGACACAATGTCTTTAAGGAACTTGGCATAGTTTGGCATTTGTTCAATTGCTTCCACCAGTGGCAAGTTGATGTGGACTTGCTTTAGGATATCAAGAAACTTCTTGAATTGGTATTCTTTCTTTTGTCGCTTCAACTTTTGTGGGAATGGTGGTGGAAGTCGGATATCTTCGATCCTTTCATTGGTTTGAAACCTAATTGACGGCATTGCCGGGACATCTGGAGTTTCCGAGGCATTATCAACTGGGGTTGCCGAGGTATGCTTATCGCAAGTTGCCGAGGCGTCTTTATCATCGGTTGCTGAGGCATGCTTATTGCCAGTTGCCGTGGCAATTCCTGGTTCAACATCTGAGGCTTTTCCGCTAGGTTCGTCTTGATCTTTTTGTGGAGTTTTGTTTGATGAGCGGGTTTGAACCTCTCTAAGTTGTTGGCCACTTCTAGTGGTGATCGCCTTACATTGCTTATGGCTAGTTCCTCTTGCGACTTCAGTATCGCTAGGTAAACCTCCTTGTGGTCTAGTATTCATATTTTGAGCAAACTGTCCGACTTGATTTTCCAAGGATTTGATTGCTGCCTCTTGGTTTTGCAATCTCATCTCGGTCCTGTTAATAAAAGCATCAGTTCTTTTTATGAAATTACTATTCTCAGCCATATAAGATTCAGTTTTCATCATAAAAGCATTTAGAGAATTTTCCAAAGAACTAGATGTTGTCGGTTCTTTGCTGCGGCATCATTCTGTCGTGGCATATTCTCTTTGGAATCCCGATGCTTGTGCATTTTGATTGTTACGTTTAGAGCATTGTTGGGATTACTCCATGAAAAATTCGGTGCTTCTTCCAAGCTGGATTGTATGTATTGGACATCATGTTGTTGCTCGATTGTAATTCCCCCCACATAGAAGCTGGATTCGGATTCTCGCATACATTCGAAGAATTATGGTTATCACCACATAACTCACAAAAAGAATCCATTACCTTGACTTCATGTGTGTTGTTTGGTTTTTGCATGTTCTCGGACCATCTTGGTTAAAGCGCCAATTGTGCGAAATTGAATATGATGATCCTAGTTCATGTATTGTGGCTTGGCGTCTAACTCCTCCTCTTCTAGTAGATGGGAATTGATAATCATTCTTGGCCAGCCTGTTTAAAATTTGCATTGCTTCCTCCGGTGACTTATCTAGGAGTATGCCGTTTCCCAAGGCATCTAGCATCATCCTTGTTGGTGTATTCACGGCGTTGTAAAACATTGTTACTTGAGTCCACACCGGGAATCCGTGTAGAGGGCATTTGTGTAGAAGTTCTCTATATCGCTCCCAAGCCTCGTACATGGATTCATCATCTGCCTGCCGAAAAGAAGTAATGTCGTTACGAAGCTTATCAGTCAAATTTGTAGGATTAAATCTAGCAAGGAAATCACGACAAAGATCGGTCCAAGATGCTATGGATCCGGCAGGAATGCTATTCAGCCATGCTTTCGCCCTATCCCTCAGTGAATAGGGGAATAATCTTAATCGTAGGACATCGGGGGTGACTCCGTGTATCTTGAACGAGTTGCAAATCTCGAGGAAAGATTTCAGATGTTGCCGTGCATCTTCAGTTGCTGAGCCGCCAAATTGACCAATTGTGTTGATCATATTAAACATTACCGGTTTCAACTCAAAGTGGTCGGTTTCAATTTCAGGTGCGACAACTCCTGGGTTAAGTCCATCAAGATCTTTTTCAAGATAGTCTCGAATAGTTCTGTTTCGTGCAAGAATCACTCCTCCACCTGCTCGAACATCTTGATTCATATTGCCGTCTTGATTTGCCATTGCTTCTCTCATCCTTCGTCTAAGTCTTTGTAAGGTTCGTTCGATTTCTGGATCAAAGGGATATTCTGGTGAAGTCGGTCTCACCCTGGTCATATACCAATGCAAAACCAAAGTTTGTTAGCCCTTTGAATTTTAAACAAGAAAAGTAAAAAGAAAGTGCAAGAAAGTAAAAACAAAGTCGCTATTGCCAATCCCCGGCAACGGCGCCAAAAACTTGTTGTGCGTAATAAGTGCTACGCAATTGTGCAAGTATACACGTCGCAAGTTATAGTATAAAAGATATCGTCTCCACAGGGATTGGTGCTACTTCAAGAATCTAGTCTCTTGAACTGTAAAAAGTAAAAACAAAAATAAAGGATTATCGGAGTTTAACTAATGACTAATCTAGAAAGAAATAAAGTAAAAGAAAAGATGAATTCAATTGAGAGAGATAGGCCAGGTTATCGTGAGTTGAGGTGTGATAGCCGAATGGATCGTCTTGGTAAAAGAGTGCACGGGAAACTCAGTTGCCGTGGCAACTTGTACAACGGGGTTGCCTAGGCAACTAATCGATGGTTGCCTGGGCAACTACTTGGGCGTCTGGGCAGCAACTTCAAGGTTCGGCGGAGCGTTCTTCAATGGTTTCTTCTTATCCCTAAGTCGAAACTCTAGCTACTTGTGCATGCCTTGATAATACATCCCTGCGTGAATCAAGGGTGAACTAAAACCAATCTTGCGCTCCTCTTAGCCGTTGAAATCCTTAACTTATTCCTAAGCCGGATTAATCTTCACCATCATTGGATTGAATAAAGATCATATTCATTCGTTTCTTGAATCTAACTCTCCCGATATTAGATAAATGGATGAAATTACGAGATCCTCTCCCAATTCACTCTCAAACAATAATAAGAATCAAGAATGAATAAACCTTGAAATAGAAAAGTGCAAACTCTTATTACCTAAACAAAAACCAATAGTTTCTCACAACCACAAAACACAATAACCATAGCCAAGTAAATTTAGTTCATGGATAGGTTCCAAAGAAACACAAGATAAACAATCCCTAGCATGAACCCAATCGAACAAGGAAGAAAAGCTGAAGCTTGTCAAAAATTCCCCTTTGCTTCCTATCTTGGTCTTGTCGAATTTTGCCCTCTTCTCCCTCTCTTGGTCTTGTCGAAATTCCCTCTTGCTCTCTCCATTCATCTTGTCGAAATCTCCTAGATATTTATAGGGCTAGGCCAAAGTCCTTCTTTGAGGAGGAGTTTGAGTTGGAATTAAATTATCTTTAAAGAATATAATTCTTTATTATAATTTTATTCCTATTAGAACTTCACCTATCTTCTTGGAATTTAATTCTTCTTTAATCTCTGCATGGCAATCAAATTCCTTTGGGCTTGGGCCTTGCTCCATGTCATCTTGGGCTTGTAAAGTCATGAATTTCGACATCCCTATTGCATTTTGTCTTTGTCGACAAATGCCATGGCAACTGGCTCGGCGTCTCCTTCATGCATTGCCCTGGCAACTAGCTCGGCATATCCTTCATGCATTGCCCTGGCAACTAGCTCGGCATTGCTTTGGCAAGTGATCCTGCACATACACACACAAAGCACACCAAAGCAACATCTTTCCCACAAAAAACTACCAAGTTATGTAATCAAGCTCAACGATGGAAGGAAACATGGATTAATGCATGAATGGCTAACTATGCAACTAATATGAGTCTAAGTCTAACAATAATATGAGTAAAAAGGGTAAGAAAAATAGTACTTTTGAACACTTATCAGCTACTAAGGGAGAAAAGGGAATATTTTAGGAAAATTATTATATTCGAATAATTATACCAGTATTTTATAGTTAAGCAATGTTAGATTAAAAATCTAACATGAATATTGTTATGTATGTTCAAATGGTACTGTACATCTATTGACAAGGCTAAGGGTACCAGATCTAAAGAAAGCAAAGAAAAAGTATCGAAATAGCTTAGTGAGGCTAATATCATGCATGGCCCAGGTGAGCATATTTTTACTTATTTATTATATATGTGATATGAGTGAGTGCATTATATGTATTTATGACACGTTGTTAAATATGACGACTTTTGATGAGTCAACCTTGGTATAAATAAAAATGTATGATGGCTTATTTATGAAAATAGCATGAAATATTAAATGGCATATTGATACAATGATTGTAGCATAATGATTTACTCTAGGTAAATCGAATTTTAGATATTTGGGTATGAACTGCCCATTATCGAATTATGGATGATAGAATTGATGAATTGGATATTGAATGTGAAAATATTATATTGTTTCCCAATTACTTGTTTGAGAGTCTTTGGTATAATTGGATATCCATAGGGTCATAGTAGTTGCATTCCAACACTACGGTGTGTTCCAGACACTTCGGTGTTGACAGTAGACGCTACAGCATTACAGGCACTACGATGTTGTTTAGACACTTAGGTGTTGACATCAGACGCTATGGCGTTGCAGACACTACGATGTTGTTTAGACATTACGATGTTGACTAGCACAAAAAGGTGTGATAATGAGGAGCAAAGGGCATCCTCGAGTACGTACTCATCATCAGACGCTACGGCATTGCAGACACTATGGTGTCGTAATGATGACTCGTATACCATAGGTTCACATGAAATTGTACTTTGAGCTATAATTTATGAAATGCTTTTATGTAGGTGGTTAGGCCACTTAATGCCCAAGTATTACAACATGAGAATCTTTGGTATAGTTGGATATCTATAGAGTCTTAACAGCTGTGTCCTAGCACTACGGTGCGTTTCAGTCACTTCGGTGATGTTTAGACACTTCAGTGTCGACTTAGACGCAACAGCGTTATTCTGACACTTCAGTGTTGTTAGCACAAATTTTGCGATTATGAAGAGCAACTAGCATCCTCGAGTACGTAACATGATGATCATTCATGCGCATAGTTAATTCACCTTTATAAATATCAATCAAGTCTCTACCTATGGCAAGGAACGATCTGCCCAATATAATTGGGACATTTAAATCTGCCGTATAATCTAAGATAATAATGTCAGCTGGGAATATGAATGTATCTACCTTTACCAACACGTCCTCAATCTTACCCTTAGGATGTGCAAAGGATTAGTCCGCTAATTGAAGTGTTACCATGGTATGCCTTGCTTCTATGCCAAGATTTCTGAAAATAGACATTGGCATCAAATTGATGCTGGCTCCCAAGCCATACAGTGCCTTACCCATGAATCTGTTGCCAATGGTACAAGGAATAGTAAAACTTCCCGGATCTTCTAGCTTTGGTGGCAACCGATTGAGTATCATTGCACTGTATCCCTCAGTGAGAGCTACAATTCAAAATCACCCAGCTTCCTCTTTTTGGATAAGATGTCCTTCATGAATTTGACATAGTTAGGCATTTGCTCGAGAGCTTCCACCAATGGTAAATTGATTTGCGATTGTTTAAGTACTTCCAAGAAGCACTTAAATTGTTGATCCTGCTTGTGCTTTTGTAGTTTTCGTGGAAACGGTGGAGGTGGATAAACATATGTTGGCTCTACCGGCTTTGCCAAGGTTCTGCTGGCATCCGACTGAGTTTTGGTATTAGACTATGGTCTGGCATCGCTTATGTCCAATTCTTTCTTCTCTAGTTCTTTTGGTTTATCTACTAGTAGTTTCTTATTCTCCTGAAAACTATTTGGATGCTTGACAGATGTCTCAGCCTCGCATTGTTTGCCACTCCGTAGAGTCATAACTTTGCATTGTTCATTATGGTTTTGCCTGGCATCTTCTGTATTGCTTGGCAAAGCTCCTTGGGGTCTATTGTTGAGTGCATTGGCAATCTATCTAATTTATACATCCAAGTTTCGCATCGATGCTGCCAAACTTTTTACAGTTGCATTATTCTTCTTCATGTATTCTATCAAAGTCCCCTGGTTGTTCCTTTGCCCCGCATAAAAATTATTTTATGCCTTTTGCGGCATGGCATTCTAGTTGACCCTTGGTGTAATACCCCAAAATTTGCTAAGTTGTTTAAGAGTCATTTAGTATTAAGATAAGGGCTTAAAAGCTAACTTAGTGACTAAAATGACAAAATATAAAAGTTAGGATTTCTTTAATTATAGACTCTAGGAAAGTAACTTCTGAGAATTTAGAGTACCATGTGATAGAGAGTAAGCAAAATAGGGTACTTGCGAAGTTTGGTTGAAATCTGATGAGAAAAGTATAGGCACCTGATGGAATATTTTTTATTGCACAGATAAGTAGTACGAGTTATAGGAAGTTGATCTATATAATTAGATTTCTGATATGAGATTTATGTGGAAATCTATTTTTGATCGAACAATTAGGGGATAAGCAGATACATGATTCGAATAAAAATATAGTATAAGATATCGAATTTTGATCGAACTACAAAGTTAAGCCTGCTCAGGGCATAGAATGGATGAGCTATTGGGAAGGTCTCATGTCAGTACTTGAGACTGATAGAAAGGAATCAATTCGAGTTAATATTATTCGTATGGATATCTGATAAAAAATTATTAAGAGAAATTGTATCCGATAAAGATTTTGGGTAATTATCGGTATATTTGGACCGAGTCAAATTTTTAAGTTTGAATTCATAAATATGGAATATTTTATTTGATAATATTATTTATTTTCAAACATGGAAATAAGGAACTTTTTTTAGAATTTATTTGATAGCCCGGTGAAGGGGAAATCGCAGTATAAGTAGTAAGTGAATATTAGGAAATCAGATTGAATCAAAATTTCAGAGGTTGTTCCATAAGTCACGGAAAATTCATAAAATATTATTTTATGAATAAATTATTAATTGGTTGATTGTGACCAAGCTAGAATAGTTGGATTTTTACAAAATGGCAAAATTAGTGATTTAAGTGACTAGTTTTGGTAATTTGGTAATTTGGTCACAATGGAAATTTTGAAAATTTTGAAAGTACCATGGGCAATATGGTAATTTCCCATGTGAAAGCATTACTCTAGGTTGGTTAGAGTTGAATGGAATTTGGTTGGAATTGAACTAGAATGGCAACTTGTAAATTATGATTCAATTGGAGGTTAATTTTGGAATAAGAACTAAATTGAATAAAAAATTCAATTTATCAATTACATGTGGCATAAATTAATAAAAGATGAACAAAATGTCCATCTTCTTCAAACCTCTTTTTGAAAATCATGGGGAAAGGGAGAGAAAAATACACAAAATTTTCTCTAAGCATTTTGAAAGCTTCCAAACAAGATTCAAGGTATGTTTTCGATAGAAAATTAATCTATGTTTAATTTTCTTTCATTTGATAGTAATTTTATCAAGAGTTATGAAGATTGATTATGTTCTTGAAGAGAGAGAAAATAGGGTTTCATGTTCCATGTTTAGATTGAAGCTTGATCTATGCAAATCTAGTGTTGTAGAGATGAAATCAAGCTTATATTGTGATTAATTCATGTTTTAGGATTAAAAACTCTAACCCTAGAATTTGGGATTTTATTTAGGGTTTTGAAATTGATGATGAAAATGAAAGATTGATGATATTAGAAGCTTGATTTTGATGTTAAAATGAAAAATCCTCAACTAGTCTTCTTAGTGACTATTTCAGCATGCTTGGTAAATTAGGGAAAATATTGTGAAAAATATTCTAGTGGTGGATTTGATGAGATTATGAAATTACAAGCTTGATTATGGCATTAGGACCAAAATAAAGTCCTTGAAAAGCTTAGACACCCAATATGGCATGTAGGAATAAATTGGGGGTTTTAAGTGTTTGTTCTTGGAAATGAAGAATATATGTTGAAAAAATTATTTTGAGCATATTAGAATGTTGTTTGAATGAAAAACAACATTGGAAAGGTTTAGTGACCAATTCGGCCAAGAGCTAAAATAGAAGGAAAATTTTGGGAAACATTGTAAAAATGTTGGATTGATTAATTAGTACAAGTTTGCAAACTATTGTGTGGAATTAGTGACTAAAATGTCACTTTAACAAAGGTTAGTGGATTGAAGGGCATTGAATAAAAGTTAGTGAAAAATGATGGAATTATTGAATAATTGTGATTCGAATTTGAATAAATTGCAAAATGTGAAAAAAGATCACTAGGGACCATAATGAACAATTCAACATTATTAAAGGGAAAAGTTAATTTTTTTGAAAATATTCTATATTCAGATAATTATACTAGTATAGTATAGTTTAGCAATGTTAGATTGAAAATCTAACATGAATATGATATTGTTATGTATGTTCAAATGGTAATGTACAGCTATTGACGAGGCTAAGGGTATCAGATCAAAAGAAAGCAAGGAAAAATTATCGAAATAGCTTAGTGAAGCTAATATCATGCATGGCCCAAGTGAGTGCGTTTTTACTTATTTTATGTATACATGTGATATGAGTGAGTGCATTTTTACTTATTTATTATATATGTGATATGAGTGAGTGCATTATATGTATTTATTACATGTTGTTAAATAGGACGACTTGTGATGAGTCGGCCTTGGTATAAATAAAAATGTATGATGGCTTATTTATGCAAATAGCATGAAATATTAAATGGCATATTGATACAATGATTTAGCATAATGCTTTACTCAAGGTAAATCGAATTTTAGATATATGGGTATGATCTGCCCATTATCGAATTATGGATAATAGTATTGATGAATTGGATATTGAATGTGAAAATATTATATTGTTATGCCCGAGTACTAGTGTGAGAGTCTTTGGTATAACTGAATATCCATAGAGTCATAGCAACTATATTCCAGCACTACGGTGCGTTCCAGACACTTCGGTGTTGCAGACATTACGGTGTTGTTTAGACACTACGGTGTCGACTAGCACAAAAAGGTGTGATAATGAGGAGCAAAGGGCGTCCTCGAGTACGTACTCACCATCAGACGCTACGACGTTGTAGACACTACGATGTTGTTATGATGACTCGTGTACCATAGGTTCACATGAAATTGTACTTTGGGCTATAATTTATGAAATGCTTTTATGCAGGTGGTTAGGCCACTAAATGCCCAAGTATTACAACATGAGAATCTTTGGTATAGTTGGATATCCATAGTGTCTTAGCAGCTACGTCCTAGCACTACGGTGCGTTTTAGTCACTTCGGTGATGTTTAGACACTTCTGTGTCGACTTAGACGCTACGGAGTTGTTCAGACACTTTAGTGTTTTTAGCAAAAATTGTGCGTTTATGAGGAGCAAAGAGAGTCCTCAAGTACGTACTCATCTCAGTCATTTTAGTGATGCAAACATTACGGCGTCGTAGACACTACGGTGTCGTGATGACTCGCGTACCATAGCATCACATGATTTTGTACTTTGGGCTATAATACTTGAAATGCATATATGCAGGTAGTTAAGCTAAAAAGCTCAATGTACACAAGACTGGTAAGATAGATCGAATCCTATGATTTGAATATTATATTGGTTTAATGAACTATACATGTAAGGTAGTTCTATGCATGATAAACGTTATCAACTGCAATTGGAAATCGCTTGCCATTTTGCAGGGCTGTGTTATTTATAATTATTGTTTTATATTGTTATGATTATGCCTCACTAATTTATACTTAGCGTGTGTTTCGTATCACATGTAGGTACTTCGGACTAGATAGCAAAGCAGGAGCTGCACATTGTAGGATCAAGTTAGCCTGCATTATCAATAAGTATCACCACATCCTAGTGTAGTGGGGCATGTATAGATATTAAATAAGTAGCTATTTTGTATGTCTACATTTTTGTACTCTACTTATAAGTTAATGTGGATTTATGATCTAGAAACATGACTTAGTTTGAGAAATTAAGAATATTAGAATAGATGCTTCAAACGATTTTAAACTTAGTTGGTTGTTTATCGCGTAGTGATTTTAAAATCAAGAAAGGGTCTAGGCAGTACACATAGTTTTCACCCTAAATTATATTTTCATCTTAATAAGTTATATTTTATATTAGTAAGTTTAAATTTCAAATTCACGAGCCAAAAATATAATATCTCACTATTTATCTCGCTAATTGTTTTATCAAATTTTCTTTCATCTTTTTTTCAAAATGGTTAATTTTACTATCACATGCTACTTTTTTTGATTTGATAAATTTTAAAATTTTATTATTTATATATGTTTAAAATTAAAAAAAATAATTATAAACCATCAATTAAACAATTCTTAAAATTTCGAGTTTAGTTAGAATTATGTGTTCATATAAATATAAAATTATATATAAAATTTAGAAAAAATTTAAGTTTTATTTTGAGTAGATTTGTTTATGAGTTGAATAATTTATTGTTTATTTATTATATATATATATAGTAATTGTATTTAAATAAAATAGCCTTTCCAATTAAATCGACAAATTCAGAATAATTTTTATCTTATTTTAACCAAATCCAAATGAAATCAGGTAATCACATTGTAATTTTAAGAAGGTAGAATGAAGAAGAACGAAGGGCAAAGTTGTCAGTCAATTCCAACGAAATCCAAAACCAACAACAAAACAATAATGATGTAATCTCCGATTCGTGAGAAAAAAACTGTAAAATAATAGATTGGTGAACTAAAAAGATAAAAAATTGTTAATTCATCCCATGCCCTATTCTATAATTCTCATTTTTAATAGGTCTTTAAATTTTTAAATATTTTAATTTTATTTTTAAATTATAATTTTAATTTTAAACTAGTATTTAATTTTTTGAATGTTTTAGTTTCATCCTCATATTATTAATTTTTATTTTAAATTAATTCTTAAACTTTTGAACATTTTAATTTTATTCTCAAATTATCGTTTATGTCACATAATATTATTACATAATATACATTAGTATTTATATAGTAATTAATAATTTTTATAGAGTAAAACGTTTTAAAATTTTGTAGGATTTTTAATTATAGCTCTATAGAATTGAGAATTAGTAAATGGTTTGAAAGATATTCAGATCGAAAGAACAGTTTATAATTAGTAGGAAGTCATCAATGGCGGAAAATTGTCGGAAGTGTCTCGAATTTTGAGAGATAGAATGGATGAGCTACAAAAAGGTTCTAGTGTTGTAGAGATGAAATCAAGCTTATATTGTGATTAATTCATGTTTTAGGATTAAAAACTCTAACCCTAGAATTTGGGATTTTATTTAGGGTTTTGAAATTGATGATGAAAATGAAAGATTGATGATATTAGAAGCTTGATTTTGATGTTAAAATGAAAAATCCTCAACTAGTCTTCTTAGTGACTATTTCAGCATGCTTGGTAAATTAGGGAAAATATTATTGAAAAAATATTCTAGTGGTGGATTTGATGAGATTATGAAATTACAAGCTTGATTATGGCATTAGGACCAAAATAAAGTCCTTGAAAAGCTTAGACACCCAATATGGCATGTAGGAATAAATTGGGGGTTTTAAGTGTTTGTTCTTGGAAATGAAGAATATATGTTGAAAAAATTATTTTGAGCATATTAGAATGTTGTTTGAATGAAAAACAACATTGGAAAGGTTTAGTGACCAATTCGCCAAGAGCTAAAATAGAAGGAAAATTTTGGGAAACATTGTAAAAATGTTGGATTGATTAATTAGTACAAGTTTGCAAACTATTGTGTGGAATTAGTGACTAAAATGTCACTTTAACAAAGGTTAGTGGATTGAAGGGCATTGAATAAAAGTTAGTGAAAAATGATGGAATTATTGAATAATTGTGATTCGAATTTGAATAAATTGCAAAATGTGAAAAAAGATCACTAGGGACCATAATGAACAATTCAACATTATTAAAGGGAAAAGTTAATTTTTTTGAAAATATTCTATATTCAGATAATTATACTAGTATAGTATAGTTTAGCAATGTTAGATTGAAAATCTAACATGAATATGATATTGTTATGTATGTTCAAATGGTAATGTACAGCTATTGACGAGGCTAAGGGTATCAGATCAAAAGAAAGCAAGGAAAAATTATCGAAATAGCTTAGTGAAGCTAATATCATGCATGGCCCAAGTGAGTGCGTTTTTACTTATTTTATGTATACATGTGATATGAGTGAGTGCATTTTTACTTATTTATTATATATGTGATATGAGTGAGTGCATTATATGTATTTATTACATGTTGTTAAATAGGACGACTTGTGATGAGTCGGCCTTGGTATAAATAAAATGTATGATGGCTTATTTATGCAAATAGCATGAAATATTAAATGGCATATTGATACAATGATTTAGCATAATGCTTTACTCAAGGTAAATCGAATTTTAGATATATGGGTATGATCTCGCCCATTATCGAATTATGGATAATAGTATTGATGAATTGGATATTGAATGTGAAAATATTATATTGTTATGCCCGAGTACTAGTGTGAGAGTCTTTGGTATAATCAATATCCATAGAGTCATAGCAACTATATTCCAGCACTACGGTGCGTTCCAGACACTTCGGTGTTGCAGACATTACGGTGTTGTTTAGACACTACGGTGTCGACTAGCACAAAAAGGTGTGATAATGAGGAGCAAAGGGCGTCCTCGAGTACGTACTCACCATCAGACGCTACGACGTTGTAGACACTACGATGTTGTTATGATGACTCGTGTACCATAGGTTCACATGAAATTGTACTTTGGGCTATAATTTATGAAATGCTTTTATGCAGGTGGTTAGGCCACTAAATGCCCAAGTATTACAACATGAGAATCTTTGGTATAGTTGGATATCCATAGTGTCTTAGCAGCTACGTCCTAGCACTACGGTGCGTTTTAGTCACTTCGGTGATGTTTAGACACTTCTGTGTCGACTTAGACGCTACGGAGTTGTTCAGACACTTTAGTGTTTTTAGCAAAAATTGTGCGTTTATGAGGAGCAAAGAGAGTCCTCAAGTACGTACTCATCTCAGTCATTTTAGTGATGCAAACATTACGGCGTCGTAGACACTACGGTGTCGTGATGACTCGCGTACCATAGCATCACATGATTTTGTACTTTGGGCTATAATACTTGAAATGCATTTATACAGGTAGTTAAGCTAAAAAGCTTAATGTACACAAGACTAGTAAGACAGATCGAATCCTATGATTTGAATATTATATTGGTTTAATGAACTATACATGTAAGGTAGTTCTATGCATTGTAAAATGTTATCAACTGCAATTGTTAATCGCATGCCATTTTGCAGGGCTGTGTTATTTTTATTCATTGTTTTATATTGTTATGATTATGCCCACTAAGTTATACTTAGCGTGTGTTTCGTATCGCACGTAGGTACTTCGAACTAGATAGCAGAGGAGGAGCTGCACATCGTTGGGTCAAGTTAGCCTTCATTATCAGTAAGTATCACCATATCCTAGTCTAGTGGGGCATGTATAGATAGTAAATAAGTAGATATTTTGTATGCTAAATTTTTGTACTCTACTTATAAGTTAATGTGAATATATGAGCTAGAAACATGACTTAGTTTGAGGAATTAAGAATATTAGAAAAGATGCTTTAAATGATTTTAAACTTAGTTGATCGTTTATCGCGTAGTGATTTTAAAATCAAGAAAGGGTCTAGACAGCACACATAGTTTTCACCCTGAATTATATTTTCATTTTAATAACTTTTTAAAGTATTTTATAAACCAATTCAAGGTCGAAACTAGGTGACTCTAGACAGATTTGTAATTTAATGAAAACCCAGAAAGGGTTGTCTAATCAAATTAGTTTTGCAATAAAAAATATTTACAAGACTAAAAATTAGTGTAAATCAGTTAGTAACATCTTTATTGTTTATTCGAACATCTAATATACGTTGAGGGTGTTACATTTAGTGGTATCATAGCAAAGGTTTAGTCGATTCAGGAGGCTAAACCGAGTCTAATAAGATTTTGCTAAAGTGTACATACCCCTAGGATGTGATTTTACTGATGTATTGCTTGCATAACTTGATGTAGCTCCTCAATAGTATGAATAAGACTCTAATGGTTGTAAGAAAAATAAGATATTGTTAGATTTCATCAGTTGACAAATTTCGAGGGTTAAGAAAAGACCTATAGTGGATTCAACACAGTGAAAAAAATATGGTAGTTGATTCCTATCCAGGATGAGTTATCTGTATAATAGAGAACTGGTACAGTAATTATAAGATGTTAGTCTCTAACATCTGTATTTGCACTTACGTTTATAATAGCATAAGTTATAAGAAATTTAGAGAGAGTAAGGGCTCAAACGCACATTTTAAGGTAAAAGGTAGTCATAGGACGATAAGCTTATGATTAGATGGAATAAGAGTGGATCCCAATTAGGTACAAGCTATTCTTGAATGGGAAGCACCAAAGAATGTCTCGGAAGTCAAAAGTTTCTTGTGATTAGCTGGATACTATAGACGATTTGTCAAAAACTTCTCTATTATCGCCATGCCACTTACTTATTTGTTAAGGAAATGTATTTCTTCTGTATGGACAAAGATGTGTCAAGAGAGTTTTGAAGATTAAAGAAAGTTTTAACAGAGGCACCAATATTAATTCAACCAGAGCCAGGAAAAAAGTACATTTTGTATAGTGATGCATCCCATAATGGTTTGGGTTGTGTATTAATGCAAGAAGGACGTGTTGTAGCTTATGCATCACGACAAATTAAAACTCATGAAAAGAATTATCTGACTCATGACTTGGAGATGGCAGTAGTGATTTTTTTGAACTGAAAATTTGGAGACATTATTTATATGGTGAAAAGTGTCATATCTACACTGATCAAAAAAGTTTGAAATACTTGATGACACAAAGAGATCTGAATCTGAGACAACGAAGGTGGGTTGAATTTCTAAAAGATTATGATGTGATTATCGATTATCGATTATCACCCTAGAAAGGCTAACGTGGCAGCTGATGCTCTTAGTAAAAAGATGTTATGTGTTGCATGCAATGAATGCACCATTATCCTTGGGACATGATGGTTCATTTGCAGCATAATTTCATCTTAAACGAACCTTGTTGGATCGCATTAAAGATTTGCAAATTTCAGATGAATAATGCCTTGAAAAGAGGAAACAAGCTGAATCTGGGGAAGCGCAAGACTATGAAATCAAGTCTAATGGTTGTTTATACTATCGAGGAAAAGTTCATATTCCTGACAATGGTGAATTGAAGAAAGAGATTTTTAACAGAAGCTCACTATTGCTCGTTAACTATGCACTCAGGAAGTAATAAGATGTATCAAGATTTGAAAACCCGCTATTGGTGGCCGGGAATTAAAAGAGTAATCTCAGAGTTTGTAGGAAAATGTTTGACATGTCAACAAGTTAAAGCAGAGCATCAAGTTCCTTCTGGACTGTTACAACCTATCTCTATTCCTCAGTGAAAGGGGAAAAGTGACTATGGATTTTGTAATAGGGCTACCAGTTACGGCCAGTAAAAAGGATTCAATATGGGTCATCATGGATCGTTTATCGAAGTCTGCACATTTTATTCCAGTTCGTCTGGATTATTCAATGGATAAGTATGCATAATTGTATATTAGAGAAATAGTATGACTACATGGTGTCCCAGTATCGATTGTATCGGATAGAGACCCGAGGTTTACTTTGAGGTTTTGGGGAGAATTACGCGAGGCTAGGTACTAAATTAAATTTTAGTGCTGCATTCCATCTGCAAATGGACGGGCAGTCAGAACGACGATCCAGATTTTAGAAGACATGTTGTGAGCTTGCATTAATTGAGTTCACTAGATCATGGGAAAGGTATTTGCCATTAGCTAAATTCGCATATAACAACAGTTACCAGACAAGCATTAAAATGGAACCGTTTGAAGCACTTTATAAATAAAAGTGCATAAATCGTTTTAATTGGTTTGAATTATAGGATCAAAATGTTCATATTTTCCCAAAAACATGTGGGATTGATTTAACCCAAGAAATGGAAGATAAAGTGAGGATTATTCAGAATAATCTCAAAGCAGTTGTGGACGACAAAAGGCATATACATAGAAAAAGAGAAAGGATGTTGAATTTGAAGTTGGAGATAGAGTATTTCTGAAGGTCTCACCTTGGAAGAAAGTACCACGTTTTGGTCGAAAAGGGAAACTAAGTCCCAGATTCATTGGACCTTATGAAATTCTCAAAAGAGTTGGACCAATGGCTTATCAACTGACCTTACCTCCAGAGATGAGCAAGATCCATAATGTATTTCATGTATCTATGTTGCGAAGGTATCGATCAGATCCCTCGCATGTTATCACTCCAAAAGAGATTGAATTGTAACCTGATTTAACATATGAAGAAAAACCAGTGGAAATTTTATCGTGTGGAGTCAAAGAATTAAGAAATAAGAAAATTCCATTGGTCAAAGTCCTTTGGAAGAACCACAAAATGAAAGAGGAAATTTGGGAGACCGGGGAGAAAATGAGAAAGTAGTACCCGAAACTATTTAAATCAGCTACGTTTTAAAATTCAAGGATGAATTTTCTTAAGGGGGAAAATTGTAATACCCCAAAATTTTCTAAGTTGTTTAAGAGTCATTTAGTACTAAGATAAGGGCTTAAAAGCTAACTTAGTGACTAAAATGACAAAATATAACAGTTAGGATTTCTTTAATTATGGACTCTAGGAAAGGAGTTTCTAAGAATTTAGAGTACCGTGTGATAGAGAGTAAGAAAAATAGGGTACTTGTGAAGTTTGGTTGAAATCCGATGAGAAAAGTATAGGCACCTGGTGGAATATTTTTTATTGCACAGATAAGTAGTACAGGTTACATGAAGTTGATCTGTATAATTAGATTTTTTATATGAGATTTATGTGGAAATCTATTTTTGATCGAACAATTAGGGGATAAGCAGATAGTTGACTCGAATAAAAATACAGTATAAGATATCGAATTTCGATCGAACTGCAAAGTTAAGCGTGCTCAGGACATAGGATGGATGACCTATTGGGAAGGTCTCATGTCAGTACTTGAGACTGATAAAAAGGAATCAGTTCGAGTTAATATTATTCGTATGGATATCTAATAAAGGATTATTAAGAGAAATTGTATCCGATAAAGATTTCGAGTAATTATCAGTATATTTGGACTGTGTCAATTTTTTAAGATTGACTTTATAAATATGGAATACTTTATTTGATAATATTTTTTTTCAGATATAGAAATAAGGAATTTTTTTAGAATTTATTGGTAGCCTGGTGAAGGGGAAATTGCAGTAGAAGTAGTAAGTGAATATCGGGAAATCAGATCAATTCAAAATTTTAGAGGCTTTTCCATAAGTCACAAAAAATTCATAAAATATTATTTTATAAATAAATTATTAATTGGTTGAATGTGACCTAATTAGAATAGTTGGATTTTTACAAAATGACAAAATTAGTGATTTAAGTGAGTAGTTTTGGTAATTTGGTCACAATGGCAATTTTGATATATATTGAAAGTAACATGGGCAATATAGTAATTTCCCATGTGAAAGCATTACTCTAGTTTGATTAGAGCTGAATGGAATTTGGTTGGAATTGAACTAGAATGGCAACTTGTAAAATATGATTCAGTTGGAGGTTAATTTTGGAATAAGAACTAAATTGAATAAAAAATTCAATTTATCATTTACATGTGGCATAAATTAATAAAAGATGGACAAAATGTTCATCTTCTTCAAACCTATTTTTGAAAATCACGGGGAAAGGGAGAGAAAATACTCAAAATTTTCTCAAAGCATTTTGAAAGCTTCCAAACAAGATTTAAAGTATGTTTTTGATAGAAAATTAATCTATGTTTAATTTTATTTCATTTAATAGTAATTTTATCAACATTTGTGAAGATTTTATTATGTTCTTAAGGAGATAGAAAATAGGGTTTCATGTTCCATGTTTAGATTGAAGCTTGATCTATGCAGATCTAGTGTTGTAGAGATGAAATCAAGCTTAGATTGTGATTAATTTCATGTTTACGGATTAAAAACCCTAACCCTAGAATTTGGGATTTTTTAGGGTTTTGAAATTGATGATGAAAATGAAAGATTGATGATATTAGAAGCTTGATTTTGATGTTAGAATAAAAAAATCCTCAACTAGTCTTCTAAGTGACTATTTCGGCATGTTTGGTAAATTAGGGAAATATTGTGAAAATTATTCTAGTGATGGATCTGAAGAGATTATGAAATTACAAGCTTGATTATGGCATTAGGACCAAAATAAAGTCCTTGAAAAACTTAGATACCCAATATGGCATGTAGGAATAAACTGGGGTTTTTAAGTGTTGATTGTTGGAAATGAAGAATATAAGTTGAAAAAAATTATTTTGACCATATTAGAATGTTGTTTGAATGAAAAACAACATTGGGAAGGTTTAGTGACCAATTAAACCAAGAACTAAAATGGAAGGAAAATTTTGAGAAACATTGTAAAAATGTTGGATTGATTAATTAGTACAAGTTTGCAAACTATTGTGAGGAATTAGTGACTTGAATGTCACTTTAACAAAGGTTAGTGCATTGAAAGGCATTGAATAAAAGTTAGAGAAAATGATGGAATTATTGAATAATTGTGATTCGAATTTGAATAATTTGCAAAATGTGCAAAATGATCACTAGGGACCATAATGAACAATTCGTCATTATTAAAGGAAAAAGTGAAAACATTTAGAAATATTCTATATTCAGATAATTATACTAGTATAGTATAGTTAAGCAATGTTAGATTAAAAATTTAACATGAATATTATATTGTTATGTATGTTCAAATGGTACTGTACAGCTATTGACGAGGATAAGGGTACCATATCAAAAGAAAGCAAGGAAAAAGTATCGAAATAGCTTAGTGAGGCTAATATCATGCATGGCCCAAGTGAGTGCATTTTTACTTATTTTATATATACATGTGATATGAGTGAGCACATTTTTACTTATTTATTATGTATGTGACATGAGTGAGCGCATTATATGTATTTATGACATGTTGTTAACTAGGACGACTTGTGATGAGTCGGCCTTGGTATAAATATAATGTATGATGGCTTATTTATGAAAATAGCATGAAATATTAAATGGCATATTGATACAATGATTTTAGCATAATGATTTACTCAAGGTAAATCAAATTTTAGATATTTGGGTATGAACTGCCCATTATCGAATTATGGATGATAGTATTGATGAATTGGTCATTGAAAGTGAAAATCTTATATTGTTATGCCCAAGTACTAGTGTGAGAGTCTTTGGTATAATTGGATACCCGTAGAGTCATAGCAGCTGCATTCCAGCACTACGGTGCATTCCAAACACTTCGATGTTGACATTAGACGCTACATTGTCAACTAGCACAAAAAGGAGCGATAATGAGGAGCAAAAGGCGTCCTCGAGTACGTACTCAGCATCAGACGCTACAGCGTTCCAGACACTACGGTGTCGTTATGATGACTCGTATACCATAGGTTTACATGAAATTGTACTTTGGGCTATAATTTATGAAATGCTTTTATGCAGGTGGTTAGGCCACTGAATGCCCAAGTATTAAAAAATGTGAATCTTTGGTATAGTTGGATATCCATAAAGTCTTAGCAGTTGCGTCCTAGCACTACGGTGCGTTTCAGTCACTTAGGTGATGTTTAGACACTTCGATGTCGACTTAGACGCTACGACGTTGTTCAGGCACTTCGGTGTCGACTTAGACGCTACGACGTTGTTCAGGCACTTCGGTGTTGTTAGAACAAATTGTGTTATTATGTGGAGCAAAGAGCATCCTCAAGTAAGTACTTATCTCAGTTGTTTCGACGTTGCAGACGTTACGGCATCGTAGACACTACGGTGTCGTGATGACTCGCGTACCATAGCATAGCATGATTTTGTACTTTGGGCTATAATACTTGAAATGCATTTGTGAAGGTCGTTATGCTAAAAAGCTTAATGTACACAAGACTGGTAAGAAAAATCGAATCCTATGATTTGAATATTATATTGGTTTAATGAACTATACATGTAAGGTAGTTCTATGCATGATAAAATATTATCAACTGCAATTGGAAATCGCATGCAATTTTGCTGGGCTGCGTTATTTTTATTCATTGTTTTACATTGTTATGATTATGCCTCACTAAGTTATACTTAGTGTGTGTTTCGTATCACACGTAGGTACTTCGGACTAGATAGCAGAGGAGGAGCTACACACCGTTGGATCAAGTTAGCCTGCATTATCAATAAGTATCACCACATCCTAGTCTAGTGGGACATGTATAGATATTAAATAAGTAGAAATTTTTTATTTCTAACTTTTTTTACTCTACTTATAAGTTAATGTGGATATATGATCCAGAAACATGACTTAGTTTGAGGAATTAAGAATATTAGAAAAGATGCTTTAAACGATTTTAAACTTAGTTGGTCGTTTATCGCGTAGAGATTTTAAAATCAAGAAAGGGTCTAGACTGCACAAATAGTTTTCACCCTGAATTATATTTTCATTTTAATAACTGCTTAAAGTATTTTATAAACCAATTCAAGGTCGAAACTAGGTGACTCTAGATAGATTTGTAATTTAATAGAAACCGAGAAAGGTTGTTTAATCAAATTAGTTTTGCAATAAAAAATTTACAAGACTGAAAATTAGTGTAAATCAGTTTGTAACATCTTTAATGTGTATTCGAACATCGAATATGCGTTGAGGGTGTTACACCTGGCATGGCATTGTTCTGACGATGGACATTATTTTGACGCTGGGCATTGTTGTTCTGTTGTTGGGCATTATATTGGTTGCTTCCTTGATTCCCCCAAGCTAAATTTGGGTGCTGCCTACATCCTGCATTGTAAGTATTGGAATTTGGATTATAATTACGATTAAAATTGCCAACGAAATTTACCAACTCAGGGTTGGCAGGGCAATCTTTCGTGTGATGATCCTCTCCACATATTGTACAGAATGGGGCTAATGCCTTAACTTATTGGACCTCATAACTCTTTTGCAAAGTTCTCACCATGCTAGTAAGATTGGAAATCTCAGCTTGGATGGATGTGAATTCATCTCTCTGTAATTTCCCACCACTTTTAATGTCGGTCCCAAGTCTGACAGTAGGATATTCAAAATTGTTGATTTGAAATCCTCTCAAGGGCGCCAACTGACTCAAGAATCCATGCATGGAAATCTCCTCACCAGATCTTTATATCTCTCCTAGGCATTATATAGGGTCTCATTATTAGCTTGCCTAAATGTGATGATCTCACCCATCAACTTGGGGGTGAGTTTAGGTGGCTGGAATCGTAACAAAAATTTCTGGCATAGATCTCCCCGTGAGGTGACAGAACCAGGTGGCAAAGAACTTAGCCACGCTTTTGCTCTATATCTTAGGGAAATGTAAACAACTTTAGCTTCACTGTATCATCCGATACTCTAGGCTGCTGAAATAGCTGGCAAACTTCCATAAATTGCTTCAAGTATTGCCTTGGATCTCCAGTAGGTGCTCCATCAAATTGTCCTACATTCAAAAGTGTTTGTATCATTACCGGTTTGAGTTCAAATTTGGGTATATTTACCCCAGGAACAATTAGTCCTGACATCAAATTGTCAATGTTTGGTGCTGAGTGTTCTTTAATAGGTATTTCTTTCTCCACATTAACAACTGGGGTAACAGGAGCTGGTGGTATTCCATTGTTATTGGGTGGATTTTCCTCATTGTTTAGCACACCATTTCTTCCATTGCCTTGTTGAGCCATCTCTCGAATCTTTTTCTCTAACCTTCGCAGGGTTCTTTCAATTTTTTGATCGTATAGCCAATCTTCCACCACAGGGTAGTTTTTAGTCATACACCGGTCAAAACAAAGAAATGAAATAAAGAACAAAAATTAAAAGAAGACAAGTATAAAAAATTTAAAAACAACAAACTCCGTTGCAATCCCCGGCAATGGCGCCAAAAACTTATTTGACTGTGTGAGTGCTTGGCAAAAGGGTGAAAAAATGTATTGGAAATGTATGAAAACAGTGCCAAGACTAAGTCTTTTGCGTGCAAGTATACATGATCTACAAGTAATACAACAGTAAGCTGGTTATCGATCCCACAAGGATTGTCCAAGAGTTTGTTTGCCTTGCTTGTTTACTTGTCAAAGGGAAAATATTGTTCATTTAAAGTGGATTTTGAAAATAGTTTAAAAGAAAAGAAATAAAAGGAAAATAGCGTTGACACAAGGAGAGTTAAAATGAGTTATGAGCGTTGGCAAGGGATGCCTATTTTTCACGCTTTTCATGCCAGCTTTTAATAATTTTCTACCTTGATATTATTGTCGAGCAGATTCAAAGTTGGCATTACCTCTGTCGATGGCAATGCCCGAAATTAACCATGTAAAAACCCTTACATCTCTATAATGAAGTTTTTCATAAATTAATTTGATTAAGTCCCAATCTATACTCCTAAGGGTAGACTCACTCCCGAAGTAAGTTCATTAATTGAACATCTTCCGTCGAAGCATCTCACCTTAGTATCTAGCAATGGATCGTTGTCCCCTAAGTCTATTAAGATATTAAGGTGCAATAAGCAAACAATGCCAGTGGTCGCTTGGCAAAGAATTTAGAAAACTGAAGAACATTCCAGATGGGGGAAACAATGCCAAGGCATTTTTTATTATTAAAAACAACACATAGAAACAACGTTCAATGAAAACATCCCCCACCAACTATTAAATTAGTTCATGGTGAGGGAATCTAACCAAAAACCTTCATCGTTTTCTAACAACATCATCATTTAAAAATAAAAATAACTAGACAAAGAGAATGGGCTAGAAGGGGGTCGGTCGATGCAGCCCTTCAAGGTCCAGGCTCTCGGTCAAGCTGGTCGAACCACGTCTCTTTGGTGCAGCCTCTCCAAGCCGATCGTTGATGATTGGTCCCTCTCTATTATGTGCTTGCTTGAGTTCTTAAAAATAGGCATGCAAGGATAACCTAGGATAAGCCTTGAAAATTAAATTTTGAATGCTCAAGGGATAAGGGATGTGATCATCTTATCCTATATTTAAATCCTAGGGCTAACGTCATCAAGGTCCAATAGCTACTTGGCTAGGCATCAAACTCTTCGCTGCCAACCGGTGTTTCAACAATTTTTGGTCCATCGCTGCCAACAACAACTCAGCATTCTCTCTGGCATTCCTTCTTTTATGTGTTGCACTACTCTGCTAGACCTGTCCTTCCCTGCTGAGCCTGCAATAATGCCAACAAAGCAACCCTTCACACTGACATAACACAATTGCTAACTCCCTATGGAAATAAATAGATTTTAAGGCTAAATGCAACTAAACACACTTAAAGGCAAGCAAAGACAACGTGAAATAAGCATAAGTTTTAGTAATTTTGAGGAGTTAACAACATGTCATGTTTGTTGGCTTTCATTTCAATGGAGGGATTTTTTTGAAATCCATGAATATACATATATCTCTTCTTACCCTTGTAGGTTCCTGCATGCTAATTGCAAGATGCGACATTGATTCAGGCACAAAGGTCAAATGGATGTTGTCAAGACGAAGAAGTGAAATTTATTTCTCAATCTACTATGGTCAACAAAAAAAGAAAAGGGCAGATTATTACCCCTTTGATAATGTTCGATGAAAAATCTTTGAAATTCATAAATAGTGAAGCAGACTAGACAATTTTAACCAAGTAGAGTTGCTTGAAATTGAAATTCTAAGCATAGTCTTCTATACTCTAATAAGACCACATGGATTGTAGCTAGCAAAAAAAGAGAGAAAGAGGGGGAAGAAAAAAAGAGAGAATAAAAATTAAGGGAAAAAGAGAGATTAAAAAATAAGGAAAAAAGGTAAAAGGGGAAAAAGAAAGAAATAATTAACAATTAAATAAATAAATCTTGGAACACTCTGATGGGGCTGTGGGGGAGTCGAAAAATCTAATAATGAGCTATGATCCACCTATCCAATTGCCTGGCATCAGAGATGTATCTTTCAATACATGTGTATAATAATATAATAATGGCTAGTTATAATCAGAAGCACACACATGCACTTATAGAATTTTATTCTTAGAATGATATTTTTGCACTCTACTGGTTAAACAAGTCTGGGAAGCTTGAACAAATTTATGAATGGAAAGGAATGAAGAGAACGAAAAAGGAGTTGTTTCTAAATGGATCGAGCAACGCAGTAATCATAGGGTGAACCGAGTGATTTGGAAGAAATTTCATAACTTCATATGTCGTCACAACATTCACAAGTTATGTTAATCACATGGGGGTTGAATCTAAGATGCTCTTGCACTTGATATCCAGGACATCCTATTATGTTTTCTTTCTTTATATTAAGACTTTGATTTTTTAGGTCTTGTAAGGCATCCTTCATTGAAATATCGATCAGCAAATTGACATTTTTACAAAAAAAAGATTTCCTTTTATTGCTTTAAAGATAGATTTCAAAATTCAAGGCTATGGATGCAAATGATCAACCTAACATGAAAAATATGGCTGGGTATGAGACGTTCATCTTTGATCGACAACCTTTTGTCCAAAAAAGGAATAGCCCATCAAGGGTCATGGTAAGGATAATGACAAGAATGCATATATCAGACAGTTTGGGGACTTGAAGAAAATTCAGGGACTTGAGGTATTTGCTCGCCCTAAATGATGGAAAAGGGGCAAACTCTACATGAAGGGACAAGAAACAAATAGATTAGTAGGGCGTCATTATGCATGAGAGTTCAAATCAGAATAGAAAATAGAGGATACAGAGCCAAAAAGAATTTGATTACTAAATAAGTCAAAAGTTTCCTCAAGAAGAATAATAGCTCCACAATACAATTTTGGAGCAAAGTTTTTTCGGGGCACGAAGATAATAAGCGCTTCAGAAAAAACTCAAGAAGATCAAGCTAAGCAAGATTTAAGAAGAACAGTCTAAAGAGATGAAGTAACTTTGAAATATAAGTATAAAACTTAACGGAGAAGCAAAGAGGATCCGAGCCCATCCAAGTAATCCTCAATTGTTACAATTCATGCATCATATATAGTTAGGCATCCATAAGATAGGAGCATGCTAACTTATTCCTTCAAAGCATTTTTGCACATTTTGGTAGAAATTTACATAAACAACAAAGATTTCAATATACAACTCCGATATAGGAGCAATACATCTAGCAAAGAACAAGCAAATATTTCAATTGCATTTTTGTGAAGCAAAGATATCAACTCGTGACTTCTTTTTTGAAGAAGTGAATCTCACAAAGATTTTATGATTGTCTACATAAGGCATAAAGTACAATACAATTCTAAAGTCTTCGGGTCATCAGTAAGTCCTTCGTGCTTGATGTTAAGTCCTTCGGGCCATCACCTTTGGGAGTGATGAGAACATTTGGTTGTCTGCACAAAACAATAATTGCATTACAATCCTAAAACCTTCAGGTCATCAATAAGTCCTTCGGGCCATCACCTTCGGGAGTGATGAGAATATTTGATTGTTTGTAAAAGACAAAAACTGCATTATGATCCTAAAACCTTCGGGTCATTAGGAAGACCTTCGGGCATGATGTTAAGTCCTTTGGGCCGACACTTTCAGAAATGATGAGAACTTTTTGAGTGTCATCACACTAAGACAGTGGGGTATGGTATCAGCAAAGATTTTAACCTTTTGGGTCATCAGATTCAAGAAAAAGAATGAAGTTTAGGTTACCAAGTTGGAAAGCAAGATAGGTCAACTTAGGGCTCAAATGAGGAAGATTCACAGTTTAATTGGTTAAAATATTCAGAGTCTCTCATTGAAATGCTTGAAGTTTCTTAATGATTTACCGAAATTGTTCATTTACTTTACAATTAATATTGAAAGATTATTTATAGATTTGACTTTTTCATGTCACATATGTTTTAAGCATAGAAAGAGATTGACCAACAGAGGAAGAGAAAGAAGGGATCTGATGCGAGTTTAAAACTGAAAGATCGAGACACTTTAGGCAAAAAAAGTAGTGACTCTAAAGATATCAGTGCTTCAAGCGGGAAATTGAAGATGTTCCATATTGCTTTAGGTTGAATTTTTATTAATTGATAATATTTTTTTGCAGGATTAGTTTTTCCACATAAGAGGAGGTGAATCAATATTCCTAGCAAATAATGAAGAGCTCCTATTGAGAAGAGTTCACACAACAAAGAATATAGAGCTCCTAATGAGAAGAGTTCGCTCAGCAAAGAATATATAGTTCCTACTGAGAAAAACTCGCCCAGCAAAGAATGAAGAACTCATAATGAGAAGAGTTCTCCCTTTGAAGAATGAGAAGTTCCTAATGAGAATAATTCGCTTGTTTAACACCTTTACAGAGAAGTGGGTCAACATTTTAGAAGAATGAAGAGTGTAATTGTTCTAGGCTTCGTCGTATTTCAGAAGAATGAATGATTTATCTTTTTCAAACTTCACCAACATTACAATAGAACTTGCAGTTCAGATGATAACCAAATGGTTTGGAAAAAATTCGCGTCTTTTCAGTCTTTACCCAACTTTTTTCCACAACAATGAGCAAAGAGGGACAGATTTAATACCCGAATTTTATTCGGGTATAGGCTTACTTTTTCCCCTTAGCAAATAAACAAATAAATAATTAGATGTTAAATAATAAATAATATAAACCCAAAAAATATATATAAATAGTCCATATATAATAAGTGTCCATTTACATTCATAAATACCCAAAACATTTACACAAATCTAAAAGCCCATTAAAAAGCTCAAAATTCTCTTTATAGCCTATCATACTAAATAAACAGCTCATTATATCCAAATGACAACCCATTGAAAGCCCAAAAACCTATTTTATCAGAAATTTGAGTTTTCCCATCCAAACTATGCCATGTGTTAGCCCCAGATTGGTCTAGACCATTTCACACGGATTCTGGTTTTCTTCCTAACAATTTTCCACTGACGTTACCCGTGTGACGTCAACAATGACATAATTTTCCACTCCCCTATAAAATAGATGAGAGAGACTATGGCAACTCATTAATTACCAATCACAAATAATAATAAATATAATAAAAAATAAGAGAAAGAGGGTTATTCTAGGAATTTTACCAGTCATCAAAAACCAAAAAGTTGTCAGGCATTCAAGTCGGCGTCGTAAATCTAGTTTGCCACCTTAGAATTCCAAAAGCCACCAAAGAAGAAGGTCAACGTTGTCTTTCCGTCACAATGAAGATAATTTTTTCCTCCTCTTCATTTTCTTGTAAAAAGAAACACCAAGCATTAGTTTATCTACATAAACAAGAAAAAATATAAAAAATAGAAGCATATTAGAGTTAGATCGAAAGGATTTTGTCGCCGAAGCTTTTGAGAGGCGATGGAGTTAAAGAGGATTTGGTTGGTTAATTTAAGGCATTAAGTTGGGTGAAGCTGGGAAATCTTGTCATATTAGGGTTTAGATTTAGGTTTAGGGTTAAATTTCAGAATTCTTAGGTTTTAGACGATGGCTAGAAATTACATAGAACGGTCGATGTTACTTGCGGCAGCCGAAAGTCAGTTCCCGATAACTGGGAGTCAGTTTCTGGCAGCCGGCTAACAGCGAAGGGTGACTGGAGGTAGGCGGTTATGGATTGAAGGGCTCTAATGGTGGCGGTCTGTAGCTGGAAATCTTGGTGTTCTTCAAGTTCTTGATGAACTATGAAGAACACCAAGCAAAACCTTTTTTTTATCCATTTGGATAAAGTTTTATAGGCAAAAGAAGTTTGGGATAAGATAATCTAGAGAGAAAGAAGGCTTAGAGAGATAAGGGTTTTTGAAAAAATGAACTAAAAAGGGAAAATTTTGGGCATAGAGGGCTTTATATAGCCTGTGCAAAATGGTGTCGTTTTGATACTAGGTCAAGGATGACCAGCGAGATTTTAATCAGGCCGGATTTAGGACCGCATCTTTTCGATCCCGATTTTCATGGATTCAGCCCCAAATTTCATTTTATATTCATATTGGTCCCCGTTTCAATAAAATCAAGAATTCAAGTTTCAATTCCTTTTAATTAAGTCCATGTTCTTTAATTTTAATTAATTATTTTTATTTAAATTAAATGCAATTGATTTATTATTTAATTGTTATTTAATTGATTCACGTTTTAAATTGATCATGTAGTATTAATTGTTAGATAACTAAGACATTTAGTTTAATTAAATATGTATTTAGAGCCTTAGTTTTAGATGCTTTATTTGGCTTTAATAATTCAATTAAGAAGGCTATTGTAGTAAATTAATGGATATTAAGTGAGAAGCTTTGAAGTTCAAATTTGAATGGTGTCCTATTGCAATGGGATGTTTTTCAACATGAGCTTTTAAGTAGAATACTCAGTACTCATTAAAATCCTAGAAATTGATAAATAATCTAGTTAAAATATGATTAGAACTTTAATAATTAGATTAAATAATTAAATTAGAGAATATTATATAATTTTGGATTTTAAATATAGATGATGCTCAAGTAATTGGGTTTTGTCTCATGTAAACCTTTAAATTAAATAATATTCATAGATTTAATAAATACGCAAAGTTAATCAGAGCCCTTTTAGATTAGCACTTAAAACTATCAAGATCATAATTAATCATACATAAAACTTTTATATGGGAAATATATTTTTCGAATATAAATAGAGGTGCCCTAAACGTATAGGGGTGCTTCCAATCTTATATTCGAAGCAAAAATATATTTCCTTATAAAAGGAATATTTTCATTCGGAATATAAACCCAGTTAATAATCAATGATTAAATTAAATTTGAACTGTTATTCCAAAATGCAAACATGCCACACAAATTAAACGTATTGATATCCGGCGTTTGTGGGGTGCTAAACCTTCCCCACACGTAACTGACTCCCGATCTCTATTTTTAAAATAACGAATCTCTGGTTGTTTTTAGGGTGTTCGGTTTACCAAAGTAACTGGTGGCGACTCTAAACATTTTTAAAATTGAATTTAAACGAAAACCCTTAATTTTCAAAATTAATCGTCAAGCTATTTTCACCGGTTAAGAAATAGTTTCGACAAACGTACAATGTCCAAAAATAATATACCATGTATCATATTTTTATTGATTGATATTTTTAGGATAAATTAAGAAAAATTTACACTTCAGATACCACTTTTATCTTAAAAGAACTTTTATGATCTGCATGGGATAGATGTACACTTCGGGATACCAATAAAATTTATGATTTAAAGAAGTAATTTTGATTTTTTTTAAGTTTGTAGGAATTGGAAATTTGAATTTTAAAAAACTATAAAATTATCATTAAATTTTTGGTGAATATGTAATTAGTAAAAGGGATCAGTGTCGACTGACTAACTCTTGGCAAACAATTGAAGAATTAATGTAAATATGTCAGAAAATAATACCAAGTTTAGGTCTTTTTGCGTGCAAGTATACACGGTCAGCAAGTAATACAGCAGTGAGTTGAGTATCGTATCCACAGGGATTGTCCAGGAATTAAATGCCAAGATTTTACTTGTGAATTGGAACAGATGAGTTTGAATTGGAGTTCAGATTTTGGATTAAGAAAAATGACTAAGGACAATATGAAATGAAAATTCAGGCAGTTTGGCAAACAAATATATTTAATGGATGGTTGTCTTTGGCAAAGGATTCTTGGATTTCACGCTAGCTATGACAGTAATTAATAACTTTCAGCCTCAAGTTTATTACCGAGCATATTTTAAGTAGTATTGCCTCTGTCGATGGCAATACCCTAAGTTAATTTTCTCTAACACCTATATGTCTATAATGTTGTTAATATAAAAATTAATTTGGCAAACTTTTAATCTTTACTCCTAAGGGGTAGATTCACTTCCGAAGTAAGCTCATCTACTTGAACATCTTCCGTCAAAGTTTCTCACCTTAATTCCTAACAATTAATCGTTATCTCCTAAGTCTGTTAAGATATTAAGCGATAATAAGCATGCAATGCCAATTGTCGTATGGCAAAGAATATATGAAAATAAGTACTAGCAAGGTAGACAAAAAATTTCCAAAGCATTCAATTATTAAAAAAATACAAAACAGCTAAGCGTTCATCGCAAAAACATCCCCAACCAACTTAAAAAAACTAGTTCATGGTTGGGGGAACAGTTAACATATCATCGTTTTCAAATAACACCATCATAAATCAGAATTAAAATAAAAGAGAAATGGACAAAGAAAGAGATCTGTTGATGCAGTCCTTCAATGGATCCAGAGCTCTCGGTCTCAGCCTGGTCGAACCACAGTTTTGCCTCTTCTTTCTTCAACACGGTGTAGCCATCTTGGCTCATTGATCGAATTCCTTTAAATAGGCACTCGAGAAAACCCTAGGTTGGGTTTTAATTTGAAAGTTTGTTGCGCACAAAGATATGCGTGTTATCTCTTTACCTCTCTTTTGAAATTAGGGCTGACTGGATCTTTGACCAACGGCTAAGTGACCTGCCATCGCCATCCTTCTTTTTCCAACCAAGTCTGGCAATCATCATCCTGATTTTGCCAACTTGACTTGGCATTTGTCTTCTAGTCCTCTTGCTTTATGTTCTGCTCTACCAAACCTATTCTACTCCTACCATTGATGTCCTGCTCTTAGCCTGCCTACTACAGCAAGGAAATACACCTTTACTCAGGCAAAGAAAACATTCCCTGACTCCTATATGCAAAAGCATGATTCTACTAGCTAAATGCACAAATATATACTCAAAGTCAAGCAAAATCATGGTAATATATAGATGAAAAATACTAATTTTGAGGAGTTAACACTCCCACAAACCTAGCTCATTGCTTGTCCTCAAGTAATGCAACTAAAAACTAATAAAACAAAAAATAAAACAAAGTACCTCAGCAAAATTGTCCTAATTAACAACACATGCTAGAAAGAAGAATCTGGTCCTAGTTCTGTTTTCAGATATCACAGTGCAGTAATGCCAACATATATGCAAATTCAAGTGCAACAATAGAACTCTAGTCTAAGGTCATGAAGTGTGTGTGAAGTGCAGGCAATTTGCATCAAGTATCCTTCAACTCCCTTAGCAAAACTTTACTATCCAAACTCATAACATCTTTATTATATATTTTTATTTACCAATGGTTTCCTTTTGCTGGCATTAAAGTTGGATTCGCGTCACAATGATGTTTGACGCGAGAAGTAAGAGGGGGCATTCCATGAACCTCCACATTAATCCAGACTAGTCACTAGCTTACTCATTACACTCATACCCTAAAGTTTTGTTGGCTTGAGGACTAACATGGAGCAAAATACGAAGCCCCAAGTTACATATTGTCTCTAAGGAAGAGGAGAGTCGGCAAAACATTGCTGCCTTATTTTTTTACCCTGGCATTGTTTTCTCTTTTTTTCTTTTTATTATGAGTTCAATTTCAAGAATCCTAAGTTTATTTTGGGAACTAGATGCATACTATACGTTAATTGAGATCATAGTTTCCTAAACTAAAGATCAATTTCCAAGCAACTTGCCATTACTAACTTGTTGGCTCGTGCTAACAAAAGATTCCAATTTCATCATTGGACAGAGTATACTAGTACAAACTTTAACTATGCTAGCAGATGTTGGCAAAATTATCATTCCAAAATTAAACAGAGGTAAAATATTTTTAATGGTTTGGTATGCATACGTTAGCCTAATCTAATCTACATAGCAACAAAATGAAAACAGAAATATAAACATGCATGAATGTCATGGCAAAAGATGCGAGGCAACACAAACGCCCAAACCTAAGGTGTGTATTATCCTTAATGCATGAGAACATATGTATACAAATGAAATGCATGATAAAAATGAAAAACATGTATGAAATAGAGTTAAGGGAAAGAAGACTCCCCTTTGGAATGTTCGATACGTAAGACTCGGGTTTTTCTTTTGACAAAACTCCCATGATTTAGAGCTTGGTGCTTCTTCCTCTTAAGCTATGGTTTTGATGCAGCAATGGAAGCCTTCACATCGTGAAGGACCTCCTCAATTATCTTCATCAGCTTAGATACAACGAGGGCTATGAGAGTAGTAAAAGAAGTAGGTACAACAGGTAGCGCGTTGGTCTTGGCAGAGACTTCCTCATCAGACCCTTGTGGAGTCTCCGTTTGAGCAGATTCAACTTGGATAGGTGAAACAAGGATAGTGGCATTAGATTGTTGCGTCGGAGTGTGAACATAATGTGGTCTAGGCAGTATTCCTTTTGGTATAGTGAACTTAACCGAAAACTCAAGAAACTGTGGCAAAGGATTGGTGGCGATGCCCTCAAAAGTTGTCTTAAAGGTATGATCCTTGGCTCTGACATATTGCCAAAGCACCAAACTATGCTCTTCAGCTTTCTCAAGTTTCTGGAGAATAAGCTCTTGTCTCTGATAAATCTGTGAAAGTAATGCCAAGGTATCAGTTGGCATTGGCGTGATAGGTTCTGCCTTTGGCATCTTGGAAGCAGACACTGGCTCAGTAGCTTTCCCTTTTCCCTTTTCCCTTCTCCCTAGCTTATATGGCAATTAATTGCTGTCACAAAGTAAGAGTAATTGTTCCCTTGCTTTTCTGAACATTGTCTAAATCGAGCTGAGGTACCTTATGCTGCTTACAAATTTTAGAGATTAGAGAGAGAAAAACCAAACTACCACTACCCTTACCAGCACATTTGTAGGCCTCGTCCATGATTAGATGATCTATATTGATTTTTCTCCCCGCCATTATTGAATGCAGCAATGCCATCCTCTCTTTTGAAACAGTCTCATTGTGCTTTGTTGGAATAAGGTTGGCCTTCAGAAAGTGGTTCTAACCCCTCGGCTGTGGCTTCAATGCCAGCCATTTCACAATCCTGTTACCTTTGGATAAAAAATTCCATTTGTTGCCCGGCTCGTACAGGACTTTTAACATTAATTTCTTCTTAGCAACATCCATCGACTCAATAAAAGTAAGATGTTCTTCCCCTGCTCCATCTAACTGAAATAATTGATTAATGTATCCATCATCAAATTGAACGTACATACCTCGAACAAATAGAAAGGGCAAATCTTTTATAGTGAGGTGGGCATAAAGTTCATGAACGATATTGGAGAGAACCTCCCCTAGTTGTTGGCAGAAAGCTTCCCACTTGTGCTTCTTTATGATGGCAACAACATCTGGAGAATAAACCAGGTTGGGTTCGTTCTAGAACTCTAAACCTTTCTCGTAACAGAAGGTTCTGGCAGCAAAATTCTCCTCATACCTCTTGTTAATTTCGTCATTGAAGAAGATATTAAATGGTACGGAAGAAGATGCCATTTCAAAAGGTTGAAAAGTGGAAGATGATAATCTAAAAAGAAATTGAGAGAACAAGATTTGTCGTATGAGATAGTGAAAAAAGAGTAAAGATTTTAGCTAAGTAAAAATAGGGGTTTAATAAAGGGAAGGAGAAACAATTGAGTTGGTTTAAGAATGAGTTTAGTGGAAGTAATGATGGTTATGGCAGTTATGCGGGTTTGGGGGAGTGGGATGATGATGGGTTTAAGAGTTTAATTGAGGTGATGGCACGTGAAACGAAAAGGGGTAAAAGGTTACGGTAAATATTCAAAGTTTGAAGATTTAACCTAGGCATCTAGGTTTTTCCTGCTTCAGCCAAAAATCTCTCTCCCTTGGGCCTGAATTACATAGTGTCCATGTGTTGTCTGATCTTGCGACAATGGGTGTCCAAATATCGGCCTGTCTTGGCATACTGTCCTAGAAATTTTTTTTGTACTAACACTCACCAAAACCTTTCAAAGCAGAAAAAGAAAATAAAAATAAAAATAATAAAAGAAAAGAAAAAGAAAAACAACTAAACTACTTACAATGATCAAACGATGGCGACAAAATTACTTAATCTCTGCCAAGAGAATAATCTCCTTGGCATTCTCTTGACTTCCTTCCCAATAATGCTTCAATCTTTGGCCATTTACTTTGAACATTGTCTCCGTTTTCAAGTCTCGATATCTACTGCTCCATGAGCATAAGGCTTGACAACTTCAAATGGCCTTGACCATCTGGATTTGAGTTTCCTTATAGCCCTTCATTCTATGTTCAACTGCTTGGTTGCCCAATAAGCTCGATGTTCTAACTCCATTGGGAAATGGCATGACTTCCTAAATACAAGCTTGTATGAGGAAGTTCCTAATGGAGTTTTGAAGGCTATTTTGTATGCCCACAAGGAATCATCTAGCCTCAAGGAACTGTCTTTCCTTGTTGGGTTCACTGTCTTTTCCAAGATGTTCTTGATTTCTTTGGTTGAAATTTCTACATAGCCATTTGTTTGAGGATGGTAGGCAGTGTCAATTCTTTTGTAACGCCCCAGTTTCGGGTCTAGGATTTTTTGCATGGTTTAGACGGTCCGACGGATCGGATTAGAGGATTCGAGTTAGTTTTGGGATTTAATTCGAAATAATATTTTTGGGTGAGATAAAAATATGGAAAATATTCTAAAGTCATTATTTAATATGTAAATGGTTTTGGTAAATTTAATTTTGGAAAAGGAATTTTGAAATTGGACATTTTGGTTAGTGGCCAAAATGTAAAGTTTTAAAACTATTTTTAGTGACCGTTTTGTACAAGGGTTAAAACTTTGAATCATTAAGGAGATATTTGCCCAATTTCTAATATCAAACTTTTTCTCTTAATTTGCTATTTTAAATGATTTTAAAATAAAATAAAAAGGCTTGGAGAATTAATTGAATAATTAAAGGGCTAAAAACAATTTGACATAACTAACTTTTCATCGAAAGCTTTTCTCTCAAATTCTCTCCAGCCAAATAATCTTTTCCACTTCAATTTTCTTAGGTAAACTCATGATTTCAACATTCTTTTGATTTCAAACTAATTTGTAATGATTTCCTAATAAAACGTATTTGATTTGACCTTGTTTTCTCAAGAAAACTTATCCAATTAAGGGGAAAGACAACCATTAGAGGTGAGGTTCATTGTTCTCCTCTAATGCAAGGTTCTTTATTGAAATTCCCAAGTTATTGATCCGTTACATATGATTTCTAACTTGATTTGATGGTTTAATTATGGAAAATTGGTTTAATCAAGGGTTAATTGATTAGATTGGTGGATTTTCGTATAGGCTCTATTTTCTGAGTTCTTGATTGATTCTAATCATGATTTTTATGTTAAATAATGTTAATAAGTGGGTTTTAACATTGGAATCCTGAAACTATGTGAATCTCTAATTTTCTAGGTTGTTAGTTATGAGTTTTTGAGGAGTTGTGGAGGTTTATTGAATGCTAGAGGTAAAACGATGATGTTGATGTGTTTTTAGATGTTAATTGATGTATATGGATGGGTTAAAACTTTAGGTTTTGGCTGTGTTAAGTTTTGAAGATGTTTGATGTTGATTTCAGTTGTTGAGGAGTGAAATGAAGTAGAGTATGTTGAGGTTTTATGTGAATTGATGTTGTTGGGCTGTTGAATGCATTTTGATGCATTGAATTCTCTGTTTTTGTGTGGATAAAATGGGGGAAGTTGGTCCTCAAGATTGAACGGACCTTTAGAAAGCTTTAGAGGCGTGTTTATCGAATCGGCATGTGAGGCTTTGCGTGTTGGTGAGTGAGAACATGATTTACAGCTTTTCAAAGGTTTGAAAGTTGTGTTTGGGAGTTTAGATCAAACTTGAAACACTGGTCTAAGGTCGGAAGTAAGTAAAGGATGAATTCTCTCTTGAACTCGGTTTGGCAAATATATTTTATGCACTTGTTTTATGGATAGATTTCTCATTATTTATGCATGATTTGAGCATGGTTTAATGCTGGAAAATGGTTATGAAATAATGTTGATGCATTTGGAGGTAATGCATGATTTGATAATGTTTTTTAACATTGGTAAAGCTTGGTTGAAAGCATTGAGAAAATAGTTTTAATTGATGCATATGAAAACAGTGAGTTGATGTTAATGAAACGGATTATGTTGGCAAGTGATGGTTTGAAAATGTTATCAGATATAATTGGCCAGTCATAGGATTTAAAGTTTACTATAATAAGTCGCCCATGGTTTTTAGAGGTGATTTGTTGTAAGTATTTACTCCGACCATGTGAACCCTAATATTGTTAAGGTAATGCTTCAATAGCTTTTACTCCGGCTGCGACCGTAGAGGTGATGCATTAGAGGCATTTACTCTAATTGGAGGTTCAGCCGTGGTAGTGTAGAGGTAATGCATGTGTTGCATTTACTCTATGCCTTTGGATTGTTAAGTGATTGAGATATCACTTGGGAAATCTGTGTATCCAATGTGGTTTGATGAAAGAAATGAGATAGAGAATGGAACACTTGTAAGCCAATATAATGGATTGATATGTCATGTTGATGGATTGTTGTATAATGTGATTTATACATGTGAATACTCTAAGCTTTGCATATGGAATGTTATGCACGAGAAGGCTTAAATTGAGGGTTGCATATGGGATTATGCTGTAGAATCCATGATACATGTTGTATATCGTTTAATATGCATGTTTTGAAAAGGATTAAGTGCATGTGTTAAAAGTAAGGCATGATGGTTTTTGAATAAAAAGTTTGTGAATAGTTTTTGAAATAAACCGGTTTTAAAATTCATTAGATGATGTTTTGTGTTTGAGCGCTCCTCACTAAGCATTACATGCTTACTCTCTTTTTATCATCAATGCAGATTAGTGGATCGAAAGACAGCAAGCAAGCAAGGAAGGACGTCCAAGGACTTGGTTGCAAAGTATTGTTTGAATTATACTTATTATTAATAAGGGCAATGTGTCAAACGTTGTTTTTGGAGGGTTGTTTGCCAGACTCCCTATTTGTGCAAGTTTCATATGTTGGTTTGGATTTGTAATTGGTTTAAAGTGCTTGACATGTAGATAGATTTATGTTTTGGATGTTGCTTAGGGAGCATGCCTATAGACATTGTGGATGATTGTGTTAGACTTGTTAGGGTTGCTTTAATTGCTGATATGTGGTCTCTAAGAATGCTTATGATGTTATATGATGTATAAATGTGTTTAGATTGAGACAAAGTGTCATATGTTGGACCTAGAGGTCATTATAGGACTCTGTGTACTGATACGAGTACCCAAAGATCAGTACGCAGGGTCTGGTGAGGCTTAAATCATCAAAAAATAACAAAGGGTATCGGTACACCTAACCACCATATCGGTATGCCTTAAGGGAAATTTATACCGGTGTCGATACATGGGTTTGCATACCGATACGCCACCTTCATCAGCGTATTGTATCAGTACGGGGTTGGATCACTAGAATTATGAGTTTTGATAAATTACAAATGGGATCAGTACGGGGTCAAGGCCATATCGGTACGGGTGGGTCAACACACCATATCGATATGGGGTGTTCGTGTATTGATACAGGTAGTCATTATGGTAGTTGATCCGTATTGATACGTGTTTGCCCGTATCAGTACGCCCTGTTGAATTTGTGCTTATCTGTTTGTTGAAGTATGGAAATCTTTTAATTTAGTCCCTAAATGTTATGTATGCAATTGAATGAGTTTGAACGATTGTTTTGAAATGGAATTTAACACGTGAGCATGGAATTGGGCTAATAATGGATTGGTAACCTAAATTTCAACAAATACCCTGTAATTTATGGAAATTATATTTTGGTCCCTAATGTGTATTTTTGAGAAATTGAACCCTGTTTCGAAATCTAATTTCAATGTGACGTTTCCACTGAAGCATGTTCATCATAGAGAATTAATTGAAGCATTTAGATAGGATAAAAAGAAAAAATGGATCGATTTAGGTTATTAGCTCAGGTTTGCTTCGACAAACCTAATGTGATCCTTTTAGTTCGGTTTCGACTAGGTCGAGATAAGGGGTTACATTTGGTGTATCAGAGATAGGTTTATGAAAAATTGGGATGTTGTTGATGAATGTATAATGCTGTTTGTTATGCACGTTGATTGTATATATGTACAGTGTTTGACATATGCCATGTTGGGGTACTTCTGGGGACACATTGCCTTATTACTACTATTATAAAATAATTTTGGTTTGAAATGAAAGTCTTGGATCCTTGCTTGAAGCTGGCCTTATTGTTTTTTATTTTGATGTAATTATCATGCTTTAGATATGTTTTTATACGATGCCACCAAGAAGAGAATTGCGATCGAGCAGAAATGCTGCTGCAGAAGGGCGGTGAGTTGAGGGTAAGATTGTTCATCCTGAGGGATTGTCACCTCCTCTACTTAATCATCCTAAAGGAGTGGAGCAAGTACCACCTGCACTACCTAGTCCGGTATTTGGTGATATGACACCTTTTGTTCAGACGATGACTATAGCATTCCAAGCCATGATGGCTGAAGTTCATGTACCTGTATTGGCACCCACTGCTGCTGTTAATTCGGGATTGTCGTTAGAGAATTTGCACGGTCTTAGAGGTGTTGAATTTAGAGGGTTAGCACCTGAGGCATCCGAGAAGTGGATTGCCAGTACATATTAGATTTTGGTTCAAATGGGGTATAGTGATGACCGTAAATTTAGATGTGTTGTGCCCCTATTTTAAGGTGATGCGTACAGTTGGTGGACCACTATGATTGTGGGCATGGAACCCAGTGATGTGACATGGGAATTTTTCCATGTTGTTTTTAGAAAGAAATATTTGGGAATTAGATACTTGGATGAAAAGAATACGAGTTTATGGCATTGGTTCAGGGCAATATGACAGTATCTGAGTACAAGGTGCAGTTTGTGAGACTGAGTTAGTATGTGCTGGAGTTGGTGCCGGATGAAAGGCATTACTGTGATTGATTTTGCTATGGGCTGGAGAAGGATGTTAAGATGTATATGTTGGCCACTAATTATACAGATTTTAACGTGTTGGGTACACGAGCAAAGGATATCGAGCAGAGTTTGGCTCTCTCTTTTCGTATAGGAGGTTCTAGCTTTGGGAAAAGATCTGCAGATTTTGGTCCCTGTGGTGGCCGGTATAAGAGGCACCGTGATCGTAGGCATCGTCCTAAGTTGAGTCGTAGTGAGAATCAAGCTGGGAAGGGATAGCTACCTGAGTGTGCATAGTGTGAAAAACAGCATTCACGGGTCTGTTGGAGATCGTCAAAAGTCTGTTAGGGTTGTAGATCGAGAGATCATGTTGGAGTGATTGCTTGTAAATGGGACGAGTTGGTCTGGTTCTTGCGCTTATTGCGGATAATGCTTGTTGGAGTTATGGGCCTGGGGATCACATGAGGCGTGATTGCCCGATGTTAGCTAGAGGTGTATGGGCTCCTACATCTGCTATTTCACCACTAAGAGGCTGTGCGTACGGTCGAGGTAATTTCTAATGGAAGGAGGATGGACAGAGGACTATAGTGCATACGATGGCAGTTCGACCCGAGGGTGGTGGACCAGCGAGGATCTATGTGCATTGTGAAAGGAGGAATGACACGGATGTGATAGCATGTACTTTTACCTTGCAGTCTATGTTATTATTTTTTTGGTAAATTCTGGTTCTACGCATTCATATATTTTGAATGAGCATGCGTATTTGCTTGATAAACCGGTAAAAATGTTAGATGTGTGTATACAAGTAACGAGTTCTTTTGGAGAGATGGTTGCGACAAGAAGGTTGTATAGAAGATGTCCTTTGATGGTGCAAGGCCGTGTGTCTGCGGCTGATTTCATGGAGCTACGGTTTCATGGTTTTGATGTGATCTTATGGATGGATTGGTTGTTCGAGCATCGGGCTGTGGTCGATTTTGAGACCAAGCGAGTTTTGTTGAGTCTTGATGATGATTATAAAGTGGTGGTTGTGGGTGAGAATGTTAAGTTCTTATCCAATATGGTTTCGACCTTAGAGGCACATATGTTATTAGAGTGGGGGATGTCAAGCGTATCTGGCTTATATTATGAACTGAATGTGGAAGAAGTGTGGACTAAGAATAGCTGTACTATTTGGGACTTTAGGGTGTGTTTTTGGAAAAGTTTCTTGGATTGCCACCGGATAGAGAGGTAGAGTTTTGTATTGAGACGTATACTCTCTGATGTCGATTGCACCGTATTGGATGGCACCAAAGGAGTTGAAAAAGTTAAAGACGTAACTCTTCAACTCTAGGAGTTGTTGGATCGTTGTTTTATCTAACCTAGTGGTTCGTCGTGAGGAGCATCGGTGTTGTTTGTAAAAAAAAAGGATGGCACTTTGAGGATGTGCATTAATTATCGGTAATTGAACAAGTTGGCAATTAAGAATAAGTATCTTTTACCGCAAATAGATAATTGTTCGATCAATTCTGGGGTGCTGCAGAGTTTTCCAATATTGATCTGATATCTAGATACTACCAGTTGAAGGTTAAGGATAAAGATGCGTTGAAGACTGCTTTTCGTACAAGGTACGGCCATTATGAGTTCTTGGTCATGCCGTTTGGGTTGAAGAATACGGCTGCAACATTCATGGATATGATGAGTCTGGTGTTCTATGAATTCTTGGATCAATTCATAGTGGTGTTCATTGATGGTATCCTTGTATACTCTCATACTGAGGATGATCATGATTAAAACCTTTGTATTGTGTTACAAACCTTGTTAGATTATCAGCTTTACTCCAAGTTAAGCAAATGTGAGTTTTGGATTAGAGAAGTGGCCTTTCTTGGTCATGTTGTTTCTGCGGAAGGTATCCGGGTGGACCCAAAAAGGTTAAGGCGGTTGTGAGTTGGAAACAACCTAAGTCAGTAATAGAGGTCTGTAGTTTCTTAGGGTTGGCCTGTTATTACCATCGTTTTATGGATGGTTTCTCAAGGGTTACTTCTATGTTGACCAATTTGTTACAAAAAGATGTACGGTTCGAGTGGACGGAAGCTAGACATCAAGCACTTGAAAAGTTGATGGAAGCTTTGACACAAGCTCTAATTTTGATTTAACTTGAGTCAGGGAAAGATTTTGTAGTTTATAGCAACGTATCCCATGTTGGATTGGGTTGTGTGTTGACGCAAGGTGGAAAAGTTGTAGCTTATACATCGAGGCAACTGAAGGTGCACGAGCGCAGCTATCCTACGCATCATCTCGAGCTTGCTGTAGCAGGGTTTAAGATTTGGAGATATTACCTTTATGGTAAGAAGTGTATTGTATACACGGGTCATAAGAGTTTGAAGTATTTGATGTCGTAAAAAGAGTTAAATCTTAGGCAATGTAGGTGGTTGGAGTTGCTTAAAGATTATGATTTCACAATCGAGTATCATTCGGTTAAAGCGATTGTTGTGGCTGATGCTTTGAGTAGAAAGGCTGTTGTGGAGTTGGGGGCCATGTTTGCTAGGTTGAGTGTGACCCGTGAAGGGGGTTTGTTGGTTGAGTTGCAAGTAAAGCCATCTTTGCCATGGTTGATAAAGGAAAAGCATCCTTATGATGAGGCGTTGGTATCGTATGTCAAGGATATCATGGAAGGAAATCCTACAGATTTTCACTTTAATGGTTATGGGGTGTTGTGTTTTAAAGATCAGATAGTGGTGCCTAGTAATGTAGAGTTGAGGCGGATGGTTTTGACTGAGGCACATGCTAGTCCTTTTGCTATGCATCCCGGTAGTACCAAGATGTATCGAGATTTAAAGGAAGAGTACTATTGGATAGGTTTGAAAAAAGATGTGGCTGATTTTGTTGCTAGATGTATGATATGTCAGCGTGTAAAGGCTAAACACCAATTTTCCTTCGGGTTGTTGCAACCGTTGAAAATTCTGGAATGAAAATAGGAGAGGATCACCATGGATTTTGTGTTAGGGTTACCTTTGACACCGACTAAAAAAGATTCCATTTGGTTGATTGTTGATCAGTTTACGAAGTGTGCACATTTTCTTCTGATGCATATGACGTATACTTTGGATAAGTTGGCAGATCTTTTTGTTGTTTAAATTGTGAGGTTGCACGGGGTGGCCAAGTCGATTATTTCGAATAGGGATTCGCTGTTTATAGTGAGGTTTTGGCAATGGTTGCATTAAGCTTTGGGTACTCACTTGAATTTCAGTACTTCATATCATCCTCAGACGGATGGTCAGTCTGAACGTGTGATTCAGATTTTGGAGGATATGTTGAGATGTTGCATCATTGAGTTCCAAGGAACTTGGGAAAGGCAGCTGCCTTTGGTAGAGTTTGCATACAATAATAGCAATCAAGCAAGTATAAAGATGGCACTGTATGAAGCTTTATATGGTAGGAGATGTCGTACGCCCTTGTGTTGGGCTGAGGTTGGGGAAAAATATGTTCCCATGCCTGATGTGTTGAAAGACACGGATGAGAAAGTGAAACTTATTTGTGATCGGTTGAAAGTGGCCTCGAATAGGCAGAAATCCTATGCGAATTTGAAGCGCATAGAAGTTGAGTACGCGGTTGGCGAAAAGGTTTTCTTGAAAGTCTCAACTTGGAAGAAGGTGTTGCATTTTGGACGCAAAGGAAAGTTGAGTTCAAGGTTTATTGGACCGTATGAGGTATTGGAACATATAGGTCATGTGGCTTATCGGTTGAGTTTGCCTCCTGAGTTGGAGAAGATTCATGATGTGTTTCATGTATCCATGTTGCGGAGGTATCATTCGGATGTGTCGCATGTGATGCCAGTTGAGGATGTTGAGTTGCGACCTGATTTGTCTTATGATGAGGAACCATTAGAGATCCTTGAATCCAGTAGAAAAGTTCTTTGAGGCAAGACAATTAATGTTGTTAAGGTGTTGTGGTGACATCACGGTGTTGAGGAGGCCACATGGGAGAGTAAATCGGACATAGTTGAACAGTTTACGTATATGTTCCCATCAGGTAAATTTTGAGGATGAAATTTCTTAAGGGGGAGAGTTGTAACACCCCGATTCTTAGCCTAGGAGTTTTCTAGGTGGTTTAGACGGTCCGACAAATCGGATTAGAGGATTCGAGTCAGTTTCAGGATTTAATTCGAAATAAATATTTTTGGGTGAGATAAAAAATGGAAATATATTCTAAAATCATTATTTAATATATAAATAATTTTGGTAAAGTTAATTTTGGACAAAGGAATTTTGAAATTGGACATTTTGGTTAGTAACCAAAATGTAAAGTTTTAAAGCTATTTTTAGTGACTGTTTTGTAAAACGGGAACTTTGAATCTTTAAGAATCTATTTACCCAAAGTCTAATATCAGACTTTTTCTCTTAATTGGCTATTTTAAATGATTTTAAAATAATATAAAAAGGCTTAGAGAATTAATTGGATAATTAAAGGGCTAAAAACAATTTGACGTTACTAACTTTTCATCAAAAGCTTTTCTCTCAAATTCTCTCCAGCCAAACACTCTTTTCCACTTCAATTTTCTTAGGTAAAGTCATGGTTTCAACATTCTTTTGATTTCAAACTAATCTTTAATGGTTTCCTAATAAAACCTATTTGATTTTATCTTGTTTTCTTAAGAAAACTCATCCAACTAAGGGGAAAGACAGCCATTAGAGGTGAGGTTCATTCTTATCCTCTAATGCAAGGTTCTTTACTAAAATTCCCAAGTTATTGATCCTTTACATACGATTTCTAACTTAATTTGATGGTTTAATTAATGAAAATTGGTTTAATCAAGGGTTAATTGATTAGATTGGTGGATTTTCGTATAGGCTCTATTTTGATGAGTTCTTATTTGATTCTAATCATGATTTTTATGTTAAATAATGTTAATAAGTGTGTTTTAACATTGGAATCCCGAAACTATGTGAATCTCTAATTTTCTAGGTTGTTAGTTATGAGTTTTTTTAGGAGTTGTGGAGGTTTATTGAATTCTGGAGGTATAAGGATGATGTTGATGTGTTTTTAGATGTTAATTGATGTTATGGATGGGTTAAAACGTTAGGTTTTTGCTGGGCTAAGTTTGGAAGATGTTTTATGTTGATTTCGGTTGTTGTGGAGTGAAATTGAGTAGAGTATGTTGAGGTTTTATGCGAATTGATGTTGCTGGGCTGTTGAATGCATTTTGATGCATTGAATCCTCTATTTTTGTGTGGATAAAATAGGGAAAACTGGTCCTCAAGCTTGAACGGATGTTTAGAAAGCTTTGGATATGTGTTTATCGAATTGACAATCGAGGCTTTGTGTGCCGGTGAGTGAGAACATGATTTACAGTTTTTCAAAGATTTTAAAGTTGTGTTTGGGAGTTTAGATCGAGCTTGAAATGCTGGTCTAAGCTCGGAAGTAAGTAAAGGATGAATTTTCTCTTGAACTCGGTTTGGCAAATGGATTTTATGCACTTATTTTTGTAGATAGATTACTCACTGTTTATGCATGATTTGAACATGGTTTAATGCTGGAAAGTGGTTATGAAATGATGTTGATGCATTTGGAAGTAATGCATGATTTGATAATGCTTTTGAACATTGGTAATGCTTGGTTGAAAGCCTTGAAAAAATGGTTTTAATTGATGTATATGAAAACAGTGAGTTGATGTTAATGAAACGTATTATATTGGCAAGTGATGATTTGAAAATGTTATAGAAATGTTATCGGATATAATTGGTCTGCCATTGGATTTAAAGTGTACGATAATAAGCCGCCCATGGTTTGTAGAGGTGAATTGTTGTAAGTATTTACTCCGACCATGTGAAATCCAATATTGTTGAGGTAATACTTCAATAGCTTTTACTCCAGCTGCGACCGTAGAGGTGATGCATTGGAGGTGTTTACTCCAAATTGGAGGATGAGCCGTGGTAGCGTAGAGGTAATGCATGTGTTTCATTTACTCCATGCCATTGTGTTGTTAAGTGATTGGGATATCACTTGGGAAATCTGTTACCTCTGTAACGTCCTCAACCCGACTTAGAAGGAAATCGAAGTTAAGAACATTACTATAGAGAAAACCTAAATCGAAAACCTGAAAATTTTATAATTTATTAAACACTTGACTATATCAAACCGAGTGTTTTCTTATCTCTTATAAACTTTGTAACCATAAACCGAATACATTCACCTAATTCAAATTCATCCTATTATGACATAATAGCCAAGACTTCAACTGAACTTAATAATCCTTAACTCTATCAGCATTTGAGTTTTTATAACATTATAAATCTGCCCAAGCTACTTGTAAAATCATATTGATTGTTAAATCAACCTAAATATTTACACGTTCATGATCATTCCCACTAGGATTTCACTTAGACAATCATATATGCACATATGGTTACCCAGATATTTAATAGAGACTAGTATACCAACATCAAAATGTCCATGATACAAGAATGGTCATTTAAATTCCGTTGGTTATCACACACATTGATCAGTTTTTGCTTAATAGATTTACATCAATCTTCAACTACTTCATAACACATCAAATATCCTTCGATCCTAACAATGGAACAAGGCTTTCGATCCATTAGTAACAAATAGAACAATATGCCAATAGCTTGAACCACAATCAACAGCTTAACAAATATGTTAACATTTTTAATTACAATTAACATATACATTCATGGAATTTACATATTAAAAGCTACACTACATAAATCGACTCAAGCACTATGCCACTGTTCTAGGAGTATTGCAACTAGGGAAGATCCAACTCTACTTGAATTTTGAATGATGATTTGAAACTCTTGACAAATTGAATTATTGAGCTCTATTCAACCTGCAATGCATGATAATGAATGCATTAGGCTTATATAACCTAAGTGAGGTAGTAACCATGAAATGATAAAGCATATTATACATGAATTTCAAAGAATCACACATCCAGATTCACAATCATATATTAACATATGTTATCTTTATCTTAATTTAACTCATAGATTTTATGAAATTCAGTAGCTTATCCAAGCTTCATTATTCAATAGGTTGATCTTGTCAAAGATCAACTTGGCACATTGAAGTCTCCATAAGACTTGACTATTATCCAGTAGTTTTTCGATTCTTTATTAACATTCATCAAAACTTTAAGAGTTTACAAAACTTATCAGGGATTTTAGAGTTTACAGAGCTTATCAGAGCTTTCAGATCTTTCAGGGATTAATAGGGCTTTTAGCCCTTTTTAGAATTTACATAGCTTAGTAGTGCCTTCAAGGCTTTTCATAATACTATTCATTGCCTTTTCTGAATTCTTATTTGATTTCTCATTAGGTTCACGTCTTTTACTTGTTTGCCTTGGATCACATATTTAATCATAAAAAATGTTGGTCTAAGTTTGACTATATAGGTCAAGACGATAATTAGTCCAAAGCACCTAGCAATGGCTAAAATCGAAAACAGAACATATACATATATATATGTGTGTGTGTGTGTGAATGGGGCGTCCTCCGAGTCATCACTTATGGACCGTAGTCTCAGACAGACCAACTATTATATCAGAGTTCTCAAGGACTTCCATTGACCAAGCAACTTAGATATCTTATTTTATAAGAGGAAGTTGGAGTGTATCTTATCAGACAAGTAATCTTACTTGTTGCATTCTTTCAATAGCTTATTGCATAAGTTAAGCTTTCTTGCTTCTCAAGCTTTTAAGATTCAAGGTATTTAACATTAGCTTTCAATCTTCTAAAAAGGATCTTATTATTGTTTTATTGATCCGTAAGCAATCTCAAGCTTATTAACAATTACTTGTTCATCTCAATCTCAAAATCATTCCATAATCAGTCATCCAAGCATAGCAAGGCGTTTAACCTAAGAATTGCAACATCATTCAAATCTAAACATGAATGACATGCTATAAATGTGTGCTCGTCCTAAAATAGCTCTATTTGAGCCTTCTTACACAATGCACATGTACTGCAATTCATTTACAACCAATCAATACATAATCTTAACAAATTACACATCGGGATAACTCCGCGTTACCCGAAACTCAAGTGACTACACTCGCCTCTTATCTCGAAGTTACGGGGTACCTGAATCCATAATTATAACTTGCTTCCTATTGTTCCTTCCTCCTTAGTCTTCCTTAATTATAACTCCCAATTCAATATGCATAACAACAATAACAAACTATTAGAATCGTTTCAATTCCATTCAATCTTAACACGACATGAATCATTTATCTTATTTTATCAAAAGTTATTCTATTTACCATATGTTTATCATAACCAATCATATAATACTATTTCTTTAGCCATAAAACAGTTTCTCTTAAAATTCAGAACTGTTTAAACACAAAAACTGAACTGCACTTCAAACACTGCATTTTAATATTCTACCCACTGCATTAATCACATATTATATTTTAGACTGCTTCCAATACAAATTTATTTTCCAGCATTAAAAATTCTGCACTGCATCCTATTCAAAACTGTTTTGCAGCAATTAATATTATGCACTGCATATATATATATATACTAATTCGAAACTGTAATCATATACTAAAAATGCATATATTCTAAACTTCCAAAACTGCATTAACAATTCTGTATTGTTTTAAGCATACTGCATACAAAAATGCATAATTCTGCACTAACATTTTACAAAACTGCATATATTTCATGTCAAAACTGGATGTATATATGTATAGATATATATATACAGCATTTTCAAAGTAGTTTTACTGTATTCAAGCTTAAATCATTACTTCATCAGTTCAATCAATATCTATATGTTCATTTTACTTATTAGTACATTCCAATAATCAAATAGATTTTAACATTTTATTCTTAAAACAAAAACTATAAACCCGTTGTTTTTTTACCAATTCGAAACAGCTTCATAACAATCCTCTTAAGATCAATTCAGTCCTTAGATGAATCATTCTGGTACGTAATAATCTAAGGTTCATTACTATCAAGCAATGGAAATCAAATCAAGTATCAAATACAACTTATGCATTCAACAAAGGCCTAGGTCATCCTAACAATTTCTAGAACAAAACTTAATGATAGAAACCTTAATTTGATCCCATTCGAACCAACAACAATCTATAAGACTTATATGGTTTAAAATCAGTAACTTCTACTATAACACAACTTGATCAACAATTTCCAGCAACATTTAAAACAATTTTCAGAATTTGGTAGCATACACTGCCTTCAAAGATTTGCTTCTACATAACAGAATACACATCAAAATTTAACTTTATTTACACCGTTAAAAACTAGATTCGACTACGGTTCTGACGGTATAAAAAAATCCACAAAATTATAAAAATTCCTAAAAGTCCCGAAACAGAGACTGTCCCGAGTAGAATCTGCTTCCAATTTTTCCGTCCTAACTTCGATTAAAAATTCATATCCTTTGATCCAAGACTCGAAATCAATCACCGTTTGTTGGAGACAAAACTAGACCCACACATGATTCTATAGGTATATGTCTCATGTTCTAGTTTTACCTATGGCATTTTCTATGAATTATTGAATTAACTGTCAGTGTACATATTCTGAGCAGAATTTTATTAAGCTGGAAATTAATCTTCATTAACCATTAAAACATAATATAGTTCACAATGAAGCACTACAGCTCATCTTTGTCACATGTATTTAAGAATCTAACATTTAGAGATATTCCTCATAAAAATACATGGCATATTATGCAAACAAGTTGATTTCGTTTCCTTGATTCTTCATTTAGAAAACAATGAATCTAGTGCTCTTAAATTCAATTACCCTTTCCAGCTAATTACACATATATGGCATTAGGCATATGGAACATAACTATACATAAACCTTACATCATCTCTTTATATAATTCAGGTCATCATCTTCCACATGGTTCTCACAATATCAAACATTTAAATGCACAATTCATAGCAATCCACTAGCTAAGATCACCATTCAATCTATCATATACATATATCTACAATTATCAAATTCGAATTTCAACTAATTATCAACATCTAATATCACCACTCAATATCTAAAGAAATTCTAATATGGAAGTACCATAAACATGATGGGCTTACCGATTTGGTTAATAGAAACTAGAATTTGAAGGAAATTTTGCATGAAGTGCAAGCCCTTGAACTCGTTTTCTTCAAGCTTGAATAATGGTGGGGTTTCGGTGACTGGCAGAGAGAAGAAGATGATTCTTTTGGGTGGAAATTCATTATCTCCTTTCCCCTTTTTATTTCATATAAATTTTAATGCAAAACCTTATTATTCATCAATATCACATGATGCACTTGACACATGGATTTCCACTCATTATTATTGGTCTAATATGCCATGCAAACACAAAGTTTTACCTTCCATTCATATTAGTCCTCTCTTTAATATTAATTCCTCACAATATAATCCTTAAACATTCAAACTTACTTTAATTCTTGACAATTTATTTCGATTCACTATCTAATTTAATCCAATGATTCTAAATGCTTCATAAGGTCTCAAGAAAATTACCTAGATTATTAAAAAGTATTTCTGATAATTACTAACCCGATTTTAGGGGTATTACAACCTCTCTAAAAGTACTATTTTAATGCCGATTTTACAATGCTTTTGCTTGTTTTTAGGTACATTTAGTTGCATTAGGATGTTAAAACCATTCATTTACATAAGGAGTTTAGAGTTCTGTCTATGCAAGTGTGAAGGGTTGTTTTGTTGGCAATTTTGCAGGTTTGGCATAGTATTTGGAACAGAAAAGCAGCGCAATAAGGAATGCCAAAGAGAATGCTGAGTGTTGTTGGCACAGTTGGACCAGACAATGCCAAGCATCGGTTGGCAGAAAAGTGAACTTGATGCCATACCAAGAAGCTGTTGGACCCCGAAAAAATAAGACAAGATCAGGCTCCAAAAAATTGGATCAATCTCCGAGAAAATAGCGGATAAGATGGTGCCAAGATTGGTTGGCAAATTCATGCCAGGCTTGGATGCCAAGGCATCATCGGCAGTGTGAAGTCAGCCCTAGCCTGATCAGCTCTCATTTAAACTTGGATAAGATGATTATCCCTTATCCCTTGAGCATTTGAAATTTGAAAATTGAAGAACTTATCATATCCCTTCCTTGCGCGCCTATTTAAACACCAACCAAGCAAGCATTCGAGGAAGCCTTTTGGGAGGAAAGTCTTCTGGGTGATCGAGTGAGGAGTTGGAGTGCAAGACGATTGACAACCGGCTGCACCTAGGAAGGGTGGTTTGACCAGCTTGGCCGAGAGCCTGGATCTTGAAGGGCTGTATCGAGAGACCCCTTGATGATGATCTACTTTGAAACGTTTATGGTTTTTTGGTTAAATCCCTCACCGTGAACTAATCTAATAGTTGGTGGGGGATGTTTGTGTTGAACACTGTTTTATGTTTTAGTTTTTGATAATAAAACTGCCTTGGCAATGTTTTATCTATTTAGCATACTTTAATGTTTTCTAAATACTATGCCAAGCGAGAGCTGGCACTGTTGGCCTATTGCTCCTCAATATCTTAACAGACTTGAGGTGGCAATGATTAAGTTGTTGAATACTAAGGAGAGAAGCTTCGAGAGAAGTCATTCAAGTAGATGAACTTACTTCAGGAGTGAAACCTACCCCTTAGGAGTATATATTGGATTTTAATCAAATTGGTTTATTTAAAAGCATGCACTATAGAGATATAGGGGTTTTACATGATCAATTTAGGGTAATGACCATCGAGAGAGGTTTGTTAATTTTGAATCTGCTCGGCAAACAATGCCAATACAGGTTGTTATTAAAGGCTGGCACGACATGAATAGCGTGAAAACCATGCATTCCTTGCTAACGCTCATCATTCATTAAAGCACCTTCCTTGCCAACGTCTTTACTTTACTTTTATTTCTTTTCTATTCAATTATTTCCAAAACCAACTTCAAAACAAAACAACTTTTTCTCAAGGCAAGTAACAATCAAAGACAACTGAATTCCAAGTCAATCTCTGCGGGATCGATACTCAGCTTAACTGTTGTATTACTTGCAGATCGTGTATACTTGTAACACCCTTAACGTATACTCATAGTACAAATACACATTGAGGATGCCACAATATTATTTAACAGAGTTCTTGTAACACCCTTAACGTATACTCGTAGACCGAATATACAATAAAGATGTTACAAAATTATTAAGAAAACTTGACTTGAAATTTTTGTTTTTTTATAACTTGTAGTTTAACCCTTTCCAGTTTTGAATTTAAATCTACATCAGTCTATAGTAGCTAGTTTCGACCCTGAATTATTTTATAAAATTTATAAAAGTGTCTTTGAAATAAAAATATTGTTGAGGGTGAAAACTAGGTACCCTACCTAGACCCTTTCTTGATTTTAAAATTATTACGCGATTAGGGTTAAACAATATTTAATCATGTCATAAATCATAATTATTTGTAGTAAACCATATTCTATGTCCATTCATTCGTGATAATACGTAAACACATTATAAACTTAAGTTTACAAAACAATTATACTTTAAACTTCATACATATGAGTACATGCCCACTAGACATCAAAATTATAACGTAAAATGTACATACCGTGAACTACTACTATAACTTGATTTAACAAAATACTGCTCCTTCTCGCTACTTTACTTCGAAGAACCTACGTGTGAAATAAACACACGCTAAGTATGAACTTAGTGAGGCTTAACTTCATTTAACAAACATAAAGTAAGATATTACTTATCATATGATATGATTTCAAGTTCTCTACCTAAGATAGGATAGTACTATCAAGGTATTTCATAGTCACTACATTTTCATGTACATGTCATAAGTTCCTAACTTACTCATGGTTCTAATGCTCTATCATCATAAAATAAGTTATACACATGATATGTTTCGTATATATAACATAATTCATATACATGGTATAATTCACATAAGCAACATGATACACATACATGACATGATTCATATGTGACATGGTTCGTATACGTAACATGATTTATATTCATGATATGTTCAATTCATATAACATGATTCTTATACGAGGCAGGTTTCATTTGCATGACATGATTCTCATATATGACATGATTCATATACGTGATATCATTCGTATACATGACATGATTCAATTACGTAGCATATTTCATATACGTGACATGATTTATTTATCATTGCCCAAAGTACACTGTATAAGACTGAGGTACGTGAGTCATCTTGATATGACACTGTAGTGTCTAACGTGAACGTAAAGATGAGTACGCACTCGGGGATGCTCTTTGCTCCCCATAAACATGAAGCACCTCGACAGTGCACTCCGGCATAGTGGGCGTGGATCCCTAGGGTGCATGTGACACAATCATTTTGTCACAATATCTTTTTGATAACATGAACATGAGGGTGCAGCTGCTAAAGACTCTATGGCATGCCAACTATACCGTGGACTCTCATACATAATACTTAGGCATTTCTTTTCATCAATCCATCATCTTGATCAATCATATAAATGATCATTCATATCACATGCTTTATCATAAATATGTAAATTAATGGCAACATGGATGATCATACATACATATCATGTATTACTATTTATAGCTAAGGTTGACTATTCACTAGTCTTCATTTTTATAAATTAATAATGTAAATGCACTCACCTGTTTTAGTGCAGTGCAGCCTCACTAAGCCTTACTCATGATTCTTATCCTTCTTTTTGTCACTTGGGTCTCATTCATTTTCTTTTGAAACTGTATAAAAACAATCAACATATACATCACCATTCTTGTGTTCGATTTAAAACTAATACTGCTAATTTAATTCTTGAACATGACTATTCAAATATAATATTTTTTTGAATATTTTCCTCAATACATTACAAAATGCTGAATTAGTCCCTAGATCTTTAGTGACCAATTTAAGACATTAAACAATTGTTCAAACCCATTTTTGAACAATTTCCATAATTAATTATTTATTTTGGACTATTTCCTTTTTAGTCCTTCAACTTCATAAAAGTGACATTTTAGTCACTATATTGATTTTGTACTTTAAATTAATGTAAAATTAAACCTTTCACTTAATTCTAACATCCTTGTACATTTTCCTTTGACTTTTAAACTTTATTCAATTTAGTCCCTAATCAAACTTTCTTTTTGAATTTGGTCCCTTATGTTTCCTTTATTGACATTTCAATCCTTAAACTTTCATAACATGCTTAAGTCTTCAATTCTATCACTTTTCCATAAATTCAAGATCAATCCCTAACTTTTACTAAATTGCCAAATTGGTCCTTGAATTTCCAAAAATTTCATTTTGGTCCCTAATCACCAATTCAAGCTATTTTCACCATAATTCAATGATTTCCACGCTAAAATAAAATCTTAGGGTTAGGGTTTATAAACTGGTCCTTGGGGAAATTATTCAACATATCATCAAAATAGGTCCCCTAACATCATAATTCAATCAATTCCATCCTTAATTTAACTTCCTAACAAAACCCCCAAATCTTAGGGTTAGGGTTTATAAACTCTAACATGAAATTTATCCAAATTCAACCTTAATTCCTTGTTTGAATCATCAAATTAACTAACTAAAAATCTAATTCCATCATCAACTTCAATTTCCACAGTCAATCTTCATCCAAACATAACTCATTCTTGACTTTTATCATGCAAAAATACTATCAATTTGAAGAGAATCAAGTGTAGAACAATTTACCTAAATAAACTTTGCTTGAAGCTAGTCTTGAATTCTTCAAAATTGGCTTGAAAGTTGAAAAAATTTCTTTCTCCTTCTTGTTGCTGAGTTTCGAACAGCCCTTGGTGAAGATGAGATGATTTTTCTCATCTTTTACCTATTTAATCCAAGTGTCTAATTAAATGAATTTTAAATTAATTTAATTAGTGTAATTACCATTTTGCCCTTTTATTATAATAGCCATGATTCAATCTCATAAAAATCAATGGCTAAGATTTAATCCATGTGTAAATATTCTTCCACAATTGCCCTCAAAATTTTAAAGTATTTCAAAAATGCCATCCATGGCAAATTTGGCTTGAAAGTTGGAAAAATTCTTTCTCATTTTCTCTTTAAACTTTCGAACATCGGCCCTTGGAATAAAGATGATTTTTTTCTCATCTTTATTCTATTTAATCCATGTGTAAAAATTAAATGAATTTTTAATTCATTTAACTAGTGAAATTACTATTTTACCCTTTTATTATAATGGCCAAGATTCAATCTCATAAAAATCAATGGCTAAGATTTAATCCATGTGTAAATATTCTTCCAAAATTGCCCTCAAAATTTTAAAGTATTTCAAAAATGCCATCCATGGCAAATTTGGCTTGAAAGTTGGAAAAATTCTTTCTCATTTTCTCTTTAAACTTTCGAACATCAGCCCTTGGAATAAAGATGATTTTTTTCTCATCTTTATTCTATTTAATCCATGTGTAAAAATTAAATGAATTTTTAATTCATTTAACTAGTGAAATTACTATTTTACCCTTTTATTATAATGGCCAAGATTCAATCTCATAAAAATCAATGGACATGATTTAATCCATGTGTAAATATTCTTCCAAAATTACCCTCAAAGTTTCAAAATATTTCAAAAATGCCATCCATGGCAAATGTCCAATTTGCCCTCCAACTAGACTTTATTTACAATAAGACTTGAAAATTGCCATTCCATCACAATCTAACTAAATCTAGTTAGAATCCAACCAAAAGTAATAAAATATTCATAAAATAATATTTTATGAATTTTCATAATTTCTTGGAACTATCTTTAAAATTTTAGTTCGATCCGATATACCGATAATTACCGGGAAATTTTATCGGATACATTTCCTCTCAGAAATCTTATCTCCATAATCCATTTCGAATATTATTGATTTAAAATGAATCATTTTATCAGTCAAAATATTGAATATGGAACCTTCCCATTAGGTCACCCATCCTTATACTACTTTGATTTGAGCACGCTTAACAAATTTCATTCGAGCCAAAAATTCTATTAATATAAGCCTCATACGAAAAATCTAAGTAACACGGAAATGCCACTCTCGGGGGTGAACTATTCCTTTACGGGGTTAACTTATGCAACTTTTAGAAATTACACTTTAGTCCTTAAACTTTTCCAAAATTACACTTTAACACCTAAACTTTCAAAAATTATAATTTGATCACTAGTACAAAAAAATTGGGATATTATAATACCTCCCCTTAAGAAAATTCGTCCTCAAATTTTAAACGTACATTTCTTTCAAACAATTTTGGATACTGCTTTTTCATTCTCTCTTTGGTTTCCCAAGTGGCTTCCTCAACTTTATGGTTCCTCCAAAGGACTTCAACCAATGGAATTTTCTTGTTTCTTAATTCTTTAACTCCATATTCTAGGATTTTCACTGGTTCTTCTTCATATGTCAGATCCGATTGCAGCTCGATTTTCTTAGGAGAAATTACATGTGAAGGATCTTATCGATACCTTCGTAGCATAGACACGTGAAACATGTCATGAATCTTACTAATATCTGACAGCAATGCTAATTGGTAAGCCACTGATCTCACTCTTTTCAAAATCTCGTATGACCCAATAAATCTGGGGCTAAGCTTTCCTTTTCGCCCAAACCTTAATACTTTCTTCCAAGGAGAAACCTTTAGGAACACTTTTTCTCCCACTTCATACTCAATATCTTTTCTTTTCTTATCCGCATAAGCTTTTTGTCGATCTGTTGTGGCCTTGAGATTATGATGAATAATCCTTACTTTATCTTCCATGTATTTTGTTAAGTCAACTCCTCCAATGTTTGAGTTATTCTGAACATTTCGATCTTGCAACTCGAACCAACTAAGAGGAGTTCGACACTTTCTTCCATATAATTCTTCGAAAGGTGCCATCTTAATACTTTCTTGATAAATATTATTATAAGCAAATTCAGCCAAAGGCAAGTACTTTTCCCATGATCCCGCAAACTCGATCACACAAGCCCGTAGCATATCTTCCAAAATCTGTATGACCCTTTCAGATTGTCCATCTGTTTGCGGATGAAAAAATGTACTAAAATTTAATTTAGTACCCAACGCTTCATGTAACGCACCCCAAAATCTCGAAGTAAACCTTGGGTCTCTGTCTAATACTATTGATATCAGGACGCCATGTAGTCATACTATCTCTCGAACATAGAGTTTTACATATTTATCCAGTGAATAATCCATTCGAACTGGGATAAAATGAGCACACTTTGTTAAGTGATTAACAATGACCTAAATTGAATCCTTTTTACTTGATGTAATTGGTAATCTAGATATAAAATCCATCGTTATTTGCTCCCGTTCCACCGAGGAATAGAGATAGGTTGAAGCAATCCAGAAGGTACTTGATGCTCAACTTTTACTTGTTGACATGTTAAGCACTTTACCATGAATTCTAAGATTGCTCTTTTCATACCTGGCCACCAGTATCGAGTCCTCAAATCTTGATACATCTTATTACTTTATGGGTGCATAGCCAGTGGACTATAAAGGGCCTCTGATAAAATCTCTTTCTTCAGATTGTCATCATCAGGAATATATACTTTACCTCTGTAATATAGACAACCATTAGGCTTGATCTCATAATCTTGTACTTCTCATGCTTCAGCTTGTCTTCTTCTTTCGAGAAATTCTTCATCTGAAGACTACAAATCTTTAATTTGATCCAATAAAGTTGGCTTTAATTGAAATTCTGCTGTTAATGAACCATCTTGTCCCACTGATAACTGTGCATTCATCATGCGCAAAGCAGAAAATATCTTCCGGCTAAGAGCATCTGCAACTACATTAGCCTTTCCAAGATGGTAATCGATAACCACATCATAATCCTTTAAAAATTCAATCCACCTTCATTGTCGCAGATTCAGATCCTTTTGTGTCATTAAATACTTTAAACTCTTATGATCTGTGTAAATGTGACACTTCTCACCATACAGATAATGTCGCCAGATTTTCAAAGCAAAAATAACAGCTGACATTTCTAAATCATGTGTTGGATAGTTCTTTTTATGAGTTTTGAGCTTCCTTGATGCATAGGCTACCACACGACCTTCTTGCATCAGCACGCAACCCAATCCACCATGAGATGCATTACTGTATAGAGTATATTCTTTTCTTGGTTCTGGCTGAATTAAAACTGGTGCTTCAGTCAAGACCTTCTTTAATCTTTCGAAACTTTTCTGGCACCTCTCTATCCATACAAATGGAATACCCTTTTGTAGATGCTGGGTAAGAGGCATAGAAATGATGGAAAAATTCTGCACAAAGTGCCTGTAATATCCAGCTAATCCCAAGAAACTCTGAACTTTAGAGACATTTTCGGTGCTTCCCACTCAAGAATAGCTTGTATTTTCTTGGGATCAACTCTTATTCTTTTTGATGACACTATATGCCCAAGAAAAGTTACTTCTAACAACAAGAACTCACATTTCAAAAATTTGGCATATAGTTGCTTATCTCTTAAAGTTTGTAATACCACTAGAAGATGATGATCATGCGCAGCTTCTGTCTTCGAGTATACCAAAATGTCATCTATGAAAACTACGACAAACTAATCCAGATAGGGTTGGAATATCCTATTCATCAGATCTATGAATGAAGTAGGGGCATTCGTCAATCCAAAAGGCATCACCAGAAACTTGTAGTGTCCATAACGAGTTTTGAATGTTGTCTTTGGTACATCTTCTTCTTTAACTTTAAGCTGATAATACCCCGGTTGAAGATCTATCTTTAAGAACACCGCTACACCTCTAAGCTGATCAAATAGATCTTCAATCCTTGGTAGGGAATACTTGTTCTTAATGGTTACTTTATTCAACTACTGGTAATCTATATATAATCGTAGGGAACCATCCTTCTTCTTCACAAATAATACTGGAGCACCCCATGGTGATACGCTCAGGCGAATATAACCCCGGTCTAGCAATTCTTGAAATTTAGCTTTTAGTTTCCTTAACTCTATAGGCGCCATTCTATATGGTGCCATTGATACCGGCTCAGTTCTGGGATAAACATCAATCCCAAACTGTATTTCCCTAGCTGGAGGCAACCCTGGTAGTTCGTCCAAAAATACGTCAGAAAACTCCTTTATAGTCGAGATGTCTTCAATCTTCTTAATAGACTTTTGAGTATCCACCACATAAACCATACATGCTTCACATCCATTATATAACAGCCTTTGAGCTGTAGTTACAGAGATTACTGACTCTAAGCAGTCAATTCTTTCTCCTACAAAGATTACTTCAGAACCATTGGGTCCTTGAAGTATCAACCTTTTCTTCTTACATTTTACATCTGCATCATACGTAGATAACCAATCCATTCCAAGAATAACTTCAAATTCATGGAATGGAAGTTCCATTAAGTTTGCCGGAAACTTAATCCCTTGAATTTCTAGAGGACAGTTCTTACATATTCTAGTCAATCGAGCACTATGTCCAAGAGGATTATTGGCAATAACATCACTAGATATTTTCTCCATAGAAATCTTTCTTTGTTCTACTATTTTAGTGCTAATGTATGAATGAGTTAAACCCAGATCAATTAAAGTAAATACTAGTTCACCCAAGAGTCGGGGCGTACCTGCAATAATGTCCGAGTGATGCTTTTCTTCATCCGTACAAATATTGTACATTCAAGTTGGGGTCCTGAATTCTCTGTTTGATGCAACTTCAGAGGCTCTCTGAGTCGATGTCCTGTGTTGACCACCACCTCAACCTTGACCTCGGGGATAAGAAGCTACAAATCTTTCAGACTGGTTCAATTTCTTTGCCTGCTCCTCTGGACAATCTCTGATAAAATTCTCAGTGCTACCACATCTGTAGCAGACTCCTTAACCCACTTGGCAAACTCCCAAATGTCATTTTCTACAGGTTTCGCACTCTAAAATCGTAGGCCTGCTCGATCCTGCAGTTGACGTCTGGGCAGTTTTCCATTTCTTTGATGAAGGATTCTTTCGAGTGAATCCTAACTCATTTTGCCCTGAGATTGATTACTTCTACCTCGTTTAGATTGTGTCGAGGTAAAAGTCTCACCAGACCTCTTAGAAGCTCGAGAAGACTGAGCTTTGACTCGTTCTATATAGGCTCTTTCCATAGCCTTCGCTCTATTCACAGCTTCTTGGAAGTTTGACAAATTCATGCCCAATTAAATCTCCTTGGGCCTTGGGTGCAGCTTTTCTATAAACCAATCACATCTAGACTTTTCAGTCGGCATCAACTCAGCTGCGTACCGACTCAATCTATTAAAATATAACTTATACTCATAAACTGTACGAGTATCGTGTTTAAGATCCAAGAACTGTTGCAGCATTTCTCTCTTGAACTGTTCCCCGATATACTTAGCTTTAAATGCCTCTTGGAAAAATGTCCAATTCATTTCAGCTGTGGGTACTAACTCCATGGCATTGGACCACCAGATACGGGCATGTCCTCTCAGTAAGGAAACAGCTCCTTCCAACATCTCTATGTTGGTGCAACCAAGCCCTTCCATTAAAATCTTAACATCATTTAACCATAGGTCGGCCGCCATCGGCCCACCTTCTCCATGAAACTTTGGGGCTCTGACCTTTTTAAGTTCATTCGCTATTGATGCTTTAACTGGCACAGGTGTCGGAGGAGGTACTGGTGCTGGGGGCTGAAGACTATTTAACATAGCTGATATTCTTGTGCCGGAGCTCTTTGTTGCACTGGTGGGTCTGCTGGGGTAGAAGCAGGAGGTGGAGCCTGCTGAACATCATTGCTCCCACTTTGTACCTCCTCTTAATCCTCGTGCTCTCTAGCCTGACGTGACCCAACAGTTCTCGACATATCGTATACTATGATAACCTATTCATATATAAAAGAAGCAAAATCAAGTTACACCGGTAGTACATCAATAATATTGACATCCTAGGGTCATGTATTTAATAACAAATCACTTTTATCTCAGTTTAACCTCTAGAATTGCCTAAACTTATAGCTCTGATACTAATAAATGTAACACCCTTAACGTATACTCGTAGACCGAATATACACTAAAGATGTTACAAAATTTATAAAATTATTATTTTTTTGGTTTTGAATTTAAATCTACATCAGTCTATAGCAGCTAGTTTCGACCCATAATTATTTTATAAAATTTATAAAAAAAAATTGAAATAGAAATATTATTCAGGGTGAAAACTAGGTACCCTGCCTAGACCCTTTCTTGATTTTAAAATTATTACGCGATTAGGGTTAAATAATATTTAATCATGTCATAAATCAAAATTATTGTAGTAAACCATATTCTATGTCCATTCATTCGTGATGATACGTAAACACATTATAAACTTAAGTTTACAAAACAGTTATACTTTAAACTTCATACATATGAGTACATGCCCACTAGACATCAAAATTATAACGTAAAATGTACATACCGAGAACTACCACTGTAACTTGATTTAACAAAATACTGCAACTTCTTGCTACTTTACTTCGGAGAACCTACGTGTGAAATAAACACACACTGAGTACGAACTTAGTGAGGCATAACTTCATTTAATAAACATAAAGTAAGATAATACTTATCATATGATATCATATCAAGTTCTCTACCTAAGATAGGATATTAATAACAAGGTATTTCATAGTCACTAGATTTTCATGTACATGTCATATGTTCCTAACTTACTCATGGTTCCAATACTCTATCATCATAAAATAAGTTATATACGTGATATGTTTCGTATACATAACATAATTCATATACATGGTATAATTCACATAAGAAACATGATACACATACATGACATGATTCATATACATAACATGATTCATATGTGACATGGTTCATATACGTAACATGATTTATATTCATGGCATGTTAAATTCATATAACATGATTCTTATACGTGGCATGTTTCATTTGCATGATATGATTCTCATACATGACATGATTCATATACGTGATATCATTCGTATACATGAAATGATTCAATTACTTAGCATATTTCATATACGTGACATGATTCATTTATCATTGCCCAAAGTACACTATATGAGACCGAGGTACGCGAGTCATCTTGATATGACACCGTAGTGTCTAACGTGAACGTGAAGATGAGTACGTACTCGGGGATGCTCTTTGCTCCTTACAAACATGAAGCACCTCGATAGTGCACTCAGGCACAGTGGGCGTGGATCCCCAGGGTGCATGTGACACAATCATTTTGTCATAATATCTTATTGATAACATGAACATGAGGGTGCAGCTGCTAAAGACTCTATGGCATGCCAACTATACCGTGGACTCTCGTACATAATACTTGGGCATTTCTTTTCATCAATCCATCATCATGATCAATCATATAAATAATCATTCATATCACATGCTTTATCATAAATATGTAAATTCATGGCAACATGGATTAACATACATACATATCATGTATTACTATTTATAGCTAAGGTTGACTATTCGCCAGCCTTCCTTTTTATAAATTAAACATGTAAATGCACTCACCTGTTTTAGTGCAGTACAACCTCACTAAGCCTTACTCATGATTCTTATCCTTCTTTTTGTCACTTGGGTCTCCTTTGTTTTCTTTTGAAACTGTATAAAACCAATCGACATATACATGACCATTCTTGTGTTCGATTTAAAACTAATACTGCTAATTTAATTCTTGAACATGACTATTCAAATATAAAAATTTTCTGAATATTTTCCTCAATACTTTACAAAATTCCGAATTAGTCCCTAGGTCTTTAGTGACCAATTTGGACATTAATCAATTATGCAAACAAATTTTTAAACAATTTCCATAATTAATTATTTATTTTGGACTATTTCCTTTTTAGTCCTTCAACTTTATAAAAGTGACATTTTAGTCACTATATTGATTTTTTACATTAAATTAATGTACAATTAAACCTTTCACTTAATGCTAACATCCTTGTAAATTTTCTTTTAATTTCCGAACTTTATTCAATTTAGTCCCTAATCAAACTTTCTTTTCGAATTTGGTCCCTTATGTTTCCTTTCTTGACATTTCAATCCTTAAACTTTCATAACATGCTTAAATCTTCAATTCTATCACTTTTCCATAAATTCAAGATCAATCCCTAACTTTTACTAAATTGGCGAATTGGTCCTTAAATTTCCAAAAAAATCATTTTGGTCCCTAATCACCAATTCAAGCTATTTTCACCATAATTCAATGATTTCCATGCTAAAATAAAATTCACAATAATTTCCCCTAAATTTTCCAAATTTTTGAAATAGCCCCTAATTTACAACTTGGGGAAATTATTCAACATATCATCAAAATAGGTCTCCTAACATCATAATTCAATCAATTCCATCCTTAATTTAACTTCCTGACCAAAAACCCCAAATCTTAGGGTTAGGGTTTATAAACTCTAACAAGGAATTTATCCAAATTCAACCTTAATTCTATGTTTGAATCATCAAATTAACTAACTAAAAATCTAATTCCATCATCAACTTCAATTTCCACAATCAATCTTCATCCAAACATAACTCATACTTGACTTTTATCATGCAAAAATACTATCAATTTGAAGAGAATCAAGTGTAGAACAATTTACCTAAATAAACTTTGCTTGAAGCTAGTCTTGAATTCTTCAAAATTGGCTTGAAAGTTGAAAACATTTCTTTCTCCTTCTTGTTGTTGAGTTTCGAATAGCCCTTGGTGAAGATGATGATTTTTTTCTCATCTTTTACCTATTTAATCCAAGTGTCTAATTAAATGAATTTAAAATTCATTTAATTAGTGTAATTTCCATTTTGCCATTTTACTATAATGGCCATGATTCAATCTCATAAAAATAAATGGCTAAGATTTAATCCATGTGTAAATATTCTTCCAAAATTGCCCTCAATGTTTCAAAATATTTCAAAAATGCCATCCATGGCAAATGTCCAATTTGCCCTCCAACTAGACTTTATTTAGAATAAGACTTGAAAATTGCCATTCCATCACAATCTAACTAAATCTAGTTAGAATCCAACCAAAAGTAATAAAATATTCATAGAATAATATTTTATGAATTTTCCATAATTTCTTGGAACTGTCTTTAAAATTTTAATTTGATCCGATATACCGATAATTACCAAAAAATTTTAACGGATACATTTCCTCTCAGAAATCTTATCTCCACAATCCATTTCGAATGTTATTGACTTAAAACGAATCCTTTTATCATTCAAAATATTGAATATGGAACCTTCCCATTAGGTCACCCATCCTTATACTGTTCTGATTTGAGCACGCTTAACAAATTCATTCGCTCCAAAAATTCTATTAATATAAGCTTCGTACGAAAAATCTGAGTAACAAAAAAATGCCACTCTCGGGGGTGAACTATTCATTTACGGGGTTAACTTACACAACTTTTATAAATTACACTTTGGTCCCTAAAATTTTCCAAAGTTCACACTTTAACCCCTAAACTTTCAAAAATTACAATTTGGTAACTAGTCCAAAAAAATTGGGATATTATAGTTCTAGAATTGTAAAAGTTTTTTTTAAAACATCTAACATAAAACTAATTTATAAAATAACCCTTTCTTGACTTTCGAGGTATTCATAGCCTATTTGCAGATTACTAGTTTTGACCCTGAATTGGTTTATAAAACATGTTAGTCAGCTATTAAAATAAGTATGTAACTTAGGGTGAAAACTAGGTACACTGCCTAAGCCCTTTCTTGAATTTAAAATCGTTATGCTATAAACGATAAATAAAATGTTGCCAAATTAAATATCATCACCGATAATTCTTTAACCATACGAATAATTCATATTTATTTGACTATTAATCAAACTTGTACCTTTAAAATAACTAGCGAATAAATTGATACATGCCCACTAGAGAATATCATAAATTAGAATGTCTTACTGATGTTTGGCAGATTGTAGCTTGATCAATGATAAGTGTTCAAAAGTACTATTCTTCTTACCCTTTTTACTCATATTATTGTTAGACTTAGGCTCATATTAGTTGCATAATTAGCCATTCATGCATTAATCCATGTTTCCTTTCATCGTTGAGCTTGATTACATAACTTGGTAGTTTTTGTGGGAAAAGATGTTGCTTTGGTGTGTTTTGTGTGTATGTGCAGGATCACTTGCCAAAGCAAGGCTAGAGCTAGTTGCCAGGGCAATACATGAAGGAGATGCCGAGCTAGTTGCCAGGGCAATGCATGAAAGAGACGCCGAGCCAGTTGCCAGGGCAATTGTCGACAAATAACAAATGTGATATGGTAGTCGAAATTGATGACTAGACAAGCCCAAGATGACGTGGAGCAAAGCCCAATCCCAAAGGAATTTGATTTCCATGAAGAGATTAAAGAAGAATTAAATTCCAAGAAGATAGGAGAAGTTCTAGTAGGAATATAATTATAATAAATAATTATATTCTTTAAATATAATTTAATTCCAACTTAACTTCTTCCTCAAAGAAGGACTTTGACCTAGCCCTATAAATTAGAGGGGAATTTCGACAACTGAAGAGAGAGCAAGAGGAGAGAATTTTCGACAAGCATCTAGGGCAAGGGGATTTCGACAAGCTTCCTTCTTCATCTTTTTCTTTCTTGTTCAATTAGGTTCATGCTAGGGATTATTTATCTTGTGTTTCTTTGGAACCTAGCCATGAACTAAATCTATTTGGATATGCTTAATGTGTTTTGTGGTTGTGAGAAATTATTGGATTTTGTTTAGGTAATAAGAGTTTACACTTTTTATTCAAGGTTTATTCATTCTTGGTTCTTATTCTTGTTTGCGAGTGAATTAGGAGAGAATCTCGTGATTTCATCTATTTATCTAATATCAGGAGAGTTAGATTCAAGAAACGAATGAATATGATCTTCATTCAATCTATTGATGGTGAAGATTAATCCGGCTTAGGAATAAGTTAAGGATTTCAACGGCTAAGAGGAGCGCAAGATTGGTTATTGTTCACCCTTGATTCACGCAGTGATGTATTATCAAGGCATGCACAAGTAGCTAGAGTTTCGACTTAGGGATAAGAAGAAACCATTGAAGAACGCTCTGCCGAACCTTGAAGGTTGCTTCCTAGACGCCCAAGTAGTTGCCCAACTAGTCGCCCAGTCAACCATCGATTAGTTGCCAAGGCAACCCCGTTATGCAAGTTGCCAATGCAACTGAGTTGCTCGTGCACTCTTTTACCAAGACGATCCAATCGGCTATCACACCTCAACTCACGATAACCTGGCCTATCTCTCTCATTTGATCTCATTTATTCTTTTACTTTATTGCCTTCTAGTTTAGTTATTAGTTAAAACTCCTATAATCCTTTATTTGTGTTTTTACTTTTTACAGTGCAAGAGACTAGATTCTTGAAGTAGCACCAATCCTTGTGGAGACGATATCTTTTATACTATAACTTGCAACGTGTATACTTGCACAATTGCGTAGCACTTATTACGCGCAACAAGTTTTTGGCGCCGTTGCCGGGGATTGGCAATAGCGACTTTGTTTTTATTTTCTTGCACTTTCTTTTTACTTTTCTTGTTTAAGATTCAAAGGGCTAACAAACTTTGGTTTTGCATTGGTATATGACCAGGGCGAGACCGATTACACCATAATATCCCTTTGATCCAGAAATCGAACGAACCTTACAAAGACTTAGACGAAGGATAAGAGTACCAATGGCTAATCAAGACGGCAATATGAATCAAGATGTTCCAGCAGGAGAAGGAGTGATTCTTGCACGAAACAGAACTATTCGAGACTATCTTGAAGAAGATCTTGATGGACTTAATCCTGGAGTTGTCGCACCTGAAATTGAAGCCGACCATTTTGAGTTGAAACCGATAATGTTTAATATGATCAACACAATTGGTCAATTTGGCAGCTCAGCAACTGAAGATGCACGGCAACATCTGAAATCATTCCTCGAGATTTTCAACTCGTTCAAAATACACGGAGTCACCCCCGATGTCTTACGATTAAGATTATTTCCCTATTCACTGAGGGATAGGGCGAAAGCATGGTTGAATAGCATTCCCTGCCGGATCAATAGCATCTTGAACCGATCTTTGTCGTGATTTCCTTGCTCGGTTTAATCCTACAAATTTGACTGATAACCTTCGTAACGACATTACTTCTTTTCGGCAGGCAGATGATGAATCCATGTACGAGGCTTGGGAGCGATATAGAGAACTTCTACACAAATGCCCCCTACACGGATTCCCGGTGTAGACTCAAGTAACAATGTTTTACAACGCCGTGAATACACCAACAAGGATGATGCTAGATGCCTCGGCAAACGACATACTCCTAGATAATTCACCGGAGGAAGCAATGCAAATTCTAAACAGGCTGGCCAAGAATGATTATCAATTCCCCTCTACTAGAAGAGGAGGAGTTAGACGCCAAGCCACAATACATGAACTAGGATCATCAGATTCAATTTCGGCACAATAGGCCACTTTAACCAAGATGGTCCAGAACATGCAAAAACCAAACAACACACATGAAGTCAAGGTAATGGATTCATTTTGTGAGTTATGTGGTGATAACCATGATTCTTCTAAATGTATGCAGAATCCGGAATCCAGCTTCTATGTGGGGAATTACAATCGGAACAACAATATGATGTCCAATACATACAATCCAGCTTGGAAGAAGCACCCAAAATTTTCATAGAGTAATCCCAACAATGCTCTAAATCAGAACAATCAGAATGCACAAGCATCGGGATTCCAAAGAGAATATGCCACACGGCAAGCGATTCTACGGTAGAACAACCGACAACATCTAGTTCTTTGGAAAATTCTCTAAATGTTTTTATGATGAAAACTGAATCTTATATGGCTGAGAATAGTAACTTCATAAAAAGAACTGACGCTTTTATTAACAGGACCGAGATGAGATTGCAAAACCAAGAGGCAGCAATCAAATCATTGGAAAATCAAGTCGGACGGTTTGCTCAAAAATCAATACTAGACCGCAAGGAGGTTTACCTAGCGATATCAAGTCGCAAGAGGGCGGCCATGAGCAATGTAAGGCAATCACCACTAGAAGTTGCCAACAACTTAGAGAGGCTCAAACCCACTCATCAAACAAAACTCCACAAAAAGATCAAGACAAACCTAGCGGCAAAGCCTCGGATCTTTGAACCCAGAATTGCCGCGCAACCGCAATAAGCATGCCTCTAAGAATCGACGATAAGGATGCTTCGGCAACTTGTGAAAAGCATGCCTCGGCAACCCCAGTTGATAATGCCTCGACAACTCCAGTTGTCCCGGCAATGCCGTCAATCAGGTTCCAAACCAATAAAAGGATCGAAGATATCCGACTTCCACCACCATTCCCACAAAGGTTGAAGCGACAAAAGCAAGAATACCAATTCAAGAAGTTTCTTGATATCCTAAAGCAAGTCCACATCAACTTGCCATTGGTGGAAGCAATTGAACAAATGCCAAACTATGCAAAGTTTCTTAAAGACATTGCGTCCAAGAGAACAAGGCTAGGAGAGTTTGAAACAGTTGCCGCAACAGAGGGATGCATGGTAATGTTGCACAATCGTATGCCACCCAAGTTGAAGGATCCCGAAAGTTTCACAATACCCTGTTCCATTGGAAATCACTATGTCGGGAAAGCATTATGCGACCTTGGGGCTAGCATAAACTTGATGCCTAAATCAATTTTCCAGAAACTAGGAATCGGGAAGGCAAGACCTACAACAGTTATGCTACAACTAGCCGACAGATCCTATGTGCATCCAGAGGGAAAAATCGAAGACATACTGGTAAAAGTTGATAAATTTATTTTTCCCGCTGACTTTATTGTTTTGGATTGTGAAGCAGATGAGCATCCACCCATCATTCTCGGGAGACCATTCCTAGCAATAGGGAGAACCTTGATCGATGTTGAAAAGGGAGAACTCACAATGAGAATGAATGACCAACAAGTTAAACTAAATGTGTTCCAAACACTAAGGCATGCCGATGATCCCGAAGAATGCCAACTTCTTCATGCCACAACAGAGTTTAACTTCGACGAGGAATTTAGTTGCCTCGACAACTACATTGCCGATCAAGAGGAACCTGAGGAGTATGAAGAACCGGTCGATAAGGAACAACAAGAAGAGGCAAATTGGCTAGTCAATCGACCAGGTACATACTTTGAACCACTGGATTACTCAGGTAAGGAAGGTAAGCTCAAAAAACCCTCTATTGAACAACCACCGATTCTTGAGTTGAAACAATTGCCAGAGCAACTAAAATATGCATACTTAGGAACCGATAATACATTGCATGTAATTATTTCTTCTAAGTTACAGCCTGAACAGGAAAATAAGCTGATCAAAATGTTAAAGCTACACAAAAAGGCAATAGGGTGGACAATTGCCGGCTTGAAGGGAATTAGCCCGACAGTGTGCATGCACAAGATTTTGTTGGAAGATGATCATAAACCTTCAATTGAGGCCCAGAGGAGACTGAATCATGCCATGAAAATGGTTGTAATGAAATAAATCATCAAGTGGCTTGACGCTGACATTATATACCCTATCTCTGATAGTACATGCATAAGTCCGGTACAATGTGTACCGAAAAAGGGAGGTATAACGGTGGTAAGTAATGAAAACAATGAACTCATTCCAACCAGGATTGTGACCGGTTGGAGGGTTTGTATGGATTATCGAAAGCTAAACAAAGCCACTAGGAAAGATCACTTCTCATTACCCTTTATTGATCAAATGCTTGACCGTCTTGCAGGTAAACCCTTTTATTATTTTCTTGATGGTTATTTAGGTTACAATCAAATTGCCATAGCACCAGAAGATCAAGAAAAGACAACCTTCACATGCCCATACGGTACTTATGCTTTTCGAAGGATGTCGTTCAGATTGTGTAACGCCCCGACAACCTTCCAAATATGCATGATGGCACTCTTTTCAGACATGGTCGAAGACTTCCTTGAGATCTTCATGGATGATTTTTCTATTTTTGGTAATGACTTCGACAGTTTCCTCCGTAATTTAGAGAAGGTGTTGGCAAGATGTGAAGAAATTGATTTAGTCCTCAATTGGGAGAAATGCCATTTTATGGTAGATGAAGGAATAGTGCTCGGCCACAAGATTTCACCCAAGGAAATTGAAGTAGGCAAAGCCAAGGTGGACGTGATCGAGAGATTACCCCCACCAAGTTCGGTTAAAGGAATTCGAAGTATTCTTGGACATACAGGTTTTTACAGGAGGTTTATTCATAATTTTTCTAAAATCACTAAACCCTTGTGCAATTTTCTTGAACAGGATAAAATCTTCAATTTTGATGATTCTTGCACCCCAAGCATTCGAAACCCTAAAGGAAAAGCTTGCCTCGGCACCCATTGTCGTTCCACCAGATTGGACGCTACCTTTTGAGCTCATGTGTGATGCAAGTGATTTTGCAGTAGGAGCAGTCCTAGGCCAACGCACAGGTAAGACCTTTCATGTGATATACTACGCTAGTAAAACTCTTAATACTGCTCAAGTGAATTACACAACAATGGAGAAAGAGTTACTAGCTGTAGTTTTGGCATTTGACAAGTTCCGATCCTATTTGATTGGTACAAAGGTAATTGTTCATCTGGACCATTCGGCAATCAAATACCTATTTGCTAAGAAGGATGCTAAAACTCGTTTGATTCATTGGATATTACTTTTACAAGAATTTGATATTGAAATTAAGGACAGGAAAGGAACAGAAAATCAAGTGGCCGATCACTTATCACGTTTAGAACGCAATAGGGAAGAAGACGCGGATCTAGAGATATGCGATGCATTCCCGGATGAACAACTTTTAGTTGCCTCGGCAACCATGGACGAACATGCCTTGGCAACCCTCGACGCCTCGGAAACCATGAACGTGCACGCCTCGGCAACTCTCGACGCCGCAGCAGCCTTTGACGCGCACGCCTCGACAATTTTGGGAGCAGTCACCACGGCAGCGCATGCCTCGGCAATACCATGGTACGCGGATTTAGTTAATTTCCTTGTTTATGGTATTTTACCTTATGGCATTACTCACCAAGGGAAGAAGCGGCTCCGCCATGATGCTAAGCGTTACTTTTGGGACGAGCCTCTTTTGTTTGAGCAATGTGCAGATCAGGTTATACGCCGATGTGTCCCTAAAGAAAAGCAACAAAATGTACTCCGGCAATGCCATTCTTCACCCTATGGAGGACATTTTGGAGGAACTCGTACCGCGGCCAAAGTTTTGCAATCCGGTTTGTATTGGCCAACATTGTACAAAGATGCCCAAGACTTTTACAAGCAATGTGATCGTTGCCAGAGGACGGGCAATATCTCTAGACGACATAAGATGCTGCTCCAGAACATCATCGAGGTGGAATTGATTGATGTATGGGGGATTGATTTTATGGGACCTTTCCCATCTTCATTCGGCAACCTCTACATTCTACTTGCCGTCGACTACGTGTCTAAATGGGTTGAGGCAGTTCCAGTTCCCAACAACGATTCCAAGACCGTGCAACAATTCTTGCAGAAAAACATATTTACACGGTTTGGGATGCCGAGAGCAATTATCAGTGACGAAGGCAAGCATTTTGACAACAAACTTATTGCCAAGATGTTGCAACGCTTCGGCGTATCACACAAGATCGCCGCGGCATATCACCCACAAACCAACGGGCAAGCAGAAATTTCTAACCGGGAATTGAAGGGTATACTCGAGAAAGTTGTAAATCCCTCTAGGAAGGATTGGTCATTAAGACTAGATGACGCATTTTGGGCATATCGCACTGCATTCAAAACACCCTTAGGTATGTCCCCCTTCCGGCTTGTCTATGGAAAAACATGCCATCTACCGGTGGAAATCGAGCACAAGGCATAATGGGCAATCAAGATCGTGAATATGGATTGGGAAAGTGCCGAACAAAAGCTTTTGTTAGACCTCAATGAGATAGAAGAGTTCCTTGCACTCGCCTATAACAATGCACGAATCTACAAGGAAAAAACAAAGCAATGGCATGACAAGAAACTATTGCCACGACAATTCATGCCAGGGCAACTAGTTCTCTTATTCAATTCTCGACTAAAACTTTTCCCGGGAAGGCTGAAATCAAGATGGTCGGGACCATTCGAAGTTGTCAAACCATTCTCCCATGGTGCCGTGATAATCAAGTCCATCACTGACAAACATGAATTCAAAGTTAATGGACAAAGATTGAAACACTACAATGGTGCTCATGTGGAACGTAACAAAGAAGTGGTCAACTTAGGAGATGCATGAGCATGCTCTCCCTTTGATATTTTATTTTTATTTTTTTATTTTTTTTTTATTTTCGATTAATTTTTTTATTTTTCAAACTATATATATTTTTTATTATTTCTGATTATTACTATATTTTAGGATAGATTTTCTTTTTTTATCTTTTTAAGTTTAAGAATCCCTTTATACATCTTTATTTATTTTCTTTTATTAGTTTATCTTTAATTTTAATCCTTATTTGATTTGTCTTTAAATTGTAGGAAAAGAGTTCAAGATAAAGAGGAATTTTAATCCAAGAAGGAAAACATCTTCAACAAGGAAACTAATGGGCTGAATCTAAGGCTTATATAAAGCCTCCAATTTACCCTAATCAAACCCCCTTGCAGTCACCCTCTCCCTAAACCAAAACCTTTTTTTTCGTTTTCCCCTAATCCCACCCACCATATTTACCACCTATCTTTTCTATAAAACCCATCAACCTTAACCTATTCCTACTTTTATCTTGCAACTTTTTAGTTTCTTTTCTTTTATTTGTTTTTACAAAACTCACAACCAAGATCATCCATGGCATCCAAAATTAAATTTTTAGTTCATCCAAGTTCCTCCAAAGAACCAAGATACAAGAAGTTTGCTACACCGGTGGTTCAAGAAAGATTTCACTCCAAGTTTGAAAGCCGGAAGATTCATGAAGAACAAGGCTTTGAATACTCCAACTCTCATCAAGATTTCGGCCTTGAACCATTCATCTTCGAGAGGATTGCACATCAAAAGTGGCAAATCTTTTGCCATCAACCAGAACCAGGTAACATCTCATGAGTAAGAGAATTCTATGCTCACTCACCTAACCCGGATAATCCCTATGTTTTTGTTCGTGACAAGGCCATACTCATAAGCCCCAAAAATGTCAACACCTTTTACGGGCTTTACATTGAGAAGGACGAGCAGCAAGCCTTCGTTGATCAAATCACGCCCAAGCAACTCGACAAGGTGCTTCAAGAACTCACTCAACCGGGAACTCATTGGAACGACGGTAAATACAAGGGCACGGTAAATCGCCTTCGGCTTAAACCCGAGGCAAAACTATGGAATAAGTTTGTTAAAACTTCTTTAATGCCCACCACACACAATACTACCGTTGATATACCACCTCTTTTGCTCATACATTCTATTTTGCATAATCGCATCATTAACATTGGTAAATTTTTTGAGATGAGATATTTGTATGTAGCTCAAAAGATAAGGGTTCTCTTTTCTTCCCTTGCTTAATTTCTAATCTTTGCAAGGAGATGCATGTCTCAAGTGAGTCCACCGACGAAAAGGCCCTACCAAAGTCCGGTTGGAATCAAGCACAAATCCGAAAGCTAATGGCAGAGGCACAGGGAAATTCTTCAAGCCCTCTAATTGCCGCGGCAACTCCTGCCGCCCCGGCAATCCCTAATGCCCAAGCACCTAACGCCTGGGTAACTCGGCCATCAACCCCGGGACACTTTGAAGCACTCTTGCAACCTTTGGCAAGCCACCTAAGGCAAATTGAAGACCGGCAACTAATGTTCATGTGGTACATGAAGGAGCACAACAATGCCATTACCCAAGTCATCCTAGAAAAGTACCCGGACAGTCGCGTGCCATTCCCAATCTTTCCTGCCGAGATCTTTGCCCCGACAAACAATGAAGCAGTCTCCACGGCAACCACAACAGATGATGTCGTGGCAACCTACATCGTGCCTACACAAGCTGATGCCACGGCGACCAACCCTGAAGATGCCACGGCAACCAAAGCTAAAGACATCCCGGCAACCACTGCAAAAGCCAAAGGTAAAGCACCTATGCCCGAATCAACTCCTACGGAATCATTTTCTGATTTTTCAGATTCGGACGAGTCCTCCATTGCACCAACAAAGACTGCACCAATTGAATCCTCCAAGCGAAAAGCCAATGACATTGATGATGAGGATGATGAGGACAACCCCGTACGAGGATCGATTCCACCACCGGCAACAAGAAAACAACCATCGCGTTCAAGAAAGAGAATCAAGACACCGACCAAAAGGAAACTAATCATCCACGATGACGAACTCTCGGAGTAAGTCCTCGTTTGCATTTTATTTTTCGTTATTTTCCTTTAATTCATGCATTGAGGACAATGCCTCACTCGAGTTTGGGGGGGATTGTTATTAGTAGTTACCATGTTTAGTTACATTCATCTTAAGTATTACATTTAGGATACATAAATTGCTTGCCATGCCTTTAGTTGGAAAAAGAATTGCTTAGATTTGATGAATATCCGATGATGACTTTGCCAATGCACTTAATTGATAGAATTTTTATTCTAGGATAACCATGGAAAAACTTAGAATTTTACTATGATGCTAAATTTGATGAAACACTGTTGTGGTTTGATTGATTTAAGGAATTCTAGTGAACTTAGGTTGATAATTAACAAATTGGGGGATTAGAATAAAAATTGGATGAATGCTAGAGGTGCCCTAAATTGGCTCTATCATGTGCTAAAAAATTGATCGCTAAAGGTGCCCTAAACTGGCTCTAGTATGTGTTAAAAAAATTGATCGCTAGACGTGCTCGAAATTGGCTCTAGTCGAATAAATTAACTTAAGAAAACTAAAAACAAAACACTAGAGGTGCCCAAAACTGGCTCCAGTTAAAACATGTTAGAAAGAATCCAATGAAGTAATTTGAAAACCTCTTGTTTGCATAGAATCTGAAAAATCAACTTGCACACAACTCCACACACACTCAGAAGCATTATAGTTTGATTCCGAGTAACTCCTAAGTTTTTCGAAAAATGAAAAGCCAATCATACTTTGTGCCCCGATTCTGAGAATTGAAATCAAGTTCAAAGCTAAGTTTGTGAAAATTGAAGTCTTGGCAGGTAATTATTAGTTTGCATTGCTTGAGGACAAGCAATAGTTCGAGTTTGGGGGTGTGAAAAGTGTTCAAGAGTACTATTCTTCTTACCCTTTTTACTCATATTATTGTTAGACTTAGGCTCATATTAGTTGCATAATTAGCCATTCATGCATTAATCCATGTTTCCTTCCATCGTTGAGCTTGATTAGATAACTTGGTAGTTTTTGTGGGAAAAGATGCTGCTTTGGTGTGTTTTGTGTGTATGTGCAGGATCACTTGCCAAAGCAAGGCTAGAGCTAGTTGCCAGGGCAATACATGAAGGAGATGTCGAGCTAGTTGCCAGGGCAATGCATGAAGGAGACGCCGATCCAGTTGCCAGGGCAATTGTCGACAAAGAACAAATGTGATATGGTAGTCGAAATTGATGACTAGACAAGACCAAGATGACGTGGAGCAAAGCGCAATCCCAAAGGAATTTGATTTCCATGAAGAGATTAAAGAAGAATTAAATTCCAAGAAGATAGGAGAAGTTCTAGTAGGAATATAATTATAATAAATAATTATATTCTTTAAAGATAATTTAATTCCAACTTAACTTCCTCCTCAAAGAAGGACTTTGACCTAGCCCTATAAATTAGAGGGGAATTTCGACAACTGAAGAAAGAGAAAGAGGAGAGAATTTTCGACAAGCATCTAGGGTAAGGGGATTTCGACAAGCTTTCTTCTTCATCTTTTTCTTTCTTCTTCAATTAGGTTCATGCTAGGGATTATTTATCTTGTGTTTCTTTGGAACCTAGCCATGAACTAAATCTATTTGGCTATGGTTATTGTGTTTTGTGGTTGTGAGAAACTATTGGATTTTGTTTAGGTAATAAGAGTTTGCACTTTTCTATTCAAGGTTTATTCATTCTTGGTTCTTATTCTTGTTTGCGAGTGAATTGGGAGAGGATCTCGTGATTTCATCTATTTATCTAATATCGGGAGAGTTAGATTCAAGAAACAAATGAATATGATCTTTATTCAATCTATTGATGGTGAAGATTAATCCGGCTTAAGAATAAGTTAAGGATTTCAACGTCTAAGAGGAGCGCAAGATTGGTTGTTGTTCACCATTGATTCACGCAAGGATGTATTATCAAGGCATGCATAAGTAGCTAGAGTTTCGACTTAGGGATAAGAAGAAACCATTGAAGAATGCTCTGCCGAACCTTGAAGGTTGCTGCACAGACGCCCAAGTAGTTGCCCAACTAGTCGCCCAGGCAACCATCGATTAGTTTCCAAGGCAACCCCGTTGTGCAAGTTGCCCGTGCACTCTTTTACCAAGACGATCCAATCGGCTATCACACCTCAACTCACGATAACGTGGCCTATCTCTCTCATTTGATCTCATTTATTCTTTTACTTTATTGCCTTCTAGTTTAGTTATTAGTTAAAACTCTTATAATCCTTTATTTGTGTTTTTACTTTTTACAGTGCAAGAGACTAGATTCTTGAAGTGGCACCAATCCCTGTGGAGACGATATCTTTTATACTATAACTTGCAACGTGTATACTTGCACAATTGCGTAGCACTTATTACGTGCAACAATCAACATGCTTGACTCCTCTTCCGGTAAGTTTCCAATAACGTACGTGTGAAACAACACACACTAAGTATTCACTTAGTGAGGCAAAGCATATAAGGTTATCAAATAACTGACATGAACATAATTCAAGGCTTATTTTTATATCTAGCTTATTTAAGTATAACTGATAAATTATTTGTATTAAGTCCATCATGTTTACTTGACATACTTCAATATGCTTCTCATAGCATAATATAACCAGTTTCTATGGCATTTCGTGGAAAACTTTATCATAATTATAATTCTTTTCCTAACATATCAAACAAAGAAATACATATATTACTGAGTTTAACATAATATAGAAAATATTGATCTTACGAAAAATACAGATATATACAGAGAGTACAGAGAACCTGTTATTTCTCGTACTTTTATTAATCTTTTAAATTTGCCCAAAGTATACTTTATGAGACCTTAGATATGTGAGTCATCTGAAATATGACACCGTAGTGCCAAACGGAACAGACAGATGAGTACGTACATTAGAACGCTCTTTGCTCCTCATAAAAGCACCTCGTTAGTTCCATTAGCACTATAGGCTTGGATCCCCAGGGTGCACACCAAGGGCTTGGGTCCCCAAGAAGTATGTGACACCATAGTAGTCACAAAAACATGTAATCATATCATAACTTGAGTGATGCAGCTGCTAAGGACTCTATGGCATGCCAACTATACCAAGGACTCCCACATTGCTAGCCATATTACTTACCACATTTAAACAGTAGAACATAACATCAACATATAACATATCATACATTCATAAATAAGGTTGGCTTATCGCAAGCCTCCCTTTATCACATGCATAATTAAGTAACAATTAAGGCACTCACCTTGGCCACTTAACACAATGGCTCACTAAGTCCTAGTTCGATCATTTCTTTCATAGTACCTCGAACCTTCTTGATTCAGACTTGACTTTATTAATCACTTGAATAAAATAAAATATTTGTTAGATTCAAATCTAACAATACCTTAAGCATGTTGTCTAAGATAATCATTTGAATATAAAATTTCCAAATATTTTCCTTTCTTCCTTGTACTGTTCAAAAACTCATTATGGTCTTTATTGACCAATTTGAACTTCCATTAACTCTTCTAAGCTTGCTAACTAATATTTAAATATAAAATGTTTCAAATTCCATTTTTTTTACAGCTTGCGCTACCTTCAAAGGTTTACTTGTACAGGGCAGAATACATACTGGATCTCAATTTCCTTTCTACCGCAGAAACTAGATTCGATAACAGTTCTAAAGGTATAAGCCACACAAATTAATAAAATCTAAAAAAAGTATGAAAAATACTTACATTCATGTCACAGAGCTTTCCAAGCAGAAACTGCTCTGTAATTTTTCTGACCTTCATTCAATTAAAAATTCATATCTTTTAACTCGGAACTCAAAATCAGTTTCCGTTTGTTGGAAACGAAACTAGACTAACAAATCTTTACAACAATATAAAATTCATCATCAAACCATTTTTGTAAAATTTATGGCAAATTTTAAAACTTACTGCCATAATTCAAATTCCAACATAACTTTCCATGAATAACTTCTAATTTACACTAACTTCTCCTTATTTCTGTTCTTGTCAATTTAGTCCTATCACTTTACTTCAAATGGCTAGAATAAAGCTTTTATTCATATGTTCTCTTTACATCCTTCATTAAAATAAGCTTAAACCTTTACTCCTCTAATTTCTCTTGATTTGTCAAAATGGTCATCAAATTTCCAATATAATAATTCAAGCTTCTTAATTTTGCAAATTAGTCCTCAAATCAACATTATTACATTAATTCCATAATTTTAACAAAAAAATCAGATTTACTTCTTCTACATATCCTCTTTGCCGAATAGACCATTCAAGTTTGACAAATTGTCAAAATGGTCACTAATGCGATTAATAATCGGTTTAGCATTCTAACTTCATTTTCATGTCTCTAACATCATTAATAATATATATACACATCAAATTCATAAAAATCAGATATGGTCCCTTAATTTTAAAGCTTTCCAAAATGGTCCCTATGTTTTTAACTTAGGGTTTTGCTTCCAAACAACAAATCAAGCTTACTAGATCATTAATCCAACATCACAAACCCTAAGTTAGACTTGAATCCATAAACCTTAATCTTTTTTATACAAACTGAAATATGTAGGGTTTAAATCTCAACTCAATAACATGATTCTAACATCATACAAGCATGATTCTAACTTAAAATCAACCATGGATTCATAAAATTGTAATCACTCATTTTCACTTGTAAATACATATTAATATTGCATGTATATTTATTATATTATATGAATGTTACTAATATATATAAGGTGTGGTGTGTGCATGTATATTATAAGCTATGTATACGTATTAATAGTGTATGTGTGTCGTGTATGTATCTATAGAGTACGAACGTATTTGTTTAATGTATATAGATGTTATGTTAATTATATGTATGATTATACGTACGTATGCTAGAATGTTATATTAATTAATGTTTGTATAATATAAGTATACGTTTTCGTATGTATGTGTATTGCTATACTAATTATATTATTATTAATGGGATGATAAAATGAAATCAAAAAAAAATCAAATATATTAAACCCAAATAAAAATGAAGTCCAAGTCCAATTACAAACAAATTACAAGGCCCGGTTGGCCCAAACCCAAACCTTATCTAATTACAATTATGGTGTGCAGGTGACTGTGGGCCGTTGGATCAAGATCTGATCCAACGGCCACGATCCAACCAAGAAGTCAAAAATATCTGCCAGCCGCGTGTTCCACACGTATGGACCGTTCGAGTGCCAGTTGGCGTAAACCCAAACCTTATCTAATTACAAGGCCCACGGATTCATGTTGAGGATGGAAAGGGGGTTATTTTGGTGTGTTTTGGAGGCTCGCCGGCGCCGGTTAGCGGCGGCCGGCGGCGGAGAACACGACGGCCGGCCGCCGGATTCTGGGTTTCAGAAGAAAGTTGAGAGAAAATGAAGAACGAGTTTTGGGTTATAAAACTGAAAATGAAACGAAATGGTGAAAATTTGATTTCGGCCTAAAAAGAGGGCTTATATAGGTGTTATTATTTTTTGAAATGGGTAAACCACACACTTAATCACCCCGCGTTTCCAATATTTTCATTTTTATCTCGCCGCATGGTATAATTACAATCCCAGTCCCCCTGATATTTCAAAAGCTTACAATCTAGTCCCTAAATTACACCGAATCAATTTTTAAATGGTAAAATTACGCCTTTAGCCATCCCGCGTTTTTGAACTTTTCATTTTGGGTCTGCCCCTTGGTCTAATTACAGTTTTGATCCTTTTAGGTTCTGTTTGTTTCACATTTTCGTCCCTAAATTACATATTATTGTTCTTTAATTTCTGCCACTGACTTTTATTTTTCTTTCATTTCAGTCCTGTTTCTTTGTAACTACTCATGTTCGTATTATAATCGTATGTGTTGATGTAGTCTTTTGCCTTATTATATATCCCTCGTATATGCCTTATATTTTTATGTTTACATGTATATGTGTGTTAAATTTACGATGATTATGTATCTTTTTGTTCGGTTATTCGTATTAAGCATGTTATGTTCTAGTTGACTCGTAAACAGCATGTTTTGTATTTTTGTACGTATTGCATGTTTCCTTGGCTTTTAGGTTACGTGTTAGTGTGTCTTCTTTTTATGTATAATATATTGTTTTATATATGTTGAAACGTGTTTTATTTCTAATATGTGTGTCCTCTTGAAATATATGTTTTTGTCTATACATGTATTTATTCATGCCTTGTTATTGTGACATGTTCAATTTGTTTTTATCTACTATTAAGTTTGATACGTATATGTGTGTTTTAATTACGTATTTTATTTATGTTAGATTAGGACTCTGTTATGCGAATATTTACTGTCTTTAAATTATCTACCATGTTTTATATTTTTGCCACTAAGATTGCATATGATATATAAATTGTTAATGCGGTGCCCTTTTATCCGAGCGTAAACGGGGCCAGTATCAGGCGTAGTGATAGTGGTTGGGCGTTTATTCTCGGATAACGGGGCCCTTAAAATTTATTCGCAATTATGACCGAATTTTAAAATAATCGTCACTTTAATCCGGGAAATCCAATATTAATAAAGCGGTAATTATTAAAGTACCAATTTTGGGCGGTGTGGGGGTGCTAATCCTTCCCCATCCGTAACCGACTCCCGAACCCAACATCTTTTTGAATCTCTGGTTTTATGGTGTCCGGCCTACCTAAGTGGCCGGTGGCGACTCCATTTTTTTTAAAATGCGATTTCTTTTAAAACCCCACGGAATAAATATTTTATATCCAAAAGAATCACAAACACCTTTCAAAAACACCTTTGAAAATCCACGTTTTTATTTAGCGATGACGATAAGAAAAAGAGACATCGCTACAAAAATCATAAAAGCCCCAATTTGTTCATAAACCCTAATTTCTTCCTCATATCAAATCTCATCAACCAATAAAGTATTCTATGAATTATTTACATCAAAAGATATAGCTCGAAGATTACCTGAAAACTGAGATTCGGGGCTTAAATCGAGCTTGTAAAATCTTTTCTCTTCTTTTTCTCTTCACCGCGGTTTTGGAGGTTATTTGGCTGATAATTCCTTCATATCTCATGTATTTAAGACACTTGTATTATGAAAAAATGATTTTTCAATTCAATAAATTCCACTTTCCAAAAATACCCTCTAACTAGATCTTTATTTCTAATTTGCCATTTTGTAACGTTCCAGCTAGGCTTAGTTGGATTCTAATCAACCACTATTCATCAATAAATGAAATCTCAAAATTCCTTCCATGTCCCTTTTGGGTGAAATGACCAAAATGCCCTTTCACGATCAACTTATTTACAAAATTGTCATTCTATGTCATTTCAATCGATTTAAATTTTCCCGATCTTTTTAACATCCAAATATTCATAAAATGATATGTTATGACTCTTCTAAGGTCCATGGAACTATCTCTAAAATTTTAGCTTGATCTGATTATTAGAATATTTTTTCGAACTTTATCATTTTATAGCCATTAATACAAACTCCGTATGAAAATTTTGGGTAACACAGAAACGTCATTCTTTGGGGTAAACTATTTATTTAAGGGGTTAAATACATAACTTTTGAAAATTGCACTTTGATCCCTAAACTTTTCCAAAGTTTATACTTTAGACACAAAACTTTCAAAATTTACATTTTGGTCACTAGCCAAAAATTGGGATATTACAATACTTGCACGCAAAAGACTCTTCTTGGCACTGTTTTATACTTTTCCAATGGATATCTTCTGCCCCTTTTGCCAGCACTTCACCTAGAGAGTCTACAAGTTTTTGGCGTCGTTGCAGGGATTACGACATAATTTATTGCTTTAATTTTTACTTTTTTTGTTGTTTTCATTTTACTAACTTTGTTTTTTATCATTAATTTTGTTTTGTTTTTTTGGAAAGCTACAAAGAAGAGCATGGGCAGCCACATATGGTATGATGATGACTACATTTTCCTACTTATGACTACCAATATCCAACTCCAAGAGTTGTCCATGAGCAAAGACGATATGAAAAGCATGAAGAGGATGCCTATACAACACTATCGGCACATATTTCTGAGCTAAAAAATATGATTACATCAATGCAAGTGCCTAACAAGTTCAGCAAACGGCAAACAACACCCGTTATTTGTGCATATTGTAGAGGATGCCACTCGTTTGACAATTGCCCCTTCAAACCTAATTCCTATTGTTACACAGGGCATTATAATGTGAACAACCCTTCCTTCTACAACTTCAACCAAGGATGGAACCAGTAGCAAAATATTTTTTTGAATGATCAAGATGGCGATTATTTTATGCACCTAACAACTTTGTTGCACCACCAGACTTCAAACAAATGCCATCCCAAGGCAGCATTCTTCATGAGAAATCAGCAACAGATCTTTATGGATCCAACGGATCATTTTCCATGGTAGAATTGCCTCTAGAAATATCGATGCACAACAATCCACCTCGAGAGCAAACAAATTACATTGGAGACGCACTTGAAGAAGCCATGGATGCTATGAGAGGCTTGGAAGAACAAGTCAGGAGGCCTGCAAATGCCGTGAATGACATGCCACAAGAGAACGAGATAGAGCTCCCATCAAGGCAACATGAGGTGGCAAACGCTTGTTAGTTTTAACAATCAGAATGCCATGGCAACGCTACATCAATAAGATGGTGATTTTCTTCCTCTATCTGCTCCTCAAGGAATTCAGAATCAACATTACGAGTATCAGGTTTTTCCTAACACACTTGAATCAATATATTGTGCTGATGTAGAGTATTCAACAACAGGTATATTATACTCATTAGTGGTAATAGAGTGTGGGGAAAATTTTGAGGGCAAAGATCTTGAACACAACGACATCAAGGCAAAGCTAGATAATGTTGCCAAGTTCGATGCCAGGATAGAAGGGGATTATGAAGTTCCAAACCAAGAAGACGAAGGCAAACAACCGATTATTTGCCAGGAAGAGAAATTAGTGCCAACATGTGAACCCAAGGAAGTTGAGAAAGAAGAGGCAGAAGCTGATGATGCCATACCACTATCTGATGTTAGACAACAGTCGGATACCAACACCACCTCGACAAAACCAGTGGAGCCATCATTTGCCAACCCTATCTTGGTAAAACAAGCAGATATTATTGTTGACATTTTTAAAGCTCTTAAATGTGCAGACGAAATTGAAGAATGCCATGCAGTTGAGCCAACGGAATCCATTTTGGATGAGAATCTGGCATTGAATTGCTAAGGAATGAAAGTGATTCCATAAAACAAAAGTGCGATGGCAGAACAATTAAGCCACAGAGAAGATTGATTCTGGTCAGGACTGATGTCATGAAGCGAGGTGTGGTCAAATGGCTCATTGTTGGAAGGAAAAGTAGATGCCAAATGACTAAGAATAAAGAGCTGAAGCATAAAAAATTTGTCGTAGCAAAAATACCATAGATGTTGCGGCTCAAAACTGAAGATTTCATTAAGATTCTGGAACAAAATGAGGATGACTATGCCTCGACAACAAAGAGATTCTTCGGTTTTCTAAGATGGTTTTTCAAAGCCACCATGGTAAAATATTCTCTTTCACTGATTAATCGAGAATTTGGCATGATCAAAGGAAAGAAATTCTTTGGCTTTCTATGTTGGTTATTTAAACCAAATATTGCCACAGCCTACCATCCACCAACCAAGGGACAAAGATTAAAGCACTATTTGAAAGGTGATCAGAACAATACCAAGGAGGTTATCCTCCTGGAAAAGGTAGCGTAACATCATCATCAGGTTTGAATTTTTGTAAATATTAGGTTAGTTGTTTTTCTTTGTTTTTAGGTTTCAGGATTTTTAGTAGTTTTTCTTTTTTTATTTTAATTTTCATTTTTATTCTTTTACTGTGTTGAAAGGTTTTCTTTGAGTTTATGCAAATTCAGTATGCCAGGAACAATGCCAAGGAGAGACTTGGCATAAGCCTATGCCACAATGGGAGAATTTTGTGTGCCAAGCATAGCGCCAAAGCAGCTTGGCATGCGGCAGATTGAAAGATGAGAGAAACCTTAGCTTGATCGGCCCATTAAATAAGAGAGAATATTTTTCTTTAAAATTAAAACCTAGCCGCCCAAAAATTAGGTTGAAATTTAAATTCAATCTAATCACCTTATCACTCCAATCTTTACCCAATCCTATCACCTACAACCTTATCACTTCACCCTTATCACTTTACCCCCTTTCAAATCAAATCTTTTTATCTTCCATCATTATCCCCATTTACTTACCCATTAAAACACCCAACCTTTTCACTTTCTTACCCTAGCCAATTTTAAAGAACCAAATCTCTCTCACTCTTTCACTTTTTCTTTTCATCAAGCAAGAATCGAGATCCATATCATCTCTTCTTCTTCATTCTTGTTCAAAACCATTCCAAATTCTTAAACATTTTCAATGGCCTTTTCCTCTACCCCTGTCAACTGATTTTTCAATGAGGAGATTCGGAAGAAGTTTGAAGCTAACTTTGCTTCAAGATCTTTTTTCTATGAAAAACACTTTGATTTCAAAACGGAGACAAGCATAGGCTTCCCTCTATAAGTCATGGCAATAGTCAGCATGCACAAATGGAATCTGTTTTTCCAGAAAAAAGGGGAGATTTATGCCACCATTGTTCAAGAAGTCTACACTCATCTTGTGACCAAGGATTCACCCTTCTTGATGATTCGAGGTAAGTGTGTACGTTTTGATACTATGTTTGAGTTGGACGGTGCAGGGGATGAATATTTTGAGTATGTTGATTCAATGAATGGTACCAAGAGAAAGAAGCTGCTAGCAGACTTGTGTGAGCATGGCACGACATGGACAGTGTCATCAAAGGGACACCGTAAAGTAAAGCAGTTGGCATTAAAGCCCCAATGGAGAGGATGGAATCACATTGTAAAGGCAAATCTGATGCCAACATCCCACAATGAGACTATATCAGAAGAGAGGTTGATCCTATTGCATTCCATCATTATGGGGTGCAAGATTAATGTTGGCAGCCTCATTATTGATGAAACATATAAATGTGCAGCAAAAGGTAATGGCAGCTTGTTCTTTCCTTTCTTAATTTCTAACATTTTCATGCTCTATGGAGTGCCAAAGCTAGATACAGATAAAGGACAAAGGATCAAGGGAACAACAATCACAGCTGCTATATGGAGAAACCTCACTGCTGTCAAGCCAAAGGAGAAGGCAAAAATGCTCACACCAAAGCCAAATGTGTCAAAGGTAGTGCCAGACACCATGCCAGCCAATTCACTAGCAGAGCTGTCACAAATTTGCCATCGCCTGGGGATTATTCTCAGAAAGTTAGAGAAAGCTGAGGAACTCAATGTCAAGCTGAGACATTACATACAGGCCAGGGATGTTGTAATCAGGGAGGCTCTTAAAAAAATGTCCCCTAATTTTGTTCTAAAATTTCCAAATTTCCCTACCGAGCCTTCTACCAGCGATGATGTCATTCCAGCCAGTCTATACCCCAGCCGATGCCATAGTCCTATTGTCTCCATTTCAAGTCGAGTCTACTAGTTCTGATTCCTCGTCTGAATCAAAGGAAACCAAAGCCAAGTCATTAGTGACAACTGCTATACATACGCCATATGATGCCACCGATGCACCTACCGTGTCGAAACCTGCCAAGAAAATAAAGGAAATTAGAGCCTCCACTGTCGCTTCAAAACCCAGCCTGAAAAGAAATAAGCACATGGCCCCTGATCATAGCCCTTTTGTGAAAAGAAGGACCCGTGTCACACGAGAAGAAGTCTCCGAAGGGGTGTCCTCTTCTTCCTAAACTCATTTACATTTCATTGCATTGCATTTATATTATCATACATTTTACTTTTTCTATTTTTTATATATGTGTTGTTTCATGAATTGAGGATAATGCACAGCTTGGGTTTGGGGGTGTGCATTTCTTCACATTTATGCCATGCCATGCTTTTCATGTTAAATTTATGTTGCCATGCCATGCCATCTAGGTCATTTAGAATAGATGCATGCCAAACCACAAAAATAGAAAAAAGAAAATTTTACCTTCGTTTAATTTTGAAGAATGTTAACATTTGTTAGGCTAGTTTAATTTGATCTAGGTGTTTGTACAATGAGGAAGTTTTAATTTTTAGTTGTCATGTCATGCCAGCAGAGTAGTATGCCAGGTTAGCTAGGCAATTGATCTCTAGTTTAGGGAACTGGAATTTCACTTAACACATAGCATGTATCTATTTCCTTAGCAAACTTAAACTTTTTGAAACTATGCTCAGATAAAGAAAAACAAATGATGCCAGGGTAAAAGAACCTAATAAGGTAGCATTGTTCTACCAGGGCAATGAAAAAAATGAACTCTCATCTACCTAGGGATAATAAGTTACTTGGGGCTTCGTGGTTTGCTCCCTCTTAGTTCTCAAGTCCAAAACCTTATGGTATGAGTTGAAGAGAAAGCCTAGTGATGTCTAGATTAAGGTGGGAATTCGTGGTATGCTCCCTCTTATCTTTCATGCTAAATAGTGTCATGAAGCAAACTTATATTAATGCCAACAGAAACACTTAGCAAAGAAAAAAAGAATAAAAATAAGAATCTGAGTTTAGGTAGTAAAATTGACTAAGGGAGTGAAAGGATACTTGATTCATATTGCCTGCACATCATGCACCCTTCATGAACTTAGACTAGAGTTATATTGCTGCACTTGAATTACTACCTGCTTGGCATCATTGCACTGAGATATTAAAGACATAAATAGAGCTAAATTCTACTTGCCAGCACTTGGTTGCATTCCAACCAAAATTTTGCCGAGGTAACGTTTTCACTATTTTGTTTTTATTTTGTTTGTATTACTTAAGCACAAGTAATGAGTTAGGTTTGGGGGTGTGTTACCTCTCTAAAAGTATTGTTTTTAATACCAATATTACAATGATTTTTCTTGTTTTTAGGTACATTTAGTTGCATTAGGATGTTAAAATCATGCATTTACATAAGGAGTTTAGAGTTTTGTCTATGCCAGTGTGAAGGGTTGTTTTGTTGTCAATTTTGCAGGTTTGGCATAGTATTTGGCACAAAAACAGCTCAGTAAGGAATACCAAAGAGAATGTTGAGTGTTGTTTCCGTAGTTGGACCAGACAATGCCAAGCACCGGTTGGCAGAAAAGTGAACTTGATGCCATGCCAAGAAGCTGTTGGACCCCGAAAAATAGGACAAGATCAGGCTCCAAAAAGATAGCAATTGGATCAATCTCTGAGAAAATAGTGGATAAGATGGCACCAAGCTTGGTTGGCAGATTCATTTCAAGCTTGGATGCTAAGGCAGCGTTGGCAGTATGATGACATCCCTATCCTGATCAGCTCTCATTCAAAATTGGATAAGAGGATTATCCCTTGAGCATTTGAAATTCGAAAATCGAAAAGCTTATTCTATCTCTTCCTTGCATGCCTATTTAAACACCAACCAACCAAGCATTCGAGGAAGCTTTTGGGAGGAGAGTCTTCCAGGTGATCAAATGAGGAGTTGGAGTACAAGACGATTGACAACCGGCTACACCTAGGAAGGGTGGTTCGACCAGCTAGGCCGAGAGCCTGGATCTTAAAGGGTTGTATCGAGAGACCCCTTCTCGCCCATTCTCTCTTTCGAGTTGTTTTACCTTGTTTTTAATGATGATGTACTTTGAAAATGTTTATGGTTTTTTGGTTAAATCCCTTACCATGAACTAATCTAATAGTTGGTGGGGGATGTTTGCGTTGAACGCTGTTTTATGTTTTAGTTTTTGATAATAAAACTGCCTTGGCAATGTTTTATCTATTCGTCATACTTTAATGTTTTCTAAATACTATGCCAAGCGAGAGTTGGCACTGTTGGCCTATTGCTCCTCAGTATCTTAACAGACTTGGGGTGGCAACGATTAAGTTGTTGAATACTAAGGAGAGAAGCTTCGAGAGAAGTCGTTCAAGTAGATGAACTTACTTCGGGAGTAAAATCTACCCCTTAGGAGTATAGATTGTATTTTAATCAAATTGGTTTATTTAAAAGCATGCACTATAGAGATATAGGGGTTTTTACATGATCAATTTAAGGCAATGACCATCGAGAGCGGTTTTGCTAATTTTGAATCTGCTCGGCAAACAATGCCAAGACATGTTGTTCTTAAAGGCTGACACGACATGAATAGCGTGAAAACCAGGTATTCCCTGCCAACGCTCATCATTCATTAAAGCACATTCCCTGCCAACGTCTTTACTTTACTTTTATTTCTTTTCTATTCAATTATTTCCAAAACCAACTTCAAAACAAAACAACTTTTTCTTAATGCAAGTAACAATCAAAGACAATTGAATTCCAAGTCAATCTTTGTGGGATCGATACTCAGCTTAACTATTGTATTACTTGCAGACCGTGTATGCTTGCACGCAAAATACCCATCTTGGCACTGTTTTATACTTTTCCAATGCATATCTTCTGCCCCTTTTGCCAACACTTCACCTAGAGAGTCTACAAAATTCATGTATCCGATGTGGTTTGATGAAAGAAATGAGATAGAGAAAGGATAACTTGTAAGCCAATATAATGGATTGATGTGTCATGTTGATGGATTGTTGTATAATGTGATTTATACATGTGAATACTCTAAGCTTTGCATATAGGATGTTATGAATGGGAAGGCTTAAATTGAGGGTTTCATATGGTATTATGTTGTAGAATTGTAACCCCCTTGACCCTGTCTATTCTCAAGGCTAAACCAAGTGAGCTATATTAGGGTTTATCGAGACAAACCCAGAAGATTTACATTCAAAATAGTCTATTTTTTTCTTTATCTTATCTAAATGCATATTTAAGTTCTATGGTTTTCATGCCAATTATGGTGAAAGTCCCTAACCAATCGGGCTTCAATTTGACATACAATTGTACAATATCGCGTTATAGGGACTAAAATGTAATTTTTGATATTTAAGAGGACTTATATGAAACTAATGTTACCAATCCTTAATTAGTCATTTTCTATGCATTTAGGTTAATTTACAACTTAAAATAACCATCCAAACTCATTTAATTGCATCTACAAGAAACAAGGACTAAATTGCAAAGAAATTAAACTTCAGAAAGCATCTTAACCAACTTAACGGCTGGTGTATCGGTACAGGGATCATCCGTATCGCAACGGGGTCAAACTAAAAGGGCGTACCAATACGGTCCTCAAGTGTATCGGTACGGGTATGTGTTCTCAAAAATATGGAATTCCAGTAGCTAAAGGCCGTACTGATACGGCTTTCCATGTTCCAAAACCAGGCTTATTTACCAATTATGTGTACCGAAACGGTTACCAGGCGTAACGATATGCCAAGGCAATTTTTCTAGATTGAGCCAAGATAGGTCCCCGCGTACCGATCCTTGAGGACTCGTACCGGTATGGTCAGACCTGTAATGACCTCTTGGTCTAACATATAACATTTTGGCTCAATCTAACACACTCCAAACAACATATAAACATCATATAACTTCACAATCATCAATTTCTCAAAAATAGCAGCAAGGTAGAAGATCATTCTCAACATGGCATACTCAAGACAAAACCCTATAGGCATGATTTCTACCCAAGCATGCTTAATCACTCCCAACCCCTCAAAACCATATGATAAGCTTCATACAAGTCCAAAACATCAAATCCAACTTATACAAATAGAGAGTACTCAAAATCAATCTCCCTAACACAACTTGGTCACATTGCCCCTTATTACTACTTAGCGTTTGTAAAACCATACTTTGAAATTGTTCTGACCCTTGGATCTCCTCTTGCTCACTCGCTATCCAGATTGGGCTATTTCTTTGCATTGATGAGAAAAGAGTGTGTTAGTTTAATGCTTAGTGAGGAAATCGTAAAAACACTCATCAATGCATTTAAAACAATTTTAATTCAAACCAAGTATACATGTCCATGGTAAAACATCTCATGCTTCTACAATCTCTTTCGAATGCACATTTAAATCATTTGAAACACATGTATCATGGATTCCAACACAACCCTCAATTTAAGCTTCACATTCCAAAATCTCAATATAGCAAGCTTAAAAAGCTTCATATGTATAAATCACATTATACAAAACATAATCCATTTCTCATGATATAACATCTTATATATTGGCATTCAAGTGACTCAAAACAAGTCTCTTTCCAACTTACAAAAGCACATCGGATACATGGATTTCACAAGTGGTTCCTACGACCACTTAACAAACATCTAACTTGAGCATACGACATATTTAAGCCTTCAACAGTTATAATGTAAAATCAACAATGGAAGCAAACGCCACATTTAACCCCTCAACCACTATGATTCTCAATCCTCTAGAGGGAAAATACGACACATTTAACCCCTCGACCGTTGTGGTTCTCATGGTGGATAAAATGGCACACTTACATCCCCTTGACACACATAAAGCGACTTTTTACAGTGCACTTTAAACCCTATGGGATACCAACTATATCCGATAATATTTTACCATAGCCACTTGCCAATATACTCATTAAAACCACATTAGCTTACTATTTTACATATGCATCAGTTCAACCATTTTTCAATACATTAAATCATGTATTCTAGCATCCTCAACATGCTTTCATAAATCATTTGCTTTACATAAAGCTCAACATGAATAATCATTTGCAACATCTTTTGATTTCAAAACATGCATATAACAGTAAGTAATCAAGTCTATAAACATGTGCATGAGATTGTATTTTGTAAAATTGAAAACGAGATAGAGCAATACTTAATTCTGAGCTTAGATAAGTGTTTCAAACCTATTCTAAATTCCCACAACTTCTTTCAAAACCTTTATAGAGTAGTAAAACACATTTCCACTCACCGACAACCAATCGCCCACTTGTCGATACACGATCAAGTTTCCAAGGCTTCCGCAACGTCTCCAAAAGCCAAAGGATTCGATTCCCCTGCTTTACCCAAACAAAAATAGATGATTAATGCACTTCCATGCATTTTAAATCCCCAGCAAACAAAAAACACAACTTTGCCTCCCTTAGATCCATCAAACGCCTAACTAAAACAACCGAAATCAACACCAAACTTCATCTAAACAAAGCTCAGCCAAAGCCTAATGATTTTAACATCTTAACAACATCAACTTACATCCAAAAACATCCTAAACTCGTCCGTATACCTCCAACAACACCACAACACCAAGATCACATAAAAAACCAACTATAAACAACCTAGAAAATTAGCATTTCACATAGTTTCCGGATTCCTTTAACTAAACTTTCATTTTTACATTAAAACACATCTTATAAGAGATCTAAATCAATTAGATTCATTGCAAAAGAGATCCAAATTAGTTTTTATTCGATTTCCACACAAAACTCAATTTGATTACCAAATCCAAGTTTAAATCATAATTCCATAATATAAATCAGTAACAAAGGATCAAGAACTTGGAAATTTTAATAAAGAATCTTTAATTAGAGGAGAGAAATGAAAATCACCTCTAATTGCTGATTTCTCCCTTAATTGGCAAATTTTGGTTGAAATCTAAGTAGATTTTGCAATAGAAATTGAAGAAATCAATTAGGAAAAAAAAGGAAATCAATAGGAATTGAAGAAATCAATTAGGAAAAAAAAGGAAATCAATAGGAATTGATTCCTGAGAATTTTGGAGTGAAAATCTTAGTTTGGCTGTTGGGAAAGTTAAGAGAAAAAGTTGGAAGAAAAGTAGTTATGTAAGAGAGTGATTTTGCAAAACTAAAATTTCTTTTATTAAATCCTATTTTATTTTAATAATAAACCAATTTAAAAACACTTTATAATAGCCTAAATTAAGGCAAAATATGATGGAAAATTTTGGGTAAATAGCTCATTAAAGATTCTAAGTTTTGACCATTTTATGATTTAGTCACCAAAAACAATTTTGTAATCTTTTCATTTTAGTCACTAGACCAAAATGTCTCAAAATCAGAATTAATTACTTAAAATTGAATTTACCAAAATAGTTAAAATACCAATTAAGTATTTTATAACATTTTTCCATATTTTATTTTAACCAAAATTTTTTATAAGATTTAATTCCCGAAACTACTCGAATTGCCTAATCCGGTTCTCCTGAACCGTCTAATTGATCCGATTAACTTCTAGGCCCAATTTTCGGGTGTTACAAGAATCTATGATACATGTTGCATATGGTTTAATATGCATGTTTTGAAAAGGATTAAGTGCATATGTTAAAAGTAATGCATGATGGTTTTTGAATAAAACGTTTGCGAATGGTTTTGGAAATAAACCGGGTTTAAAATGCATTGGATGATGTTTTGTGTTTGAGAACTCCTCACTAAGCATTACGTGCTTATGCTCTCTTTATCATCAAAGCAGATTAGTGGATTGAAAGGCGGCAAGCAAGCAAGGAAGAACATCCTTATTTGAACTATACATAGTAGTAATAAGAACAATGTGTCAAATGTTGTTTTGGGAGGGTTGTTTGCTAGACTCCCTTTTTGTACAAGTTTCCTATGTTGGTTTGGATTTGTAATTGGTTTAAAGTGCTTGATATGTGGATAGATTTATGTTTTGGATGTTGCTTAGGGAGCATGTGTTAACCTTGCAAAAAGGATATATTTCATGCCTTTTTACGTAGATTATTGTTTGGTTTCAAGCTCATTTCATTGAATATAGTTGCATTTTAGTTTATATAGTTGCATATGGTGGTGTTTGTTTGGTTGATTATATATATTTATGAAATTGATGTTGCTTTGAGAGAAAGGGTTTGTTTTGGTATGGTAACGTGCATGTTAGTTAAGAAGAACTGCTGGGGGAAGGAAATTATATTGCAGCAATTAGGATAGAATTTATAGGCGCAAAAAAGACAAAGAAAGAAGATATTTTGCAGCCCACATGTGAACCCCTCACCAGCCAGTTGTGACACACGTGTGAAGGGAATATTCCCTAAGGCACACAAAGAATTAAGGGCACAAAACCCTAGGAGACCCACTATATAAAGGATAGGACACCCACATTTAAGGGAGAGCTAGAAAAAGTGCTTTATGAGATAAGAAAGAGAGAAGAAAAAGGTGATTGTCCTTGTTCTCCTTCATTTTGGGTGTCCTCCATTGTCGAAGCTCCAAGGGAAGATCTTGTTGGCCATTGAGAGAAGCAACAAGCTTAAGGCGGTTCACGGCAGTCCACGACGGCTTAGGAGTTTTCCTTTACTCTTAGTTGTTCCTAACATTTCCATACTTTTCTGAAATGGGTTGTATTAAACGGATGAAATTGGATGGTATTTGCCCAGTCATGAACTAACTTTAAGTGGATTGTGTTTATTGTCGATGATTATGTTTCTTGTTTGAATGAATGTTTTATCTTTTTCCAGTATCATATATGCTTTGTTCACTGTTTTATTGCTTTAGGTTTGTAAGAGCTTTCGAGAGTTAGCCTTTACCTTAGTTTGATGCTTAATGGTCAAGAGAGTTAAGCTTAGATCTACGTGGACAATAGGGTTGAGCTGAGAGGTTAAACCCTAACTCACGTTAGAGATAAGGATAGAGTTTCAATGACTAAAAGGAGTGGAACTTCAAGGATAGTAGCTTGCTAAGGTTCACGCTGAGAGGTATTACTGTAGCATTCTTACTGTCAGTTTCTTGCTAGAGATAGTTTAGAAACTCATGCGTAAGATCTATATAGCATCTTATAAGCTGGAAATTGTTATGAATTCATGAGAACTAGGCATAGGATTTCTTGATAAACCCAGCCTATCATCTTATTTGAGAGTTTCCACACGTGTGAGGATCTTTGAGTGCTTAAACCTTACTTGAATTCCCTCCAATCCCTGTGGAGACGATCTTACTTATCACTATTATTACTTGTTCGATGTGTATACTTGCACCGATTGCGTATCATTTATAGTACATTACAACACATAACAATTTTTGGCGCCGTAGCCGGGGATTGACAATTGGTGATTTTGAGTTTAGTTTTTTTACCATTTTAATTTTTCTTTTTGTATAAACTTATTTGTTGTTTGTGTTTACTTTCTTTTAGGTGTTGTGCTGTTGCATGACCCGAGGAAGAACTGAAGAACCATTTTCACCTTTCATTCTTGAAATCGAACGTCTTTTTCAACAAAGAAGACATTTACAAATAGCTCAAAGAGCCATGTTCGGAGTTTAAAATCAAGGAGGTCAACCAGTTGAGGATCCAAATGTTGTGGCAAATCGTGGAGTCATAGCTCGCCCACATGCTATTATAGACCATTTAAATCCTATTTTGGATGATCTCAATCCTAGGATTGTAGCTCCCGAGATTTAGGCAGCCCACTTTGAACTTAAACCGGTAATGTTCAACATGTTAAACTCTATTGTGAAATTTGGTGGATCGCTTCATGAAGATGCAAGACAACATATTCGTGCATTCTTGGAAGTTTGTGATTCCTTTAAACAACAAGGTGTGCATGAAGATGTGTTGAAGCTCAAGTTATTTCCTTATTTTTTACGTGATCGAGCACGAGCATGGTTGAGTGGAGTGCCTGCTGGTTCCATGGAGTCATGCATAGATTTATGCAAGAGCTTTTTGTTGTGGTATAATCCACCCAACATGAACACCCAACTAAGGAATGATATTGCTTCCTTTCGTCAAGCTGATGACGAATCGATGTACGAGTGCTAGGATCGATATAAAGGACTGCATTGCGAATGTATGAATCATGGTTTTCACGATTGGACCCAAGTTCTGATGTTCTACAATGGTGTCACTGCTCCTACGAGGATGATGCTAGATGCTTCAGAAAATGGAACTTTACTGGGCAAGTCGCCTGAAGAAGCATTTGATATCCTTAATAGGATAGAAAACAATGATTACCAATTTCATACTTCAAGACTTGGAACGGGGAGAAAAACTCATGGGACACGTGAACTTGATGCCAATGAATTTGTTTCAGCTCAATTGTCAGCCATTACGAATATGTTGAAGAATCTCCAACGTCCTAATAAGGTGAAGGAAGTGAAGGTAGCTACTGCTTGTGTTCGTTGTGATGGGAATCATCATGTGAGCGAGTGCCCCAAAAACCACGAGTGTACCAACTACGTGGGAACATCAATAGAAACAAAAACAACCCCTATTCAAATACTTATAACCCATGATGGAGTCAGCATCCTAATTTCTCTTGGGGGAATCAAGGAATCAACAATACCAGCAGCTCGAATCGGCAACAAAATCTAATTGAACTGCCATGTTTTCAACAAAATATGCCATGGCAAAACAAAAAAGGTTCAGCATCTTCATCGAACAACAATTCTTTGGAAGCTACTTTCCAAGACTTTATGACGACTGTGAAAGCTTTATTTCAAGACCATGTTGTGTCTATCAAGAGCCAAGGAGCATTGCTACAAAGTCATAGTTCATCTTTGAGGGCTTTGGAAACTCAATTAGGTCAAATTACGCAAGCTTTACATGTTCGACCTCAGGGCAGTCTACCTAGTGATACTGAAGTCACTAAAATTAATGGCAAAGAACAGTGTAGTGCACTTACTTTAAGGAGTGGCACCCGACTTACCAAAAAGGATAAGTTTTGGGGGAGAAAGTGGATGATCCCAGCCCCAACACAGTGCATGAAGAACCTATGTTGCAAGAGGATTCAACTCCTGAACAAGACAAGGATGAAGGTTTGATAAGTGACCCTATTGATGGAAGATAGAATATCGATACAGAAAAAGATAGACCCCCACCACCCTTCCCTCAAAGATTGAAGAAGCAGAATGAAGACCTTCAGTTCAAGAAATTTGTAGGTATTCTTGATCAGTTGTACATCAATGTCCCATTTTTGGAGGCCATTGATCAAATGACCACGTATGTGAAGTTTCTCAAGGATATTATCACCAAGAAAATGAAGGCTGAGAAGTGTGAGACTGTTGCTATAGAAAAATAATGCTATTTTGGGTTGATCAAATTGCCCCTAAAAGGAAGAATCCGGGTAGCTTTATCATTCCATGTTATATAGGCGTTAATTATGCGGGGAGAGCATTATGCGATCTTGGATCTAGTGTGAATCTAATGCCCAAGTCAGTCTTTATGAAGCTTGGTATGGGAAATGCAAGGCCTACCACTATTATTTTGCAATTGGCAGACCGATCCCATGTTCGTCCAGAAGGGAGAATCGAAGATGTTGTGGTGAAGGTGGACAAATTAGTTTTCCCAGTTGACTTTATCATTCTCGACTGCAAAGTTGATGATAATGCACCCATTATTTTGGGGCGACCATTCCTAGTCACCGGTCGAATTCTGATCGACTGTGAAAAGGGTGAATTCACCGTGAGAGTGGCTAATCAGAGGGTGACCATAAATGTCTTCAACACCCTCAAATATGTGGATGATTCAGAGGAGTGTCAATGTCTTTAGGACATGGATTCTATAGAAAAAGAGAAAGCTGCAGAATTCTGTTGTAGCAATTTTCTAGAGGTTGAGGATTATTTGATGCTCAATGAAGATGACAATGAGGAGCTCGAGGAGTTTCCAATGGAGGTGCAGCAATCTAGCTTGCTCATAACTAGACTATGTATGCAATTCGAACCTTTAGATTTTGCTGAATTTATTCCTCTGAAACCCTCACTTGAGCATGCACCCACATTAGAATTAAAGCCCTTACCATCACACCTTAAATATGCTTATTTGGGTTGCAATGAAAATCTGCATGTGATAATTTCCTCTAGCCTTAAGCCTGACCAGGAGCATAGCTTGATAAATGTGTTAGCTAAACATAAAAAAGCTTTAGGTTTGACTATGGCTGACTTGAAGGGTATAAGCCCTACTATTTGTATGCACAAAATTTATGCTTGATGAATGCCACAGCAATTTTGTTAAACCCCAAAGAATGTTTAATCTAGTCACGAAGAAGGAGGTGATGAATGAAATAATCAAGTGGCTCGATGATGAAATTATTTACCCGATTTCCAATAGTTTGTGGGTCAGCCCGGCACAATGTTATCGAAAAAGGGAGGCATAACCGTGGTAAGTAATGAGGACAATGAATTCTTACCAACAAGGACCATCACGGGATGGAGGATTTGCATGGACTATCAAAAGCTCAACAAGGGAACCAAGAATGACCATTTCCCCTCTCATTCATTGATCAAATGCTAGATCGATTGGCGGGCAAATCCTTTTATTGCTTCCTTGATAGATACTCAGGGTACAATAGATTGCTATAGCACTAGAGGATCAAGAGAAGACAACCTTCACATGACCCTATGGTACTTATGCCTTTAGATGGATGCCCTTTGGACTTTGCAATGCTCCAGCTACTTTTCAAATAAGCATGTTAGCCATCTTCTCTGACATGGTTGAAGAGTTTTTGGAGATCTTCATGGATGATTTCTCAGTCTCCAGAGATGACTTCGATTCATGCTTGGGTAATTTAACAAAGGTTCTTAAGCGTTGTGAAGAAGCAGACTTAGTGCTCGATTGAGAGAAGTACCATTTTATGGTGGTCGAGGGGACTGTTTTAGGCCACAAGATCTTGAAAAGAAGGAATAGAGGTGGACAAAGCAAAGGTTGAAGTGATCGACAAGCTACCTCCTTCCACTACTGTGAAGGGCATTCAGAGTTTCTTGGGCTATGCAAGCTTCTATCGAAGGTTCATAAAGGAAATCTCCAAGATCTTTAAGCCCTTATGCACTCTGCTACAACAAACCAGCCATTTGTGTTCAATGACGATTACTACAGTGCATTCAAGGAACTGAAAGAGAAACTTATCACAACACCCATTGTTGTTCCTCCAAATTGGACCTCACTATTCGATCTTATGTATTATGCAAGTGACTATGCAGTGGGAGCAGCACTTGGACAACGCCGAGGTAATGTCTTTCATGTCATATATTATGCTAGCCGCACTTTAAATGATGCACAAATAAATTACACAACCGCTGAGAAAGAATTATTGGGTGTTGTGTTTGCATTTGATAAGTTTATAGCATACTTGATAGGCACTAAAGTCATTCTACATACTAATCATTCAACTATTAAGTATTTAGTGACTAAAAAGGATGTGAAACCTAGACTTGTTACATGGATACTTTTCTTGCAAGAATTTAACTTAGAGGTTAGGGAAAGAAAGGGCATTGAAAATCAATTTGTTGATCATCTTTATAGGCTAGAGAACAAGGGTGAAAATAATAATAAACTATAAATTAAGGAGGAACTTCCAAATGAGAAAATATTATTTTCTGCGATAATTTGGTGGTATATTGACATAGTTAACTTTCTCGTAAGTGGTATTTTGCCTCCTGATTTGATTAGCTAGAGAAGAAAAAAATTTAGACATGATGTGCGATTCTACTATTGGGACAAGCCTTACTTATTCAAGCAATATGCTGACCAAATGATTCGAAGATGTGTCCCCGAAGAGGAGCAAAAGGATATCTTATTCCATTGCCATTCATCCTCGTGTGGAGGCCATTTTGGCAGAGCTATGACTGCTGCGAAGGTCCTACAAGCCAGATTCTATTGGCCCACACTCTTCAAGGATGCACATGAATTTCACAAGGCTTGTGACAGATGCCAAAGGACGGGGAATATATCTCGAAGGCATGAAATGCCATTGTAAAGAATCTTGGAGGCGTAGCTTTTTGATGTATGGGGAATAGACTTTATGGGACCCTTCCCTTCATCATTTGGAGATCTCTACATCCGATTAGCTGTGGATTACATGTCGAAATGGGTCGAAGTAGTTGCTACACCAAAGAATAACTCCAAGACAGTTTTGAAGTTCCTTCAAAAGAACATTTTCACAAGATTTGGAGCCCCAGGAGCCATGATAAGTGATGAAGGCACTCACTTCGACAACAAGCTCATTGCCAAAGCATTACAAAGATATAGGGTGCGGCACAAAATTGCTACAGCATATCACCCCCAAACCAATGGCCAAGCTGAAGTTTTCAGTCGAGAGATAAAGCAAATATTAGAGAAGGTGGTCAACCCCAAAAGGTAAGACTGACCCCTAAAGCTTGATGAAGCCTTATGGGCTTATCTAACAGCGTTCAAAACACTTTTGGGAATATCCCCATTCAAGATTTTCTATGGCAAAGCATGTCATCTTCCAGAAGAGCTAGAGCACAAAGCTTATTGGGCCATTAGAAAGCTCAACATGTATGCCCAGGTGGCTGTAGAAAGAATGTTATTGGAGCTAAATGAGATAGAGGAATTTAGAGCCCAAGCTTATGAGAATGCATACCTGTACAAGGAGAAAACAAAGAAGTGGCATAACAAGCATCTTTTGCCACGTCATTTCTCATAAGGCTAACAAGTGCTCCTCTACAATTCTAGGCTTAAGCTATTCCCTGGCAAACTCAAGTCACGATGGTCAGGCCCATATCAAGTGCACAAGGTTTATCCTCACGGTGCTGTGGACATCAAGAACCTTTACGATGACACTATCTTCAAGGTCAATGGACAAAGACTAAAGGCCTACAATGGAGCTTCGATCCTGCGTGACAAGTTATTCTTGCTCTTGCATGGTCCATGAGAGTTTGCATCCCCTCACTCCCTCTATTTTTCTATAGCATTTTTTTCTATTTCCCATATAAATAAATAATTTTGTTTATCTTTATGTTTTTTGTATATTTTGTTATAATTTTGTGTTTCTTTTATTACCCCGTTTCAGACTGTATCCTCTAATTGTAGGTGGCATGCGGGGGACAAGTTTAAGGAATGAAGTTGTTCCAAACTAGGTTAGGGTTTTGTATTTACCCTATTGAATGAAGTTGAAAAGGGATAAAACTTTTCCATGTTTTTGGGCGGCATTAAAAAGGTCAGAAAAGGGGGATTTTATACCTATTTAACTTTCAAAACCCTACCCCATCATTACACTTTTCAGATTCTCTCTCCCACTTTTTACTTTGCATTAACTACCCATCCTATCTCTCCTCTTCCCAAAACCCTATAACCGTCACCTCTACTCTCTCTCCCATTGCTTGTGTCAGTTTCTTTTTCATTAAAATAGTCTTCCTTCTTTCATCATACTTCTACTTTACTCACTTCTTCTTTTTCAACTCATCTCCTTCTTAATCTTCTCCAACACAAATTCACCCCTAAAACTTAATTTCCCCTAAAAATATTTACCCCTTCCTCCAATAATGGTTCACTGCAAGAATATGATCGGCGCCTCTAGTGTTGCACAAGCTCGGCCATCTATTGAAATCAATAAATTTTACGACAACACGGCCAAGTTTTGCTTCTAACAAATCAAAAAGAGAAAGGTTTTCCCCGAACAAGGGTTTATCTTCCCTTTGGAAGGTGAAGAGGGTTTTGACAATGAGGTGATGGATGTTATCACTAAGCAAAACTGGGAAACCTTTTTCAAGCACCCAGATTCCATCTCCGTGCAGTTGGTAAGGGAGTTTTATGCTCATCTCACAAGTCCCACACAGTTTGGTATATATGTGCGAGGGGACCATATTAAGTTTATCGCTGTGGCGATAAACAAGTTCTATGGGCTAAAGAATGTTGTAGATCAACACACATCTTTTGTTGAAGCCGTTGATGCCCAGACGTACAATAAAGTCCTTAAGGACTCATGCTTCAAGGGAACTGTGTTGGACCCAACCAACAAGACAGTGGAGCGAAGGCGTTTGAAGACCAATGCCAAGTTATGGAACCACTACATCAAGAATCAGTTAATGCCAACCTCTTACCACACAGCCGTCACCCTAAATAGCCTGCTCCTTCTGTACTTCATTCTTAATGTGAGGTCGATTGACATGGGGAAGATTATAGTGGATGAAGTTTATGCCTGCTAGAAGAGGAAATCTAGCCCCTTGATCTTTCCTAATCTGATCACGGCCCTCTGTCGAAAGAATGAAGTTTATGAAGACTCGGAGGAGGATGAAGTGCTCAAAGGGAAGCAAGTATTGACCCTTGACCAAATCCCAGGGCTGAAGAGATTTGATGAAGATGCCCCAGCAGAGACTGTTGATGGCGGAGCCAAGACTTTTGTTGCAACGAGAATTGCCTCTTTGGTAGCCTCTACCAGACGTATGAAAGCGGAGATGGAAGATATGCGCAGCAACTTGCATACTTTCTTCAAGTATGTCAAGGAGAAGGACATTGTGATGAACTCCTACTTTAAAGAGATGTTGCCGCACATAACAATTGATTTACCTCCCTTTCTAGAGGCCCTATTAGTTACACTGAAGAACCATCCTCCGCCCAAGAAAGCACTTGTCCCGTGTACAACCCCTACTGCCACATCCAATGATCGCACATCGAGACAAAGTAAAGGAAAAGCCCCAATGGAAGCCCCGCCAATTGAAAACCCTATAAATGTTCCGATCACCATCGAGGGTTACGATGAGGAGATGGTTGATGACACCCTTATCCCTGTGCAAGCTCAAAAACCAAATGCCACAATGAGAGCAAGGCGGCACCTGAAGCGATCTGCTGGTCATATTTGGAACACTCCTACTGAGAGGAGTGCAGTTTGGGATAACCCGCAGGACCAGGACAACCAAGATGAGCAAGACCACCCATCACTAGAACCAGCAAAGCCTGGGGAGCCCATCGCCACTCTAAAAAAAGAAGTGTGTAAAGCATAAGGCCACCAAGACAACAACACCAAAGTAGAACCGTAGTGAGGTACCTCACATTGCATTTTATATAGTTCAGTTAGTTAGTTTTCATACATTGGGGACACTGCATCCTTCAAGTTTGGGGGTGTTAGTAGTTAAGCATTTGCATCTGTAGTTAGGAACAGGTTTTTGCTATGGCATTTTGTTTTGTTTAAATACAGTTTTTATGAATAAATTAAGGATATCCAATGATGAGTATTTAATTTTTGTGGCTATGATTTGTTTGAATAATCATCACTGTTGAGATTGGTAGAACTGACTTTAAGGCTTGATGTTTTGCGATTAAATTGTTACACGATTGCATGTTCTCTATGCTTAAGGTTGTTACAAAATTTTTATGAAAGAACTCTTGCATGCCTTAGTATGATTGATCTTAATGAAATTGAATGAATGCTTAGTGCATGCATTGATTGTGAATAAATGCTTATGCATATTTGTAGAGGGTCACTCCGCTTTGCATGGTTTGCCTGGATACTACATTTTAATAAATGGCAGTCATAGCAAATGAGTGAATGAAAGTTGTCATGGGATGACTCTACTTACTAGCTCGGGGATGAAATGTTTGCTCCATATTCATCTAGAGTTGAGGACGATAGTTATGCTGAGTTGGCACCCTTCGAAATAGTAAAAAAATTATTAAAAATTATGAGAGTGAGCTTGTGCTTAATTGATTAATAGTTACTAGGGTATAATAGAGAACTTGCCTAAAATTTTTCAATCTCTGTTAAGCATAGATTGGATGCAATTACGCACACACATGCAAGGGATCTTGTCCTAAGGAAAAGTTTTTACAAATCTCAAAACTGTCTAGCTTGTTGAGGCCTATATTTTTTCGAGGACTAGAATTTATGCCATAGAACTATCATGATTTGAACCTTGCCATAGCATTTTCTTTGTTTTTCTCTACTCATTGCTTGAGGACAAGCAATAGCAAGTTTGGAGGGTTGTTTGCTAGACTCCCTATTTGTGAAAGTTTCATATGTTGGTTTGGATTTGTAATTGGTTTAAAGTGCTTGAGATGTGGATGGATTTATGTTTTGGGTGTTACATAGGGAGCATGCCTATAGACTTTTTGGATGATTGTGTTAGACTTGTTAGGGTTGCTTTAATTGCTGGTATGTGGTCTCTAAGCATGCTTATGATGTTTAGATGATGTATAAATATGTTTAGATTGAGCCAAAGTGTCATATGTTGGACCTAAAGGTCATTGTAGGTCTCTGCATATCGGTACAGGTACCTAAGGATTGTAAGCGGGGTCTGGTAAGGCTCAAATCATCGAAAAATAACAAAGGGTATCGGTTTGCCTAGCCACCGTATTGGTATGCCTTAAGGGAAATTTTATACTATGTCGGTACACTGGTTTTCTTGCTGGTACGCCCTCTTCTTCATTTACGAGCTTTATAGATACGCAGGATGCCGTATCGGTAAGGGGTTGGATAATTAGAATTCTGAGTTTTAAGAAATTGCAAGGGGGATCGGTACAGGGTCAAGACCATATCGATACGGGTGGATCAACACACCGTATCGATACGGGGTGTTCTTGTATCGATACAATTAGTAATTATGGTAGTTGATACGTATCGATATGTCATTCCCGTATCGGTACGTCCTGTTGAATTTGTTCTTATCTGTTTGCTGAAGTGTGGAAATCTTTCAATTTAGTCCCTAAATGTTATGTATGCAATTGAATGAGTTTCAATTATTGTTTTGAAATGGAATTTAACATGTGAGCATGGAATTGAACTAATAACGAATTGGTAACCTAAATTTCAACGAAGACCCTTTAATTTGTTGAAATTACATTTTAGTCCCTAATGTGCATTTTTTAGCAATTGAACCCTATTTTGAAATTTTATTTCAATGTAACATTTATGCTGAAGCATGTTCATCGTAGGGAATTAATCAAAGCATTTTGACAAGATAAAAAGATAAAATGGATCAATCTAGGTTATTAGCTCGGGTTTGCTTCGGCAAACCTAATATGATCATTTTAGTTCTGTTTCGGCTAGGCCAGGCTAAGGGGATTACATCTTTACTGGATTTCGTACCTACACAGAGCTTCAGTGATTAAATGGCATTTAAAATGGGTACCTTCATCATGTATGATGGCTATGGAGGCACTGAATCTTGTAAAGATATACTTGTGTAGAAACTTGGAAAATGCCTTGGCATCATTTGTTGGCAAAACAACCCACTTCAAGACATAATCGACTGCCACTAGAATATAAATATTACCGAACGATGGGCGAAAAGAACCCATAAAGTCTATCCCTCATACATCAAATAGCTCTACAAGCGTGATGTTCTATAGTGGCAATTGATGTTTAATAGAAATGTTTCTAGTACGTTGGCATCGGTCGCATGCCTTGGAAAAATAATGGGCATGTTTGAACAGTGTAAGCCAGAAAAATCTTGACTATAACACTTTAGCCACTGTCCTTATTCCAGCAAAGTGTCTTTCATATGGTGTTGCATGGCAAAGTTGAATATTTCTTTGTTCATCCTTTGGCCCACAACGACAAATGACTTGGTCGGCACGTTGCTTGAATAAGAACGACTCATCCCAATAATATTGTTGAACAACCCTCAAAGATCACTTCTTGGCATTGCTTGCGTCGTCTAATGGCAATATTTTGCTGACCATATAGTTGACTATGTCGACATACCATGGAATAATAGTGATTGCAAGCAAATATCATTAAGGAAATCATCTCTAATAGTAGATGTATTACCATCCTCGTGATAGTGCTCTAAATGAGATAGATAATCAGCTACCTAATTTTCACTTCTCTTCTTATCTCGAATCTCGAGGTCAAACTCTTGCAACAAGAGTGTCCATTGGATTAGTCTAGGCTTGGCATCCTTTTTGGCCAAAAGGTACTTAAGTGTCGAATGGTCTATGTATACCACAACTTTATTACCCACCAAGTAAGATCTAAATTTGTCAAACGCAAAGACAACTATAAGGAATTCCTTCTCAGTTGTAGTGTAGTTAAGCTTGGTCTCATTTAATGTGCGGTTGGCATAATAAATGGTATTGAAAATTTTTCCACTCCTCTGTTCTAACACAGCTCCAATGGCATAGTCGTTGGCATCACACATTAGCTCAAATGGCATTCCAATCTGGTTCCACAACTATAGGGGCATTAATCAACATGTCTTTTAATTCCTGAAAGGCTTTCAAACAAGAATCATCAAATGGAAAAGTGGTATTCTATTCCAAAAGTAACCATAAAGATTTAGAAATTTTTGAGAAATCTTTAATGAAATGGCGATAAAAACCTGCATGTCCCGAGAAACTTCTAATACCTTTGACGCTTGTGGGTGGTGGCAATTGTTTGATTACCTCAAACTTTACTTTGTCAACTTCCAGTCCCTTCTTGGTCACTTTATATCCTAGAACTATGCCTTTCTTCACAATGAAGTGGCATTTTTCCCAGTTCAGGACTAGGTTAGTTTCAATACATCTTCGTAGAACAAGTTCCAAACTCTAAAGCCATTCCTCGAATATTTTCCCAAACACTGAGAAGTCATCTATGAATACTTCTAAGTTGTTGTTGATCATGTCTGAAAAAATTGATATCATGCAACGCTGAAATATTGTCGGGGCATTACACAATCCAAAAAGCATTCTTTGAAAAGCGAATGTCTCATATAGACAAGTGTCAAAGGTATTAAAGTTTCATGTAACCTATGCACACCATTCAACCTGTCACGATCCTCGAGGTGATCAACTCATCTTTGTTGTTTTGGACCATGTTCATTTCACCCTTCTTTGGCAGACATTGCATTGGACTGACCCATGATCTATCAAAAATGGGATAAATTATCCCAACATCTAGCCACTTTATTACTTTTTTCTTGACTACCTCTTTCATGCCAGGATTCAGTTTCTTCTGGGCTTCGATTGTTTTGCCATGGTAATCCTCTAAAATGATGTGGTGCATGCATATTGATGGGATTATCCCTCGAATATCAGCCAAGGTCCATCCCAAGGCTTGCTTGTGATTGCCCAATGTCTCCGGCAATCTCTTCTCTTGGTCATCAGTCAAATCGGCAGCAATGATCACTGCAATATGAAATTATCTCCCAGGTAAGCATATTTGAGGTGGCTTGGCAAAGGCTTCAATTCCAGTTCTGGTGGCTCCTCAATAGATGGTTTAGGTGCCTTGATTTCTCTAACATCCAACTCAAGTGGCTCAAGTCTACTAAAATAACTCATAACTTCATTCAGCACAGTTGGTTCTTCATATTCTCCATTCATTATATCATTATCATCCAGTTTTCTGGCATCATTATTAGTGTCTTAGAAAATCTATGGCATGTCCACAGTGAAAAAAGATTCCATCATCTCAACAACTTGGCATTCCTCGGGATCATATGTACACTAAAGAGCTTGAAATACGTTAAATGTAACCTATTGGTCATTCATACGCATAGTAAGCTCACCTTTTTGAACATCAATTGAAGTCTTACATATGGCAATGAATGGTCTTCCTAAAATTATTGGGACAATATCATCACCCTCATATTCTAAGATAATCAAATCAGCTGGGAATATGAATTTGTCTACCTTTACCAACACATCCTCAATCTTACCATTGGGATGTGCATAAGATTGATCTACTAGCTGAAGTGTTATTGTGGTAGGTTTGGCCTCAATTCTAACCTTTCTGAAAACTGTCATTGGCATCAAATTGATGATGGCACCCAAGTCACGCAGTGCTTTACCAATGAATCTGTTACCAATTGTGTAGGGAATAGCGAAACTTCTCGGATCTTTTAGTTTTGGTGGCAATCTATTGGTTATCATTGCACTGCATCCTTCAGTGAGAGCAACCGTATCGAAATCACCCAAATTTCTCTTTTTGGACAATATGTCCTTCATGAATTTAATATAGTTGGGAATTTGTTCAAGAGCTTATACCAATGTCATATTGATTTGCTGTTGTTTAAGGACTTCCAAAAAGCGCTTAAATTGTTGGTCTTGCTTGTGTTTTTGGAGTCTTTATGGAAATGGTGGTGGTGGATAAGCAAATGTCCGCTCCACTGGTTTTGCCAAAGTTGCGATGGAATTAGATTGAGGTCTGCATCAAATTGAGGTTTGGAACCATCAATTCTTGCCCCTTCTTTCTCAACTTTCTTGGGTTCTTCTACTAACACCAACTCCTCGTTCTGGCAATTAGTTAACTATTTGACAAGTGTCTCAGTCTCGCATTGTTTTCCACTCTGAAGAGTAACTGTTTTGCATTGTTCTCCACTTTTTTGCTGAGCACCCTTTGTATCGCTTGGCAAATTTCCATGAGGTCTGTTACTGAGTGCGTTGGCAATCTGCCCCAGTTACACTTCCAAGTTTCGCACGGATGCTGCTAAACTCTGGATAGTGGTATCATTTTGTTCCATGTACTCTGTTAAAGAATTTCTATGGTTAGATCTCTACCCTGATTGGAAATTGTTTTGTGCTCTATGTGGCATTGTATTCTGGTTGAATCCTGACGATGCATTGTTGTTCTGCCATTGGGCATTAAATTGGCTACCTCCCTGATTTGCCCATGAAAAGTTGAGATGATGCTTCCAACCTGTATTATAAGTATTAGAACGTAGGTTAAAGTTATGATTGAAATTGCCAATAAAATTTACCGATTTGGGGCTTGATGGACATTCATCCACATGATGATCCTCTCCACAAATAGAGCGGAATGGTTCCAGTGCCTTTACTTCTCAGACTTTAGTAGGCTTTTGCATTGTCTTACTCTGTTAGTGAGGCTGGAAATTTGAGCATTGATAGATGCAAGTGCATAAATCTCTAGTTTTCCACCGGTTTTTGTTCTGGTTCCCAGCCTAGCAGTAGGATACTAGAGGTTATTGACGAAAATCCTTTCCAGGATGTCAAATGCCTCCGTATAATTCTTATCTAACAACGAACCATTTGCCGAAGCATCAACCACGGTCCTGGCATGAGTATTGAGTTCGTTATAAAAGGTCTCCATTTGGGTCTAAGTAGGGAATCCATGCATGGGACATCTCCTCAATAGGTCCTTGAAATGCTCCTAGGCATCATAAAGTCTCGTCATCAGCCTGCCTAAAAGTAATGATATCAGTCTGCAGCTTGACATTAAGTTTAGGTGGTTAGAATCTCAGAAGGAACTTCTGGCATAATTTTGCCCATGAAGTGATTGAATCAGGTGGCAAGAAACATAGCCACAATTTTGCTCTATCTCTCAAGGAAAATGAGAAGAGCCTCAACTTTACTGTTTCTTCAACTAAACCAGGTTGCTAAAATAGTTAGCAAACTTCCATGAATTGCTTCAAGTGTTACCTTGGGTCTACAGTAGGTGGTCCATCGAATTGAACTACATTCAATAGCATTTGAATCATTACCGGTTTAAGTTCAAAATTAATTGCATTTTCCTCTGGATCAATTAGTCTAGGCATCAAATTGTCTATGGTTGGTGCCAAGTGTTCTTTGATAGGTCTTTCTTCTGGATTATCAGTAGCGACAGCAGGAGCGGGCGGTATCCCATTGTGTATTGGTGGATTCTCAAGGTTGTTTGGTACACTAACTACTCCACCTTGTTCGTTAAAAGCCATTTCTTGAACTTTCTTTTTCAATCTGCGTTGGGTTCTTTCAATCTTTGGGTCGTATGGCCAATATTTCGTCGCAGTGTGGCTCCTGATCATACACCAAGCGAAACAAAATAAGTAAAATAAAAAAAGTAAAAATCAAAACAATAATTTTCGTTGCAATCCCCAGAAACGGCACCAAAAACTTGTCGACTAACTAACGCTTGGCAAATAATTGAAGAATTAATGTAAATATACTAGAAAATAATGCCAAGTTTAGGTCTTTTTGCGTGCAAGTATACACGGTCAGTAAGTAATAGAGTAGTGAGCTGAGAATCGTATCCACGGGGATTGTCCAAGAATTAAATGCCATGATTTTACTTGTGAATTGGAACAAATGAGTTTGAATTGGAATCCAGATTTTGGATTAATAAAAATGACTAAGGACGATATTCAATAAAAATTCATTCAGTTTGGCAAACAAATGTATTCAATAGATGGTTGGCGTTAGCAAGGGATGCTTGGATTTCACGCTAGCTTTGGCAGTAATTAATAACTTTCAACCTTGATTTTATTGCCGAGAAGATTTTAAGTAGTATTGCCTCTGTCGATGGCAATTCCCTAAGTTAATTATCTCTAACACCTATATGTCTATAGTGTTGTTAACAGAAAAATTAACTTGGCAAAGTTTTAATTTTTACTCCTAAGGGGTAGATTCACTTCCGAAGTAAGCTCATCTACTTGAACATCTTCTATTGAAGTTTCTCACTTTACTACCTATCAATTTATCGTTATCTCTTAAGTTTGTTAAGATATTAAGGGATAATAAGCATGCAATGTCAATTGTCATATGGCAAAAAATATATGAAAATAAGTACTAGGAAGGTAGACAAAAAATTGTCAAAGCATTCAATTATTAAAAACTGCAAAACAACTAAGCGTTCATCGTAAAAACATCCCCAACCAACTTAAGAAAATTAGTTCATTGTTGGGGGAACCATAAACATATCATCGTTTTCAAATAACACCATCATAAAATCATAATTAAAATAAAGAGAAATGGACAAAGAAAGAGATTCGTCGATGCAGTCCTTCAATGGATCCAGAGCTCTCGGTCTCAGCCTGGTCGAACCACAGTTTGCCATCTTTTCTCTTCACCACGGTGCAGCCCCCTTGGCTCATTGATCGACTTCCATTAAATAGGCACTCGTGAAAAAGCCTAGGTTAGGTTTCTATTTGAATGTTTGATGCGCACAAAGATAAGCGTGTTATCTCTTTATCCTTTTATCCTCTCTTTTGAAATTAGGGCTGACTCGATCTTTGCTCAACGGCTAACTAAATCGGCATCCTCATCCTTCTTTTTCCAACCAAGTCTGGCAATTATCGCCCGGCTTTTGCCAACTCGACTTGGCATTTCTCTTCTGGTCCTCTTGTTTTTTGTTCTACTCTGCCAAACCTGTCTTGCTCCTGCCAGTGCTGTCCTGCTCCTAACCTGCCTACCACAGCAAGGAAATACACCTTTACTTTGGCAAAGAAAACATTCTTTGACTCCTATATGCAAATGCATGATTCTACTAGCTAAATGCACAAATATGTAATCAAAGTCAAGCTAAATCATGATAATATATATATAGTACTTTTGAGGTGTTAACAATGAGTATAGAGTAAACATCATCTATCGATATGTATTACTAATCATATGTACTGATATGTACTGTTAGGGGTGCTTATCGAGCGAGTTGATCGCGAGTTGAGTTATGCTCGATTTGTGCTCGTTAAAAAAAATCTCGTTGCTCGGCTCAACTCGTTGCTCGTTAAGCTCGATAAAATTTTGCTCGACTTGTGCTCCTTAAAAACTCTCGTTGCTTGACTCGACTCGTTGCTCATTAAGCTCGCCAAAATTTATCTTGTTTTTAAAAATATAGGTAAAATCTAGTAATACTATTAGAGCTTAATATAATGTATAAACATACAAATTCAGAAAAACGTGAGGACTGAGGAGATAAATAAACGAACATGTCATGACCGAGTTAGAAGTGAAATCAATTGTAGACACTAATACAATAAGATCTGTTCTTCATAGATAATCTTGGGATTTGCAATCCCAGGTAAGATCAGTTCAGGATCATGGGATTTTTTTCTCTCATATAAGAAGGGTTGTTGTACAAAATGTACTTCTAAGTAATTGCCCCTTAGATCCTATATCTATCTATATGAAGAAGAAATCATGTAACGAAGGGGATTCTTATTTGTACAAATGGTACTTCGAGCTTGGAACGAGCAAGAAGAAATTAATGAGTCTTTTTTATCTTTTGAGTTGTTCTGCCAGATCGGTCGCTCAAGACCTTTGGTCTCTTACCCGGACCCGATAAAAAATGGGATCACTTCTTGGGGTTCATTAAGAATGATTATGATCTAGTTCATGGTGTATTAGTTTCTTAACAATTTTCGATGAACAACAAAATAGTTCAGTTTTTTAACCTTCAATCATAATTTTTATATGAGAACCGAAGACTTTTTTTCTTTTCTACTTGTATACATAAAGTAATAATAAAAGAAAAATAAAGGCTAATTATTTTATTTTAATTTCTTATTAATAAAAAGGTTTAATGCACTTTTCCCCTAAACTTTACATGTTTTTCCAACTTGCCCCCTAAAGTTCATTTTGGCCACTTTTGCCCCCTAACGTTTTCGACGTTATCCATTTTATTTAAAAAGCTAACACCGTTAAAAAACTGTCTTAGCCAATCAAAAAATGCCACGTCATTTTTCCTTTATTTTTAAATTTTAAAATAAAATAAAATAAATATATTAAAATATTTATTAATTTAATTATATTTCCCAAAATCCCAAAACAACCCATCTTCATCCCGCGTCATCTTCTTCCCCAATTTTCATTTCTTTTACAGTTCTCTCTCTACGGGAATGAGAGGGAGAATAGATTCACACACTCAGAATTTACACCCCACTCACCCACCACTCATAAACATCGAACCCCAACATTTGATATCAGCTTTGTTTAACGACGGCAAGTCATGTGGACTGCTATCATAAACATTTGATATCACCGCCACCAACTTCTGCCCTCCGAATTACGCACTCCCGAGTGACAATGGCGGTTGGTGTAATCCACCCTGACTACATTTCGACATGGCTCAACCCGCATTCGAGACCATAGCTCAATACAGGGTTGGAATTGCACCGGTCCTGTACAGGAGGTATGTCCACTGTTTTCATTCCGCCATAAAAAACATGAAGATTAAACACTTCTTGAACATTGGTAATCTGAATAATTTGTTTTTTTGTGTTTGCTAGGGTTACATGCAGGAGAAAGGGAGGCATGAGATTCACCATTAATGGAAGGAATTATTTTGAGCTGGTGCTGATATCAAATGTTGGGGGTGCTTGAGAGATTTCCAAGTTATGGGTAAAGGAATTTTTTGTTGGTGACTGAACTTGCCGAGGAATGACGATGGAGGAAGAAGATGATGGGATGAAGATGGGGTGTTTTGGGTATTCTGACAAATATAATTAAATTAATAAATATTTTAATATATTTATTTTATATATTTTATTTTAAAATTTAAAAATAAAGAAAGAAAATGATGTGGCGCGTTCTGATTGGTCAATACAGATTTTTTTAACGGTGTTAGCTTTTTGGGGTGAAATGGGTAATTGAGAAAACATTAAACTTTAGGGGGAAGTGCATTAAGCCTAATAAAATTAACTATTTAAATTTTGGGAAATACAAAACATTTTAGAAATTTGAAATAAAATATTTTATTGGTAAATAAAATAGCAAGTCATTAAAATTTTTTAGAGTTTTTAATTAGCATTTAAACTTCTTAAAACATATTTTTTTAAGGTAGCTAATAAAAATCATAAAAAAATCATTAAAAATAATGAACTGCTCTTGAAATTATCGAGTCGAGTTGGGCCTTGCTCGACTCGACTCGCTAAGATTTTGAGTCGAACTCAAATTTGAGTCGAGTCAACTTGAGTTGAGTTTTGACCGAGTCGAATTTGAGCTGTTTTCGAGCTGCTCAACTCAATAAGCACTGTTATATACCATTAACTGTTTTAATAACTTTGAAATCATAGGAACCTAAAGCGTGATTATTCTTTTTTAGAATAAAATATATTAAAACATTTTATGCCATTTTTTCAGATATTTAATTAAAAATAATAATATTTTGACAATTTTACGCTTAATCAAGCACACCCTTAGTGCTCAGCTAGATAACTATTACTTTGACAATTTCTTTTGGACGTAATTGCCCCATATATTTCTAATTTATGCTCAGTGTCAATTTAGTAATCTGTTTGAATATTAAATGTCAGCTCGAATTTAACTTGAAACATGTTTAAAATACTTAAATTAAATATTAAATATGGGTATACATATTGCATGGATAGTTTGAATCTAACATGTAAAAGATAAATTGAGTCATTAAACTTTGTTAAGGCTATTTGTTTCTTTTTTACTTATAACACGTAATACCCAAGTTATCCGTACAATAGGTATACAATGTTTAAAGTTTGATCCATATGTTCTAAATATAGTAAATATATGAGCAAACACATTTGACTGATTGGTCAAGCTGTTCATCTTTATTCCCTCATATTCCTTTAGATCATCGGTTTTAGACTCACTAAGAATACCTTCTTCCTTCCCCTAGAGTTCTCCTTCCACTCCCATATAGGTTGGATTAGGATTATAATTAGGATTTATAAAAAAATATAGTAAATATACTTCGAGTCAAGATCTAAACTTATTGTACCCTCAAACTAATGATTAAAATAACAAAAAATAGATTGAAATGATATTAACAGCATAATGATTCGATTAAAATATTTTAAAAGTTCAAAACCAATTTAAAATAAAAAATATATAGTTTTGGACAACTCTTTTACTATGGTCTTGTTTGACATTTAACGGATAACTGATAGCTGATTACATTTGCTGATTTAACTAGCGGATTGTATTAGCTAATTGTATAAAATTGTTTGGGATTGATGATGAAAGGGTTTAAAATTAGGGTTTAAGGTTTAGAATTAGGGTTCATGAAATTGAAAATTTATTTTTAAGATTTATGATTTAGAGTTTGAAATTTAATTTTCTAAATGTTTAGACGTAAAAAAAACACTTGATATAATTTTTGTTCATGAAAATGGTGATTTATCTCGTAGAAACCAAACCATTATCAGTTTTATTAACCGAGATCCGCTTCATCAAGTGTCCATAGCTCACTGGTAGAGCATTTGACCTCATATCACGAGGTAACCGGTTATGAGCCATGAGCCGTCTTATTATAATCGGACGACCAAGTAATACTCCCTCTGTCCCACTAAATTTGTCCAGTATTAATTTTTTAAAAGTCAAAAATTTTAAACTTTGAACATAATTATTTTAAATATTTTAATTAATTAAATTTTATAAAAAAAATATATCTTTAAACTATTTGATTAAAAGTTTTTAAAACATATTTTTTTTATATTTTTATTATTAATAAATTTAAAGCAATAATGAGTCAAAATTAAAAAAATGACTAAAAAGAGTTAATATTGAACATATCCAGTGAGACGAAGGGGTAGTTTAAGAAACTGGTCTGACCAAATCAAAATATATGAACCGTTATCGGTCCACAAAGCGAGTGGTTAAATATGTTAGGAGTGGCGTGGGCCGTGGGGGTGCTGGTTTCAAACTCCAGTTTTCTGTTCGAGCAAATAAACTAGAAATTTAATGTTCATTTAATAATTACAACAATCAAATATGTTTTGGGTAAGGAAAATTCTAAAATGGGTGACTCATCGCTGAACACTATTAATGTAATAAATCGCTAAATATTAATAATTTTTAAATAATTATTAAAAATTTCAAAGGCTCGACATACAGTTAATCATATTTCAAAATAAAATTAAAAAAATTATTCCATAAACTATTCTCGTAGTCTCATCAATAGTCTTACCCATTAAATAAACCAACATCATCTTTATTTTTCATATAATATTTTCTTATAAATTAAAATTTATAAATAATGAAATAAAATTATTACTAACAAAATCGCCGCATTCTAATTTTAACTCGAGCATTGTCAAAATCGCTGCATTCAACCCTCAGCACAAAATATGAGATAACGACAACATATATATGAGCAAACACAACCTTATATTTTGAGGTTAAAAAGCTTTGTACAAACAACATCCAATCTTTGTCTGGTATTGTTCTACCGAACCCCAACCATGCAGCAAAACAATGAAGTATAAATGAAAGCTGTATGCTTCCTGGTGGTTTATCAACAACAAGACCTTGGAACGTTTGACACAATGAATCTCGTGCTTATTAATAGCAAAATCTTGAGTAAAAATTGAAGTAATTAACAACCTTATTGAACCAGGGTTGCATCTAAAACTAAGTAATAAAATGCAGATCTCGTAAAAATTACTCTAAATTAGCGTACTTTAAAACTAGGATGGGAATAAATGAATGGAAAAGCAACCCTTGTTCCTTCACGAAGTGCCTTGGCAACACGAAGGGGAGTTTTCATAAGACCTTCCCGGTAGATATCTTCTCCCAGACCCTGCAATAGGACTTTGACACTATAACGACTCGGATTTTAGAATTCGTGGGTCGGTTTAACCCGAGCCGTGGGCTTTGCATTTTGGGCCGAGAGTTTGGGCCCTTGAAGGCTCATGGGTGCCTTAGTGGGCTTCCTTTATGTTACTGGGCTTGTGTGTTTGGGTTAGGAAGAGGATTGAGTGGCATTTTAGTAAAATGCTCATTTTATAAAGGGTAAGGCTGAATTTCCATTAATTTTGGCTGCAAAAGGGAAGAGAGGGTGACCTCATTCTTGCCTCCCTTCTCCTCTCATCTCCCTTATTCATCTTATTCTAAAGTTTCAAGACAAAGGCTCAATCTTTGTCATTTTGAGTAGTGATCTCGAAGTTTGGCTTGAGGGAGTTGTTATCAGCATCAAAGAATCTATCTTTTAAGGTAAGAATAGTTGGAAATGGTGGTAAATGAAGAAAATGGGTTCTTGGTGGGGGTTGGAAAAGATGAACGGGAATGGAAGATTTAACCACGTTTCTTGTTGTTAGATTCTTTCTTAGTCATCTTTATCCCTTTTAGCAGTGTTGTAACTTATTTTACAACATTTGATTGTGGTGAAAAAGTTTGGAGAGCTTTCAAGGAGCAAGGAAAAATTAAGGCTTGAGCTTTAGGAAAGGGTTGTTTTCCAACTTTGAAGGAAGTTAGTACACTTCCAACTTCTTTTGTTCATGCACATTCTAAGGATGATACTTTGTATGCTTGACTTAGTGTTTGGATGTTTAAATGCTTGAAAAATGCTTGTTAATGGTAAATCCGGGATTTGATGTTAATAACTTGTAAAATTGGTAGAAAACCACCCTAAATGACTCTTAGAAACTGTAGGATCATCTTACGCGGTTGTTGGAGTTGAGTTGGAGGCTTTGGGAATGATTTCTCAAGATTAGAAAACCATTTTTGGGCTTCGATACCGGTACACGAGTTGCCCGTATTGGTACCCTAGTGTTCTGGGTTCAAAGAACACTGTTTCATTAAGATAAACTTTGAAGGGGGTATCAGTGCAGTTTTTAACCTGTACCGATACGCTAAGGCTTTAAAAAATTCCAGTAAGCTATTTTGGTATCGTACGCTGTGTCAAAGACCAGTACCGGTACCCACTAGGAATTCTGCCCAAAAATGTCGACTTTCGTCTCGGGGGCTAAAAAATTGTAAGGTTCGATCTAATAGACCCCTTATGCTATAAAAAAGGGTAAAATTGAGAAAAATAGAATTTGGCTCAATTATACGAATGTAATGAGTAAAACTGAAATATGGTTAGGTGACTGAATAAATATGATAGCTATATAGCTCATGATGATTGTTATAATGTTGATTCGTGCCGTGTGAGCACATAAGTTGTTGAGTCATTTGATTGATGGGATCCAGATGCCCAAGACATGTTGCAACACCTTGGTAAGTTAACGAATGTATCTCCCGTTGTTGTCTGACCCGTGCCTCATTCAAGGATACTCGAGGGGGGGATTATAAGTATGAATGTATGTTCCGATACTGTGTGACCTGGGCCTCACTCAAGGTTTGTGGATTGTTTGTTATGATGTGATTGGTGATGGCATGATATATTTATTTGTTTAAGCATGTTTTGGGTGACTAGTGGTAGCGTCATATATTAATTTATTGTCATGGCATCTTTTCTAGCTACATGCTTATGTTTATGATCTGTATGAAGCAAAGTAGAGTAGAGGTGTATCCACTGAGCTTTATGAGTTTAGTGTTCAAAATCGTTATTTTTATTCGTAGGTTTTTAGGTTGTTACATTGCATCGAAGGAACCCCATCAGAGTAAGACTTCAGCTCATCGACGTGTTCAAGAGTACAATACATAGATTTGTTGGGCAATGTATTCATAGGACCCTTGATTTTATGTATGTAAATCATATTTTGGATTTATTTGATCATGTCGGATGCTTTTAATTTATTTGTTTCAAATTAGAGCTTCCTTTGTAAATGATTTACCTATCTTTTGTCATTTTATTTGAAACATTGTTGGATTTATGAAAATGATGGTGGTTTAGGCTAAATCTAGTTGAAAATGTTATGTCTGAGTTTGGGCTTAAGGCACTAATGTGACGTCGATTTTAGGGTGTTACATTTAATGGCATCAGAGCCTAAGTTTAGCCAATTCTAGGAAAGCCCCGGGGTAGTAGAGAGTCGTAAAAAGGTGTTTCTGGTGAATACATGCACATAAGTCAAAGTCGTACTCGTTCTAGCTGAATATCCGATGGAGTAATATTGTTTGTTTTACCTGTACAAAATTTAATCATGCCTAGGGAGCGCGTGATCGTGATGAGATCTGGGGCTCTCATGATGAGAGTTACGATAAGGATTATGTTCTTGACACCGAGGAGATATTGGAGAACGAGAGGGGTTGAGGGGCCAATTATTTCACCCATCTGTATCAGGCCCTTGACCACATTGTGAGGGCCATTCTTAGGTCTTCGACCATTCGTCTTGAGGCTCTGATCGATAGGTTTTGCCATCATTGTATGACAGATTTCCTTGGGATATGACAAGACAATTCAGTTAAGGTAGATCAATGGTTGAAAGATACCCGTTGGATCTTGTGATAGATGTAGTTAGAACCCAAGGACAAGTTGACATGCATCATTTCTCTCTCGTAGGATAATTCTTTGGAATGTTGGGAAACTGTAGACTTAGGATGGTATCCTAACCGACCCACTTGGTATGATTTCTTAGATAAGTTCGAAAGGAAGTACGTGGGTGAGGCCCACATAAATAGTCTGAGAAATCGGTTTACCCACCTAGTTCAAGGAAACTTGTCCATATTTGAGTATGAGCAAGAGATCCTAAAGTTGAGAAAGTATGCCCCAGAGTTGGTTGCTACTGAGAAGATAAGGTGCAAGAGGTTCTGAAGAGGTTTGAGGAAAGAAATTCAAATGTACTTATCCACCAAAAGTGTTTTTTCGACTTAACCACTAGTACCAAGTCTCTCGAGCAAGTGCAAGGGTTAACCTATAGTCAGGTTGGAGGTTAGGGAGGTTCGAGTGGAGGGAATTATTCTCACTCCAACTAGTCGCAGTCTACTCTCAAAGGAATAGGGGACATTGAAACCAAGGAAGAAGAGCATCAAATAAGTCTGTAGCGACTAATTTTTTCGGGCCGCTACAAAAATAATTAATTATATTAAAGGGGTCCCATTTTTATTTGAAAAAACTATTTAAAAGTGAAATTTTAGAAAAACTCGTATTTTAGAAAATATAGAGTCGCCACCGACCACTTTGGGTAGACCGGACACCATTAAAACAAAAAACCAGAGATTCCTTATTTTAAAAGAATTGGGTTCTGGAGTTGGTTATGGATGTAGAAGGATTAGCACCCCCACACCACCCAAAATTGCTACCAAATAATTATCGCTTTATTAATATCAAATTTTACGGGTTAAAGTGACGATCAAATTAAAATGTAGTTATATGTGCGAGCATATTTTAAGGGATCTAGTGTTCAACGAATAAACGAAAACTATCATCTACGTCTTAGATTGGTAGCCAAGTTTACCGTAAAAAAAGGAGCACCACATTGACAATTAAATATATCGGTATGCAACTTAATAAACATGATAAATCATACATAAACATAAATAAAAACTTGAACATTAATTTATCATGATATCTAATCCATGTATTAAATCTAATACAATATAAAAAATATATAAAAACAATAATTTAAAATATATAATAAACAAAATTACATATTACCCTATATCTAAACTAATATTAAAATAAATACAGAGATAAGGATCAAATCCTACCCCACCAAAAACTCGGATGAAAAACTATGAACGACCCTCACCAAGATCTCTATGCCATCTCGTGATGGCCCAAAAATTAACCCAATCGGACCATAAAAGGACCTCCGATCGAATGCTAGATCAAACCAGCTGGGGCCGAGAACACTACTCTAGGCCCCTGGCAAGCCGAGAGCACTGCTCTCTTTTAAGGTTTGCCTTCGCCGGTCTGCTTGCTTGATTTCCATTGCCCCCACCACTGCGTTTTATAGGCAAACAATGTTCGGCGAATAAACGAAAACTATCATCTATGTCTTAGACTGGTAGCCAAGTTTACCGTCAAAAAAGGAGCACCACATTGACAATTAAATATATCGGTATGCAACTTAATAAACATGATAAATCATACATAAACATAAATAAAAACATGAACATTAATTTATCATGATATCTAACCATGTATTAAATCTAATACAACATACAAAATATATAAAAACAATAATTTAAAATATATAATAAACAAAATTATATATTACCCTATATCTAAAATAATATTAAAATAAATACAAAGATAAGGATCGAATTCTACCCCACCAAAAACTTGGATGAAAAACTTTGAACGACCCCCACAAAGATCTTCATGCCATCTCGTCATGGCCTAAACATTAACTCAATCGGACCATAAAATGATGTAATACCCCAATATTTGCTTAGTGACTAAAATGCAAAGAATCAAAAGTAAGTGGTTTTAGTACAGTGTGACTAAAACGTAAAATTTTAAAGTTTGGTGGCGAAAGTGAAAAGTTGGGAAAAGTTTAGAGACCAACATGGTAATTTTCCCAATAATTATTTTTATGGCAAAATGAATAGTTTATCCCGGTATAAGAATTTTTGTGGGAATCAGATTTTTGGTATGGGATTTGTGTGAAAAGTTATAAAGGGGATAAGTTTCAGAAATTAATTTGAAAGATTATTCGAGCTCAAAAAATTATGAAACTTTTAGGGAAGTCTTAGAAAGACTTGAAGAATGTGATAGTATGGTTTTTTTTGAATCGTTTTTATTTGATTTAAATTCGATTCTATGTAGTATTTGGGTGAAATAGATGAAAATGACATTTTTGAAGATAAGTTGATACATTAAGGGTAAAATGGTCTTTTCACCCTTACTTTTGGAATATTTTTTATTATTAAGGATAAGATTAGGCAAGTGTTGGCTTGTGATTGGTTATAATTAAAGGGCAAAATAGTCAATTGACTATTAAAAGGATTTTTATATTAAATTAGGTGATTGTAATGCCATTTGGCATTAAATTAAAGAATATAAAATTTTGGATTTTGTTCATCTTCTTCCTCCTAGCCATGGGGTTCCAAGCAAGGATTCTGATAAAAATCAAGATCGTACCAGCAGACCAGGAAAGGAAATAATTCGAGACTAATATCGAGTAGGAAATCATATTGCAAGGCTAAGGTGAGTGCATACATGTTTATAAATTGTATGTTATTTAACATACATATTATAGGAAGACTTGTGATAAGTCGACCTAAAAGGTAAAGATTTTATAAAAGCAAAACATGTTTTTAGCATGATACTTTATTTTGATGATTTAAAGATTGTGGCATATTCTGTATGCTTACACACATTTTATAGCATAATATCTTCATGAAAAGTTATTGAACATATTGGAGTATGAACTGCTCCATTATGAAGATGTTTTATATGATAAATGTATGTATGTATGAAATTTGGGTTACCTGTCATTACTGCAAGAATTGTTTTAAAGTTTGCCCTTGTTAGTAGAATATTGAGTTGGATAATATTGTAGTATACTATTATGAGTTTAAGATTTATTCGAGACTTTGTGTCACCCGTATTCGTCACTTTATTGTGGTGCTTGTATTCGACACTTTGTGTCACCCGCATTCGTCACTTTATTGTGGCGCCGGTATTCGACACTTCGTGTCGCCTGTAAAGGATAGTACTTTATAGTACACAAATCGTATCTTAATCACTTGATATTCACCTTGGGCTATATGACTTCATGAAATGAAGTATGATTTTGAGTCAAAGAATGATTGTGTTATGCTATCTTGCATTACAGAATGTATGATTCAAAGAGTATTATGCTTGTGCAAGTATCATGTTTTATTAAGTATTTTTATATATGTTACTTTCCTTATGCCTCACTAATTTATACTTAGCGTGTATTTTGGTTATACGCATAGATAATCGAAAGTATTAGCGGAGCTTTGCATCAACATCTCTTTTGGAAGGAGATTCTACGTCGACGGGTTATTTTTGGTACTTATGACATCCTAGTTTTATTTAAGATTAGTGGCATGTACGAAATAATCTGTCTATTTTGTTAAAATACCTAACTGGCCTGCCTTGTAATGGTTTTGTCGTGTACATTAAATGATATGTTATATGTATAATTTTTACGCATTATGATAGAATCTTTGTGATATGATGACATCATTATTTATAAGTTAAAAAAATAATTTAGTCCCGATTTTTAAATGTAAGATGAGATTTGAATTATCGTGACATTTTTGAATCGTGTTCGGTGTATGGATACGGGAAAGGGGTGTTACATTTATTGGTATCAGAGCGAAGGTTTAGCCGGTTCTAGATAAATTTGAACTCAATGAAAGTGTTTTAAAGAGTACATGCCACTAGGATGTCGTAAATACTTGGAAATGATACTTGTTTGATTGATGCAATTGCTTATTAGTTTAAGTGAATGTTATGAGTACAGATGTCGGAAGGAGAATGATCCCGACATGCTACTCAGCCGATGGGGCCAGAAAATGCCCCAAAAGTTGGAGATGAGGTACAACAACCTGCGCAGCAGGAGATGTCAGTACAAGATCGTGGCACCTTTTTACAGGCTCTGGATGCGATTAGGAATAGACCTCATCGGATTTCTGTACCTAAAGAGTTAAAGAAGCTGCAAGCTCCCGATTTTAAAAGAGATAGTGATACAGATCCGACGTCTGCAGATTTCTGGTTAAATGATGTACAGACTATATTGACTCGGATCGACTATGATGACTAGGAAAATTAGAAGGTGTAGTTTCCTTATTGAGGGAGAAAGCTTTGGTTTGGTGGAATAACGTCACTGCCTGTGCTCTTGAAGAAGTAAACTGGCAGTTTTTCCTCCGTGAGTTTAGGAGGAAATATATTGGAAATGCCTTCATTCGAGAAATGAGGCAGCGGTTCTTGGACCTTAAGCAAGGAGATCGCTCGGTGTATGAATATGAATGTGAGTTTAATAGATTTAGTAGGTTTGCTTCTGAATTGCTACCAGATGAGAGAGCTGTCACTGATAGCTTTATAAGTGGTTTAGATGCCAGATATCAAGAGGTGTTGGTGGCTATTATTCCCAGGGATTTTCAAGAAGTAGTTAATAGAGCTAAAGCAATGGAGATTGTCTGAGAGAAGGCTGAAAATGAATCTCAAGGTCAGAAAAGAAGTGCTGAGATATCTTTTACTTCGCAATCATCAAAGCAAGGTAAAGGATATTCACAACAGAAAAGATTTGTATTTTTAGCACCTCAGGAATAAGCGAAACCAGCTGAAAAATTCAAAAATACTTTGACAATAATAAAGAGTTCTAGAAATAAACCCGGACCTTCTCAATGTAAGTATTGTAATCGATATCATCATGGAGAATGTTGGAGGATTACATGAGCCTATTTCTGCTGTGGTGAAATGGGACATTTTGTACGTGATTGCCCGGTTCAAGATGACAGATCAGTCGAGACTGGGAGATCAGTTGGTATGCAGAGAGGTCGAGGCCGAGGATCTGTAGGATTGTCCAAAGTGGGCTCTAGAAGGGAAACTGAAGCTACTGTAGTTCGAGATGATCGAGCTTCAGCTAGAGTCTATCACATTTGGACACATGATAATAGAAATGACAGAGAAAAACTCGATGTTTTTACAAGTACGTTTTGAAAATTCGAGGTCGAATTTTCTTAAGGGGAGAGAATTGTAATACCCCAATAATTGCTTAGTGACTAAAATGCAAAGAATCAAAAGTAAGTGGTTTTAGTATAATGACTAAAACATAAAATTTTAAAGTTTGGTGGCCTAAGTGAAAAGTTGGGAAAAGTTTAGGGACCAACATGGTAATCTTCCTAATAATTATTTTCATGGAAAAAATGAATAGTTTATCTCGATATAAGAATTTTGGTGGGAATTGGATTTTTGGTACGAGATTTGTGTGAAAAGTTATAAAGGGAGTAAGCTTCAGAAATTAATTCGAATGATTATTCGAGCTCAGAAAATTATGAAAATTTTAGAGAAGTCTTAGAAAGACTTGAAGAATGTGATAGTATGGTTTTTTTGAATCGTTTTTATTCGGTTTAAATTCGATTCTATACAGTATTTGGGTGAAAGAGGTGAAAATGGCATTTTTGAAGACAAGTTGATGCATTAAGGGTAAAATGGTCTTTTCACCATTACTTTATGAATATTTTTTTATTATTAAGGATAAGATTAAGCAAGTGTTGGCTTGTGATTGGTTATAATTCAAGGGCAAAATAGTCAATTGACTATTAAAAGGATTTTTATATTAAATTAGGTGATTGTAATGCCATTTGGCATTAAATTAAAGAATAGAAAATTTTGGATTTTGTTCATCTTCTTCCTTCTAGCCGTGGGGTTCCAAGCAAGGATTCTGATAAAAGTCAAGATCGTACTAGCAGACCGGGATTCGAGACTAATATCGAGTAGGAAATCACATTGTAAGGCTAAGGTGAGTGCATGCATGTTTATAAATTGTATGTTAGTTAACATACATATTATAGGAAGACTTGTGATAAGTCGACCTAAAAGGTAAAGATTTTATAAAAGCAAAACATGTTTCTAGCATGATACTTTATTTTGATGATTTAAAGATTGTGGTATATTCTTTATGCTTACACATATTTTATAGCACTATATCTTCATGAAAAGTTATTGGACATATTGGAGTATGAACTGCTCCATTATGAAGATGTTTTATATGATAAATGTATGTATGTATGTATGCATGTATGTATGTATGTATGAAATTTGTGTTACCTGTCATTACTGCAAGAATTGTTTTAAAGTTTTCCCTTGGTAGTAGAATTGTTTTAGAGTTTAAGATGTATTCGACACTTTGTGTCGCCCGTATTCATCACTTTATTTTGGCGCCTGTATTCGACACTTTGTGTCACCCATATTCGTCACTTTATTGTGGCGCCTGTATTCGACACTTTGTGTCGCCCGTATTCATCACTTTATTGTGGCTCCTGTATTCGACACTTCGTGTCGCCTGTAAAGGACAATACTTTATTGTACAAAACTCGTATCTTAATCACTTGATATTCACCTTGGGCTATATGACTTCATGAAATGAAGTATGATTTTGAGTCAAAGAATGATTGTGTTATGCTATCTTGCATTACAGAATGTATGATTCAAAGAATATTATGCTTGTGAAAGTATCATGTTTTATTAAGTGTTTTTATATATGTTACTTTCCTTATGCCCCACTAAGTTTTAGTTAGCGTGTATTTTGGTTATACGCGTAGGTAATCGAAAGTATTAGCGGAGCTTTGCATCAACATCTCTTTTGGAAGGAGATTCTACGTCGATAGGTTATTTTCGGTACTTATGACATCCTGTTTTTGTTTAAGATTAGTGGCATGTACGAAATAATCTGTCTATTTTGATAAAATACCTAATCGGCCTGCCTTGTAATGGTTTTGTCGTGTACATTAAATGATATATTATATGTATAATTTTTACGCATTATGATAGAATCTTTGTGATATGATGATATCATTATTTATAAGTTAAAAAAATTAATTTAGTCCCAATTTTTAAATGTAAGATGAGATTTGAATTATCGTGACATTTCTGACTCGTGTTCGGTGTATAGATACAGGAAAGAGGTGTTACAATGGACCTCTGATCGAATGCTAGATCAAACCAGCTGGGGCCGAGAACACTGCTCTAGGCCCCTGGCATGCCGAGAGCACTGCTCTCTTTTAAGGCTTGCCTTCGTCGAGCTGCTTGCTTGATATCCATTGCCCCCACCACTGCGTTTTATAGGTAAATGGTGGGGACGTGGCTCACTATGAGCCACATTTAATTTTCCTTTTTTTTTCCTTTTTTGCTTTTTTTATAAATTTATTATTATTATTTACATATTCAAGATAATACATATATAGTGTTATATTAATTAATAATACTAATATAATATTATACAACTCAAACAAAAATGAGAGATTATAGCTGCCCCTATTTGCTTGTTCTTGTGAAACGAGAACAAAGCAAAGATCACAAGCACTTATTTTTGTCCTACTTCCTTTTCCTTGGCTTCGAAATCACAGGTTCTTCTGGAACTTTCCGCTGTTCCTCGACCAACTCTTCAAACTTCAAGCTTCTAAATGGAGGATCGGTTAGGGAAGACAAAATCTTGAAATTAGAAATTGGAGGTCACAAGTTCTTCCTATATAGAACTATTCTCTCTTATTCTGACCGATTCCTTGGAAAAGCAAATTCTCCCTATCTAGAATTTTAGCTTGTCCTCTATAAAGTCTTTGGGCTGCAAGTCCTTTCTTTATAGAACTTTTCGCCTTCAACTATCAAAGTTGCGCGTTCTCCCTATACAAAACCTTTTGTGTATTGGATTCTTCAAACTGAGAGTTCTCCCTATATAGAACTTCTAGTCTTAAAATCTTGAAGCATTTTTTTCTCCTATATAAAACTCTTTTCTTCAAAGTCTTTTGAGCTACAGGTTCTTCCTATATAAAACCTTTCGCTTAGAGTCATGAGTTCCTCCTATATGGAACCTCTTACTCTGAAATCTTAGGATAACTAGCTCTTCCTATATAGAACTTTCGTCTTAGAATTTTGAAGACGTGGGTTCTTCCTATATAGAACCTTTGTCTTCAAACACGACTTCCCATTTTTTGATGGCTCAAGCACTAAGAATTCCAGATTCTTCCAATAAGGCTGAAGAAATGGAAGTTCTTGAGATGATGCCCCAATTTTTGATCATCTTGGCATCAACAACAATGAAATATCCTAATTGGGCGAGTACAAAAGACTCTTGATTCTTTGTTAAGGTCCACCTCTTTACAGAGAAGTCGCGAATTAAAATCTTTGATAAGATCTATTTCTCCAAAATGTGAGGTTTTAGATCAAAATCTTTGTTAGTCTTCGTATACATATTTCTTGTTAATAGACTTTGATCATCTCCTTGCTTTCTTTAAGTGCCCTTTCGTATTTTCAGTTTGGTTCCCTCTGTGTTTCTTTTTTTCTTTTTCTTTTTCTTTTTTTCTTTTTCGTTTTTCTCTTTTTTTTCTTTTTTACTTCTTTTTCTTTTTTCTAAAATCTAGAGCGGTGAGTTTTTCCTATCTAAAACTCCTCATTTTGAAGTCTTTGAGCTACATGTTTTTCCTTAATAGAACCTTTTGCCTCGAAGTGTTAGAGTTATGGGTTCTTCCTATATAGAACCTTTTGCTATGAAATCTTGAAGCTGCAAGCTCTTCCTATATAGAACATTTTGCTTCGAATCTTTTGAGCTACAAGTTCTTTCTATATAGAACTTGACGGGTTCTTCCTATATAGAACTTTTGGCTCTAAAATCTTATAGTTATAGGTCCTTCCTATATAGAACTTTTCACTTCGAAGTCTTGAAAATGCGGTTTCTTCCTATATATAACCTTTATCTTCAAAAATAGCACTACGTTTCCTATGGCGTGAGTACCAAAAAATTTCCACTACTTCCCAAAAGGCTGAAGACTGGAAATCTTTGAAGAATGCCCCGATTTTTAATCGTCTTGGCATTAAAGGGTATCTCACTTTGAGACTACCATATGATTTTCATTGCTTCCTTAAAAGCTAAAGACTGGAAAACCTTGAAGGATGCCTCGATTTCTGACTGTCTTGACATCAAAGGGTATCTCGCTTTGAGACTACCAGATGATTTTCACTACTTCCTTGAAAGCTAAAGACTGAAAACCTTAAAAGATGCCCAAATTTCTGATCGTCTTAACATCAAAAGAAGGCTTAACATTAGGCTCGAAGAACTTAAAAAGTGGTATCTCGCTTAGAGAATACCAAATGGAAATCTTCAATATGATCTACTTCTTTAGAATGAAGTTGCATATCAAAGTCTTTGTTAATCTTTGAATTCCTCCAGAGCTGCTTAAATAAGATCATATTCCTCGAAAGGTCATTCCAGAATTTCTTATCCGTTTCATTTTTACTGTATGCTCTTCAATCTTCATTTCATCAGTTTTTACTTTATCAATTTTCTCTATCTCGTATTTGACCCACACTTTTAATCCTCTTGCATGAGTACTTCTCTTATTCTTCTTCTTCTTCAAGGTCTCTACCCATTTTGCAAATCCTTCATCTAGTCCTTATTCTACCCTTAGGTAGGGACTTTCATCATTCCTCTCATTCAACATTTCCCCATTCGATCTTGGACTCAATTATTTTCTTCATTTTTGACCCAGCACTCAGAGTCTTCAATCTATCTTAACATCGGGGCAAGCAATATGCCTTTGCTCTCTGAACCAACTGTAAGTCCCTATAATTTGCCTCTCATAATAATGTAATGCAAAAAAAGGCAATTTACTTGCAAAAAAAAGAATGTCAATCTATTTTTAATCAAAATTTAGAGAAAATGACAAACATTGTTTGAACCCAAAATATCAAATGCAATAGCAAGTTTGCCTCAAATGTACAAAGATCAATTCCAAGTGAGACGTATGTTTAGAAGATCTTGACAGTTGTGGAGATGTATAAATATGTGTGGTCTCTTTTAGTCTATTAGGTTTTTGAGAGGAACAATTCCCATACCTAATTTCTAACCCATTTAAGGTAGCTCTCTTAATCTCACCAACTCACCATGCCCCATTCTTCCCTCATTTATAGTGTCGATCAAGCACTTGAAGTTTGACGTTCCTTGAAGAAAGGTTATCCTTTATAGGCGGAATGTATTCTGAAGACTATCTCATCCAACTTAGATATCTATGGATGATCAAAATGGTCTTTGCAGGCTTGTAATGTAGGCCTCGTGTCACAGTTAAGTGAAACCACATTTTTGTACTTGTGTAAACTAGATATGCTCATTATTCTTCTCTTTCATTCTTTGAATCACTCTAGACTCTCTATTTTTGGGTTTTCACCCTAGAGTTCATTTCCTTCTTTATGAATTTAGAATTCTTTGGGCTGACCTGCCTTTACTCGACCTTGACATGCACTTCTGTTCTAAGATGATCGACCCTCCAAGGGAATTCAACTCATCACAATCCTTTGTCTCGAGGATAATGATGGAGCATACAACAGAACCCTGAGTTACTCGGCACAGTCATGATTTGAATATATCATTATCACTTATGTAGCTATTCCACTTTTGACTTAAAAGATGGATGGAGCATACAACCACCTTTTAGTAAAAATGGATTTTTTATGGACATTTTAGTAAACCCAAAGATTTTACTCATTTCTCTCTTTTGAAACACACTTATCTAGGAATACCTTTTTGTAAACCCAAACAGTGGAGTGTAATCTCTCTCTGTCTTTTTTTCTTTTTTTCTCTCTTTTTTTCTTTTTCTTATACTGCCCATTTTGGGTTTTTAGTCTTGAATCCCTTTCTTTTTATTCAATTTTATCTATTGATGTCTACTTCCTGCTTGAAAGTAACCAGTTCTCCGCGTGGCTCTTCTAAATTGATGCCTATTGAATGGAGAATTCTTTATTTGTCTTCTTTTTCTCTTTATTGCTCATCCTTAATTGCTTCGGCCTTCTGGTTGGCATTTTCCTTTTTGTCCTCAACCATTTCCTTTTGGTGATTCTCTGGCCTTCGTATATTTGGTCTCATTTTTTCCTCCTTGAAAAGTGAAAGAATGCCCTTCTTTGTCTTATACATAGACATCTAGAGATAGTCTTCAAGGGGTAGAGATTTAGTGTCAACACTCGATTCAAGGATCTTAACAATAAATGCTTGAGAATGGAATTCCTAATGGGATTTGCCCATTATCTAAACACTTGTTTTGTTCCTCTATAGGCCTAAATGGATTAGCAGATACTCACATTTGCAATATCATCACAACATTCAATTTATTCTAAACATAAGTAGCTTAGAATTGATCTTTAGATCGAAATCAAAGGTACTCTTACATTTGAAATTCGAGGACCTGATAAATATATATATATATAGATACATATGTATGTCCTTCAAAAATGCGTATATGTGTATGGGAGAATAAAAACTACTCAATGATAATGAATGAAAGGTATAAAGAATCGAAGAATGCAAAGAATGAAAAATGTTTTTTAAATAACAAAAATGAAATTTCTATTATGGAAAAAATAGCTAGACTCTGACATTTGATTTAAAAATCTACATCTTATCTCATACATTTCTTTTGCATTTTTACCAAATAACAGAGATCAATGGTTTTGATTTGCCTTTACCAGTAGCCATTTGCTCCGGGATAGCTGTACCATTCCCTTGGGTACAATCATTTTATACCAATTATGACATTGAATTTTTCCAAAAGATTTATTTTCCTTTGACCATTCGTAAAAATGGATTTTTTATGGACATTTGTATTATCCATTGTCTTAAACTTTACCGTGTTTAAGCACGTCACACCAACATTTCTGTCAAGCTTACCAACATACGACTACAAGTATCTTTACAAAATATTCCTACTATTTTTGGGATTAAATCGAATTTGTTTGTTCTCAAAAAAGATAAACCAAAATGCGAAGGAGTCTGAAAAAAGATGAGAACCCAAGCATAGGGACTTTCGAATCTTCCTCAAGGTGCCAAGTCATTATGGCGTCTTCAAAGCAGTGTGAACCTGCCCCATTTCATTTGCCTTCTATTGATGGATTAAATCTCTTCAGGACTCCATTGCCAAGCAGCTTCTTATTTTCTTCTAGTAACGCCCAATACCTCTCGGTGGCATACCCTGCTGCCCCGTGTGAAAGTCTCAAGTACTAATCGGGTCACTACTGCGAGTAGATAAGTCATACGTAATCTTCAACAACCTAGGAGTGAGGTAGCAACCTTCGACCAAATAAGGAAATATGTCTGAAATGGGTACCCTAAATATCTCCAGATCTGTATTTGTTCAAAGAATTTTTTTCGGTGACTCAAAAAGATTAGCAGGTCTTCTTCTCTTGCGATTACAAGAACCTTGGAAGTGACACTAATTTATCTCTTTCTCTTTTTCTGCTTTTTGACTGGTTTGGTTTGTTGAATTAGGACTCAATTTTCCTCTTTGGATCATGTATTCTATTATTTCTCCAACAGTCATGAAGTCCTCAAATTTTCCCTTCAATTTCTCGAGCATCTTATCAAAGAAGAAAGAGGGAAGGGTTGCATGAAACATATAAGTCATTTTCTCTTTGGTTATAGAAGGCTGAACCTAGGCTACTGAACTTCGTCACCTTAAAGCATGTTCTTTGAAGCTCTCAACATGTCTCATTTTCATGCTTTAAACAAACTGCATTTGGGGCTAGGTTCAAAGCATATCTATATTACCCTCAAAAGACATTGGATAAATCACCCTTGGACTGAACCTGGTCTCTGTTCAATCAATTATACCATACTGCAGCAGGCCCTGTCAAACTTTCAAAGCTAGAATCCTTGAAATTCGGAGGAATGACCAAATCAGGGACTAAGCAAAGTTCTGTTGTATTGAAGGCGTCAACACTTCCTCTTTCCCTGACCTCTTTCTCGAGTCTATCTTCTAATTGCTCGAGTCTTGATCTATGAGTTTGTTCAATTATTTCATCCATGATAAAGTTTTAACTGTTCTCAGATTATTGTCATCGAACACCAAGGTAATGCAATGTTGTCAAATGATAATGTCCTGTTAAATATGCTATAAATGTGCAATACAATGCAATAATAAAATGTAAATATGAATGCACAAAGGTATCGATTCCAAAAGAAATCCCCATAGAGCAACTTTCATTGAGACCAAAAGGTTTCGTTGCATCAGATATTCTTCTCCTAAGCTCTAATTCCAACTGAGTAGTCGATTGTTGTACTAGGCTGACCCCTTGTTTTGAATTCCTATTTTCTAAATTCCAAAAGAGTTTGAACTCGTCGCATGAAGGCGATGAAATTCTCAATATGGTACCCCTGAATTCTGTGATAATACTCACAGTGAGTAATGATGTCCAATCAACCTAGATAAGGAGGTTTTAGTTTTCGTCTTCTAGATATTAGTAGGGTGTTGTCATCGGGATTCAAACTTTATCTTGAGTATTGGTTTTTCTGTGACCTTGCCTCTCGGGTGATTGCTGGATCACTGTAGAATTTGGGCTTTCCATCCTCGAGGCCCAATACTCTTGTCTTGATAAGGTTTTGAACTTTACTCTTTAGCGTCCTGCAATCTTTGGTGCTGTGATCCGAGCTCCCTAAATGATAAATGTGTTTGGCTCGGCGATAGTAATCTTTTAGGTAAGGTGGTTCCTTCGGTGTAGTTTGAACTGGGATAACGAGGTTCCTTTCAACGAGCATCGGGAGTAACTTGGCACACCTCATAGGAATCGAGACATCTTCATATCACTTGTTTCTCGGGTTTCTTCTGGACCAACCTCTTTTTTCTGGGAGCTTGACTCGAATGTACCTCATACTAGTTTGCTGATGCGAATCACAAAAGGGTTCGAACTATCGTATTTTCTAGTGTTGATTAGCTTAGGGGTAAGATTCTGACCACCGAGCCCTACGTTCTAATTTTTGGTCAATTCTTTTCTCGGTTCGATAGATCGCTTACCTTTCGTTATAGCAGTCATCAAACTCATCATTTCGACCATCTGCTTTTTCAACTCTTGTTCTTCACTTCTCTCATTACTAACACTGGTATCTTCTAACATGCTCGACCTAAAGTCTTTAGATGTGCTCCTTTATATTGTCTTAGTTCTATCTTTAAGACCAAACCCCAGATTCATATCCTTTCTTATCTGATCAGAAAACCTTTTTTCATTATGAAGGACTTCTAATTTTGGGCGACCACTCGTGAATCAATACCTTTAAAATGATATAAAGTAAATCCAAGAGTGAATGCAAGTAAAGGCGTCAATTGATCACTCTAGAACAACTTTCATTGAATATAAAAAGATTCTCGATAGAAAAGATATAACATGTTCTTTTAGAGATAGGCTTTAACTTTAACTCCTAATTCCTCGATCGCTTCAAGCGGACGGAAGACTTTCGATCCTTCTTCCATATCCAGATTAATTAAATTAAATAATTGATTTTAAGGAGAAGAAAAAAAGAAAAAAATCATCATGAAAGGATTTAAGTTAAGAAATCAATTTTAAATACTCTTATAAAAGGATTAAATTAAGGAGTTGATAAAAAATCCTTATGGAATATTTTTTTTAAAAAAACACATCCTTATAAAAGGATCGAGCTAAAACATTTTTTGTGGAAAACATATCCTTATGAAAGGATCAAAAGCTAAAAACTTTGAGTTTTAAGAAAAAATGGTATCTCGCTTTGAGACTATCAGAATGAGAATATATATTTTGTTTTGGGCTCGGGCAATTCTGGTACCAATGACGAACCTTCATATTTTCATCTTCTGCCCTGAGATACCTTCCATTCATGGTGAAAACTTTCTAATTGAGTGATCAATTTTGAGAATTAATCCTTTATATCATGTCATATGAATGCAAAAAATATGCAAAAAAAACGGGTTAGTAAATGAACGCAATTAATAAGCAATAAATGCGAGAAAGCAAGAGAAATTTCGAAGCACAAAATAAGACTAATCATATGACATCTAATATTCTAGGTTGTCTGCATGGCTCTAGAGGGTCGGGCTCTTATGTTCGATATATGCAAGTTTGGTACTAAAAGGGTACCCGAACTATCCTCTTTGTCCCCTCCTAAGGGTAGCAAGGCCCCCAATCATCACCTATTATAGGCTCCTCTCAACCGGGTTCAATTTAGGGGGACCCATTTATCTATGCCTATACGGGGAAATGATATTCCCATGAAAGCATAGAGTAGTAGAGCCCCGAAGGTACTTGCTAGGCCCATACAAAGAAACAATATCCCCTCGAAAGCAATAACATTTTGAGATCACTTAGACAAATGGGCTTATATGTCTAATTTTAAATTCATTAAAATAAACTCGCATTTATAAATAAATATTAGTTTAATCGTCACTTTAACCCGCAACTTCTGATATTAATAAAGCGGTAAATTTTTTAGCTTAACTATTTTTTGTTTGTTTTTTAAATAAATCAAATCTCAGCGGAGTCACCATGCTATAACGACTAATTTTTTCGGGCTGCTATAAATATAATTAATTAAATTAAAGAGGTCCCGCTTTTATTTGAAGAATTATTTGAAAGTGAAATTTTAGAAAACTCGTATTTTAGAAAATATGGATCGTCACCGGCCACTTTGGGTAGACCGGACACCATTAAAATAAAGAACCAGAGATTCCTTTTTTTAAAGACTTGAGTTCGAGAGTTGGTTATGGATGGAGAAGGATTCGCACCCCCACACCGCCCAAAATTGGTACCTAATAATTACCGCTTTATTAATATCAAATTTTACGAGTTAAAGTGACGATCAAATTAAAATTTAGTTATATGTGCCATTATATTTTAAGGGCTGCAGTGTTCGAGGGATAAACGAAAACTACCATCTATGTCTTAGACTGGTAGCCAAGTTTACAATAAAAAAGAGCACCACATTGACAATTAAATATACCAGTATGCAACTTAATAAACATGATAAATCATGCATACACATAAATAAAAACATGAACATTGATTTATCATGATATCTAAACTATGTATTAAATCTAATACAACATACAAAATATATAAAAAAACAATAATTTAAAATATATAATAAAAATTTTATATTACCCTATATCTAAACTAATATTAAAATAAATATAGAGATAAGGATCGAATTTTACCCCACTAAAAACTCAGATGAAAAAAATTGAACGGATCCCACCAAGATCTCCATGCCATCTCGTCATGGCTCAAAAATTAACTCAATCAGACCATAAAGGACCTCCGATCGAATGCTAGATCAAACCAACTAGGTCCGAGAGCACTGCTCTAGGTCCCTCGCAAGCCAAGAGAACTGCTCTCTTTTAAGGCTTGCCTTTGTTGGGCTACTTGCTTGATTTCCATTTCCCCCTACCACTGTCTTTTATAGGCAAATGGTGGGGACGTGGCTCACTATGAGCCACATTTAATTTTCTTTTTTTGTTCATTTTTCTGTTTTTTTTCTTTTTTATAAACTTATTATTATTATTTACATATTGAAGATAATACATATATACTATTATATTAATTAATACTACTACTATAATATTATACAACCCGGACAAAAATGAGTGATTACACAGTCTACAAGATCATATCGTAGAATTGAGATTACTAGCCGTAAGAGGTTTAGCCCTTCCTCTTCGACGATGAGTTCTAGAGTTTCAACGAGAGGGTCTGTTGTACATGTTTTTTTGGTTAGTGTGGGTGTAGGTACCATATAGAGTGCTATGGGAATTATAAGGTATGCTATCATTGTGGATCAACTGACCACTTCTTGAGGGACTACCTAGAGGCCATGGATATTGCCCTAGTTCAAAATTAGAGGACTACTTTCACAGCTTAGAGAGGCTAAGGCTTCGCTAAGGGATGAGTGAGCCACATGTCAAGACAACAGAGTGGGGGCACTTTCTAGTCTACTGCTAGAGCACTGACGAGACAATATGTAATCAAGGCTCAAGAGGACTACGAGGCTACCAACGTTATCTCAAGTACCTTCACCTTGTTTTATGTTCCCATTGTTGCTTTGGTAGACTCAGGGTCTACCCATTGGTATATTCATAGTGGGATATCCCATTAGTGGGGTAATCCTGCCAATAACCTAGAGGTTGGGGTCTGTGTAACCAGTCATTTGGAGTATGATATCTTGGTAGACAAGGTTTATCGAAGGTGTCTAATAGAAGTTTAGGGTTCGATATTCCCTACGGATTTGATGGTTTTTCCATTTTAAGAGTTTGATGCTATCTTGAGAATGGATTTGCTGTTTGAGCAAAACACAAGTTTGGGATGTAGAGCAAAGAGTTTTAAGCTTCGTGGTTCGGGTGAGGCCAAGCTAGTGGTGAAATGAGAGAGAAATCCTTGTTTTTCCAATATAGTGTTGGCTTTAGCAGCACAAAAAGACGATTCAACAAGGTTGTGAAGCCTTCTTGGCTCGCATGGTTGATATTAGAGTTGAAAGTCTGATGCTTGAGAGACTTTAGACCATTAGAGATTTTGCCAATATTTTTCTGGAATAATTACTCAGTTTACCCTAGATCGTAAGCTAGAGTTTCGAATTAAGGTAATGTCGGGTACGGCACTGGTGTCTATTACTCTATATCGCATGACAATAGTAGAATTATGAGAATTAGAGAATCAGACTTAAGAGTTGTTGGAGAGAGGATTTATTCAACCAAGCATCTCACCTTGGGGTACTCCAATCTTGAAGAATGATGGTTTGATGAGTTTGTGCATCGACTATCACCAACTTAATAAGGTGACGAAAAAGAACCTTATCCCCTTTCAAGGATAGATGACCTATTTGACCAGTTGAGAGGTGCTTGTGTATTTTCAAAGATCGATATGAGATCGGGGTATTAACAGCTAAAAGTAAGGGATGAGGATAGCTAGAAGACGTCTTTTAGGATGCGGTATGGTTATTATGATTTCTTATTTATAACCTTTTGGTTAACCAATGCACCAATAACTTTTATGGATTTGATGAACTGAATCTTTCAACCCTATCTAGATCAGTTTTTGGTGGTCTTCGTTGATGATATTTTGGTGTACTCAAGCTCGGAGGACGAACATGATTATCACTATTTGTCATCCTCAAGATCTTGAGAGATAGACATGTTTATGCCAAGTTCAGTAAAAATAAGTTTTGGTTTTTTGAGCTAGCATTCTTAGACCACATTGTAGCGGTAGATGAGATTCGTGTGGATCCACAAAAGATTCAGGTTGTGGTGGAGTGGAAAGCACCTAGGAATATCTCAAAAGTTCATATTTTTCTTGGACTTGCCAGGCATTACCTATGACAAAGTTGTTACAAAAGAGAGTTTTGTTTGAGTGGAACAAAAAGAGACAATAAAGTTTTGAACAATTAAAGGCTTATTTGGCGGAAGCCCCGGTGTTGACGTAACCCAAATGGGGAAAGATTATATGGTCTTTAGTGATGCTTTGTTGAATGGTCTTGGTTGTATTCTCATGCAAGAGGGTAAGGTGGTTGCTTATGCCTTGAGACAACTTAAGCCTCATGAACAGAATTACTCTACGCATGATTTGTAGATTGCAGCATATATCTTTGCTTTGAAGATTTAGAGGCATTATCTGTATGGAGTGAAGTGCTACATCTACACCGATCATAAATGCCTAAAGTATATGCGCACCCAGAAATAGTTGAATTTAAGAAAAATAAGATGGATTGAACTACTTGAAGACTACGATTGTATCATTGAGTATCACTCTAGCAAGGCAAATATGGTGGATGACGCTTTGAGTCGGAAGTCTATGTCAGATTTAAGGGCAATGTTCACCCGATTGAGGATGACCGAGGATGGTGGGTTTTTAGCCAAGCTTCATGTAGAACCTACCTTAGTGCAAGAAATTGAGAAGACTCAAGTGCTAGATGAGAAGTTGGTATTGAAGATAGAGTTATTTTAACGAGGCGAGACATCGAGCTTCGAGGTATGAGACGGTGGAGTCTTGTACTTTAGGAGTCAGATATGTGTTTCGGCCTTGGAGGATTTGCGAGATCAGATTCTCTATGAGGATCATCGTAGCTCGTTTGCCATGCATCCGGGTAGTAACAAGATGTATAAAGACTTACGCCCTTTTTATTGGTGTCCTAGCATGAAAAGAGATGGTTCAGAGTTCATAACAAGGTATCTTGCTTGCTTGTCAGCAAGTTAAGGCGGAACATCAGGTTTGCTTCAACCCATTCAGATTCTACAATAAAAGTGGGATCGATTGACCATAGATTTTGTGACATGTTTGCTATTAACCCAAATGAGGCATGATGCCATTTGGATGATTTTGGATTGTTTGACCAAGACTGGTCATTTTTACCTATGATTATGGATTTTACTCTTGAGAGGCTCACTCGGTTGTACGTTCAAGACTGGTCATTTGGGTGATTGTGTGGTTGCATGGGGTGCCCTCATCAATCATTTTCAATAGAGATCTGCAATTTATGGTAAGGTTGTGGAAGAAGATTCATGAAGCATTGGATACCAGGTTTTATTTCAGCACCACTTTTTATCCTCAGATGAATGGTTATATCTGAGAGAGTCATACATATTTTGGAGTATATGCTCTGTTACTGTATCATTAATTTTGAGGGTAGTTGGGAAGAGCACCTCTCACTAGTTGAGTTTGCCTACAATAATAGCTTTCAATCGAGCATCAAGATGGCTTCTTTCGAGGCTTTGTATGGGTGCAAGTGTAGAACACCATTGTGTTGGACAAAACTCAAGGAGATGAGGACTGTGGGATACGATTTAATCAAGCAAATGGAGGAAAAGGTTCAAATTATCAAGAAAAGATTGCAAGCTGGCTTCAATCGTTAGAAAGCTTATGCGAACTAGAAACATAAGAACTTTGAGTATGAGGTTGGTGACAAGGTTTTCCTCAAGGTGTCACCATGGAAGAGGGTAATCCACTTTGGGCGGAAGGGTAAGTTGAGCCTGAGGTTTATTAAATCGTATGAGGTGTTAGAGAGGGTTGGACCCGTAGCGTGCCGTTTAGTTTTTCCTCCAGATATGGCTCGCATTCATAACATCTTACATGTTTCCATGTTGAGCTATTACAGTTTTGATTCTTTGCATGTTATTCCACTTAATGAAATTGAGATCAACACCGACTTAACCTATGAGGAGGAGCCAATAAGATTCCTTGATAAGGGAGTTAAGGAGCTTCAAAACAAGTGTATACCTCTGGTGAAGTTGTTGTGGTGGAACCACTGGGTTAAGGAAGCCACGTGGGAAGTTGAAGAGGACATGATATTGCTTTACCCATATCTTTTTCCATCAGGTAAAGTTTGGAGACAAAATTTTCTTTAAGGAGTGAAGAGTTGTAACGACCTGGATTTTGAAATCTGCAGGCTTTGCAGTTTGGGTTGAGAGTTTGGGACCTTGAGGGCTTATGGATGCTTTAGTGGGCTTGTTTTATGTTGTTAGGCTTATATGTTTGGGTTAAGAAGAGGATAGAAGGGCATTTTGGTAAAGTGCTCCTTTCTGAAAGGGGAAGGCTGAATTTCCATTAATTTTGGATGCAAAAGGGAAGAAATAGTGACCTCATTCTTGTCTTTCTTTTCCTCCCATCTTTCTTCTCTATCTTAGTCTAAAGTTTCAAGACAAAGGCTAAATCTTTGTTATTTTCAGTAGTAATCTCAAAGTTTGGCTTGAGAGAGTTGTTATCAGCATCAAATGATCTATCTTTTAAGGTAAGAATGGTTGGAAATAGTGGTAAATGAAGAAAATGGGTTCTTGGTGGGGGTTGGAGAAGATGAACGGGAATGGAATATTTAACTACATTTCTTGTTGTTAGATACTTCCTTGGTCATCTTTATCCCTTTTAGCAATGTTTTAATTTGTTTTACAATATTTGATTGTAGTGAAAGATGTTGGAGAGCATTCCAAGGAGAAAAGGAAAGAGGAAGGCTTGAGCTTTGGGACAAGGACAGTTTTTCCAGCTTTGAAGGAAGGTTAGTACACAATCCAACTCCTTTTGTTCATGCACATCCTAAAGATGATGCTTTGTATCTTTGATTTGGTGTTTGAGTGTTTAAATGCTTGAAAATTACTTGTTAATGGTAAATCTGGGATTTGATGTTAATAACTTGTAAAAATAGTAGCAAAACACCCTAAATGACTCCCATAAACTATAAGATCATCTTAAAGGGTTGTTAGGGTCGAGTTAAAGGCTTTTGGGGGGATTCCCTAAGCCTAGGAAGCCATTTCTGGGCTTTGGTACCGGTAAGCAGGTAGCCCGTACCGGTACCCTAGTGTTATGGGTTCAAGGAATACTGTTTCATTAAGAAAAACTTTGAAAGGGGTACTGATACGATGTTCAACCTGTACCGGTATGCAATGCAATTTTGTATCAGTATCGGTCGACCTGTACTGATACGTTAAGGCTTTAAGAAATTGCAATAAGATATTTTGGTATTGGTACGCTATGAGTATCGGTACCCAGGGTATCGTACTGGTACTCAAAAACCAGTAACGACACCCACTGGGCATTCTGCCCAAAAATGTTGACTTTCGCCTCGGGGGTTGAAAAATTGTGAGGTTCAATCCAATATACCCCTTATGTTATAAAAAGAATGATAAAATGAGAAAAGAGAATTTAGCTCACTTATACGAATGTAATGAGTAAAACTTAAAATATGGTTGGGTGACTAAATAAATATGATAGCTATATAGCTCATGATGATTGTTATAATGTTGATTCGTTTTTGTGTGAGCATGTAAGTGGTTGAGTTACTTGATTGATGGGATTCGGATGCTCGAGACATGTTGCAACACTGTGGTAAGTTAACTGAATGTATTTCCCGATGTTGTGTTACTCTGGCCTCATTCAAGGATACTCGAGGGGGGATTCCGAGTATGAGTGTACATCCTGATGTTGTGTGACTCGGGCCTCACTCCGAGTGTATATCCCGGTGTTGTGTGACCTGGACCTCACTCAATGTTTGTGGATTGTTTTTTATGATGTGATTGAGATGGCATCATAAATTTATTTGTTTAAGCATGTTTTGGGCGACTAGTGGTAGCGCCATATATTAATTTATTGAAATATCATATTTTCTAGCTACATGCTTATGTTTATGATCTGCATGAAGCATAGTGGAGTAGAGGTGTGTCCACTGAGATTTATGAGCTCCACATTTGGAATTGTAGTTTTTGTTCACATATTTTTAGATTGTTGCATTACATCGAAGGAGCCCTATCAGAGTAGGACTTCAACTCATTAATGTGTTCAAGAGTAAAATACTTAGATTTGTCTGGCAATGTATTCATAACCCTTGATTTTATGTCTATAACTCATATTTTGGATTTATGTGATCGTGTTGAATGATTTTAATTTATTTTTTGAATTAGAGCTCCATTTGTAAACGATTTAACTATCTTTTGTCATTTTATTTGAAACGTTGTTGGGTTTATGAAAATGATGGTGGTTTGGGCTAAATCTAGTTGAAAATGTTATGTATAGGTTTGGGCTTGAGGCCAAAATGTGACGTCGGGTTTAGGGAGTTACAGACAGCATCCTCAATAGCTTTGGTTTCAGGCTCTTTCTCAAAATCCACCATCATTCAATTCTCAATCTGAACGCATTATAACAGATCTGGATAAAGAATATTTTCTTTATTATTTATGTTGGAAAATATTGCAAAATCTTTTTTCACCAAAAACATAAAACTATGCATATATAATGGATTAAAAAAGCTAGAACAATTCGTAACTAATCATTAACTAACTGTGATAGCCACCCTCAAAATGGAGCCCAATGAATGTTGAGAAGACCCATCTTGGCTAAGAATGAAGAAAAAGCTTGAAGATGTAGAGCTTTCGTAAAGATGTTAGCTAGTTGATCATAAGAACGGATATGGAAAAGTTTGAGAAATCCAGTGCAATCTTCGTCTCGAACAAAGTGATAGTCAACTTCAATATGCTTGGTGCATTCGTGAAAAACTTGATTCGTGGATAGGTGAATCGCAACCTGATTATCACAATACAAGAAAGCATGCTGAATGAGAATCTAAAAGGAAGAGAACAAAGCAACTAACTAGACCAATTCACATGTAGCTAAAGCAAGAGCCCGATAATCAGCTTTACAAGAGGAACGACTAACAATATGTTGTTTCTTGGACATATATGATATCAAACTTCCACCAAGGTAAGTACAAAATCCAGTGGTTGACCTTCGAGTGTCTGGACACGAGCCATAATCTGAATCAGCAAAGCCAGTGAGCAACATATTTGAATCTGAAGAAAAATAATCCAAGTCCAGAAGCTTGCTTGATGCAAGACAACAAATGATATGCAACTTAAAGATGGGGTTTTCGTGGAGAAGAGACAATTTGGCTCAACAAATGCATAGTGTATGTAATGTTAGGCATAGTATGGGTGAGATACAACAAATGACCAACTAGCCTGTGATATAAATGAGGATCTTCTAATAATTCACCTTCAGTCATACTCAGTTTATGAGGAGAAGAAATCGATAAATCAACTAGTTTCTTTCCAAGGGAACCTGTATCCTCCAAAAGCTGCAAAGCATAATGTCTTTGTGAAGGGATATTCTAGATGCGTTACGGACAATTTCAAACCCAAGGAAATACTTCAAAGTTACTAATTCTTTGAGTTTGAAATGTTGTTGAAGGAAGGACTGAATATTATATAACAAATTCATATTGCTGCCAGCAAGACTATGTTATCAACATAGATGAGGAGAGCCAACAAATCAGCACCTGAATGTTTCACAAACAAGGAGTTTTAAGAAGGGGACTGAGTGAAACCATATTTCAAAACCACTTGTGAAAAATCATGGAACAATTGCCTCGGTGCATGTTTAAGCCCATAGATAGACTTGTGCAATTTACAGACTATGTTAGGACCTTAAACATCAGAACTATAACCAAGAGGGAGTTGCATGTAAACCTCCCCATCGAGCATCCTATTTAGGAATGCATTGTTGATAGCAAGCTGAAAGAAGATACCATCCTTTTGTAGCAGTAAGAGCAAGCATGACTTTAAAAGAAGTCATTTTGGCTACCAAAGAAAAAGTATCAATCTAGTCAATGCCCTCAACTTGGGTGAACCCTTTTGCCACCAAACGTGCCTTGTAAAGATCGACACTACCATCAGGTTTGTGCTTAACTCGACAAACCCATTTACATGCAATGGCTTTCTTGCCTTCAAGAAGGGGAAAAACAGACCAGGTTCGGAGGGATTCCATTGCTCGTAATTCTTCATCCATGGAAGCTCTCCACTCTGGTAACTTAACTGCCTAATGAAAGAATGATGGCTTAAAAGAATAAATATTTACTACAAAAGTTGTGTAATAAGGTGACAACTGTGAAGTAGAACCACAATCTTCGATGGGATATGAAGGCCGTGAAACAACAGAATTATAATAATATTGCCTTAAATAATAAGGCTTTTAGATATCCCGAGATGACTTTTGAGTTTGAATTTGTAAAGGAATAGGTTCACGTGATACAATAGCCTCCTCATTGTGTTCACCATGAAAATCGAAATCAATTGACACATCAGGTTCATGTATTTCAACATGCTCACTTGGTATGACAAGCTCACTTGGTACGACAGAATCACTTGGTGCAACAGATTCAATAGATTCATGTGGCATGGTACTATCTGAAATATTCTAAGATACATGTCTCATGGAAGACTAAACTTGAGACTCATAAAAAATCTACACAGGTTCAACAGACTGAGAACTGACGCTTGGAGTAGGATGACCAAGCACAAGATTCACATCTGGCAGCACATTAGGCAATGAAACACTAGGAAAATGATCAGTAGTAGAATCAAAAGAATTAATGGTATTAAATGAAAAGATGTGTTCATGAAATACTACATTACAAAAAACTACAATTGATTGGGTTTTCAGCACATAGATTTTACAACCATTCATACCTACAACATAACCAAGAAAAATGATATGAGGGCTTGTTAACTCCTCAAAAGTACTAATTTTCATGTATGTATTACTATACTATTGCTTGACTTTGAGTACATATTTATGTATTTAGTTTGTAGATTCATGCATTTGAATCTAGGAGTTAAGGAATGATACCATTGCCAGGGTGAAGGGGTATTTTATTGTTTTTGTGGTAGGTCAAAAATAGTTGGCAAAAGCAGGAAAAGAGCAGCTGCAGAAAGTCATAAGAGCAAAAGAGAAATGTCGAGTGCCGATAGAAAAAGTAGGACGAGAATTATCAGACTTGGTTGGCAAAAGAATGATGATGATGCCAGGTCAGTTAGCCGTTGGTCAAAGACCAAGTCAGCCCAAATTCAAATAAGAGGATAAGAAGATAACGCGCTTATTTTAGTGTGTAACCCACTTTCAAATTCAAACCCAATCTACGGTTTCCACGATTGCCTATTTAAAGGAAGCCCATCGATGAACCAAGGAGAGGAGGGAGAGAGGCTACGCGATGGTGAGAAAAGAGTGTAGAGGGCAAATTGTGGTTCGACCAGGCTAAGACTGAGAGCTCTAGATCCCTTGAAGGGCCGCATCAATAGATCTCATTCTTTGTCCATTTCTCTTAGTTTAATTCTGATTTTTATGATGGTGATGTTTAAAACGATATTGTGTTGGTGGTTCCCCCAGCCAAGAACTAATTCTTTTAAGTTGGTTGGGGATGTTTTTGCGATGAACGCTTAGCTATTTTTCAGTTTTTAATAAATGAATGCCTTGGCATTTTTGTCTATTCTGCTAATGCTTAATTTTCTTAAATTCTTTGCCAAACAAAAGTTGGCATTGCATGCACATTATTGTTTAATATCTTTACAGACTTATGAGATAACAATTAATTGCCAGGTACTAAGGTGAGAAGCTTCGACAGAATATGTTCAAGTAGATGAGCTTAGTTCGGGAGTGATTCTACCCCTTAGGGCTAAAGATTAAAACTTTGTCAAGTTAATTATTGAAAAACATCACTATAGACATATAGGGGTTAATCATAATTAACTTAAAGTATTGCCATCGACAGAGGCAATGCTAACTTTAAAATCTGCTCGGCAATAAAACCAAGGCTGAAAATTATTGATTGTTGTCTTCACTAGCTTAAAATCCAAGCATCCCTTGCCAACGCCAACCATCCATTTGAATACATTTGTTTGCCAATCTACCTGAACTTTTACTTTCCTTAGTCATTTTCTTAACCCGAAATCCAATTCAAACTCATTTGTTTCAATACATAAATAAAATATCGTGGCATTTAGTTCCTGTACAATCTCTGTGGATACGATACTCAGCTTACTACTGTATTACTTACTGATCGTGTATACTTGCACGCAAAAAGACCTAAACTTGGCATTATTTTCTGGCATATTTACATTAATTCATCATTTATTTGCCAAGCATTAGTTAGTCGACAAGTTTTTAGCGCCGTTTTCGGGGATTGCAACAAAAATTATTGTTTTGATTTTTACTTGTGTTTGATTATTTTACTTATTTTGCTTTGCTTGGTGTATGACCATGAGCCGCACTATGAAAAAGAAAGTTTAAGAAATGGCTCTTAAAGGACAAGGTGGAGTAAATGGTGTCCCAGACAACCAGGAAAATCCACCAATACATAATGAGATACCGCTCGCTCCTACTGTCACTACTGATAATCCTAACGAACGACCTATCAGGGAGCACTTGGCACCAAGCATGGACAATTTGATGTCAGGCCTAATTGGTCAAGAGGTAAATACGACCAATTTTAAACTTAAACCGGTAATGATACAGATTCCAGAATTGTGGTTGATGCTTAGACAAATGGTTCATTGCTAGACAAGAATTATACGGAGGCATTTGACATCTTAGAAAGGATTGCCACCAATGACCTCCAATATCCTAGTACCATATTGGGAACCAAAACAAAAAGTGATGGAAAATTAGAGCTTGATGCACTTTCATCTATCAATGCTCAAATTTCCAACCTCACTAACATAGTGAAAGCAATGCAAAAGCCTACTAAAATTTGAGAAGTAAAGGCACTAGAACCATTGTGCACTATTTGTGGAGAGGATCATAATGCGGATGAATGCCTAGCAAACCCTGAATTAGTAAATTTTGTTGGAAATTTTAATCATAATTTTAACCCACACTCTAATACTTATAATGCAAGTTGGAAGCAGCACCCAAATTTTTCTTTGGCAAATCAGGGAGGTAACCAATATAATGCCCAGCGTGAGAATAACAATGCACCACCAGGATTTAACCAGAATGCAATGTTTCAAAGAGCACAAAATAACTTCCATCAAGGGCAAAGATCTACCCAAGAGAAAACTTTAACAGAGTACGTGGAGCGGAATGATGCCACTGTCCAGAGTTTAGTAGCATCTATGCAGAACTTGGAGGTTCAGCTGGGGCAAATTGCCAATGCACTCAGTAATAGACCCCCAATGAACATTGCAAAGTGATATGAAAGATGCTCAGCAGAAAAAGAATAAACAATGCAAGGTAGTCACTCTTCGGAGTGGTAAACAATGCGAGAATGAAACACCTATCAAACAACCAAGTAGTTGACAAGATGATAAGATAGTGCCAGCGGATGAGCCTAAGGAAACAAAGAAAAAAGAGGCGAACACTAACAATGCCATGCCTCAATATGATGCCATCAACACTTTTGCAAAACTAGCAGAGCCAACATTTACCTAACCACCACCACATTTTTCATAAAGGCTTCAGAAACACAAACAATACCAACATTTTAAGTGCTTCTTAGAAGTCCTTAAACAACTACAGATCAACATACCATTAGTGGAAGCTCTCGAACAAATGCCTAACTACGTTAAATTTATGAAGGATATCTTATCTAAAAAAAGGAAGCTGGGTGATTTCGAGATTATTGCTCTTACTGAAAGATGTAGTGAAATGATAACCAATAAATTGCCATCGAAAATGAAAGATCTGAGAAGTTTTACTATTCTCTGAACCATTGGCAATAGATTCATGGGTAAAGTACTGTGTGACTTAGGAGCCAGTATTAATATGATGCCAATGCCAGTAATCAAAAAGCTTGGAATTGAAGCAAAGCCTACCACAGTAACACTTCAGCTGGTCGATCGATCTTATGCTCATCCCAAGGGTAAGATTGACGATGTGTTGGTAAAGGTAGATAAATTTATATTCCCAGCTAGTTTTATTATTTTAGATTATGAGCCTGATGATATTGTCCCAATAATTTTGGGAAGACCATTTCTTGCCACGGGTAGGAATTTAATTGGTGTTAAAAAAGGTGAGCTTACTATGCGTAAGAATGACCAACAAGTTACGTTTAACGTATTTCAAGCTTTTAAGTGTGTAGATGAATCTAAAGAATACCGAGCTGTTGAGATGATGGAGTCCATTTTCAATGTATACATAGCACGTATATGATGATACTAGAGAACTGGATGATAAGGATATGATGAGTGAAGAATCTGGAGAACCAACCATGTTTAATAAGTTCATGAGTTATTTCGAGAGACCTGAGCCACTTGAGTTGGCTGGTAGACAAATCAAGTCACCCAAACCATCTATTGAGGAGCCACCAGAATTAGAGCCGAAACCTTTTCCAAGCCACCTCAAATATGCTTACTTGGGAGACAACTCCACTTTACCAGTGATCATTGTTGTGGATTTGACTAATGACCAAGAGGAGAGATTGCTGGAAACATTGGGCAATCACAAGCAAGCTTTAAGATGGACCTTGGCTGACATCCGAGGGATAAGACCAACAATTTGCATGCACAAAATCATTTTGGAGGATTACCATGCAAAACAATCGAGGACCAGAAGAGACTGGATCCTAGCATGAATGAGGTAGTTAAGATAGAAGTCATTAGATGTCGAGATAATTTATCTTAATTTTGATAGTTTGTGGGTTAGCCCGGTGTAGTGTGTATCAAAGAAGGGTGAAATGACCATGGTAAAGAACAATAAAGATGAATCGATCCCCTCTTCATCGATCAGATGTTGGATATATTGGCAGGCAAGGCCTTTTATTGCTTCCTGGATGGCTACTCGGGTTATAATTAGATTGTCATCGCTCTAGAAGATCAAGAGAAAACTATGTTCACTTATCCATATGGGACATTCACTTTTAGAAGAATACCCTTTGGATTGTGTAATGCTCCATCAACGTTTCAGTATTGCATGATGTTGAATTTCTCAGATATGGTCGAGAATAACTTAGAAGTCTCCATGGATGACTTCTCATTATTTGGCAAAGTTTCGAAGAGTGCCTTCAAAGTTTGGAACTTGTTCTATGGAGATGCATTGAAACCAACCTGGTCCTAAACTGGGAAAAATGCCAATTCATAGTGAAGAAGGGCCTGGAAGTAGACAAAGAAAAGGTATAGCTAATCAAACAATTGCCACCACCCACAAGTGTTAAAGGTATTAGAAGTTTCTTAGGACATGCAGGTTTTTATCATCGCTTTATTAAAAATTTCTAAACCTTTATGCTTACTTTTGGAATAGAATACCACTTTTGCATTTGATGATTCTTGTTTGAAAGCGTTTCAGGAATTGAAATACGGGTTAATTAATGCCCCTATAGTCGTGGCACTAGATTGGAATAAGCCATTTGAGCTCATGTACGTTGACAACGACTATGTTGTTGGGGCTGTGTTAGGACAAAGGCATGGCAAAATTTTCTATACCATCTATTTGCCATTCGCACGTTGAATGAGGCCTTTACACAACGACATAGAAGGAGTTCCTTGCAGTTGTCTTCGCGTTTGAAAAATTCAGATCTTACTTAGAGGGTAGTAGAGTTGTGGTATACACAGACCACTCTGCACTCAAGTATCTTTTAGCCAAGAAAGATGCCATGCCTAGACTAATCCGATGGACACTCCTGTTGCAAGAGTTTAACCTCGAGATTCGAGATAAGAATAGGAGTGAAAATTAGGTAGCTAATCATTTGTTTCATTTAGTGCACCACCATGAAGATGTCAACATTAGTGCCATCAAAGATTATTTCCCTGATGAACATTTGCTTGCAACCATTACTATTCCATGGTATGCTGACATAGTCTATCTGGTCAACAAAATATTGCCACCAGACTTGTCAAGTAATGCCGGGAAATAATTTTTGAGAGATATCCGACAATATTATTGGGATGAGCCATTCTTGTTCAAGCAATGTGCAGACCAAGTCATTCATCGTTTTGCGTTAGAGGATGAACAACAAAATATCCTTCCGCTTTTCCATACAACACCATATAGAGGACACTTTGCTGGAATAAAGACAACAGCTAAGGTGCTTCAATCAGGATTTTCTAGCCAACACTGTTCAAGGACGCCATTATTTTGCCAAGGTATGCGACAAATGCCAGCATACTGAAACATCTCCAGTATACACAATTGCCACTCTAGAATATTATGTCTATCGAGTTGTTTGATGTGTGGGGGATAGACTTTATAGGTCATTTTCTCCCATCGTTTGGCAATTTTTACATACTTATGGCCGTAGATTATGTCTCGAAGTGGGTTGAAGTTGTTGCTTTCCCCACAAATAATGTCTCAAAGGTGCTCATTTGAAATTCTATTTAATCACTAAAACTCTGTGCAGGTATGGAATCCAGCAAAGAATTGCCACTGCCTACCATCCTCAAACAAATAGCCAGACAGAAAAATTTCAAACAAGCAGATCAAGATCATTTTGGAGAAAACTGTAAAATCGACAAGGAAGAAATGATCCTTAAAGCTAGATGATTCATTGTGTGCATATAGAACAGCCTTAAAACTCTATTAGGAAACTTCCCCATACAAACTTGTATTTGGGAAGTCATGCCATTTGCCAGTGGAATTAGGGCATCGAGCTTATTGGGCAACCAAATAGTTGAACATGGAATGAAGGAATATAGGTAAGAAACGTTTGTTAAACTTGAATGAATTGGAGGAGTTTAGAGTACAAGCCTATGAAAATGCCAAGCTTTATAAAGAAAAAAACAAAGAGGTGGCATGATAACATAATTTTGCTAAGGCAGTTTGAAGAAAGGCAAAGAGTTCTATTGTTCAATTCAAGGCTTATGTTATTTCCAGTTAAACTCAAATCCAGATGGCCAAGGCCATTTGAAGTTGTCAAGCCTTGTGCTCATGGAGCAGTAGATATAAAAGATTTGAAAATAGGTGAAGCCAAAAGAATGCCAATGAGATTATTCTCTTGGCAAAGATTGAGTAATTTTGTCATCATCATTTGACCATTGTAAATAGTTAGGTTAGTTGATTTTCTTTTTTGTATTTTATTTCTTTTAGTTTTTCTGTTTCTATTTTGAAAAGTTTTTTGTGAGTGTTAGTACAAGACAATATGCCAAGGCAGAATGCCAGGACAAGCCGGCATTTAGACGTCCACCATCACGGGACGTGGTACACGTAGACATACTCAAGATCAGGCCCAAAGGGGGAACTATTTTTGCTGTAGCGGGAAACCCTAGTCACCTAGGTTAAAATTTCAAACTTTGAAATTTTACTCCTTTACTTTTACCTTTTTTCTTCTCCCGCGCCCTCAAATCTCATAACTCATAAACCCATCATCATCCCACTCCCCTATACACGTATAACCGCCACACCCATCATTTTCTCCACTAACCTCACCTTTAAACCATCCCAATCGTCTCCCTTTTTCATTTATTTACCCTTATTTTCCCTTCTTGCACGACAAGAAAAAGCAAGAACCAAATTTTTCCTTCATCTTTTCCAATTTTCCTAAATTTTTTCCATGGCATCTTCTTTAGAAAATTTTAAAATCTTCTTCAATGGTGAAATCAAGAAGAAATATGACAAAAATTTGCTGCTCATACTTCCTGCTATGAGAAGGGTTTTGAATTCAAGAACGAACCTAACTTGGGTTACTCGCCAGAACTAGTTGACATTGTCAAGAAGCATAAATGAGAGGCTTTCTACCAACGGCCAGGGGAGGTTCACTCCACCATTGTTCACAAATTCTATGCCCACCTCACTACAAAGGATTCACCTTTTCTGTTTGTTTGATGTGCGTTTGTTCAATTCAATGAAGGATATATTAATCACTTGTTTCAGTTAGATCGTGCATAGAAGAACATTTGGCATTTGCTAAATCCTTAGATGCTGCCAAGAGACAATTGCTGCTAAAAGACTTGTACAAACCTGGCACAAAATGGAATATTTCATCCAAAGGTAAACAGACTGTGAAATGGCTAGCATTGAAACCACAGTCGAGGGGTTGGAACCACTTCTTGAAAGAAATCTTATGCCGACTACGTATAAGAAAACTATTTCAGAAGAGAGAATGGCCTTGTTGCACTTAATCATGATGTGGAAGAAAATCATGAGACCTAAAAATGTACCGGTAAGGGTTGCGGTAGTTTGGTTTTTACTTCACTAATCTCTAAAATTTTCATGTTGTATAAGGTGCCATAGCTCGATTCAGACAACATCCAAAATTGCAAAGGAACCATTACTCCTGCCTTTTGGAAGCAATTGATTTCCATGGAGGGCAAGGGAAAGGTTGTTAAGCCAGTGTCTGCTACCAAGGTTCCCAAGGTTGAACCTTCCACGCCTATGCCAGCTAACACGATATTATTGCTGTCTCAAATACACCAATGCCAGGAGCTTATCACGCAAAAATTAGAAAAGGCAGAGGAGAAAAATTTGGTACTCTGGCAGTACATTTATGCCAAGGATGGAGCCCTAAAGATAACTCTATAGGGCTTGTCCACCAATCCTTTGCCACCATTCCAGTGTTCCCATTTGAGTTGCATACACCCAAAGAAAGGCCATCAAGCCCTAATTCTGTTCATACTCTGACCCAAAAATCTAATGCCATTTTCTCTGCTTCTTTTTTCCATGTTGAATCTGCTCAAACCGAAACTTCACAAGAATCTGATGATGATGTACCTAACAAAACTACTATGCCACCTGCTGCCCCTCTTTGTCCGTTGCTTTAATAGATCCCGCTGTGTTTGAGCCAGCGAGGGTCATCGAAGAGGTACTCCAAGACGTAAAGACCTCCACTACTATTTCGAAGCCAACGCTTAAACGAAAGAAGAACATGGCTTCAAGTTGAGGGAGCTTTGTCAAGAGAAAGACCCAAGTCACTCGCATTAAACATTTTGAAGGGGAGTCTTCTTCCCTTTAACTCCTTTACTTTCATATTTTTCATTTTTAACATGCATTTCATTTGTATATATGTGTTTACATACATTGCGGAAAATGCACACCTTTGGTTTGGAGGGGTGTGTTACCTCACATCTTTTGCCATGACATTCATTCATTTTTATATTTCTGTTGCATTTTGTTGCCATGTAGATTAGATTAACACATGCATACCAAATCGTTAAAAAAATTGTCTCGACTTAGTTTAGGCATGATAATTTTTCCAACATAATTGCTAGCATAGTTAGAAATTTGCACTAGTATACCCTGTACAATGATGAAATTAGAATCTATAGTTAGCATGAGTCAGCATATTAGTAATGTCAGGTTGCTTGGCAATTGATCTCTAGCTTAGGGAACTCTAGTCTCACTTCAACACGTAATATGCAACTAGTTCCCAAGACAAACTTAGGATTCTTGAAACTAAACTCATAATAAAAAAAAAGAGAAAATATATATGCCAGGGTAATAAAAAGAGAATATGACAACAATGTTTTGCCAAAGGTAAGAAAAATTTTAGAACACTCCTCTACCTTAGAGATAATAACTAGCGTGGGGCTTCGTGGTTTGCTCCCTTGTAATTCTCAGGCCAAAAATTTTAGGATTTGAGTGTAATGGGTTAGCTTAGTGATATGGTCTGGATTAACATGGCAGTTAGTTGTATGCTCCCTCGTACTTCTCACGCCAAATAGCATTGTGACGTGAACCCAACTTTAATGCCAGCAAAAAGAAACCCTTGGTAAATAATTAATAAAAAATGTTCTAAGTTTGGATAGTAAAGTTTTGCTAAGGGAGTTGAAAGATACTTGATGCGAATTGCCTGCACTTCATGCACACTTCATGACCCTAGATTAAACTAATATTGCTGCAGTTGAATTTTCTAATCTATTGGCATTATTTCTCTAGAATATCAGAGGACATAACTAGGACCAGATTATGCTTACTAGCTCGTGTTGTTAATCAGGAAAATTTGCCAAGGTATTTTGTTTTCTTTTTCTATTTTTATAGTGTTTAGTTGCATTACTTGAGGACAAGCAATTAGCTAGGTTTGGGGTGTGCTAACTCCTCAAAAGTACTACTTTTTATGTATATATTACCATACTATTGCTTGACTTTGAGTACATATTTGCGCATTTAGTTAGTAGATTCATTCATTTGCATCTAGGAGTTAAGGAATGATTCTATTGCCAGAGTGAAGGGGTATTTTCTTGTTTGGTGTCAGTTCAGGAGCAGTTGGCAAGAGCAGGAAAAGAGCAGCAGTAGAAAGCCAGAGCAGTAGAAGAGAAATGTCGAGTGCCAATGGTAAAACTAGGATGAGAATTGCCAGACTTGGTTGGAAAAAGAAGAATGATGATGCCAGGTCAGTTAGCCGTTGGTCAAAGACCCAGTCAGCCCAAATTCAAACAAAAGGATAAGAAGGTAATGTGATTATTTTAGTGTGTAAACAACTTTCAAATTCAAACTCAATCTAGGGTTTCCACGAGTGCCTATTTAAAGGAAGCCCATCACTGAATCAAAGAGAGGAGGGAGAGAGGTTGCGCCATGGTGAGAAAAGAGTGTAGAGGGAAAATTGTGGTTTGACCAAGCTAAGACCGAGAGCATTGGATCCATTGAAGGGCTGCATCGACAGATCTCATTCTTTGTCCATTTATCTTAGTTTAATTTTGATTTTTATGATGGTGATGTTTAAAAATGATATTGTGTTAGTAGCTTCCCCAGCCATGAACTAATTCTTTTAAGTTGGCTGGGGATGTTTTTGCGATGAACACTTAGCTGTTTTCAGTTTTTAATAATTGAATGCCTTAGCATTTTTGTCTATTCTGCTAATGCTTAATTTTCTTAAACTCTTTGCCAAACGAAAGTTGGCATTGCATGCACATTATCCCTTAATATCTTAACAGACTTAGGAGATAACGATTAATTGCTAGGTACTAAGTTGAGAAGCTTCGACGGAAGATGTTCAAGTAGATAAGCTTACTTTGGGAGTAAGTCTACCCCTTAGGAGCAAATATTAATACTTTTCCAGGTTAATTATTGAAAAACATCACTATAGACATATAGGGGTTAATCATAATTAACTTAAAGTATTGCCATCGACATGGGCAATACTAACTTTAAAATATTCTTGGCAATAAAACCAATGCTAGAAATTGTTGATTGTTGTCTTCGCTAGCGTAAAATCCAAGCATCTCTTGCCAACGCCAACCATCCATTTGAATACATTTGTTTGCCAGTCTACCTGAACTTTTACTTTCCTTAGTCATTTTCTTAACCAAAATTCAAAATCCAATTCAAACTCATTTGTTTCAATACACAAGTAAAATATCATGGCATTTAATTTCTAGACAATCCATGTGGATACGATACTCAGCTTATTGTTGTATTACTTATTGACCGCGTATACTTGCATGCAAAAAGACCTAAACTTGACATCATTTTCTAGCATATTTATATTAATTCATCATTTATTTGCCAAGCGTCAGTCAATCGACAGGGCTCGTTCAGAGAATTTGCTCCTATGATACTTAAGGGTGGAGATAAAACATAGACACCCAAAGGTCTTGATATGTGAATACAATAGAGCTTGAGCATGCAAAACCTCAAAAGGGGAGTTGTTATGGAGAACAAGAATAGATAGCCTATTGATTATATAAGTTGTTGTGAGAATATAATCTTCCTAGAAATGAATAGGAACTCTTAATTTAAATAGAAATGCTCGAGCAACAACCAAGAGGTGTTGATGCTTATGCTCTACAATGGAGTTTTGTTGAGGAGTTTCAACACAAGAAAATTGGTCAAGAATACCCAAACGAGCAAACAGTTTTGAAAACTTCAATTTTGGAGCATTGTCAGATTGAAAAAGTTTTAGATCAAAATTAAATTTTCGTTTGACCATGCTGATGAAGTTAGGAATAATGGATGCCACATCATAATTATGTTGTAGTCAATAAGTCCAAGTATATCTTTTGTAATCATCCATCAATGTCAGAAAGAATCGATGATTATTATAATTGGTATCTTTGAATTATCGATATAAAACATGGAATTAAGGAAAGAAAGTTGATGATGTTTTGCAAGAGGACAAATCAAATAGGGGCAGTTTTATTCCAAGACTAAAATGGTAATACATCTTTTAATAAATGCAACACGAGAGCTAGGATGACCAAGCCTATCATGCAAAAAAAACAAAGCAAAATCATATTTAGAATCTTTGATAACACCTTGAACATCAGAAACATTCAACTTGCAGTGTGCTTCAGGAAGTTGTAGTAGATAAAGACCCTGAAACAACTCACCCTTCCCAATCACTTGACATAGATCCTCAATCAAACATTGAGTTTCACAGAACAAAATATTAAGGTTGGAATTGTAACACCCTAATCAGTATTCTATAATAAATACCAATTAGAGTATCACACAATTTTTTTTTCGCGTAGAATCATTTACCGACTTTTTATCCTATCTAATTAAGTATGATTTTAGGGAGCAACTTAACATTTCTTATCTATAAAGTATATAGAATATAACTGCCTAAAACAAAATTCTACCCGATTACTTAATTTATCTCTATTTAGTTATTACCCGATTTTAAATATAATATAACTACTCATCATCTACTATAAACATAAACTAGTCTATATATTAATACAAACCATATATATAAACTAGTATGTAACCGGCTAATTCTAATATTTACATGTCATCTAGAAACATCAAAATACATCAAAGGATGTTATTACTGATATCGTTAATATATTCCGGATAGTAGGATGACCGCCTCCTTACTCCAATTTATGTCTTTTACCTACGCGTGAAAATCATCACACGCTAAGTATACTTAGTGAGGCAACAACAATATTTAGTGCAAATAACATAATAATAATTAATAGTATGCAATTGTTTTCATGCATTAAAATCACTAGATAACACTTACCATCATGTTAATCACGCATAAATATGATATAAGCCGGATATACATTTCCTTACCAATATACTTGCCATCATTTTAAGAGTGTATAAACTCTTTAACCCGTTTATCCATTATTTACTGATTTCATAGCCTGATATATAGCCCAATTTCTTAGCCCGATTTCACAGCCCAAATATAGACCTATGAGGACCTGGATACACAAGTCAAACATACACCGAAGTGCTTCCCGCACATTTATAAGGCTGTGCTAACCATACACTAAGTGACCTTTAGGTACACTATAGTGCTATCTCAAATTCCTGATTATGCAGCGTGCTGCTGGACTCTATGGCATGCCAACTATATCTTGTCCCTCAATTAACTTATTTTGGCATAATTTCCGTATTTATTCCATCCATGGCAATGTATATCAATATAATTTAACATTGGACAGTTTATACCCGAAATAACAATCATAGCATACCATCATCAATAACTAGTGATCAATGCATTTGTTTTCAATCTTTGACATATTTAAAATATGTCAATATATGATAAATGACATAAATATCATGCCAATATATAAACCAGGCAGACTCGTCGCAAGTCTTACTAGTGATGTATAAAACATCCATGTATCATGTTATGTATGCATTGCACTCACATGATGCCTCACTAGTAATATTACTGTCGATTTAACCTTATTCCCGAACTTTTTCCTTGTCTATAGAATTGCTCGTAGTACGATCTTGATCACGGTCACGATCTACAAAATCACCGTTTACCGAATACATACATTTCAAAGCGTATGTTAGTTTCAATCTAACATAGGCATATATATTAGGAATAAAATTCCTAAAATTCCTTCACTATCCATATCCATCAAAATTTACAAAATAACCATAAAATGAATTCTTTGAAAACTTCAAAAATTTACAAAATAACCATTTCAATCCCATATTTTCCTTAATTTGCCATTTGATCCTCACCCCTTTGAAAATTTCCAAAATGATCCAATTGAATCTTCTAACATCAATTTTCAACATAGTACCTCAACTTTTTAACATTTTTACCTTAATCCTTAAATTTCCCAAAATATGCGAAAAGGTCCCTAGAACTTAACAAAGTTCCAAATTGGTCCAAACAACATTCTAAGCCTTGTAACATAATTTTCCCATCATTTATAATCTTAGGAAATTTTTCTAAAATTTCCCCTAATTTTCTTCCTAAATGTCGAATTTGAAGAGTCACTCTAGACAAATTTTCCAACCTGATTCAAGCATGAATTCAACTTCTAAACCTCATTTCCAAGCATCTATAATTATTCTCACATCAAAATCAATCCAAATTCAACTTCCTATCAAAATCCTAACTTTAAACATATTAGGATTTATCTACTTCCAAATAGTTTTAATCATCATACAAGCTTGGATATGATTCTACAACAACAACTACATCAAAATCTCATCTTAAAACATCATGTATAAACATCCCCTTCATCCATCAAATTCACAAAACTAAGGTTTCAAGCAAGGAAACCATGAACAAATGGTACCAAAAGATAGAGAATTTCATGTAGATCAACTTCATGTTTCATGCTTTCATCCAAAATCTAACCATATAAGCTTGAAAAATCAAAAATAAATTTTTTTCTTACCTTGGGTGTGAGTTTCGAACAATGGGGAAGAAAGATGGAGAAATTCTTGATTTATTTCTATCCTTTTAATTTAATTTAAGCCATTTGTCATCTTTTTAATTAAATAAATTTAAAATTCATTTTACGACAAATTAACCTTTTTGCCCTTGAAATCCAAAGCTCCATATCAAGCCACATGTCTACCTACCAATCCAAGGGTCAAAAATAATCCAAGTAGTTAGTGATTACCAACTTTGCCCTTGGAATTTTCCAAAATTACCATCTTACCATTTTTCATCTAACGGTTCATATTGAACATGGAAATCTACTTTAAATCCAAAGATCCATGTTAAATCCTGCCATTTTAAGACATGGAAATGAAATTTTTAACCTTGCCTTATCATCCTTTAAAATATCTTGAATATCCAATTCGATCCGATTATTCGAATATTTTTTCAAACTTTATCGCTTTATAGCCAAAAATACAAGCTCCGTACGAAATATTCGGGTAACACGAAAACGTTATTCTTGGTGGTGAACTATTCATTTATAGGACTAGAATACATAACTTTTGAAAATTACAATTTAGTCCTTAAACTTTTCCAAAGTTTATACTTTGACCACCAAACTTTCAAAATTTTCATTTTGGTCACTAACCAAAAATTTGGGATATTACAATTCTCCCCCTTAAGAAAATTCATCCTTGAATTTTCCTTACTTACTTGGTTCAAAAAGGTACGGATACTGTTTTTTCATTGTTTCTTCTGTCTTCCAAGCAGCTTCCTCTACCTTGTGATTTCTCCACAGGACTTTAACTAGAGGAATCTTCTTGTTCCTTAATTTTTTTTCTCCTCGAGCTAAAATTTTCACAGGTTCTTCATCATATGTCAAATTCGATTGAATCTCAATCTCTTCTGACGTAATATCATGTGAAGGATCCAATCGATATCTCCGAAGCATGGACACATGAAATACATCATGAACCTTACTCAATTCTGGTGGTAAAGCTAGTTGATATGCCACTGGACCAACCCTCTTTAAGATTTCATAAGGACCAATGAATCTTGGACTAAGCTTTACTTTTCGTCCATAGCGTAATATCTTTTTCCAGAGTGAAACCTTTAAGAATACTTTATCACCAACCTCAAACTCAATATCCTTTCTTTTAAGATCTGAATACAACTTTTGTATATCAGAAGATCTGAATACGACTTTTGTCTGTCAGAAGCAGCCTTGAGATTATCTTGAATTACCTTCACCTTATTCTACATTTCTTGAACAAGATCTGGTCCGATGATCTTTCCATCCTCCAACTCGAATCAATTCAACGATGTTCGGCATTTTCTTCCATATAATGCTTCATAAGGTGCAATCTTAATACTTGTTTGATAACTGTTGTTGTAGGCAAGCTCAGCTAATGGAAGATATTTTTCCCATGAACCTGCAAAATTAATTATACCAGATCTGAGCATATCTTCAAGTATCTAGATAGTTCCTTCCGATTGTCCATCTGTTTGGGGATGGAAAGCAATGCTAAAATGTAGCTGAGTTCCCAATGCTTCATGTAATGCAATCCAAAACCTCAAAGTAAATCTTGGATCTCTATCATAAATGATAGACATAGGAACTCCATGCAGTCTAACAATTTTCTTAATATATATCTCCGCCAACTTGTTCAAAGAGTAGTCTGTGCGAACTAGTATGAAATGTGCCGTCTTCGTCAATCGGTCCACAATCACCCAAATCAAATCTTTCTTACCTGGCGTTGATGGTAAACCTGTTACAAAATCCATTGTAACTTTTTTCCCATTTCCACTATAGAATTGAGATCAGTTGGAGCAACCCTGATGGAACTTGATATTCTGCCTTTACTTGTTGACATGATAAACATTTAGCAATGAACTTAGAGATAGCTCGTTTTATGCCAGGCCACCAAAATTGACTCTTTACATCTTGGTACATTTTGTTACCTCCTGGATGCATAGTTAAAGGACTGAAATGTGCCTCTGAAAGTATTTCCCTTTTTAACTCCTCATCTTCAGGAATATATACGCGTCCTTTGTAGTATAGGCACCCATTTGATCTTATTTCAAAATCTTTAGATTCACCTTGTTCCACTTGTTTTTTCTTTTCCAAGCATTCCTTATCCTTTGCTTGCAACTCTTTAATCCTTTCTATCAAAACAGGCTTAATTTGAAACTTAGCCATTATTACACCATTTTCCTGTAACCGTAGCTGAGCATTCAACATTCTTAAGGCAGAAAATATCTTCCGGCTAAGTGCGTCTACTACCACATTAGCCTTCCCCGAATTGTAATCAATGATTACATCATAGTCCTTAATCAATTCTATCCATCTTCTATGTCTCAAGTTAAGCTCCTTTTGAGATAACAAATATTTCAAACTTTTATGTTCTGTGAAGATGTAGCACTTTTCACCATATAAGTAGTGAAGCCAAATCTTCAATGAGAATACCACTACAGCCAACTCCAAATCATGAGTAGGATAATTCCTCTCATGACTTTTGAGCTATTGAGAACCATACGCTACAACCTTTCCCTCTTGCATCAATACACGCCCCAAATCATTATAGGATGCATCACTATATATTGTGAAACCCTTCCCGAGTTTTGGTTGTACTAAAACATGAGCTTCTGTTAATATCTTCTTCAATTTGTCGAGTTTTCCTGACATTTATCTGTCCAAATAAATGGCACATCTTTCCTTAATAGCTTATGTATTGGAGCGGAAATCATTGAAAAATCTTTCATGAACCGTCGATAATAACCAGCTAATCCCAAGAAATTTTTGAGTTTAGAGACACTTTGCGGAACTTTCCATTCGAGTATTGCTTGAACCTTCTTAGGATCAACTTAAATTCCTTCCTCAGAAACAATGTATCCAAGAAAAACTACTTTAGACAGCCAAAATTCTCACTTTGACAGCTTTGCATATAACTTCTTTTCTCAGAGGATTTGAAGAACTACCTGAAGATGAGTATCATGATCCTCTTTGGTTTTTGAATAAACCAATATATCATTTATGAATACCACCACAAACTGATCCAAATATGGCTGGAATATCCGATTCATCAAATCCATAAATGTTGCCGGTGCAATTGTAAGTCCAAAAGGCATTACTACAAACTCATAATGCCCATATCTATTTTTGAAAGCTGTCTTTGGGATATCTGCTTCCTTGATCTTCAATTGATGATACCCCGGTCGAAGATCAATTTTAGAAAACACTGTTTCTTCTTTAAGTTGATCAAAGAGGCCATCAATCCTTGGTAAAGGATATTTATTCTTCACCGTCACTTTATTAAGTTGACGGTAATCAACACATAACCTCATTGATCAATCCTTCTTTTTCACAAATAAGATTGGAGCTCTCCACGGTGATATACTTCGTCGTATAAAACCTTTATCCAAAAATTCTTGTAATTGAGCTTTTAGTTCTTTGAGTTCAGTAGGAGCCATTCTATAAGGTGCTATTGATATTTGTGTTGTTCCAGGAAGCACATCAATACCAAATTCCACCTCTTGATCTGGAGGTAATCATGGTAATTCATCTGAAAAAATATATGGAAATTCCCGCACCGTGGGTATATTTTCCAGATCTATCTTTGTCTTTTGAGCATTTATCACATGAGCTAAATAAGCTTCATACTCATATGATAATAACTTTCCAGCATCTACAGCTGCAATTTCATGGCTCAAATAATTCTGCCTTTCTCCTTCAAATACTATTTCTGAACCATCTGGTCCTTCTAAGACTACCCTTTTTAATCGGCATTTAACCATAGCGTCATATGCCGATAGCCAATCCATTCAAAGAATAACTTTGAACTCTTGGAAAGGTAATTCCATAAGATTGGCTGGAAACTCTCTTCCTTTGATCCTTATAGGACACTTTTTACATATTCGAACTACTTTGGCGCTTTGTACTATAGTATTAATAGCAAATACCTTACTCGAAATCAGTTCTATTGGTATATTTCTTTCAAGTACTACTTTAGAACTAATATACGAATGGGTAGAGCCTGGATCAATTAATGCAAAAATATATCTGCAAAAGAGTTCGATCATACCTGCTACAATCTCTGAATCATCACGATCATGAACAGTCTTGATATTGTATACTCGAGCAGCACCCTTGTCTTCCCGACCAGAAATGGTTATGGATACTCCTGGTTTGCCACCTTTATTTTCTTTGTTTTCTGAGGCGCTGCAACTGATCGATCAGAGTGAAGCTCTGGACACTCTCTTTTGAAATGACTGGCTTGTCCATAATAATAACAGTCTCCACCAGCAAACCAGCATCGACCAGAATGCCTCTTACCACAGTGTTTACATTTTGGAAGAGGACGAAATTCAGAACCCCGAGTACCCGCAGTAACAGTCTGAGTTTGTTTAAATTTCTCTCCCAAAAATCCTTTTTTAACATAAGAAGCTGACGTTGCTTGGATTTGCTGTGGAAAACCTTTACTGCATTTAAATGACGATGTAGCAAAAGAATTTTCGGATCTTTTCCTGATTGGACCTATTTTCTACTTTTTCCTCAAGATCCACTTTCTCTATAGCCTTTGCTCAATTCACCGCCTCTAGGAAAGTGGTGAAGTTGCGGGAAACCAATACCCTTTTATACTGAAAGTCCAACCCAGTTATGAATTTATCAATCCTAGATTTTTCAGTTGGAAGGAATTATTCTGCAAATCGGCTCAGTCTATTGAATTCACATTCGTATTCATAGACCATCCTGCCCGATTGCTTCAAATCCAGGAACTGCCGCCTCATTTCTTCATTGAAAAGGTCCCCAATATACTTTTCCTTAAACTCCTTCTAAAAGAACTCCCATGTAATATGTTCTGGAGGAACCCGTGCAGTGACTATATTCCACCACACACTGGCTTGTTCCATCAGAAGAGATACTACTCCTTCCAACTTTCCTTGATCATCACAAGGAATCCTACTCAACATGATCTTAATATCATTCAGCCAATAATCAATAGCCATAGGATCTGCATCGGTGTCACCTTTAAATTTTGGTGCTTACATCTTTCTTAACTCCTTTGGAACTGATAATGCTGCTCTTCTATTGATAATAGCATCCAATGCTTGAAGAAATAAGCCTTGGTCTTGAACATGCATATTTCTTTGTTCCTAAGCTACTGGCTCCACATTCGGCTGCCCCTGAGGCAGATTCTGGTTCACCTTATTACTTCCACTCTGAGCAGGCATATCTTGCTCAAATGCTTGACGAGATTCCCGATGATCTGAAATCTGTTAATGTCACAATCATCCCTTATAAGTAAGGAGTAACAACATTAATTACTAGGAATCCAATTATATTCACACAAATATCAGTAATCTTGACATCTTGTTGGCATGTATATAATTCTCACTATCTATATACCCGATTTATGTCCAGAGCCAGCTAAACATATAGCTCTGATACCAATAAATATAACACCCTAATCAGTATTCTATAATAAATACCAATTAGAGTATCACACAATTTTTTTTGCGTAGAATCATTTACCGAATTTTTATCCTATCTAATTAAGCCTGATTTTAGGCAGCAACTTAACATTTCTTATCTATAAAGTATATAGAATATAACTGCCTAAAACAAAATTCTACCCGATCACTTAATTTATCTCTATTTAGTTATTACCCGATTTTAAATATAATATAACTACTCATCATCTACTATAAACATAAACTAGTCTATATATTAATACAAACCATATATATAAACTAGTATGTAACCGGCTAATTTTAATATTTACATGTCATCTAGAAACATCAAAATACATCAAAGGATGTTATTGCTGATACCATTAATATATTCCGGATAGTAGGATGCCCGCTCCTTACTCCAATTTATGTCTTTTACCTACGCGTGAAAATCATCACACGCTAAGTATACTTAGTGAGGCAACAACAATATTCAGTGCAAATAGCATAATAATAATTAATAGTAAGCAATTGTTTTCATGCATTAAAATCACTAGATAAGACTTACCATCATGTTAATCACGCATAAATATGATATAAGCCGGATATACATTTCTTTACCAATATACTTGCCATCATTTTAAGAGTGTATAAACTCTTTAACCCGTTTATCCATTATTTACCGATTTCATAGCCTGATTTATAGCCCAATTTCTTAGCCTGATTTCACAGCCCAAATATAGACCTATGAGGACCCTGGATACACGAGTCAAACATACACCGAAGTGCTTCCCGCATATTTATAAGGCTGTGCTAACCATACACTAAGTGACCTCTAGGTACAGTATAGTGCTATCTCGAATTCCCGATTATGCAGCGTGCTGCTGGACTCTATGGCATGCCAACTATATCTTGTCCCTCAATTAACTTTTTTGGGCATAATTTCCGTATTTATTCCATCCATGGCAATGTATATCAATATAATTTAACATTGGACATTTCATACTTGAAATATCATTCATAGCATACCATCATCAATAACTAGTGATCAATGCATTTGTTTTCAATCTTTGACATATTTAAAATATGTCAATATATGATAAATGACATAAATATCATGCCAATATATAAACCAGGCAGACTCGTAATCTTACCAGTGATGTATAAAACATCCATGTATCATGTTATGTATGCATTGCACTCACTTGATGCCTCACTAGTAATCTTACTATCGATTTAACCTTATTCCTGAACTTTTTCCTTGTCTCTAGAATTGCTCGTAGTACGATCTTGATCACGGACACGATCTACAAAATCATCGTTCATCGAATACATACATTTCAAAGCGTATGTTAGTATCAATCTAACATAGACATATATATTAGGAATAAAATTCCTAAAATTCCTTAACTATCTATATCCATCAAAATTTACAAAATAACCATGAAATAAATTCTTTGAAAACTTCGAAAATTTACAAAATAACCATTTCAATCCTATATTTTCCTTAATTTGCCATTTGATCCTCAACCCTTTGAAAACTTCCAAAATGATCCAATTGAATCTTCTAACATCAATTTTCAACATTTTTACCTTAATCCTTAAATTTCCCAAAATATACGAAAAGGTCCCTAGAACATAACAAAGTTCCAAATTAGTCCAAACAACATTCTAAGCCTTGTAACATCATTTTCCCATCATTTCTAATCTTAGGAAATTTTTCCAAATTTTTCCCTAATTTTCTTCCTAAATGCCGAATTTGAAGAGTCACTCTAGACAAATTTCCCAACCTGATGCAAGCATGAATTCAACTTCTAAACCTCATTTCCAAGCTTCTATAATTATTCTCACATCAAAATCAATCCAAATTCAACTTCCTATCAAAACCCTAACTTTAAACAAATTAGGATTTATCTACTTCCAAATAGTTTTAATCATCATACAAGCTTGGATATGATTCTACAACAACAACTACATCTAAATCTCATCTTAAAACATCATATATAAACATTCCCTTCATCCATCAAATTCATAAAACTAAGGTTTCAAGCAATGAAAGCATGAACAAATGGATCCAAAAGATAGAGAATTTCATGTAGATCAACTTCATGTTTCATGCTTTCATCCAAAATCTAACCATATAAGCTTGAAAAATCGTAAAAAAATTTCATACCTTGGGTGTGAGTTTCGAACAATGGGGAAGAAATATGGAGAAATTCTTGATTTTTTTTCTATCCTTCTAATTTAATTTAATCCATTTGTCATATTTTTAATTAAATGAATTTAAAATTCATTTTATGACAAAACGACATTTTTGCCCTTGAAATCCAAAGCTCCATATCAAGCCACATGTCTACCTACCAATCCAAGGGTCAAAACGGTTCATATTTAACGTGGAAATCTACTTTAAATCCAATGGTCCATGTTAAATCCTACCATTTTAAGACATGGAAATCACATTTTTAACCTTGCCTTATCATCCTTTAAAATATCTTGAATATCCGATTCGATCCGATTATCCGAATATTTTTTTCGAACTTTGTCGCTTTATAGCCAAAAATACAAGCTTCGTACGAAAAACCCTGGTAACATGAAAATTTCATTCTTGGGGGTCAACTATTCATTTACGGGACTAGAATACATAACTTTTGAAAATTACAATTTAGTCCCTAAACTTTTCCAAAGTTTATACTTTGACCACCAAACTTTCAAAATTTTCATTTTGGTCACTAACCAAAAATTTGGGATATTACAAGAATCATTAACCAATCGACTGACAGCCATGAGCTTGAACTAGAATTCTGGAACAAAGAGAACATCCCTGAGAATTAACCGAGAAGATAACATGACCATTCCAGAAAAACCAACAAGAACTATGGATTTATTAGGAAGTAAGATATTGCCACCTTCAATGGGAGTTAATGACTCAAACAAATCTTTTGAATAGCAAACATGTCACGAGGCACCGTAATCAATGATCCAAAATTTGTGAGTATCAAAAGAACTTAAACTATTTACATAAGAAAGAATCTTGTCTGGCATAGCTAAGTTGATTGAAGTAGGAGGATCTGAAGAAGCTGTTGTCTTGAGTTGAACAGTAAGCATGGCAATCAACTGTTGACATTTTTGATTGGTTAAAGATTCATTAAAAGAATCTAGAGAAGATCTGATAGGAACAGACTGAGCATCACTAGAAAGAACAACATCGGTATGAGCGACATTGGAATTCTTGGACTGATTGTTGTAACCAGGGGGTATCCATGGAGTTTGTAACATTTTTCTTTTGTGTAGCCTAACAAATTACAGTAACTGCACTAAGGACGAGATTTGCGAGGATTAGAAGCCATGACAACAAAAACAATTTCTGCTACTAGATTAGGCGTGTCAGCTGAGCGTTGATTTTCTTCTTGAACAACCAAGGAAAAGACCTTGGTAATATAAGGCATGGGATCCATGAGAAGTATCTGTCCACGAACGTGAGAAAAGGAAGAAGACAATGATTTGTAAATTTTAATTTATAAAAATATTATGTGAAAAATAAAGATGATGTGGGTTTATTTCATTGGGTGAGACCATGGATGAGATTATGAGAATGATTTATGGAATAGTTTCTTTTAATTTTATTTTGAAATATGATTAATTGCATGCCGAACCTTTAAGATTTTTAATAATTATTTAAAAATCATTAAAAAATTAATGATGTTCAACGGTTATTGCGTTAGTGGTGTTCAGCTGTGTGCATCGCCCGTTCTAGACTCATCCTTTGTGTAAACTAAATTCTAAAATTAGAATCTATAATCTTAAATTTTAAACTCTAAACCCTCAACTAAACCTTCCACTCATAAAATAAACATGCTTTAGTTTACACTGGTAGTGTGTCGAATATTTTTTATAATGTTAACAAGTTTCTTATTCTGAATTGGTTTAGTTACAAAATAAGTGTTCAAACTATTTTTTTTTTTGCATTAGGTGTAAAGTTTTTATCTCAAAGTAAGTGCTTAACGTTTTATTTCATTGTCATTTTAAGGTCAATCCATCAAGGGTCGTTATAAAATTTGTCACCAAATTATAATGTGACGCATGGCCTTTTACTTAATTTCTTTTATTTTTTAAAAAAGATCATAGTATCTTTAATTTTAAAAAAATCTTAAAATTTTTAAAATTCCAAAATAACCTCAAATCCATACATCCTTAATCATAAATCCTTAAATCATCCCCTCCGTCAACAAATTCAACAACAATTGATCATTCTTTTTTTTGTCAAATCCACATGACGGAGGGGCGGTGGTGGTCGACCAGAACAATGGGTGATGAGATTAAAGATTAAGAGATTTGATATTGAGAATTTAGGATGGGGATAAGAGGATGATCGACCAATGGAGACCGGATAACGGAAGGGCGGTGGTGGTCGACGAGAACAATGGGTGATGAGATTAAAGATTAAGAGATTTAATATTAAGAATTTAAGGTGACGATAAGAGGATGGTGGAACAATAAAGACCCGATAACGGAGAGAGTGACTGGTGGTGATCGACAACAACTTATTCCTAATAAAAATTTGAAATTCAAAATAGTGAATGTAAATACAAAATATTTTGGAATAGATTATATTGAAATAATAAAGTAAATAAGGTATAAAAACAAAACAAAATTCAAGTTCAAGAACTTAAACAGTAATTGGGTAAATTACACAGATCATCACTCGACTATCTTCTCACTCTTATTTTACTCATTCAACTTTAAAATTTTTTAATTTAATAATTGAATTTTATACATTGAAATTTTTTATCTCTAAATTATACAAAAATAATTTAAAAATAAAAATTTAAAATCATGTAATTTACCCCAAAAAAATAAAAATTTCAAATAATATCCAATCCTTAATCCACAAACTCTAAAATTCATCTCTTCATCTTCATCAATCGCACTCTTCACCAGTCATTGTCACCGACCACACTCTTCACCGTTCAGACCTCAAAATTCCCTTGGGTTGAGACTCCATCATTGCCATCGCTACTCTTATCTTGATTCTTCTCGATGTCACCCTTTGCTCTGCTAGGCTCGTCTATGACGACTCAAGTATCAACCATATAGCTCGTTTCTATGCACACACAAATTTTACCAATATTAGGTTAGTTGATATACTACACAAATGGAATTTACATGGCGAAGAAAGAGACAAAGATGGAGTAGGGAATTACCTGGTGGCGTGTAGAGGCTTGTCGTCATCTATGGTCTATGATTTTGAATAACTATTAAGAGAGTTGACTGGGAAATTTGAGTGCAAAAAATATAAAACGATAGGTGGCAATTGCAAATGGAAAAAAAATCACAGATTATGTGATATAGGTTTAGAGGAGGAGAAGAAGAAGACTAATAGAGAGAAGCAAGAAGAAATTTAGAGAGGGAAAATTAGTAACGTTCGATGACCATTATTTAAGACAATCAACGGTGACGTTTGATAACGACAAACAGTAACATTATAATACAGATGATCGACGGTTGGTCTGATTGTAAAAAAGTACAGAGAGAAAAAGGTATGAGTTTTAGGGTTTAGGGTTTGAATATAATTTTATGTTTTAAATTTTTTATATTTAATAATAATAAAATATAATTTTATTTTTATTTTAAATTATTTTCATATTTAATAATAAAAAATGTCATGTTATAAGAAAATAATAATAAAAATATTCAGAGTAAAAAAAATTTAATGTATAAAGTTTAATTATTAAATTAAAATTTTTTAAAGTTGAGTGATGTTCTATATAATTTATACGTAGCAATTAATTTAAATGATCGGATGTAAAATGATGGTACGATTTTTTTTTTTTTGATAAAAATGATGGTACGATTTGATTTGCTATTTATCCTCCTAATTTGATCATAAAATTTTGATAAAGTTATGGTGCTCTCCCTTATATTTGTGGTAAATTTTCATAATTATTTTTGATACATTCCTAAATTGTTTGCCTTCATTATCATTATGTTTCAAGAAAATGTTTGTCTAATGATTAAGAAATATTCACATTATATTGTTTAAGATTTAAATTATATTTCTCCTATAATATAAAAAATATAAATACAAATAAAATAAGAGAAAATGTCTATAAAAGTTAATTTTTAGAATAAATTACACTGTTAACCACTAAACTTTAGTCTTTTGTATCAATAGTGTTGCTAAATTTTGACACACTAATTTTAGTACTTTAATTCAAGATCAATTAGGATATAGAATCGTTAAACCATTAACATGTAAATGACATGACAGTTTGACGATGATATGTGCTGATATAGAGGTCAAAAAAAAATTAATTCACTATCATTTTTTTCAACAAAATTAGGGTTTTCCTCTCATTTTCAATCAGGGTCGTATCTGGGCCTGAACAGGAGAGGCAGCTGTCCAGGGACCAGAATTTTTATAGTAAATTATACATATAAATAATACTTTTATATTAATTATTTAGTTTATTTTTTATACTTATTATTAAGGGCCCAAATTTTCCTCATATGTATTATTAGGCCTACTCTTAAAATTTAACTTTTTTTTCTAAAATTTTCTATTAAGGGTCAAATTTCCCCCAATATTTGTTATTATAAACATACTCTTAAATTCAGTTTTTTTATACTTGTTACTAAAAGCTCAATTTTTTTAATACTTGTTATTAAGAATTTATTTTTTTCAATACTTGTTTTTATTTTAGGTGCACAATTTTTTTCGAAGTTTTATTCATCCAAAATAATCATTTTTTGTACAACCAAACCAAATAAAATCAACAGCCCACAACAGCAAGCCCAAAAAACAAATCAATCAGCTAAGTTCTATCCAGAAACTAAACAAGAATTTAAGAAAGCAGCACTATTACAGTGAATCAACTTCAACCTAACAACATTATTAATTTGAGTAAATATGGAAGTAGTAGTTTTTAAACTCTCTCCATGCAGTCTACGATTACGTTCTTGCCATATGAAGTAGTTGAAACCACACCAGACAAGTCGAATAATGGTAGCCCTCAAGGTCTTCCCTTTCCCACACTCTTGCACATATTCAAATAATTCGAACCAACATCCATGAGATACAATTAAACTACAGGCTTGCAACATAAACTGCCAAATCTGGTCCGAAAAACTATATTCTCCAAATAAATAATCTCTAGTTTCCATCTCATTCCCACATAGAATACACAATGGATCGATATGGCATCCCCAATTCAGCACCCTCCTCTTCGTTGACAATCGATCCAACACCATCAGAAATGAAACAAATGAATGACAAGGGATGCAGAGCCCACCCCAAATAACACGACCCCGGGAACCTTTTGTTGCTTGTGTCGAAGGATATCCCAGACTCTCCTCGCTTTGTACTTCCCTGGTAGTCCCCCAATGAAAGCCAACTCATCTCTCAATTTTAATATTTTTTTCTACGCCCAACTATGACTAACCTTGACTTGAAAATTTCAAAACGAGCATCCCTTGAGCAAGTATTGATTCACCCATGATACCCACAAAGAGCCAAGTTAGGTTAGAAGTAGTCAAAGAGACTTCATCGTGCAAGCTTTATTCTAAATTTGAATATTCTTTACTCAAGGCCCTCCTTTATTTTTAGGATGGTAAATCCATTCCCAACTAACTCTTGTTCCCCAAGCTGAGCCATCAGTCCCCTTCTAGAGAAAGGTACTACACAACTGAGCAACCTGTTTTAGTATCTTCGATGGCAGTATGAACATCATGCATCAAAAGTTTTGGATACTAAAGAATACAGCCTGGATTGGTTGCAATCTCTCTACAAAAGATAAGGATTTTGAGGACCAATTTTGAATTCTAGCCACCATCTTTTCTATTAAGCCCTCACAATTAAAAGCAGATAAATTCTTAGTGACCAAGGGCACCCCAAATAACGGACTAGTAAATTTCCCACTCAAAAGTTAGATTGAGTTGTCAGTATAAGGGCCTATTCTTCTTCTATTCCAGCATAAAATAGCCCACTCTTCGAGGCATTTATTTGCAGCCCAAACATGTGACAAAACCCTTTCAAAATATCCTTTATAGCCAATACAGAAGACACATCCTCCTTTGTGAAAACAAGGAGGTCATGTGCAAAACATAGGTGGGTAAGTCGAACCCTCTTACACTTAAGTTGATAATTAAATACACCAAATTTGCCAACCCAGTTTAATAGACAAAAAAATTTCATCACAAGAATAAACAAGTTTAGGGACAAAGAATCTCTCTATCTAGCACTTTTTCACCTATAAAATACCCTACCAAACCATTATTTAGATTTACTAAGAACTTAGGATGGGTGATGCAGGCTTCAATCCATCCTCAAAACAACTCAAGAACACCAGAACTCTAAGCACCTGCAATATAAACCTCCAATCTATAGAGTCAAAAGCCTTTCTTAAGTCGATCTTTAAAACACATCTCGGAGATAGATGCCTTCTTTCATAGCCATTGACTATCTCTTGTACCAACAAGACATTATTCATAAAATCCCTACAGTTAAAAAACACATTGATTCTGCAATATAATGAAAGGCAGCCACTGTTTGAGTGTAACACCTCGATCCTACGGATCTGAGACGCTACATTTGGGTTACCTTTAACTCAGTCCATAAAATTTTGTTTGATTTTAAACTCCCAATTTTAGCTAAAAACAATCCATTTAAATGAAGTTTCTTAATTATTTCAAATCCAAAATATAAATGGAGCTCTATACGATTTAAACACCGTAAATCAAAATAAATATAATTAGAGTTACAAACCAACTACAATAAGGTTCTATGGATACATGGCCCGACAAATAAAATCAAGGTATTGTACTCAAGTTGATTCGGTGCTAGGAAGTCCTCGTCGATGTGCTCCTCCAAAGAGTAGCCTATCAACCTACGCACAGAAAATAGCACATTCGCACGCTAAGGTAACAAAGCTCAGTGGTACATGTCTACTCTACAAAACTTCATGATACTCATAAAAGTAAACATGAAAAATAAGTAGTGAGCATATATCATGAATAAATAAGCAAAACATATATTTTCCCCCACAAGAAGACAAACATGTTTAGCCTGGAATCACCTAGTCATCAGGCTAGTCATACGTATACTCGGGATCACCTAGACATCAAGTAATTACCCTCGTTACATACTCGGAATCACATAGGCATCAAGTATTAACGGAATCATCTATCTGGGATCACCTAGGCATCGGATAGGAAGAATAACGCATACTCGGAATCACCTAGCCATCGAGTAGCATGTGTCACTCGGGATCACCTAGACATCGATTGTACGAAGAAGAAAGGAATAATTCAGCAATACAATTACTCAGGTATCTGGATCCCATACCAATCAAGTGCCCCCATGGCACACAACACCATTATATAACTAAACCTCTAAATAGTTGCTATCAACATATAATTCACAAGGAAATTACCGAGTTCTTAAGTTTTATGCTCGAGTATAGGGCAAATTTTTAGTTTCTCATATTTACAACTCATTCCATGCAATTAGGGGTCTATTGGATTGAACGGTATAATTTTTTAGCCTTTCGAACGAGAATCAACATTTTTGGGTAAATTACCCTAGTGGGTATCGATACCTAATAACGCATACTGATACGCCCCTCTGGGTACTGATACCCGAACTACGCATATCAATACTTAACTTTAAGGAGATAAGGTTAACCTTTGACTCTGTACTGGTACACGGGAAATGTGTACCGATATACCCTCGGTATTGATACACCCCCAAATAAACCAATATAGCTTTTACCCACTGAATTCCAATGGTACAGGGGGTACCAATACGGCTCGAGCCTATACTAATACTCCCTTTAGAATTTGCCTGTGTACCCACAGAACACAAGATATCGGTACGACTCATCGCATGCCGATACTGAAGCCCAAAAATGGCTTCTAAGGCTCTAGAAATCACCTCCCAAGCCTTCAAATCAAAACCTTAACCCCTCAACTTGAACTTTCATTTTATGTAAGATCATTAGGATGGTTTACTACCATTTTAGGGGGTTTTAACACTAAATCCGTGTTTCACCATTAATATTCATATTCAAACTTTTAACACCCAAAACTTAAACAAAGCAAAGCAATTACATTTACGAAGAGAATGAAGCATAATGGAGTCAGAAATGTACAAACCTTAGCAAAAGACCCGAAATCACCCTTCCAATAAGCTTCTTCTCACTTCTTCTCTCCTTACTTGGTGTTGGATGCTTCCCCCACTTCTTTAGCTAACTACAAGTGTAATAACACATTGTTACACTTCCAAATGAATAGAAAAATGTTAGAAATAAAACTCTAAGGAGGAAAATTAGTCTAACACATCCCAATCAACTATTTCTTCCAAAACCCGTTTTTCCTTCGAACCACCAAATCCAAAGTTTCTTACCTCAAAATGAAGATCTCAAGGTGTAGATAAACATACTTAAACCTCAAATCTCAGATGTAGGGGAGGAATGATAAAGTTTAAACCTTTAACAAACATTTTCTATGGGGTTTTGGCAAGAAAATAAGTGTTTGGTGAAGAAGAAGAAGAAGAGTTATGATTGGTGATGTAAGGGGTAACTTTCTTGTCTAAAAGGAGATAAGAATTTCAAAGGTGTTTAGCCCAAAATTGGAAAATTCACCATATATGTCATTGACCTCCCAAACTATGCTAGGAAAACCTACTTTCAAGCCCATAAGCCATATCAACTAAGCCCACATGAAGGAAGCCCAAGGCTCGGGTCAAAATTAACATGTTGACTTAAAAATCTTGGCCGTTACATTGAGCCTATTTGTAAGAATTTTGGTGATGTACTTGTAAATAGTGCTGCAACAAGATATGGGCTTGAAGTGAGTGGCTTTAACAGGAACAGTCGCCTTTGGCACCAATATGATGATTATGGAATTGAATGAGTATGGTAAGTAGCTATTCGAAAAGAAAAACTGGACAACTTGTAGAAAATCTGCCCCATCTATTCTCCAAGCTACTTGAAAAACTTTTTAGTGTATCCATTTAGCCCCAAAGCTTTGTTTCCACTCATTGCAAATATAACATTTCTGTTTTTCTTCTGAGTTATAGTCACCACCAAGCTTTCCCTCATTTCTGAAGATAATTTTACTCCCAAAATGTCTTTTAATAGTTCATCAAACATAATCTGAACATTGGGGTCCATAGTTCCCAAAGAGTTAAAAAAAATAGCACCAATTCCTCAAAGATACCACTAAAAGTCTCAAGCTTTTCCCTTTTACTATTATGAAGCATTATGATGGTGTTAGCCTTCCTCCTAACAGCAACCTGTCTAAAAAAACAAGTAGGATTTTGATCTCCATCTTTTACAAATTGGACCCTTGATTTATGCCTTAAAAAATACTCATCGACCTTAAACAAATCACCTAATTCTATGTCAACCCTTCTTTCCCTTTCAATGTTATCAGTGGTGGGATTTGCCATTAGTAACTTCTAAAGATTACCAAGCTCTAACTTCTTTGAGTACACCCCATTTGAGATGTCCCCAAACTATTCCTTGTTCAATTTCTTTAGTGGTTCTTTCAACCTTTTAAGCTTAGTAAACAACACATGCAAAATATTCCCGACAATAAGGACTTTCCAAGATTCCTCAACAATAGATAGAAAATCAACATGTTCACTTCAAAAATTAAAAAACATGAAAGGTTTAGGTGGATTCAGCAAAGGGGATTTCAAAGTTACAAGACTTGGACTATGACCTGAACAATTAGGCAACAGAATGTAATGCTCTAAATTTTGGTCCTAAATGTTAGATGGATCGATTAGACAGTTCAGGAAAACCGTAATAAGCAATTAGAGTTAGTTTTGAGAATTAAATCTTAATAAATTGTTTTTGGATAAAATAAAATATGGACAATGCTAAAAAAATATTTAATTAATATCCTAAAAGTTTTGGTAAATTCAATTTGATGGAATTAAATATGATTTTGGGATATTTTGGTCTGGTGACTAAAATGTAAAGTTTTCAAAACTATTTTTGGTGAATAAATCGTAAAAGAGTCAAAACTTAGAATCTTTGAGCTAATTAACCCAAAAAAATTATCAGATTTTCCCCTTAATTTAGGATATTTTAAAAAGGTTTTTAAATGGTTTAATAATAAAATAAAATAGAATTGATTAAAAAGGATTTTTAATTTCACAAATCATTTTCTCACGTAACTAACGTTACTATCACTTTTCTCTCAACTTTCTCAGCAGCCAAACTATCAAATTCTTTCCAAAATATCCAGGAATCAATCTCTTTTGATTTCCTTTCGATTTCCTACTTGATTTCTTGGATTCCTACAACAAAATCTACTTGGATTTCAACTAATCTTTGCTAATTAAGGGAGAAAATAACAATTAGAGGTGATTTTTATTTCTCTCCTCTAATTAAAGGTTATTTAATGAAATTCCAAAGTTCTTGATCCTTTACAATTGATCTATGTTATGGAATTATGATTAAAACATGAATATGATGATTAAATTGAGTTTTGATGTGGAAATTTGTTGAACACTATTTTGGATCTGTTTTTTAATGAATCTAATTGATTTCGATCTCTTATAAGATGTTTTTTAATGTTAAAAGAAGAGATTAATTAAAGGAATTCTAAAACTATGTGAATTGTTAATTTTCAAGGTTGTTTATAGTTAGATTTTGGTGTAATCTTGGTGTTGTAGAATTGCTGGAGATATAAGGACGTTATAAGGATGTTTTTGGATGTTAATTGATGTTGTTAATATGTTAAAATCAATAGGTTTTGGTAGGGCTTTGTTTAGATGAAGTTTGGGGACGATTTCAGTTGTTTTAGGTTGGCGTTTGATGGTTTTAAGTGAGATGAAGTGTTGTTTGATGGTTGCTAGAAATTAGAGATGCATGGAAGTGCATTAATCCTCTGTTTTTATTTGGGTAAATCATGTGAGTTGAATCCTATAGCTTTTTGGAGAGGTATCGGAGGCTCCGAAAGCTTAGTTGTGTTTTGGCAAGTTGAACGCTTGGTTTTTGGTGAGTGGAAACGTGTCATACTACTTTTAAAAGGTTTGAAGATGGTTGTTAGGGGTTTAGAATAAGTTTGAAACACTTATCTAAAGTTCAGAAGTAAGTATTGGTTAATCTCGCTCTCGATTTTGGTTTTGCAAAATACAATCTCATGCACATGTTTATGGTTTTGATTACTCACTGTATTATGCATGTTTTAGAAATGAAAGATGTTGCAAATGATCATATATGCTGATTATTGAGAATGAAATATGGTTTACAAAAGTATTTTATGATTACTGGAATACATGGTTTAATGTATTTGAAATTGGATTGGTTGATGCATATGTAAAACAGTGAGGTAATGTTATTTTATTGAGTATATTGGCAAGTGGCTAAGATTAAAATGTTATCGGATATAGTTGGCTAGCCATAGGGTTTAAAGTGCACTATAATAAGTCACCTCATGTGTGTCGAAGGGTTAATTGAGTCATTTTCTCCACCATCAGAACCGTAGCGGTCGAGGGGTTAATTGTGTCGTATTCTCCCGCTGGTGGATTTATACATCATAACCATTGAGGTGGGTAATTGTTCTGTTGCTCTAGTTTGAGGATGTATGTAAAGTGGTCGTAGGAACCACTTGGGAAATCCGTGTATCCGATATGTTTTTGTAAAATGGAATGGTACTTGATTTTGAGTCACTTGAATGTCAATATATGAGATAATGTATCATGCGAAATGGATTGTGTTTATATAAAGTGGTTTATACGTGAGATGCTCTTTAAGGTTGCTATATAGAGATTTTGGCATTTGAAGCTTAAATTGATGTTTGAGATAGAATCCATGATACATGTGTTGTAAATGATTTAAATGTGCATATTTGGGCAGATTTGAGAAGCATGAGATGATTTTAGAATGAAAATTATAAACTTGTTTGGATGCAAAATGGTTTTAAATGCATTGATGAGTGCTTTTGCGATTCCCTCACTAAGCTTATAGCTTACGCTCTCTTTTCTCATCAATGCAGAGAAATAGGCTCTTTTGGACAACGAGTACGCAAGGGAAGATCCATGAGCTGAAGCATTTCCAAAGTATGGTTTTATAAATACTAAGTAGTAATAAGAGGCAATGTGACCAAGTTGTATTTTGGATACTCGGTTTTATAAATACTAAGTAGTAATAAGAGGCAATGTGACCAAGTTGTATTTTGGATACTCCTTGTTTGCACAAGTTATGTTTGATGTTTTGGACTTATATGATGATTTGTGCTGGTTTTGTGGGGTTGGGAACCAAAAAGCATGCTTGGGTAGAAATCATGCCTATAGATTTATGATTGGCTTTGACATGTTGTGTATGATCTTCTACCATGCTTCTATGTCTGAGAAATTAGTGTTTGAGAAGTTTTATGATGATTAGATGTTGATTGGAGTAAGTTAGATTGAGCCAAAGTGTCATATGTTGGACCAAGAAGTCATTATAGGTCTATCCGTACCGATATGGGTCCTCTGGGATCGGTACGCGGGGACCTATCTAGGATCAATCTGGGCAAAATTACCTTAACCTACTGATACACCTTTGAATCATATCTATAACACCCTAAACCCGGTCTAGAATGTAAACCAAGTTTAAGGCTATTTTTAACTAACAAACATTCGCACAAAAACCTAACATAGATGATATACAACATCAATCAAAGAAACATAACCTTTCGAGCAAGAGAAGCACAAGAATTTAGCATTTAGACTCAAGTAAAGGAAAAATCATGCTTGATCCTTAAAAGACATATTTCCTTAATAGCAATTTAAGTGTTTAGTTTACATGAAAACTATCCTTCGACAGATACAAGCATTTACATATAAGTCAAGAATTTTATTTAGCCATCAAGATCCATATGACCTTATTGAGTTTTAATCTAACATATCATATTCATTCTATTACACATCAATACAAAGTTTCAAATGACTTGACAAAATTATAAAGATTTACCATGATAAAATTGAACATACAAGGACAAGATACTAATATCTTTGGCATGTTAGAACTTTACTTACATCGCCAAATATTTCCTTCTACTTCCAAATAATACAACAACCAATTTAACATCGGTATATATATATAGAACATTTATACATCATACTAATATATCACACTATTCGCACAACCAATGAAGACATGCTGACATAACTTGCTCAACAACCTACCATTCAATTAACATACTACGTTAGTTGTTTTGAAAATATTTAGCTCAACCAAAATCACAAAAACATGCTCTCAACGTCTCAACAAGATTCAAAAAACAACAATCACAAAGCAACCTAGATCATACATCTAGAGAAATAACTCAAAGATATTGCATTCCAACATAGATTATATAACCATATTAAACATTAGATAGGTTATTACAAATATTTAGGATTACTAAATGCATAGACTTTACAAACCCAAGTCTAACTAGCAAACTATATGAAGTACAAAACATTTTGCCACCCTTTCTAGGAGTTCTATCAAAGGAAATTACAAAACGTACACTATGTACTTTTGTCCAAGCTAAGCTCCAAGAGTGACCACTAGCAAACTTCACCCTGAAAGTAATAAAAGGGATTTTAAGTATACACTTAGTGAGGTAGATTAAAGTAATTGTTAAATCATGACCATAACCAATATTTCATTTAATATCTCAACATATATATATATATATATATAATCCTAAGCTTGAGCGAGGATATCCAAAATGAAGCATAGCAATTGTTGCATGTGATAAGTGCTACGCAAATGTGCAAGTATACACGTCGCAAGTAATAAAGTGATATGAGTATCGAGTATCGTCTCCACAGGGATTGGTTTGGGCCACTTTGCTCAAGTTACTGCACTGTGAAAAGTAAACACAATTAAAGGATTATGGGAGTTTAACTAATAACTAAACTAGAAAGCAATAAAGTAAAAGAAAATATGAGAGAAAAAGAGAGAGATAGGCCAGGTTATCGTGAATTGAGGTGTGATAGCCGATTGGATCGTTTTGGTAAAAGAGTGCACGGGCAACTCAGTTGTCGTGGCAACTTGCACAACGGGGTTGCCTTGGCAACTAATCGATGGTTGCCTGGGCAACTAGTTGGGCAATTACTTGGGCGTCTGGGCAGCAACTTCAAGGTTCGACAGAGCGTTCCTCAATGGTTTCTTCTTATCCCTAAGTCGAAACTCTAGCTACTTGTGCATGCCTTGATAATACATCCCTGCGTGAATCAAGGGTGAACAACACCAATCTTGCGGTCCTCTTAGCCGTTGAAATCCTTAACTTATTCCTAAGCCGGATTAATCTTCACCATCAATAGATTGAATAAAGATCATACTCATTCGTTTCTTGAATCTAACTCTCCCGATATTAGATAAATAGATGAAGTTACGAGATCCTCTCCCAATTCACTTGCAAACAAGAATAACAGCCAAGAATGAGTAAACCTTGAATAGAAAAGTGCAAACTCTTATTACCTAAACAAAATCCAATTGTTTTTATCAACAACAAAACACAATAACCCCAACCGATCAAGTTAGTTCATGGTTGGGTTCAAAAGATATACAAAGAATAATCCCCAAACCATGAATCTAATGGAAGCAAAGAAGAAGTCGAAATTTCCCCTAATGCTCTCTATCGAAATTTCTCTATTTTTCTCCCTCTCTGGATTGTCGAAATCTCCTTGCTATTTATAGGGCTAGGCCAAAGTCCTTCTTTGAGGAGGAGTTTAAGTTGGAATTAAATTATCTTTAAAGAATATAATTCTTTATTATAATTGTATTCCTACTAGAACTTCTCCTATCTTCTTGGAATTTAATTATTCTTTAATCTCTGCATGGCAATCAAATTCCTTTGGGTTTGGGCTTTGCTCCACGTCATCTTGGGCTTGTCTAGTCATTAATTTCGACATCCCTATTGCATCTTCTCTTTGTCGACAATTGCCATGGCAACTGGCTCGGCGTCTCCTTCATGCATTGCCCTGGCAACTAGCTCGGCATATCCTTCATGCATTGCCCTGGCAACTAGCTCGGCATTGCTTTGGCAAGTGATCCTGCACATACACACACAAAAACACACCAAAGCAGCATCTTTTTCCACAAAAATCACCAAGTTATGTAATCAAGCTCAACAGTGGAAAGAAACATGAATTAATGCATGAATAACTAATTATGCAACTAATATGAGCTTAAGTCTAACAATAATATGAGTAAAAAAGGGTAATAAAAATAGTACTTTTGAACACTTATCACGCCCCCCAAACTCGAATTATTGCTTGTCCTCAAGCAATGCAAACTAACAATTACCTGCCAAGACTTTAATCATCAAAGACATGCTTCAAACTTGAATTCAAACCTCAGAACCGTGGCACAAAGTATGATCACCTTTTAAATTTTTCGGATAGCACAAAAATTACCCGGAACAAAACTATAATGCTCGTGACAATGTGTGTGCGTAGTTGTGTACAAGTTGATTTTCAAGATTCTATGTGAACAATAGGCTTTTATCAATTTAATTGTGGGGCATTTATTTTTATTTTCACTAGAGCCAATTTGGGCACCTCTAGCAAAGTAAGCAATTTCTTATTTTATTTTAGTCGAGCGATTCTTTAATGTGCATTAACTACTAGAGCTAGTTTCGGGCACCTCTAGCAAGAAAGTGTATTTACTACTAGAGCCAGTTTTGGGCACCTCTAGCAAGAAATTAACTTTTAATTTTCAATTTTAAATTTACCCAAATTTTAAGCAACCTAAGTTCACTAAGTTTCTTTGAATCAACAACCCACAACCGTGTAAAAAAATTCAGCATCATAGTAAAATTCTAAGTTCTTTTCATGCAATCCTAAAATTAAAGGTTCTTTCAATTAAGTGCAGTGGCAAAAATTCATCATTGGATATTCAACAAGTCTTAAGCAATTAAATCCAATTAAAGGAATGGCAAGTAACATATGCAACCTATATGTGATTGCTAACGATGAATGCAACTAAACATGAAACTAACTAGAAACCAACACCCCCCCCAAACTCGAGAGAAGCATTGTCCTCAATGCACGTAAAAGTGAAACAAAATTTAAAAGAAACTAAATGAAATGAGTTAGTCGAAAAGGTCGTCACCTCGAGTGATGAGTTTCCTTCGTGCCGTTTGCTTGATTCAATTTTTCGATCGGTGGTTGAATGCTTGTGGCTGGTACCGCGTGAATAGCATTGCTTTGGTTTGATCCATGTTTGCCGAGGCAGGTTCGCTTGCCTGGGCATCAATAGTTGCGAAGCCATTGTTGTTGCCTAGGCATCGCTTGATTTTACATTGTGGTTCTTGTGGCAAGTAGTCGTGGTGAATTTCCTTAGCATGGTGGTTGTGAGTCTTGTTGTGGAAAAGAAAACACGGAAACTAAAGATAATGAAGAAAAATAGAATATATCCTAAAAAATAAAGAGAAAAAATAACCAAAAATAATAGAACAAAATAGTCAAAAAAAAATAAAAATAAAAATAAATGTATCGGTAGTTTCGTGGCGTCGAGGGTTGCCGAGGCATGCACATCCATGGGTGTCGAGGCGTCGGGGTTACCGAGGAGGCGTGGCGTCCATGGTTCTTTGAGGCGTGCGTATTAGGAGTTGCTGCGGTGTTGAAGGTTGTCGTTTTGATACTTCTTATAGTCCATCCGCACCCTCTATCGGGTGATAATATTGCCCAAAAAGAGTTTGGCCAATGTGCTTGCCACTACTCCTTTTTTGCGTTACCATGGTGGAGGAGTCTTTCTTCTTTGTTCGCTTGTAGTCCATGTATACTCTCCACCTTGCTACTATTCTGAAGGCACAAATATATTAATAGGAAAAATTATATCCATTCTCAACCATTCAATTACCTCATTCTTGTCGACTTCTATCATGGTTGGATGTAGCCTTTGTTGTCGTGGCAATTTGCTGCTCAAGCCAATTTTTCGTGGCAATCGGTTGCCAAAATTTTTTGTAAGTCAAGGGAAGAACCAATTTTCTGAAAAGCTTTACGAATCCAAACACCGTTTTCTTTTGGCCTCTCAAACATCTCCATCAGTAGAGATTTCGATGGCTTCAAATCTACCAACCTCGGTTCCTCAAGACATACCTGCAATGGACGAGATGAGTTTTTAAAGAATTCAAAAGGTTCAACTATTACCTGCTCATATTCCATTGGCAAAGTATTATCATCTCGTTGATCTTGCATGTGGTCATGTAATTGCCGTGGCAATTGTAGATGAGAGTAATCTACACATTCCTACTTCAACATCAACGTTATAACTTTCTGGGCATCAGGTTCCTCAAAATTTGCTGTAGTTTTGTTGTTCTCAGCTTCACCGAGTGTTGTCGTGGCATTGCTCTGTTCAGGCTCCTCAATCATTGCCGAGGCAATTTATTGTTCAGGCTCATCATGTGTTGGGCAGTCTCTCTCATTGGCATCCTCTTGACTTTGAGGTTCTAGTTGTTCCTCACACATCGGAGAGATTTCTTTGTATTGCTCCTTATCCTCTTGCCTTGGGTCTTGGTATCCCTAGGAATGAATTGTTGGTGCATGTTATCCATGACATATATTGATCTTGAATCCCCTAAGGTTGCATCCCCTTTGAGCTATCCTCGTATCCATAGATTTTGATAGTTCTCGAATCTCTTCAATTGATCCGTCAAGTCTAGCCAAGGAAGCTAGTAACATTTCCTCCAAGGAATTGGAATGCTCTTGAAAAGGACTACATTGCCATGGCATATCATTTCTTTGCGGCAAAATTGTTATGGTAAAAAAAAATTTGAGCTTTTGACCATACCATGAAGAATTTTGCTGCTGGTTCCCTCTATGGTCCTCCATGTAGTTATATGCACCGAAAATGTGAGGGCAATTTTCAAACACATGATGTTCTCCACACATAGCATAAGAATTTCCACGGTATAAGTTCTTTGGGCTTTTCTCGGTTGGTATAGGTAATCATCAAAGGGTGCAAGGAACTCTTGATTGGATTGATTCATATCTTCCAACATCATCTCTCGAATAGATTGGCTTTTATTTCCCGATATGTTGATGTTCCTTAACTTGTAGCGCACCTATTTCTTTTTTAATAAAACAAACAAAAAGAAAAGTTAGTAAAACTAAGAGAAAAAAAATGCAATAACAAAAAAAACTAACACCAATTGCCAATCCCGACATGGCGTCAAAAAACTTGTTGCGTGTGATAAGTGCTACGCAAATGTGCAAGTATACACGTCGCAAGTAATAAAGTGATATGAGTATCAGTATTGTCTCCACGAGGATTGGTTTGGGCCACTTTGCTTAAGTTCTTTGCCTTTGTGAAAAGTAAACAATTAAAGGATTATGGGAGTTTAACTAATAACTAAACTAGAAAGCAATAAAGTAAAAGAAAATATGAGAGAAAAAGAGAGAGATAGGCCAGGTTATCGTGAATTGAGGTGTGATAGCCGATTGGATCGTTTTGGTAAAAGAGTGCACGGGCAACTCAGTTGTCGTGGCAACTTGCACAACGGGTTGCCTTGGCAACTAATCGATGGTTGCCCTGGGCAACTAGTTGGGCAATTACTTGGGCGTCTGGGCAGCAACTTCAAGGTTCGACAGAGCGTTCCTCAATGGTTTCTTCTTATCCCTAAGTCGAAACTCTAGCTACTTGTGCATGCCTTGATAATACATCCCTGCGTGAATCAAGGGTGAACAACACCAATCTTGCGGTCCTCTTAGCCGTTGAAATCCTTAACTTATTCCTAAGCCGGATTAATCTTCACCATCAATAGATTGAATAAAGATCATACTCATTCGTTTCTTGAATCTAACTCTCCCGATATTAGATAAATAGATGAAGTTACGAGATCCTCTCCCAATTCACTTGCAAACAAGAATAACAGCCAAGAATGAGTAAACCTTGAATAGAAAAGTGCAAACTCTTATTACCTAAACAAAATCCAATTGTTTTTATCAACAACAAAACACAATAACCCCAACCGATCAAGTTAGTTCATGGTTGGGTTCAAAAGATATACAAAGAATAATCCCCAAACCATGAATCTAATGGAAGCAAAGAAGAAGTCGAAATTTCCCCTAATGCTCTCTATCGAAATTTCTCTATTTTTCTCCCTCTCTGGATTGTCGAAATCTCCTTGCTATTTATAGGGCTAGGCCAAAGTCCTTCTTTGAGGAGGAGTTTAAGTTGGAATTAAATTATCTTTAAAGAATATAATTCTTTATTATAATTGTATTCCTACTAGAACTTCTCCTATCTTCTTGGAATTTAATTATTCTTTAATCTCTGCATGGCAATCAAATTCCTTTGGGTTTGGGCTTTGCTCCCACGTCATCTTGGGCTTGTCTAGTCATTAATTTCGACATCCCTATTGCATCTTCTCTTTGTCGACAATTGCCATGGCAACTGGCTCAGCGTCTCCTTCATGCATTGCCCCCGCAACTAGCTCGGCATATCCTTCATGCATTGCCCGGCAACTAGCTCGGCATTGCTTTGGCAAGTGATCCTGCACATACACACACAAAAACACACCAAAGCAGCATCTTTTCCACAAAAATCACCAAGTTATGTAATCAAGCTCAACAGTGGAAAGAAACATGAATTAATGCATGAATAACTAATTATGCAACTAATATGAGCTTAAGTCTAACAATAATATGAGTAAAAAGGGTAATAAAAATAGTACTTTTGAACACTTATCACGCCCCCAAACTCGAATTATTGCTTGTCCTCAAGCAATGCAAACTAACAATTACCTGCCAAGACTTTAATCATCAAAGACATGCTTCAAACTTGAATTCAAACCTCAGAACCGTGGCACAAAGTATGATCACCTTTTAAATTTTTCGGATAGCACAAAAATTACCCGGAACAAAACTATAATGCTCGTGACAATGTGTGTGCGTAGTTGTGTACAAGTTGATTTTCAAGATTCTATGTGAACAATAGGCTTTTATCAATTTAATTGCCGGGGCATTTATTTTTATTTTCACTAGAGCCAATTTCGGGCACCTCTAGCAAAGTAAGCAATTTCTTATTTTATTTTAGTCGAGCGATTCTTTAATGTGCATTAACTACTAGAGCTAGTTTCGGGCACCTCTAGCAAGAAAGTGTATTTACTACTAGAGCCAGTTTTGGGCACCTCTAGCAAGAAATTAACTTTTAATTTTCAATTTTAAATTTACCCAAATTTTAAGCAACCTAAGTTCACTAAGTTTCTTTGAATCAACAACCCACAACCGTGTAAAAAAATTCAGCATCATAGTAAAATTCTAAGTTCTTTTCATGCAATCCTAAAATTAAAGGTTCTTTCAATTAAGTGCAGTGGCAAAAATTCATCATTGGATATTCAACAAGTCTTAAGCAATTAAATCCAATTAAAGGAATGGCAAGTAACATATGCAACCTATATGTGATTGCTAACGATGAATGCAACTAAACATGAAACTAACTAGAAACCAACACCCCCCCCAAACTCGAGAGAAGCATTGTCCTCAATGCACGTAAAAGTGAAACAAAATTTAAAAGAAACTAAATGAAATGAGTTAGTCAGAAAGGTCGTCACCTCGAGTGATGAGTTTCCTTCGTGCCGTTTGCTTGATTCAATTTTTCGATCGGTGGTTGAATGCTTGTGGCTGGTACCGCGTGAATAGCATTGCTTTGGTTTGATCCATGTTTGCCGAGGCAGGTTCGCTTGCCTGGGCATCAATAGTTGCCGAAGCCATTGTTGTTGCCTAGGCATCGCCAGTTTCTGTTGTGGTTACTGTGGCAAGTAGTCGGCAGTGAATTTCCTTAGCATGGTGGTTGTGAGTCTTGTTGTGGAAAAGAAAACCTGGAAACTAAAGATAATGAAGAAAAATAGAATATATCCTAAAAAATAAAGAGAAAAAATAACCAAAAATAATAGAACAAAATAGTTCAAAAAAATAAAAATAAAAATAAATGTATCAGTAGTTTCCGTGGCGTCGAGGGTTGCCGAGGCATGCACATCCATGGGTGTCGAGGCGTCAGGGGTTACCGAGGCGTGCGCGTCCATGGTTGCTGAGGCGTGCGTATTAGGAGTTGCTGCGGTGTTGAAGGTTGTCGTTTTCGATACTTCTTATAGTCCATCCGCACCCTCTATCGGGTGATAATATTGCCCAAAAAGAGTTTGGCCAATGTGCTTGCCACTACTCCCTTTTGCGTTACCATGGTGGAGGAGTCTTTCTTCTTTGTTCGCTTGTAGTCCATGTATACTCTCCACCTTGCTACTATTCCTGAAGGCACAAATATATTAATAGGAAAAATTATATCCATTCTCAACCATTCAATTACCTCATTCTTGTCGACTTCTATCATGGTTGGATGTAGCCTTTGTTGTCGTGGCAATTGCTGCTCAAGCCAATTTTCGTGGCAATCAGTTGCCAAAATTTACTGTAAGTCAAGGGAAGAACCAATTTTCTGAAAAGCTTTACGAATCCAAACACCGTTTTCTTTTGGCCTCTCAAACATCTCCATCAGTAGAGATTTCGATGGCTTCAAATCTACCAACCTCGGTTCCTCAAGACATACCTGCAATGGACGAGATGAGTTTTTAAAGAATTCAAAAGGTTCAACTATTACCTGCTCATATTCCATTGGCAAAGTATTATCATCTCGTTGATCTTGCATGTGGTCATGTAATTGCCGTGGCAATTGTAGATGAGAGTAATCTACACATTCCTACTTCAACATCAACGTTATAACTTTCTGGGCATCAGGTTCCTCAAAATTTGCTGTAGTTTTGTTGTTCTCAGCTTCACCGAGTGTTGTCGTGGCATTGCTCTGTTCAGGCTCCTCAATCATTGCCGAGGCAATTTATTGTTCAGGCTCATCATGTGTTGGGCAGTCTCTCTCATTGGCATCCTCTTGACTTTGAGGTTCTAGTTGTTCCTCACACATCGGAGAGATTTCTTTGTATTGCTCCTTATCCTCTTGCCTTGGGTCTTCAGTATCCCTAGGAATGAATTGTTGGTGCATGTTATCCATGACATATATTGATCTTCTGAATCCCCTAAGGTTGCATCCCACTGAGCTATCCTCGTATCCATAGATTTTGATAGTTCTCGAATCTCTTCAATTGATCCGTCAAGTCTAGCCAAGGAAGCTAGTAACATTTCCTCCAAGGAATTGGAATGCTCTTGAAAAGGACTACATTGCCATGGCATATCTGTTGCTGCGGCAAAATTGTTATGGTAAAAAAAAATTTGAGCTTTTTGACCATACCATGAAGAATTTTGCTGCTGGTTCCCTCTATGGTCCTCCATGTAGTTATATGCACCGAAAATGTGAGGGCAATTTTCAAACACATGATGTTCTCCACACATAGCATAAGAATTTCCACGGTATAAGTTCTTTGGGCTTTTCTCGGTTGGTATAGGTAATCATCAAAGGGTGCAAGGAACTCTTGATTGGATTGATTCATATCTTCCAACATCATCTCTCGAATAGATTGGCTTTTATTTCCCGATATGTTGATGTTCCTTAACTTGTAGCGCACCTATTTCTTTTTTAATAAAACAAACAAAAAGAAAAGTTAGTAAAACTAAGAGAAAAAAAATGCAATAACAAAAAAAACTAACACCAATTGCCAATCCCCGGCAACGGCGCCAAAAACTTGTTGCGTGTGATAAGTGCTACGCAAATGTGCAAGTATACACGTCGCAAGTAATAAAGTGATATGAGTATCGAGTATTGTCTCCACAGGGATTGGTTTGGGCCACTTTGCTTAAGTTTCTTGACTTTGTGAAAAGTAAAAACACAATTAAAGGATTATGGGAGTTTAACTAATAACTAAACTAGAAAGCAATAAAGTAAAAGAAAATATGAGAGAAAAAGAGAGAGATAGGCCAGGTTATCGTGAATTGAGGTGTGATAGTCGATTGGATCGTTTTGGTAAAAGAGTGCACGGGCAACTCAGTTGCCGTGGCAACTTGCACACAACGGGTTGCCTTGGCAACTAATCGATGGTTGCCTCGGGCAACTACTTGGGCGTCTGGGCAGCAACTTCAAGGTTCGGCAGAGCGTTCTTCAATGGTTTCTTCTTATCCCTAAGTCGAAAATCTAGCTACTTGTGCATGCCTTGATAATACATCCCTGCGTGAATCAAGGGTGAACAACAACCAATCTTGCGGTCCTCTTAGCCGTTGAAATCCTTAACTTATTCCTAAGCCGGATTAATCTTCACCATCAATAGATTGAATAAAGACCATACTCATTCGTTTCTTGAATCTAACTCTCCCGATATTAGATAAATAGATGAAGTTACGAGATCCTCTCCCAATTCACTCGCAAACAAGAATAAAAGCCAAGAATAAGTAAACCTTGAATAGAAAAGTGCAAACTCTTATTACCTAAACAAAATCCAATTGTTTTTCTCAACAACAAAACACAATAACCCCAACCGATCAAGTTAGTTCATGGTTGGGTTCAAAAGATATACAAAGAATAATCCCCAAACCATGAATCTAATGGAAGCAAAGAAGAAGTCGAAATTTCCCCTAATGCTCTCTATCAAAATTTCTCTATTTTTCTCCCTCTCTGGATTGTCGAAATCTCCTTGCTATTTATAGGGCTAGGCCAAAGTCCTTCTTTGAGGAGGAGTTTAAGTTGGAATTAAATTATCTTTAAAGAATATAATTCTTTATTATAATTGTATTCCTACTAGAACTTCTCCTATCTTCTTGGAATTTAATTCTTCTTTAATCTCTGCATGGCAATCAAATTCCTTTGGGTTTGGGCTTTGCTCCACGTCATCTTGGGCTTGTCTAGTCATTAATTTCGACATCCCTATTGCATCTTCTCTTTGTCGACAATTGCCATGGCAACTGGCTCGGTGTCTCCTTCATGCATTGCCCTGGCAACTAGCTCGGCATATCCTTCATGCATTGCCCTGGCAACTAGCTCGGCATTGCTTTGGCAAGTGATCCTGCACATACACACACAAAAACACACCAAAGCAGCATCTTTTTCCACAAAAATCACCAAGTTATGTAATCAAGCTCAACAGTGGAAAGAAACATGAATTAATGCATGAATAACTAATTATGCAACTAATATGAGCTTAAGTCTAACAATAATATGAGTAAAAAGGGTAATAAAAATAGTACGTTTGAACACTTATCAGCAATCAAAATAAATACATATGGATCCATATTCTTAATCATAGATTTTCAAACAGGCATGGATATACAAGTACTTATTCGATTACACACAAGATAAAGCATTTAACCATTTCCATAGAATGTTCAAGTAGTCCAAAGTATAACTTTTGTATTATAAAAATTATTATCAAGTTTTAAAGGTGTATATCTAAGCATTCTATTAGATCAACATCCAATAGACTCCATTAATCAATAAATCATATATCATGCCTTAAGGACATACATCTTACAATAATGTCACATTAGCTATTACATATTCTTTCACGTTTTCTTTTAATATAGCCTTGAGAATCAAGCAGTCTAAGAACACGAGTCCCCAACCAACTGTCGCCAGAAAAAATGATACCCAAGGTATCGTTCAAACTCTCCTACTGTCGCCAAGTGACAAACATACACATCCCTCCTACTGTCGCCTCATAGGGACCGTATTCCACCACAAACATGAGCTCTAAAGACTCTATGACATGCCAACTGAACTTACGACTGACTCGATACCAAGGCTTAATATTATCGTATCTTATTTCAAATAGATTAGAGCATAGCTCCTCATTTCCTTACTCGAGATCTTATCATAATTGTTCATGACTCAAACACACATAAATACATATCAAGTATCATTTCCAACTTTTAACATTTAAACATTTGATTGATCTTAGAATATATATATATATCAATCCTTCTTCATACCAACATTTCTTCTAGTACTTTAAATTAAATACTTACCTCGATTCCAATCTTAAAGCACAAGCATATTTAGATTAAAGTACAAACAACATATAATTAAAATTGAATAGCATGCTCGGGATAGTTTTAATCTACCCCAAGACTTTAAACTACACTCACAAGTAATTTCGAGCTATTTATGTCCACTAATCACAACTCCATTTTGCTTATCCAATGCTTGTCCTCTGTTAATCCTTAATCCTCTAATTTCCTCTTGGTCTATAGGTAACAAAAGGTATAATTACACATTAGAGAATATTCTACATTCATTCCTCGGCATACAATTCAATTTCACTTGTATAACTACCATTTTCTATTAAACAGTCCACATATATAAATACACAAGTTCAATCACATTATAACAACTCACCAAACATTCAAATTTATGCAAAACAGTCTAATTATTCTTATAATGTCCCGTACATATCATAACAACCAAAAGATACTCCAAAACAGTCCTTAAACTTATTATTCAGTCCCTACACATTCACAAGGCAATTTCCCCTATTTTTATACTATTCAAAACAATCTACTTACTTTATTGTTCAATCAAAACTGTCCCAATTTTGTATATAATACACATACAACCCAATTTGTCCACCATGCTTTCAATGTATTCGAAAAGTCCCTAACATGCTTCTATTCATTCGAGCAACTTTATTTCTATATACATTTACATTTACATTTCCAGTATTATACATTCTAATACAAATCAGTCTCTTAACAATCAAAATTTCATTATATGCTCATTAAGCCTTTTACGCGGTCAACCTAGTCCTAATCCAAATTTTATTATAATCTAAGTATTAAGATTCGAATAGTCTTAAATACACTATCCATGTTCTTAAACAAAGTTACAACTAAATCATCACCCAAAGTACCAAATTACATGCTATGAATTTTACTCAACATACATCTTAACATGAACATGAATCATGGACAGCCACTTAAACATTGATCAAGCTGAATTTTAAACAAGGATTAAGAAAAGATTATCTTTACCTTAATTTTTAGTAAAACTGGTTCTACACTCATCAAATTTGACTAAAATGAAGAATGCTTCATGGATTCTCAAGGTTTTCTCTCTTACACATTAAGGGGCTCGGGTCTTAGGAGAATGAAGAAGACAATGAGAAGGCTTAACCAAGTGGCTGACCCCTCTCCCTTGTCTTTCTCCTTTCTTGCCATGTGTACAAGTCACTCTAATATTGTTTTATTATCATGCAAGCTTTCCTTTTTGATTTACAATCATTTTATTCCTTGCGAAAATGACACTTTTTCTTTTGTTATCACTATTTAGTCCTAAGTTCTTAATTTAGCTATTTTGTTTCACAATAATTCAAATTACTTGAGAAACAAAAGTGGTAACATTCTTCTAGGCCTACTTTTTGGGATATCACATTTCTCTCCCCCTTAAAGAAATTCGTTCTCGAATTTTACCTGAGTTGGAAAGATATGGATATTGTTCTCTCATAGATGTCGCTGGTTCCCAAGTTGCCTCTTCAATCTTGTGGTTTCTCTGCAAGACATTAACAAGAGGAATGGTCTTGTTATGAAGTCACTTAACTTCACGACCTAGGATTTGGATTGGTTCTTCTTCATAGGACAAATCTTGATTGAGCTCAACCTCTTCCGGTTCAAGTACATGAGAAGGATCAGAACGATATTTGTGGAGCATAGATACGTGGAATACATTGTGAATCTTATCAAATTCACTGGAAGAGCCAAACGATATGCAACTGGGCCAACTTTCTCAATAACTTCAAATGGTCTGATATAGCGAGGGCTAAGTTTCCCCTTTTTCCCGAACCTAAATACTTTCTTCCAATGAGTTATTTTCAGAAACACCTGATCTCCCATTTTATGTTAACATCCATTTGCGTCTCGATTTCTCGAAGGAGTTCAGGTCTTAAGGCCTTGTTTTCACCCAATTTAGACCAACATAGAGGAGTTCTGCATTTTTTCCATATAGAGATTCAAAAGGAGCCATTCGAATAGATGCTTGGTAACTATTGTTGTAGGCAAACTCAGCTAATAGTAAGGATTTCTCCCAGTTCCTTTCGAAATCAATAATACATGCCTGAAGCATATCTTCAAGAATCTGAATTACTCTTTCAGTTTGGCCATCTAATTAAGGATGGAAAGCTGTGCTAAGATTTGTCTTGGTTCCCAAGGCTTTTTGTAACGAATTTCAAAATCTAGAGGTGAACCGAGGATCTCAATTCGAGACTATAGATGTAGGAACGCCGTGCAATCGTATCACTTCACCAATGTACAATTCAGCTAGCTGATCCAAGCTCATACTTATCCGAACAGGTAAGAAATGGGTTGATTTGGAAAATCTGTTGACTATTACCCATACCGCATCATTCTTCTTTGGTGACAAGGGCAGTCCACTTACGAAGTCCATTGTTATTCGATCCCAAGTCCCGTAGGCACTTGGTGTTCGGCTTTGACTTTTTGATATGTTAAATATTTGGATACGAATTCCGTGATCATCGCCTTCATTCCAGGCCATCAATACAAATCTTTCAGGTCTTTTTACATTTTGACAGACCCAGGATGGATTAAAATGGGTTATAATGAGCTTCATGAAGTATTTCCCTTTTAAGGGTTTCGTTATCGGGTACACATACTCTATTTTGAAAATAGAGTAAGCCATTTGACTTCATCAAAAAGTAAGGGCTAGGTTCGTTCTCTATCTTAAGTGTTATGCTTTGTAGATCAGAAACTGATTGTTGAAGGTTCTTGATTCTTAAAATCAAGTCAGATTGAACCTTGAGTTTGGCCAGAAGTCCTCGATTCTTTTGTAGCCTAAAGTGAGCATTGATTGCGACAAGGGCTGCAATACAATGATATATTTTTAGAGAAAAAGAAGAATTTAAAATTTGAGTAAAGATGAAATGTATCTTAGTCAAAGTATTACCATTCGAATGTTTGCGACTGAGCGAATCAACCACAACATTAGCTTTCCCCGTATGGTAGTCGATAACTAGATCATAGTATTTAAGTAATTCTATCCACCTTATTTGCCTAAGGTTCATCTCTTTTTGGGTCATGAGGCATTTTAAGCTTTTATGATCTGTAAACAGATAACACTTTTCTTCGTATAGGTAGTGTCTCCAAATTTTTAGAGCAAAAACAACAACAGCTAACTCGAGATCGTGGGTGGGATAGTTCAACTTGTGGGGTTTTAGTTGTCTATAGGCATAAGCTACCACTTTCTTTTCTTGCATGAGGACACATCCTAGACCAAGGTAAGATGCATCACTAAAGACCGTATAGTCTTTTCCTGATTCAGGTTAGGTTAGAACTAGAGCATTTGTAAGGACTTGCTTTAATTGATCAAAGCTTCGTTGTTGATCTTTTGACCAAATAAATGGAACATCTTTTCGAAGAAGTTTGGTCATAGGAGCATCCAGGATGGAGAATCCCTTAACGAATCTTTGATAATATCCAGCTAGACCCAAGAAGCTTCTAACTTCACTAGCATTCTTTAGAGGTCTCCAATCAATAATAAATTGGATTTTCTTCGGGTCAACCTTGATTTCTTCAGAGAAAATTATATGACCAAGAAATGATACTTCAGGTAACCAAAACTCACATTTGTTAAACTTGGCATAGAGTAGATTGGCTCAGAGAGTTTGTAAAACAATTCGAATGTGTTTCAAATGTTCATCCTTATCTGTAACGACCCAGATTTTGAAATTCGAAGGTCAGGTTAACCCAAAGTATGGGCTTCGTGGTTGGGCCTTGATATTTAGGCTTTAATAACCTTTTAGGGCATGTCTTAGAATCTTGTGCTTGGGTTGTTGGTTTGTTGTTGGGCTAAGGTGAAAGTAAGAAGGGAAAATGCGTAAAAGCATAATTAAAGAAAAAGAGGCCTGATGGGGGGACTTTATTTTCTGCAGAAAATTTGGAGGTGAAGTCACCCTTGTCCCTTGTTTTCTTTCTCTTTCTCATATTCATCTTCCTACCCAAGTTTGAAGTTCAAGGTGGAATCTTTGAGTGTTTGAGAGAGGATCACGTTTTAACGATGGAGTGAAGTTTGATGAGCAGCAAAGGATCTACACACCAAGGTAAAGATGAGTTAAAATGGTAGAGTTTGAAGTTTTGGTGGGGTTAGTGTGGATGAACGTGAATAGATCTTTGAAGGCTTCTTCCTCAGCGTTAGTTCGAGGTTAATTCACTACTAACTCCCGTAGTTTCCTGGAAATCATGAAATTAAGCTTTGATGCATGTATTGGTGTTTTTGGCTTGGTTATACCTTGAGTGGTTATTAATGGTAAATCATGGGATTGATGTTGCTATGACTTAAATTCGGTAGTAATCCACCTAATACTATCACCATAACTTGTAGGAACGATTTGGGGTTTAACCATAGGGGTTAAATAGGATTTCTAGGTGAAAATAGAGTTTGAAAATTGGGCTCGTATACCGATACTAGGGCTAGCATATTGGTACACCTTAGTATAAGAAGGGAGAGGGTTGTGAGGGGTGTATCGGTACGCCTCCTCGTGTATCGGTACCCCTTGCAAGTCAAGAATTCCAGTAACATTTTCGCGTACCGGTACCCAAGGGTCATATCGGTACGCACTGTCACAATGTCTGGAAGAGGCTTAGCGTACCGGTACATGAGGGTATGAGTACCGGTACGGGTTTGGATTGGTACGAGGAGATCCTAGTATCGACATAGAGTATCGGTACAACACGGGGCGTATCGGTACGGCTTGGAGTCTAATTCTTTCGAACCTAATTAGAGTATCAATACTCGTAGGGGAATATCGATACCTAGAGTGGAGTACCGATACTCACCTTGGAGTATCGTTACTCGCTGGGCATTCTACCCAAGAATTTTGAGGTTACGTTCAGGGGTGCTATAATTCAAGGCAAAGAGGGGCCTTGGGGGTCCGTTAAGGTGTAAAATAAATATTAAAACTGATAAATGGAGATTTAAACCTCGTGTATGAATGAAATAGCTAATGACTCGTTATATATTGGGTAAGCTATGTGAGGTGGTAACCCATAGGGATCCTAGGTGGATCGATTGATGCTGAGTGGTAATCTGTGCCCTTGCTGTGTGCGGAAGGGGCGTCTATAAGGTTAAGTCTTATTGAATAATAAAATAAATTAATGAGAAAGGCTAATGTGTACCTTCATAACGTACTAATAAATATATAAGCTCAATATGGTGGTAACATAATTGATAGAAACCATAGGGCGATGGTAAGTGTGTTAGAGTTGTGTGCGGTAAGACCCTTGTGTCGAGGTCGAGGTTGTGTAGTGACTAAAGTCCTTGTTGTGTGCTGATGGGATACCTAGATAGTTGAGTCATCCCTTGTTATTGAGATTTGGATACCCTAAGTGTGTTGCAACACCTTGAAGACTCCCAAATGTATGATCCCGATACTTTGTGGACGCGGGCCTTACTCGTAGTGTTGGATCCCGATGCTTTGTGGACGCGTGCCTCACTCAAGTGTGAGATTCCGATGCTTTTGCGGACGCGGACCTCACTTAATGTTGTTGGTGTTATCTGTGTGATGTTAGGTAAACGTATGAGGTACTTGTATGTGCTGTGTGCATGATCATACATTCTTAATGCTATGTGTTTAGGCAGATATGGTAGCGCCATCATTATCTTTTCATGATATCATTCATGTTGCATTGCTTTATTTATGATTTACATGAAGCATGGTTGAGTGGCGGTGTATCCACTGAGCTTTGTTAGCTCAGTGTTTGGAATTATTGTTTCCGTTCGCAGGTTAGTAGGTTTGGCTCGTTCTTGGATAAGTGCCATCAAGGAAGGATTCAGTTCCTTGTCTCATCAGAGTACTTGTATTTAGGTCATTGGGCTATGTATTCGAAGGAACCTATTGTATATTGTAAATCGTATTTGGATTTTCAAACGATCGAGTCAAAGGTTTATAATATAATTTTAAAATGAGCTCCACTGTATATGTTTTTAAATATTTATTGAGTTTTATTGGGTTGTAATTAAATGCATTTTCATAATGGATTTGTGGATTGGGCTAAACTAGGTCAAAACTGTTTGTTGGATTTCAAGCATGAGGCATAAATGAGACATCTGGTCGTGGGTGTTACATTTAGTGGTATCAGTGCCTAGGTTTAGCCTGTTCTAGGAAAAACCCTGGGGTGGTTAAGATTCGTGGATAGGTGTCTAGCGAATACAAGCCCTTGTGTCTAAGTTGTACTCTTCAAGACTGGAATATGGATGGTGTGCCATGTGTTCGTGTGTCTCGCTGGTTGCGACATCGAGATAGATTCGATAGCAGTCGTAAGGGTCGTGATAATGGTTGATTCCTTTGAGGATGATTCTGAGATCGGAGTTATCTCAAACATTAAGCTTGGGCTTATGAAGGAATAGAAGAGTTGAGGCTGTGCCCCCTCCCATCGCTTGAGAAGTAATCATGGTTATATGTCGTAAGTTACCTTAAAGCCTTGAGTTCATGGTGAGGACCTCTAGTGGTGAGATTCTACGTATTGGTAGATGCCCCTTATGAAACGGATAAGAGGACTTGCTTTTGATTGACCAGTGGTAGATTATTGATCGGGGGTCTCATCATTCATTGTAAGTGAGCCTTAATAGTGGGTACTATGTGATGGGGATGTAGCACGCCTGGCAGATATGCATTTTCGTCTATATGGAGGGGTACATGATGGTTGTGAGGTCCCAAGTACGCTCTTAGTAAAATGAATTCCCTGAGATCTCAAGCAAGGTATGCTTGTCGCGGTTGTCTATAGTAGTGGCCGGAAGGACATCGTGGGTTTTGCGCGAGGTGATGCTTGAGTAAGGCTTGAGAATACGTGGTTGACAGATACAATGGGGTTGTCTCCTAAATGAATTGATATGATCTTGGCCCCCGATTGTTGTTTGGTCATGGGCCAGCTTGAGATAACAGGTGTAATGTTGGAAGCTTCGAGGCTTCGGGGGAACCAAACCCAGGGTAATGGAAAAGACAAACTACCATCTTCTAAATGCGGTTCGGACTAGTTAGGTTGACGGCGCGAGATTGACGAAGGAGAGTCGTGAAGGGAGCCATGTTCCTTTGATGAGAGGAGCATTATTGTTACGAATCTAAGTATGGTAAAGGGGTTGAGAAAGGATGACCTGATAAATTGAATTGATGATTAAAAACACTCAGAAGAATTTGAGGATGACGTGGAATAGTCTTAAAGGAATCCTGATCGTATCATCTTTTCTTAAGGGCAATACATATGAATGGTGAGAAACTGTAGGGTTAGGACCATAGCCTATTCTCTCAACATGGGATATTTTCTTGGGTGAGTCAAGAAAATGGTATGTCAGTAAAGCTCTTATGAAAAAGATGAGAGATCAGTTCTTGCAGTCAGTTTAAGGTGTCAAGTAGTGTTAGGTATGAGTAAGATTTTTTTACGGTTGAGCTGTTATGCCCAAAGGTTGTTGCTATCGAAGAGTAAAGGTGGTTGAGGTTAGATGTGGATTCAAGTTGACATTATGATTCATGGGATAACAGTTTTACTCGGGATATTCTTTGAACTAGTCGTTAGTACGAAGCACCCGAATGATCTTAGATCCAATATTGAGTTAGTTGAGGATTCTGTAGATCGTGTTTTGGGGAATCAGGACATCATAAGATTCTTCTCAGACCCTGAAGAGGGGAGGGTTTGTGCTTTGAGCGGATCAAAAAGAATTGCTTTAGACAAACTGAGGGTTGGCCAGAAATCTAAATTGAAGGTTTTGTAGGTGGTTTATCTATTTCTTCTATAACGGAGAGTGTTGATGGTTCGGTTCTAGCATCTTTCCACCGGTTCGTGAGCCTTGTGGTTGACATCACCTTGAGGTATGTTTCTTTCTTGGAGAATTTGCTATGAGTGCCAAACATCAGGTCACATGGTAAAGGACTACTCGGTCGTGGATGAGTATTTACCGGTTTAATCTTTAAGGTTGACTTCTTCTGGGCATAGTTAAGGTTCTTCAAGAAGTGGTGTTGGGTCCTTGTCGAAGTATCAGGGTGAAGGTCAGATGAGATATACAATTAAAGTCATCTCACAAACTTTTGTAAGACAATATGTTGATCATGCCAGAAATGACAAGCTCGTTACCGAAAATGTGTTAAATGGTTTGGTCTCATTGTGGTTTTCAGTTTCTTGATGGTAGTTTGATTTCTTGTTCTTACCTTGGCATAGATTTTATTGAGCGGGATTTGGTGATAAGTTTCCTCGAGGTTGTTATTGGCTTGGTAAATTAATGGATTGGTAAGTGTTGGTAAGTAAAGGTTCCAACGTGGGCGGTGTGTATGGTTTAGAGTGGCAGTCCCTATGGACTTGTTAGACTTACCCTTGGTACGGGCTGATCACGTGAGTGCGAGGGGTTCCTTGGTTTCCAAGCAAGAACCTCAAGTTGAGGTTTGGAATTAACCATTTTTTCGGTATTGTGCGTGAAGAAATCATATCCCTTCAGCTTATGTGTTTTGCTCATGTGATGCTAGTTGAAGAGGACCTTGTAGGTTGCAAGACGTTCTTAGTTCGCATTGTTGACGCAAGGGTGAGAGTCTGCAGTTTAGAGCAGTAGACGTGCAAGTGGTTATCGAGGTGCTTTTCGAGGGCTGAGCGGGATAACCCCTTGGTTGTGGAGTAGTACCCATGATATGGGATGTGTTGAGTTCGGTATTAAGTGTTCATCACCTTGTGGTCTGACATCCACTGAACCTCTTGTGTGAGGACTCCTTGGTAGCGGAGGGGGTTTGAGCGATGTCGCCAAGGGGTTCACCTTGGGACGTTCTTATGTTGGTATAGCGAGATATAGTGGTGTTAGCTATTTTGGGTCGATGTATAACAATGAAAGTCAGTATTTGTTTTCGGGGCTGATGATCTTGTTAATATTGAAGAGCTTTGAGATTTTCGTAAGATCGTTTGGGATGTTGGTCTCGTAAGTTGAAGGTTAAGGAGAATTTGTGTTAAAATTTAGGGTGATGCGATGTTTGAAATCTAAGGGCAAGTTGAAGAGTGTTTTGTACCTTCGAATGCGTCGAGATAATCTTAAGTTCGAAGAGTAGAGGGTTGCTTATTTGGGTTTAAGATGGATTGTTTTCATGTATAATGACAATGTAAAGATGTTTTGAATGGCTTTGGAAAAATATGGGTTTTGGTTAAAGTTGTGTGGAATCAGATTTTGGGCTGTAATAAGTTGTGTTGGGAGAATCATTAGGAATCTTGAAGGACTTGCTAAAGTTTTAGCACCAACGCTAGTCAGAATTTGGTGGTTGAGAGTGAAAGAGAGTGTTCAGACCTTTGAGGACAGTTTGGTGGTTTGATCCCTAGTAGAGCTTGGTTGTGGTAACAATTTTCTTTTGGAACCAAAGTGGTTTGGCTAGTAGAATCGCTTGATTGTGGATTCGCATCTGCTTATGTCGTAGTGGGTTCAAGTGAATAAGGTGTTAAGTCTTGTATTAGTTAATCAAGTTGTGAAAGAATGTTGCATTTTCATGTTGATGGATGATAGAACATGATTGATAGGGTTTGTTATTCCTGAACCTGTGGGTTATGGTGATTTTATATGAGGAAGTACCCCGTAGTATACCTTGAAGAAGTTTCGCATTATGAACGCAAATGAGGGTGGAGTTCAAGACTTTGGAGATGCTAGTGTTGGTAGAGAGGTTCGTTCATCGAGTTGTGACTCATCCGAAGTGAGCTCAGAGTACCGATGTTTGATAATGCTGTGAGATTATCATTGGTTGATCTGTCTCTAGGTTTAATATGAGTGTTGTTCTGGACGTTGGGAATGTTTTATTGAGGAGTCTTGTAAAAGTTGAGAGTTTATGTTAAGAGTTTTAATTAAGAAGGTGTTGTGGAGAACTTAGGAGTTGTGGGCATGCATGATCGAAAGGATGGTTGGATCCTATTTAAATTTTGAAGACAAATTTTCTTTAAGGATAGGAGAGTTGTAACAACCCAGATTTTGAAACCCGAAGTATGTGCTTCGTGGTTGGGCCTTGATATTTGGGCTTTGAGAGCCTTTTTGGGCATGTATTAGAACCTTGGGCTTGGGTTGTTTGTTTGTTGTTGGGCTAAGGTGAAAGTAAGAAAGGCAAATGGGTAAAAGCATAAATAAAGACAAAAAAGGGCTGATGGGGGGACTTTATTTTCTGCAAAAAAGTTGGAGGGTGAAGTCACCCTTGTCCTTTGTTTTCTTCCTCTTTCTCATATTCATCTTCCTACCCAAGTTTGAAGTTCAAGGTGGAATCTTTGAGTGTTTGAGAGAGGATCATGTTTTGACGATTGAGGGAAGTTTGATGAGCAGCAAAGGATCTACACACCAAGGTAAAGATGAGTTAAAATGGTAGAGTTTGAGGTTTTGGTGGGATTAGTGTGGATGAACGGGAATGGATCTTTGAAGTCTTCTTCCTCAGTGTTAGTTCGAGGATAATACACTACTAACTCCCATAGTTTCCTGAAAATCATGAAATTAAGCTTTGATGCGTATATTGGTGCTTTTGGCTTGGTTATACCTTGAGTGGTTATTAATGGTAAATCATGGGATTGATGTTGCTATGGCTTAAATTCGGTAGTAATCCACCTAATACTATCACCATAACTTGTACGAACAATTTAGGGTTTAACCATGGGGGTTAAACAAGGTTTCTAGGTGAAACCAGAGTTTGAAAATTAGGCTCGCGTACCGGTACCGAGGCTAGCGTATCGGTACACCTCAGTATAGAAGAGGAGAGAGTTGTGAGGGGTGTACCGGTACGCATCCCCATGTATCGGTACCCCTTCCAAGTAAAGAATTCCAGTAACGCTTTCATGTACCGGTACAGAAGGGTCGTATCGGTATGCACTGTTGCATTGCCTGGGATAGGCTTAGTGTACCGGTACATAAGGGTATGAGTACTGGTACGGGTTGGGATCGGTACGGGGCGATCCTAGTATCGATATGGAGTACCGCAATAAGCGTATTGGTATGGCTTAGGGTCTAATTTTTTCGAACCTAATTAGAGTATCGGTACTCATGGGGGAGTATCGATACCTAGAGGAGAGTACCGATACTCACCTTGAAGTATCGATACTCACTGGGCATTCTGCCAAAGAATTTTGAGGTTACGTTCAGGGGTGCTATAACTCGAGGCAAAGGGCCTTGGGGGTCCGTTAAGGTGTAAAATGAATATTAAAACTGAAAAATTGAGATTTAAACCCTGTGTATGAATGAAATGGCTAATGACTCATTATATATTGGGTAAGCTATGTGAGGTGGTAACCCATAGGGATCCTAGGTGGATCGATTGATGCTGTATGGTAATCTGGGCCCTTGATGTTTGCGGAAGGGGCGTTTATAAGGTTAAGTCTTATTGAATAATAAGATAAATTAATGAGAACGGTTAATGTGTACCTTCATAACATACTAATAAATAGATAAGCTCAATAGGGTGGTACAATAATTGATAGAAACCATAGGGCGATGGTAAGTGTGTTAGAGCTATGTGCGGAAAGACCCTTGTGTCGAGGTCGAGGTTGTGTGGTGGCTAGGGTTATTGATGTGCGCTGATGGGATGCCTAGATAGTCAAGTCATCCCTTGTTGTTGGGATTTGGATACCCTAAATGTGTTGCAACACCTTGAAGACTCCCAAATATAGGATCCTGAAACTTTGTGGATGTGATCCTCATTCGAAGATGCTTGATGTGAGATTCCGAGCATGGATGTAGGATCCCGATGCTTTGTGGATGTGGCCCTCATCCCCTTGAGTATAGGATCATGATGCTTTGTGGACGCGGAACTTACTCGTAGTGTAAGATCCCGATGCTTTGTGGATGTGGGCCTCACTCAAGTGTAGGATTCTGATGCATTGTGAACGCCGACCTTACTTAATGTTGTTGGTGTTATCTGTGTGATGCTAGGTAAACGTATGAGGTACTTGTATGTGATGTGTGCATGATCATACATTCATAATGTATGTGTTTAGGCAGATATGGTAGCGCCATCATTATCTTGCCATGATATCAATCATGTTGCATTGCTTTATTTATGATTTACATGAAGCATGGTTGAGTGGCGGTGTATCCACTGAGCTTTGTTAGCTCGTTGTTCAGAATCGTTGTTTTCATTCGCAGGTTAGTAGGTTTGGCTCGTTCTTCGAGGAACGCCATCAAGGAAGGATTCCAGTGCCTTGTCTCATCAGAGTACAGTATTTAGGTCCTTGGGCTATGTATTCGTAGGGACCTATTGAATATTGCAAATCGTATTTGGATTTTCAAACGATCGAGTCAAAGGTTTATAATGTAATTTTAAAAGAAGCTCCACTGTATATGTTTTTGAATATTTATTATGTTTTATTGGGTTGTAATTAAATGGATTTTCATAATGGATTTGTGGATTGGGCTAAACTAGGTCAAAACTGTTGGTTGGGTTTTAGGAGTGAGGCCCAAATGTGACATTCGGGTCGTGGGTGTTACATTATCCTTGGAGTAGATAAGGATGTCGTCAATAAAGACTACTACGAACTTATCCAAATAGGATTTAAAAACTCTGTTCATAAGGTCCATGAACGCGGCAGGAGCATTCGTTAAGCAAAAAGGCATCACAAGAAATTCGTAGTGACCATATCGAGTTCTAAAGGTTGTTTTGGGGACATCAGATTCTCGGATCTTCATCTGATAGTACCCTAATCGGAGATCGATCTTAAAGAATACTGTAGCATTCTTAAACTGATCAAACAAATCTTTAATTCTTGGTAATGGATACTTGTTTTTGATGGTAAGGTTGTTTAATCATTGATAGTCGATGCAAAGCCTCATTGACCCATCTTTCTTTTTCACAAAAAGAATAGGGCTCCCCAGGGTGAATAACTTGGTCTGATGAAACCCTTATCTTGCAGATCTTGTAATTGGTTCTTGAGTTCTGTAAGTTCCACCTGGGCCATACGATAGGGAGTGATAGAGAGTGGAATAGTTCCTGGTTAAACTTTGATCTCGAATTCAACTTCCCGTGTTAGGGGTAACCCCAACAGTTCCTCGGGAAAACATCAGGGAATTCAGAGACAGTTAAGATGGATTCAAATGAGGGTTTGATTTCATTTATATTAGATATGGCAGCAAACATAAGAGTTGGTTCAGTGGGTTTACTATCTAGCAAGATTATCGATTCCTTTCTTAACCCGATAAGGAAAAGTCTTCTTTTTGAACAATCTACCCAAGCTTGATATTTGCCTAACCATTCTAAACCCAAAATATGGTCGAACTCATTGAAAGGTAGGGCTAATAAATCAGCCGGAAAAGGAATGCCTTGAATAAACAAGGGACAATCCTTGCATACTTGATTTACAATAACTTTATCTCCTAAAGGATTTGTAGCAATCAAATCACAATTTGTAGGTTCGGGCTTCAACTTAAATTTTTCAATTAGGGTAGAATAAATGAAAGAATTTGTTGAACCATAATCAAATAAAGCATAAACAGGATGAGAGCACAGTTCAGTTGTACCTACTAATACATCAAGGGAATTTTCCTCTTCTCGACCTCAAACATGATATACTCGAGCAGGAGCTCTAGATTCCTGATGCTTAGTACTTGAGGCCTGGCCCCAATTCTTTCCATAATTGCCATATTGAGTTTGTTTTGGTCCCTTTCCCCGAGGTGATTAAGCAGGGTTTAAATTCTTTGATACATGAGTTGAAAGCTTGTTCAGATTCTGAGCATAGTCTTTGATGAAGTGGTCTGATCCTCTACACAAGAAACAAGCATTTGTTTGCCTTCTACATTGACCTCCATGATTCTTTTGGCACAATTTGCAAATAGGGGCTTGTGAATCCCTTTCGGAATTTTTCGTGCTATTTATGGAGATAGATGGTGCAGAAGATTTAACCATAGTTTGGGGTTTGGGTATGAAATTACTCTTAGGGGTAGAGTGAAGATTCGAGGAGTTTCTTCCTTGGTGCTTTGGCTTCTTGAACTGCCAATGGGGTTTACTATCATCTCTAAATCTTTTATCATTCCGGGAGTGATTCCCTTTTCTTTTCTCGGACGATTTCATCTTCGCAATAGCTCGGTTTACCAATTCTTGGAAATCAGTAATTCCCAGAGCTGTGAACATCGGGCCCAATTCATCGTTGAGTCTGTCAATAAACATCTGGAATTTTTCTTCCTCTTTCTTAATAAATTTAGACTCGTATTTGAAATATTTGCAAAATTCACTGACATATTGTTCTATAGGTCTACCTCATTGCTTCAGATACAAGAAATGCCTCATGCGTTCGGCGAGATATTGTTCGCTTATGTACTTCTTTCGAAATTCTTTGAGGAAGAATTCCCAAGTTATAGCATTGGCAGGAGCAGTCAGAGTCGTAGTTTCTCACCAACTCAGAGCTTCGTCAGCTAAAAGAACTATAGCACATTCTAGCTTATGTTCATCAGAACATTGTAATTGCTTGGTTAAAATTCTAGTAGTGGCTTCAAGCCAATATTCAACGTCCTCAGGCTTTTCAACATACGCTCCAGTAAACGTATAAGCTCGATGCTGAGCTAATTTGTCGATCGGAGCTCTCTTTGACACTACTACAGGGGGTAGGAAGAATTTGAGGATTTTGCCTCAAGAAGGTAATTTGAGGATTTGAGGAGACACTCAAGCAGGATGTATCACTCATTCTCTCACGCTTCAGTGATTTTAACTAACAAGCATTCACACAACAACCTAACATAGATGATATACAACATCAATCAAAGAAACATAACCTTTCGAGTAAGAGAAGCACAAGAATTTAGCATTTAGACTCAAGTAAAGGAAAAATCATGCTTGATCCTTAAAAGACATAATTCCTTAATAGCAATCTAAGTGTTTAGTTTACATAAAAACTATCCTTTGACAGATACAAGCATTTAAATATAAGTCAAGAATTTTATTTAGCCATCAAGATCCATATGACCTTATTGGGTTTTAATCTAACATACCAGATTCATTCTATTGCAGATCAATACAAAGTTTCATACGACTAGACAAAACTATAAAGGTTTACCATGATAAAATCGAACATACAAGGACAAGATACTAATATCTTTGGCATGTTAGAAGTTTACTTACATCACCAAATATTTCCTTCTACTTCCAAATAATACAACAACCAATTTAATATTGGTATATATATATATAGAACATTTATACATCATACTAATTTATCACATTAATCGCACAACCAATGAAGACATGCTGACATAACTTGCTCAATAATCTACCATTCAATTAACAAACTACGTTAGTTGTTTTGCAAATATTTACCTCAACCAAAATCACAAAAATATGCTCTCGACATCTCAACAAGATTCAACAAACAACAATCACAAAGCAACCTAGATCATACATCTAGAGAAATAACTCAAAGATATTACATACCAACATAGACTATATAACCATATTAAACATTAGATAGGCTATTACAAATATTTAGAATTACTAAATGCATAGACTTTACATACCCAAGTCTAACTAGCAAATTATATGAAGTACAAAACATGTTGCCACCCTTTCTAGTTGTTCTATCAAAGAAATTACAAAACATACACTATGTACTTATGTCCAAGCTAAGCTCCAAGAGTGACCACTAGCAAGCTTCACCTTGAAAGTAATAAAAGGGATTTCAAGTATACACTTAGTGAGGTAGATTAAAGTAATTGTTAAATCATGACCACAACCAATATTTCATTTAATATCTCAACATATATTAAATAAAGCATTTAACCATTTCCATAGAATGTTCAAGTAGTCCAAAGTATAACTTTTGTATTATAAAAATTATTATCAAGTTTTAAAGGTGTATATCTAAGCATTCAATTAGATCAACATCCAATAGACTCCATTAATCAATAAATCATATATCATGCCTTAATGACACACGTCTTACAACAATGTCACATTTGCTATTACATATTCTTTCAAGGTTTCTTTTAATATAGCCTTGAGAATCAAGTAGTCTAAAGACATGAGTCCCCAACCAACTGTCGCCAGACAAAATGATACCCAAGCTATCGGTCAAACCCTCCTATCGCCAAGTGACCAACATACACATCCCTTCTACTTTCGCCTCATAGGACCGTAGTCCACCCCAAACATGAGCTCTAAAGACTCTATGGCATGCCAGCTAAATTTACGACTGACTCGAGACCAAGGCTTAATATTATTGTATCTTATTTCAAATAGATTAGAGCATAGCTCCTCATTTCCTTACTCAAGATCTTATCATAATTATTCATGACTCAAACACACATAAATACATATCAAGTATCCTTTCCAACTTTTAACATTTAAACATTTGATTGATCTTAGTATATATATATATATATATATATATCAATCCTTCTTCATTCCAACATTTCATCTAGTACTTTAAATTAAATACTTACCTTGATTCCAAACTTAATGCACAAGCATATTTAGATTAAAGTACAAACAACATATAATAAAAATTGAATATCATGCTCGGGATAGTTTTAATCTACCCTGAGACTTTAAACTACACTCACAAGTAATTTTGAGCTATTTAAGTCCACTAATCACGACTCCCTTTTTCTTATCCGATGCTTGTCCTTCGTTAATCCTTAATCCTCCAATTTCCTCTTGGTCTTTAGGTAACAAAAGGTATATTTACATATTAGAAAAGATCCTACATTCATTCCTCGACATACAATTCAATTTCACTTGTATAACTACCATTTCCTATTAAACAGCCCATACAAATAAACATACAAGTTTAATCACATTATAACAATTCACCAAACATTCAAATTTATGCAAAATAGTCTAATTATTCTTATAATGTCTCGTACAGACCATAACAACCAAAAGATACTCCAAAACAGTTCTTAAACTTATTATTCAGTCCCTACACATTTACAAGGCAATTTCCCTATTTTTATACTATTCAAAACAATCTACTTACTTCATTGTCCATTCAAAACAGTCCCAATTTGTATATGATACATATACAATCCAATTTGTCCACATGCTTTCAATGTATTCAAAAAGTCCCTAACATGCTTCTATTCATTCAAATAACTTTATTTCTATATACATATACATTTACATTTCCACTATTATACATTTTAATACAAATCAGTCCCTTAACAATCAAAATTTCATTATATGCTCATTAAGCCATTTACACGGTCAACCTAGTCTTAATCTAGATTTCATTATTATCTAAGGATTAAGATTCTAATTTCAACTATTCCAACATTTTTTTATTAAATAAAATCACAAACACTTCAAAATTTTCTATCTATTTTCATTCGAATAGTCTTAAATACACTATCCATGTTCTTAAACAAAGTTACAACTAAATTATCACCCAAAGTACCAAATTGCATGCTATGAATTTTACTCAACATACATCCTAACATGAACATGAATCATGGACAACCACTTAAACATTGATCAAGCTAAATTTTAAACAATGATTAAGAAAAGATTATATTCACCTTAATTTCAAGTAAAACCAATTCTACACTCATCAACTTTGACTAAAATGAAGAATGCTTCATGTATTCTTATGGTTTTCTCTCTTACACATCAAGGGGTTCGGGTCTTAGGAGAATGAAGAAGACAAGGAGAAGGCTTAACCAAGTGGCGGCCCCCTCTCTCTTGTCTTTCTCCTTTCTTGCCTTGTCATTTCTAATATTGTTTTATTATCCAAGATTTTTTTGATTTACAATCATTTTACTCCTTGTGAAAATGGCACTCTTTCTTTTGTTATACATTTAGTCCCAGTTCTTAATATTGATTTTTATTATCATGTAAGTTTTCCTAATTTTTATTTACAATCATTTTAGTCCTTGTACGCCTTTTGGCTACTAAAATGGCACTCTTTCTTTTGTTATACCTTTTATTACTATTTAGTCCTAAGTTCTTAATTTAGCAATTTATCTTGATTCAATTAAACAATAATTCAAATTACTTGAGAAACAAAAGATTATGCAATGATCACCTTAGGACTAATAAAGCATTTAGAAAAGATAAAATTAAAAATAGACCATTTTTAATTTCTAATAAGTCCTTATAAAATCTTTCAAATTGTTTGTTTTACAAACCCAAGTTGTTGTTTACTGATTCGATGATCACCTTAGGACTAATAAAGCATTTAGAAAAGATAAAATTAAAAAATAGACCATTTTTTAAGGAAATCTCTCAGGATTGTTTCGACAAACCCAATGTTGCTTACTCAGTTCGGTCTGGCATTTAGGCTGGGTCAAGGGAGTTACATTTGTTGGTATCATAGCCAGGTTATGATTGTTAGGAGGTGGATTATAGTTGTTAGATTGATTTTTGATACATGAATTTGTTGATTGACATGCACGGTGCTTAATTTTGTCTGATTATGGTTGGAATGTGATATGTTGGGTATAAACTTGGTTACACATTGCCTTATTACTACTAGTACAAATTGGTTTTGTTTTGAAACATGTGCGGCTTGGATTCTTGCTACAAGTTGGCCTAATTATTTTGTTTTATTGCATTATCATGTTTTAAACACATATTTTCGCAAAATAGGACGGAGACGAGAGACGAGAACTTATATGAGGAGTGTTGTAGATGGACATAATAATGAGTTGCCTCTTCCTCCACCGATTCCTCCTGCTGGTGCTGGAGTCGAAGGTGGTACGCCTCAGGCACCGCAAAGACTAGTTTTCATAGATATGACACTATTATTCCAAGTAATAACTAGAGCTTTTCAGGCTGTCGTAGCTGAGGTACAAGTACCTGCACCGGTGCTTGTAGCTGTTAATACCGGTTTACCATTATAGCGTTTGTGTAGTTTGAGTGGTAGTAAGTTTAGAGGTTTGGCACCTGAGGCAGCAGAGGAGTGGTTTGCTAGCACGGAGATAATCTTTGGATAGATAGAGTGTACGGATCTTTGTAAACTAGGTTGCATAGTGTCATTACTCTATAGAGATGCTTATAGTTGGTGGACAACTACTATCGCGAGTATGGCACCTGCTGATGTGATGTGGAAGTTCTTTTGTGCCGCTTTTAGGAATAAGTATCTGAGATCCTGTTACCAGGATGAGAAGAAAAGGGAGTTCATGGCATTAAAGTTGTAACACCCTTAACGTATACTCGTAAGCCGAATACACATTAAAGATGTTACAGAGTCATTGAATGAAATCTTGACTTGTAATAATTTAATTTTTTTATATACCAAAATTCATTTTGCAGTTTAACCCTTTCTCGGTTTTGAATTAAAAACTATGTCAGTCTATTGCAGCTAGTTTTTACCCTGAATTGATTTATAAAACTCATAATTGAGTTGTTGAAATAAAACTATATTTCAGGGTGAAAACTATATATAATGTCTAGACCCTTTCTTAATTTTCAATTTTTTACACGATCAAGGTTAAACAACATTTAACTGCGTCAAAATTTATAGTTATTAATATTAAACCATTTCTTTAAGTCCATACTTTCATAACAATATATAATACGTCATAAACTTAAACTTACAAAATAGTTTACCCACTTAAATTATTACATGCCCGCTAGTCTATCAAATTACGTTAAAGATGTACGTACTGTACTTACAGATAGTAACTTGATCTTCCCAATTAACAGCTCCTCCTTGCTAGTCTATTTTCGGAGAACCTGCATGTGAAATAAAACACATGCTAAGTACGAACTTAGTGAGGCAATAGTCTTATTTATCAAAACGTAAAATAAAGCAATACATGTTATACCTTAACCTAGCATGGTTTCTGTCTAAGGTAGTATCGTACTAACAAGGTTTTCATAGTCAGTCAATATTCATGTGCAAGTCATAATTTTTCTAACTAGTCTAGTTTCCAATACTCCATTATTACCAAGTAAATCATGTGCATGGCATAGTTTACATACATGGCATATTTCATACACATGGCATAATTCACATGCATGACATGGTTTATATTAATATGACATAATTCGTATACATGACATACTTCATATACAAGGCATAATTCATATATATATATGACATGAATTATATACATGGTAGAATCCATGTACATGTCATAATTTGTATACGTGGCATGATTCATATACGTGATATTATTCATATACATGACTTAATTCATATACATAACATGATACATGTACATGGAATAATTCATATATGTAACATAATTTGTATACATGTCATGATTCATATGCATAGCATATTTCATAAATATGTGGCATTCCTCGTATACATGGCATAATTCATGTACTTGGCATAATTCATCTACTTGGCATAATTCATATGCATGTCATGATTTATATACGTAACTTGATTCGTTTACATGACATGATTCATTTACGTGACATGATTCTTTTATCATTGCCCAAAGTACTCTATATGAGATCGAGGTATGCGAGTCATCTTGAAATGACACCGTAGAATCTAACGTAAACGTAAAGATAAGTACGTACTCGGGGACGCTCTTTGCTACCCATAAACATAAAGCACCTCGACAGTGCACTTGGGCACAGTGGGCATAGATCCCCAGGGCGCACACCAAGGGCTTAGGTCCCCAAGGTGTATCTGACACAATCATTTTGTCACGATATCTGTTTGATAACATAAACTTAAGGGTGTAGCTGCTAAATACTCTATGGCATGCCAACTATACCATGGACTCTCATACACAATACTTGGGCATTTCTTTTATCATCAATCAATCATCATAATCAATCATACATATAAACATTTCATATTTCATGCTTCATCATAAATATTAATGGTAAACATATATCATCACTTATGCAAACAATAATTCATACCTGGTATTCCATCAAGCTTGTCATGTCGAGAAATGTATCATATTGTGTATTATAGAGAAATGCAATGCCATTTTCAATGTAATGCAAACATTTAAAATTGCACTCCCCTTGGTCATTCATTAATATGTCTCACTAAGCTCTATTGATCCTTTCATTTTATATTACCTCAAACCTTCTCTTGATTCGAATCCAACTTCATTTATCACATGAATATAAATATACATATGTTAGATTCACTTCTAACAATATTTCACTTAAGCTATTTAATCATTCAACATAAAAAAAATCATACATTTCTTTCCTTCCTTATACTGTTCAAAAACTCATTTTGGTCTTTAATAACCATTTAGAACTTCCATTAACCCTTTTCAAACTTACTAATTAACTTTAGATACAAAATGTATCAATTCTCATTTTCTAGCAGATTGCACTACCTTCAAAGAAATATTTCTATAAAATAATCTACAACTCGGAATTCGATTCCGTTTGTTCTGAAAGAAACTAGATTCATTAAGATTTTCAACCATATAAATTAATAGCCCAATTTTAACTTGTACGATTTATGACGAATTTTAAAAGTCAATTTCCAGTGCTGATTTCGGAACAGACTGTCATACTGTTTTCTGACCTTTCACCACTTAAAAATTCATCTTTTTACTCGAAACTCGAAATCAGTTTCCGTTTGATGGACACGAAACTAGACGAACAAATATTTACATTGGTATAAATTTCACCTCCTAATCATTTTTTGTAGAATTTATGGTGAATTTTCAAACTTACTGCCAAAAATCAGTTTTCTACATTGCTTCCATAAATAACTTCAAACTTTATCTAACTTCTCCTTACTTCTCTACTTTTTAATTTAGTCCGATTCAAACCATCAAGTTATCACCATTTTTCATCAAATAATTATTCAACATTGATCCCCTTTAATTTTTCCTTATTTCCGAATTAGTCACTAAAATGCAAAGATAAGGATTCCAACTTCTTAACTTTACAATTTAGTCCTCAAATCAGCATTACTACTTCATTTATATTATTTCAACTAAAATTCAGACTTAATCCTTATCAAAAACCTCCTTGCCAAAATTGTCACTTAATTTTGATAATTTGTCAAAATGGTCACTAACTTGATTTAACATCGGTTTTGCATTCTAACTTCAATTTCACATTTCCAACATTAATAATAACATAAATAAACTTAAAAATCATAAAAATTCAGATTAGTCCTTAAATTTTCAGAATTGCCGAAATGGTCTATATACCTTTAATTTAGGGTTTTGCTTCCAAATAATAAATTCAAGCTTACTAGATCATTTATCCAACATCACAAACCCTAAATCAAACTTGAATCCATAAACCCTAATCATCTTCATACAAACTAAAATATCTAGGGTTTAAATCCCAACTCAAAAACATGATTTTATCATCATAACAACTTAATTTCAACTTAAATTTCAACATAGAATCATAAAATCTCAAAACCCCCAATTTAGTCCATAAACCATAATTTCTTTCTCATCAAAATTCTCATCAATCAAGCATGCATTCCATGAATTATTGACATCAAATGATAGATCTTGAAGAGTATAACAACTTTTGTAGTTGAAAATATTACCTGAAAATTGAGTTTCGGGGCTTGAATCGAGCTTGGAAAAATTTTATCTTTCTTGCCCTAGCTCTCACGTTCTTTGCTTGTTCATCTTTTCACCATTATTTTACACATATAACTATTAAATGAATATTAAATTCATTTAATAGTGAAATTACAATTTTGCCCTTTTTATCCAATGGTTGAGATTGATTTTATCATCAATTAAGGGCCAAGATTTAATCTTCCATTTCCTCTTTCCAAAATTGCCCTTATAACTTTTTAAATATTTCAAAAATGTCATTGGGGCAAAATGACCAATTTGCCCTCCAAGTAGTTTTTATTTACTAGTTTACCATTATTGTAAAAATTCAACTAAATCTAGTTGGAATCCAATCAAATATAATAAAATATTCATAGAATAGTATTTTATGACTTTTCCATAGCTTTTGGATCAACCTCTGAAATTTCAGTTCGATTTGATTTCCCGATATTCATAAAATACTTCTACTGCGATTTTACCTTTTCGAACTATCAGATTTATTCCAACAATTCCATATTTCCATATTCGAGAAATGAACTTTATTATCTCATAAAAACTTCCTTTCCAAGAACTTAGACTGAATTTTCCTAACTCAGTCTACTATTCCAATAATTATCAAAAATCTCCATAGAATAAGATTTCTCTTAGAAATCCTTTAGCGACAATCCATTCAAATATTCTTTACTTTTACTAAGTCCAAAATATCGATTAGAAATACTTTTATGGGACCTTCCTGAAGGTCACCCATTCTTGTATTTCTCTTGCCTGAGCACGCTTAACAATTTTATTCGATCCAAATTTGGTACCTTTTTCTGCATCTTAAGTCTTAAAACCGTAATCAAGGTACCTATTTCGATCCGATTCACTCTTATATTGAATAAAATTTACTTATTGGGGAAATTTACACTTTAATCCATAAACTTTTCCAAAGTTTATACTTTAACCGCCTAAACTTTCAAAATTTATATTTTGGTCACTGGCCAAAATTTGGGATATTACAATTCCTCCCCTTTTAGAAAATTCATCCTCGAATTTTTAATGTGTACATGTTCCAAACATTTAAGTATATTACTTCCCTATTTTCTTCTCAGCCTCCTAATTGGCTTTTTCGGCCTTGTGATTTTTCCTCGAAACTTCAATCAATGAAATTTCTTATTCCTTAATTCTTTAATTCCATAAACCAATATTTCTACTAACCCTTCTTCCTATATCAAATCTAATTGCATCGCAATTTATTCAAGAGTGATGACATGTAAATAATTCAGTCAAAGCCCCCAAAACATAAGTACATATACTATAGAATTTTGCTCACTTCTAAAGATAAGACCCATTAATATACTCTTATTCCAACTATTTCACGATTCTTTGAAGTATAACAGTTCTGAAGCCAAGTTTTTCCCTTTTTAACCTATACAAATCATCCTTCCTCGAATTGATACTTTTCTTCCTTTTGTTTTTCTTTTAGCTTTAACTGATAACATATTGTCCAAAGATCAATTTTCTTTTTACATCTTACTTCTATATTTTATATAAATAGACAATTTATCTTAAAACTGGTCTTAGAATTCTCAAATTACTGGCTTCATTTTCAGCTTTGCTAACAGACAGTTCTTAGAATTTCTTATAATTCTTATGCTAAGCTTCAAATCATTTATTAGCAGTCATACTATAATTCTCAAAATAAAATTATTCCTTGTCATACCGGCTTAACCCACTAATCTCACACTATTTCTCATAAACAATGTGAGTACTTTATTAAAGCCTCAAAAATCAGTGAAATCATTTCCTTATAAACTAATCATTGACTCCAATTTCTAACACTTTTCAAGGAAGTTTTTCCAAATTACTTCCTCTGCATCAATATTACTTCTTCTATAAGAGTTTTATCATCATTTATCTTCAAATAAACAATCATAACTTCTTTTTTGCTCTGACATTTAAGGTTCTCAACAGCTTAAACATTTAAACAACCAATGCTTTATTATATACAGTTGCCGAAGGTTACAACCTCTTATGTACTTCTTGTTCTTGTACTTGAGCCCCCTACTGCACCAGTAGCTCAATCTAGGTAAAAATCAGAAAAAGTTCATAATTGATTTCATTGTTATTACTACAGTATCTTTATAACCCTTGTGATCCGAGATTCTTGTTTTTTGTCTAGAAATATTTCTATGGAAATTTCAATTAGCTTGAACAATCCTCAACTAAACAATCTTCCTTTGACTTCATTAAGGAACTAATTCCTTTTAAAAATTTAAACGTTTCTTCTTATAATCACTTCTACCTGGTGCACAGATAACCAACTTATCTAAATTACATTTCAGATTCCCGAGATGATTCCTTCATATTACCTTCTAGTATTTGATCACTTAGATCATTAGAAAACCCTTTTTCCAGCGATCCACATTATTTTAATGCTTGTCATACTCATCATCTTATATTACTGATTGTCTTTATCAAAACCTTTCTGAAAAGATATCTTAGCTTATCCATTACACTTCAGCCTTACCTTTATAAGGCTCCGCTGTCAACTATTTAGGTAGAATTAAACTCTTAGTTGACTTCTCTGAATACTCTTGGTTAAGAGTTCGATACTCTTTATCGATATTAGACTTCCAATCTTGTTCATTATGTACTCAAATACCACTTTCATCATACTTTTATTTCATATTTCTTGTCTTCCTGATCTTATAAACCCTATAGTTGACATCTAGTAACAATGATGTCTCCTTAAAGAAATAATCTTTCTTGTACAATTTACCTTTACAATCGGGGTGCCTTCAATTTTTTTTGGGTGATATTTGTATACCCACCATATAAATTAAACATACCTCGCATCCATTGCATTGCAATCTTTAAGCTGTTACTAAAGAAATCACTGACTCTAAACAGACAGTTCTTTCTTCCCTAATGATTACTTCAGAATCATCGGGTCCTTGAAGTACCAACCTTTTCTTTTTACATTTCACCTTTGCATCATATGCATACAACCAATTCATTCCAAAAATAATCTCAAGTTTGCGAAATAAAAGCTCCAACAAGCTTGCCATGAACTCAATTCCTTAAATCACCAACAGACATTTCTTACATATTCTAATCACCCATACATTATGTCCAAGTGGGTTATTAGGAATCACATTACTAAAAATAGTTTTCCTTAAAAATCTTTCTGTGTACTACTATCTTAATACCAATATACGAGTGAGTCGAACCCGGATCAATTAAAGTAATTGCATGCTTTCTCCATAGCATTTGCTCTCATTATAGCATCCTAGTAAATCGACATACTCATACCTGATAATTACTCTTTAGACCTCATGTTAAATCCCCTTAATAAACCATTATCATAGGGACTTCTCAGTTGGTATCAAATAGGTTGTATACTGACTTAATCTATTAAAATCCAACACATACTCGTAGATAGTACGAGTACTTTGTTTTAAACTTTGAAACTACTGTAACATCTCTTTTTTAAACTAGTCGCCAACATACTTGATTCTAAACACTTTTTAGAATGTCCAAGTCACTTTCTCAACAGGTATAATTATGTCGCTTCGGACCATCAATTACAAGCATGTTCCCTTAATAAGGAAGCAACTTTTCTAACTTTTCAGCATTTGTACAATTTAATTCCTCTAACATGATTTTAACATTGTGGAGCCATAAATTGGCAGGCATCAGACCACCCTCTCCATGAAATTCAGGAGCTCCTAACTTCTTAAGCTCTTTAACAGTCGATGCCTTTACTGGTGTAGGTGCCAGATTGATACGGGCATTTAAGGTTTGATATTTTTTAACCATTGCTTCTTAGGGCTCGTACTAATGTTCTATATTGTTATGCTGGAGTTCCCTACTGCGTAGGTGGCTTAGCTCGAGTAAGAGCTAGAGGTGGAACATTCTATATCTCTTTCCACTAAAACTTATTCATGTAGATGAGGAGCATAATCAAGTTACACAGATAGTACATCAGTAACATGACATCCTAGGGGCATGTACTTAACATCAAATCATATTTAACTCGGTTTAACCTCTAGAATCGGCTAAACCTGTAGCTCTGATACCAATAAATGTAACACCCTTAACGTATACTCGTAAGCCAAATATACATTAAAGATGTTACGGAGTCATTGAATGAAATCTTGACTTGTAATAATTTAATTTTTTTATATACCAATATTCATTTTGCAGTTTAACCGTTTCTCAGTTTTGAATTAAAAACTATGTCAGTCTATTGCAGCTAGTTTTGACCCTGAATTGATTTGTGAAACTCATAATTGAGATGTTGAAATAAAACTATATTTCAGGGTGAAAACTATATATACTGTCTAGACCTTTTCTTGATTTTCAAATTTTTACACGATCAGGGTTAAACAACATTTAACTACGTCAAAATTCAGAGTTATTAATAGTAAACCATTTCTCTAAGTCCATACTTCCATAACAATATATAAATACATCATAAACTTAAACTTACTAAACAGTTTACCCACTTAAATTATTACATGCCCACTAGTATATCAAATTACGTTAAAGATGTACGTACTATACTTACAGATAGTAACTTGATCTTCCCAATTAACAGCTCCTCCTTGCTAGTCTATTTTCGGAGAACCTACGTGTGAAATAAAGCACATGCTAAGTACGAACTTAGTGAGGCAATAATCTTATTTATCAAAACGTAAAATAAAGCAATACATGTTATACCTTAACCTAGTGTGGTTTCTGTCTGAGGTAGTATCGTACTAACAAGGTTTTCATAGTCAGTCAATATTCATGTGCAAGTCACAATTTTTCTAACTAGTCTAGTTTCCAATACTCCATTATTACCAAGTAAATCATATGCATGGCATAGTTTACATACATGGCATATTTCATACACATAGCATAATTTACATGCATGACATGGTTTATGTTAATATGACATAATTCGTATACATGACATACTTCATATACATGGCATAATTCATACATATATATATATAACATGAATTACATACATGGTAGAATCCATGTACGTGTCATAATTTATATACGTGGCATGATTCATATACGTGACATTATTCATATACATGACTTAATTCATATACATAACATGATACGTGTACATGGCATAATTCATATACGTAACATAATTTGTACACATGTCATGATTCATATGCATAGCATATTTCATAAATATGTGACATTCCTTGTATACATGGCATAATTCATGTACTTGGCATAATTCATATACTTGGCATAATTCATATACATGTCATGATTTATATACGTAACTTGATTCGTTTACATGACATGATTCATTTACGTGACGTGATTCTTTTATCATTGCCCAAAGTACGCTATATAAGATATAGGTACGTGAGTCATCTTGAAATGACACCGTAGTGTCTAACGTAAACGTAAAGATGAGTACGTACTCGGGGACGCTCTTTGCTCCCCATAAACATAAAGCACCTCGATAGTGCACTCGGGCACAATGGGCGTTGATCCCCAGGGTGCACACCAAGGGCTTAGGTCCCCAAGGTGTATGTGACACAATTATTTTGTCACAATATATGTTTGATAACATAAACTTAAGGGTGCAGCTGCTAAAGACTCTATGGCATGCCAACTATACCATGGACTATCACACATAATACTTGGGCATTTCTTTTATCATCAATCAATCATCATAATCATTCATGCATATAAACATTTCATATTTCATGCTTCATCATAAATATTCATGGTAAAAATAGATCATCACTTATGCAAACAATAATTCGTACCTGGTATTCCATCAAGCTTGTCATGTCGAGCAATGTATCATATTGTGTATTATAGAGAAATGCAATGCGATTTTCAATGTAATGCAAACATTTAAAATTGCACTCACCTTGGCCATTTATTAATATACCTCGCTAAGCTCTGTTGATCCTTTCCTTTTATAGTACCTCGAACATTCTCTTGATTAGAATCCAACTTTATTTATCACGTGAATATAAATATACATTTGTTAGATTCACTTCTAACAATATTTCTCTTAAGCTATTTAATCATTCAACATAAAAAATTCATACATTTCTTTACTTCCTTATACTGTTCAGAAACTCATTTTGGTCTTTAATAACCATTTAGAACTTTCATTAACCCTTTTCAAGCTTACTAATTAACTTTAGATACAAAATGTATCAATTCTCATTTTCTGGCAAATTGCACTATCTTCAAATAAATATTTCTATAAAATAATATACAACTCAGAATTTGATTCCGTTTGTTTTGAAAGAAACTAGATTCAATAAGATTTTCAACCATATAAATTAATAGCCCAAATTCAACTTGTACGATTTATGGCGAATTTCCAAAGTCAATTTCCAGTGCTGATTTCGGAACAGGCTGTCATATTGTTTTCTGACCTTTCACCACTTAAAAATTCATAACTTTTTATTCGGAACTCAAAATCAGTTTCCATTTGTTGGAAATGAAACTAGACGAAAAAATCTTTACATCGGTATAAAATTCACCTTCTAATCATTTTTTGTAGAATTTATGGTGAATTTTCAAACTTACTGCCAAAAATTAGTTTTCTACATTGCTTCCATAAATAACTTCAAAATTTATACTAACTTCTCCTTACTTCTCTGCTTTTTAATTTAGTCCCAATAATTTATTCAAACCATCAAGTTATCACCCTTTTTCATCAAATAATTATTCAACATTGATCCCCTTTAATTTTTCCTTCTTTCCGAATTAGTCACTAAAATGCAAAGATAAGGATTCCAACTTCTTAACTTTGCAATTTAGTCCTCAAATCAACATTACTACTTGAATTCAATTATTTCAACTAAAATTCAGACTTAATACTTATCAAAAACATCCTTTCCGAAATGGTTACTTAATTTTGACAATTTTTCAAAATGGTCACTAACTCGATTTAACATTGGTTTTGCATTCTAACTTCAATTTCACATATCCAACATCAATAATAACATAAATAAACTTCAAAATCATAAAAATTCAGATTAGTCCTTAAATTTTCAGAATTGCCGAAATGGTCCCTATACCTTTAATTTAGGGTTTTGCTTTCAAATAACAAATTCAAGCTTACTAGATCATTTATCCAACATCACAAACCCTAAATCAAACTTGAATCCATAAACCCTAATCATCTTCATACAAACTAAAATATGTAGGGTTTAAATCCCAACTAAAAAAACATGATTTTATCATCATAACAACTTAATTTCAACTTAAATTTCAACATATAATCATAAAATCTCAAAACCCCTAATTTAGTCCATAAACCCTAATTTCTTTCTCATCAATCAGTCATGTATTCCATGAATTATTGACATCAAAAGATAGAGCTTGAAGAGTAGAACAACTTTGTAGTTGAAAAGATTACCTAAAAACCGAGTTTCGGGGCTTGAATCGAGCTTAGAAAAAGTTCCTCTTTCTTTCCCTAGCTCTCACGTTCTTTGCTGGAAAAGATGAACATTTTAGCTCATCTTTTCACCATTATTTTACACGTATAACTATTAAATGAATATTAAATTCATTTAATAGTAAAATTACAATTTTGCCCTTTTTATCCAATGGTTGAGATTGATTTTATCATTAATCAAGGGCCAAGATTTAATCTTCCATTTACTCTTTCCAAAATTGCCCTTATAAATTTTTAAATATTTCAAAAATGTAATTGGGGCAAAATGACCAATTTGCCCTCCAACTAGTTTTTATTTACTAGTTTACCATTCTTGTAAAAATTCAACTAAATCTAGTCGGAATCCAACCAACTATAATAAAATATTCATAAAATAGTATTTTATGACTTTTCCATAGCTTGTGGATCAGCCTCTGAAATTTTAGTTCGATCCGATTTCCTGATATTCATAAAATACTTCTACTGCGATTTTACCTTTTCGAACTATCAGATTTATTCCAAAAATTCTATATTTCCATATTCGAGAAATAAACTTTATTATCTCATAAAAACTTCCTTTCCAAGAACTTAGACTGAATTTTCCTAACTCAGTCTACTATTCCGATAATTATCAAAAATCTCCATAGAATAAGATTTCTCTTAGAAATCCTTTACCGAAAATCCATTCAAATATTGGGTACCTTCCCGAAGGTCACCCATCCTTGTATTTCTCTGGCTTGAGCATGCTTAACAATTTTATTCGATCAAAATTTGGTACCTTTTTCTGCATCTTAATTCTTAAAACTGATATCAAGGTACCTATTTCGATCTGATTCACTCTTATACTGAATAAAATTTACTTATTGGGGAAATTTACACTTTAATCCCTAAACTTTTCCAAAGTTTATACTTTATCCCCCTAAACTTTCAAATTTTATATTTTGGTCACTGGCCAAAATTTGGGATATTATAAAAGCAGGGAAATATATCGGTGTTTGAGTACAAGATTTAGTTTGTTCAGTTGAGCCAGTATGCTTCTAAGCTAGTTTCTGATGAGCAATAGCGGTGTGACCGATTTCAATGTGGGTTGGTTAAAGATGTGAAAACGTATATACTGGCTACTGATTATACAGAGTTTGATGTTCTGGTTTCTCGGGAAAAGAACATAAAACAGAATCTAGGGTTGTCTTCTCAGTCAGAGAGTTCTTCGGCTGGAAAGAGGCATGTTGAGTCAGATGTTGCCCGGGATTGTTAAAGAAAAATAGGGATATGAGGTATCGTCCGTATCAGAGATATGGTGAAAGTAATGCTGGACGTAGATAATAGGGTCAGAATACCTACACTAGAGTACTCGAGTGTAGGCGTTGCGGTAGGAGACATTCGGGGGAGTGTTGGGGTGCCCTGGGAACATGCTTGAACTATAGATCACGGTATCATCTTAGGTGTGATTGTCCATGGTTGTCTAGGGAAGGACAAGCTACTGCACCTGTTGTGGTCAGTAGAGAGGTCGTGGGCGCAGTCGAGGTCATTTCAGCGCAAGGAGGATGGTCAGAGGACAGTTGCTCACACTGTGGCAATTTAGCCTGAGGGTGGTGGACCAGCGAGGGTTTTCATGCATCGTGTGGACAGGAATAACTCATATGTGATTGCAGGTACATTTACTTTACAATCCATACCATTGCTTTCTTTGATAGATTCTGGCTCTACACATTCATACTTGCGCGAACATGCTTACTTGCTTGATATACATGTAGAAGTGTTAGATGTTGGTATGCGAGTAACTAGTTCTTTTGGTAAGTCAGTAGTCGTTAGGAGGTTGTTTAGGAGATGTCTTTTAATGGTATAAGGACATGAGTTCGCGACTGATTTGACGGAGTTGTCATTTCATGGTTTTGATGTAATTTTGGGGATGAATTGGTTGACGGAGCACCAGGGTATGATTGATTTTGAGACCAAGCGAGCTTCATTGAGACTTGCTGAGGATTATGAACTGGTGGTTGTGGGCGAGAATGTTAAATTCTTATCCAATATGGTCTCGGCTTTGGAAGCACGGAAGTTGTTAGAATCTAGTGGTCAAGCATATCTAGCGTATGTTATGAATCCGAATATAAAAGAGGTGCGTGCCCAAGATATTTGCACAGTTTGCGATTTTCTAAGAGTGTTTCCGGAAGAGTTGCCTGGATTACTATCGGATAGGGAGTAGAGTTTTGCATTGAGATGTAGCAATACGGCTCGGGTGTCGATAATACCGTATCGCATGTCATTGAAGGAGTTGAAGATGCAGTTGTAGAAGTTGCTGGATTGAGGGTTCATTCGTCCTAATGTTTCACCGTGGGGAGCACCGGTGTTGTTTGTAAAAAGGAATGATGGCACGTTGAAGATGTGCACTGATTATCGACAACTGAACAAGTTGACAATTCAGAATAAGTATCCCGTATTCTCCCGCTGGTGGATTTACACATCATAACTGTTGAGGTGGGTAATTGTTTTGTTGCTCCAGTTCGAGGATGTATGTAAAGCGGTTGTAGGAACCACTTGGGAAATCTGTGTATCCAATGTCTTTTTGTAAAATGGAATGGTACTTGGTTTTGAGCCACTTGAATGTCAATATATGAGATAATGTATCATGAGAAATGGATTGTGTTTGTATAAAGTGGTTTATACATGAGATGCTCTTTAAGCTTGCTATATAAAGATTTTGGCATTTGAAGCTTAAATTGAGGTTTGAGATAGAATCCATGATACATGTGTTGTAAATGATTTAAATGTGCATATTTGGGCAGATTTGAGAAACAAGATGATTTTAGAATGAACATTATAAACTTGTTTGGATGTAAAATGGTTTTAAATGCATTGATGAGTGTTTTTGTGATTCCCTCACTAGGCTTATAGCTTGCGCTCTCTTTTTTCATCAATGCAGAGAAATAGGCTCTTTTGGACATCGAGTACGCAAGGGAAGATCCAAGAGCTGAAGTATTTCCAAAGTATGGCTTTATAAATACTGAGTAGTAATAAGAGGCAATATGACCAAGCTATATTTGGGAGGTTTATTTTGGATACTCTCTGTTTGTACAAGTTATGTTTGATGTTTTGGACTTGTATGATGCTTTATGCTGGTTTTGTGGGGTTGGGAACCAAAAAGCATGCTTGGGTAGAAATCATGTCTATAGATTTATGATTGGTTTTGACATGTTGTGTATGATCTTCTACCATTCTTCTATGTTTGAGAAATTAGTCTTTGAGAAGTTTTACGATGATTAGATGTTGAATGGAGTAAGTTAGATTGAGCCAAAGTGTCATATGTTTGACCAAGAGGTCATTACAGGTCTGTCCATACCAGTACGTATCCTCAGGGATCGGTTCATGAGGACCTATCTCGGCTTAATCTGGGTAAAATTGCCTTGTGTACTGATACGCCTTTGAACCGTATCGATACGCGATGCATAAAACTTAGCTTGGTTTCGGTACATGGGCAATCGTACTGGTACACCTTTTGGCTACTGGAATTCCTCGTTTTGAGCACAACATACCTTGAGGAATTGGTATGCCTTTGGTAAATTACACCGTATTGATACGGTATGTTGGTGTACCAATACGCAGTTAGGTAATTATGTTAAAATGCTTGTAGAAGTTTAAATCTTTACAATTTAGTCTTTGTTTCTTGATCATGCAATTAAATGAGTTTGGAAGATTTTTCTTAGTTGAAATTTAACGTGTATGCATGAAACCTGACTAATTAAGGGTTAGTAATCTTAATTTCTAAGAAGTCCTTATAAATATATGTTTTTATAAATTGGTCCCTGGGAGGCTATTCTATGCAATTGGATGTCAATTCGACGCCCGATTGAGTTGTAATCTTCACCGTTGCCAGCATGATCACCTTAGGACTAATAAAGCATTTAGAAAAGATTAAACGAAAAAATAGACCTTTTTAAGGAAATCTCTTGGGTTTGTTTCGGCAAACCCAATGTAGCTCACTCGGTTCGGTTTGGCGTCAAGGGGGTTATACAAAAATTCCACTACAGAACCAGAGAAAACCTGAAGCCAAGCCTGATTAACCAAAACCTTATCAAGCTTCCTAGATAAATGAGCCTTCTCTCGAAAATTACACCAAGTAAAAATAGGTCTAGTGAAGGAGTGGTCAAGCACATCAATGCAATCTCAATACTTGTTATTATGGGCATACTCTAAAAAATTCAAAAATTTCAGTATTTTTATTATGGGCTCAATTTTTTTTGAATACTTGTTATTATGGACCTAGTCTTAAATTTTAATTTATTTTCCATACTTTCTATTAGGGACAGATATTTAAATAATGGTCCGCAATCGCAACGACTGTTGTATAGCGGTAGTTACATCGTTCAAAATCGCGACATTCGTAATCGTTATGTCCACAATAGCATATGTTATTAAAAAAATTTACAACCACGATACTCGCAGTGACCACGATAGCATTAGTTATGTCCACAGTCACGATAAACACGACATGACCTTAAACAGGAACACAACCGTGATTTGAATCAATGATTAAATTTTTTGTTCGCCCTAGGGCCACCAAAATCTCATAAACGAGCAAGTTTTCAATCGTTGTTGGAAATCGTCATTCTCTGACGTCTTTTGGCTACCCTAGACACCGATGAACTCATCTCATCGTCATCTACCATTTTGTCAGTTTAAATTTTTCCAAAACTTCTCTAATACTCGCAAAATTAAACACAAAAAATCAACAATTTTTTTGGGTTTGATGTGTTTGTTCAAAAATCTAAATGATTAGAAGCATTCTTTCGAGAAGACGAACAACTAACCTTATCAACCGATCATCAGGGGAGATAGAAACATTAGAACATCAAACCTTTAGATGAATTTTCATTTTTCAGTGCCCTAATCGAACCCCAAACTAAAATCCAATACTAAATTTGATGTATTTGAAAGTCTAGTAACAAAATCGATACAAAGCTTAAACTTTAGTGACTGATAGTGTAATTTATTTTTTATAGTTATGCATAACTACACAGACAAGTACGTACAAAGTGACAAGTTAAGAACAAAAGAACACAAACGTATGTGCGTGCGTATAAAAAAAGTGATTGAAAAAATTTGAAACAAAAGGCAAAACAAAAATAAAATAAAATTCAAATATTACACTAGAAATATTAGAAATCCTCCCCAGTAATTCATGATTTGATTTCAAGGTTAATGTTTTAGAGGAGATTTTATGGAATAAAAAAGTGATTGAAAAAAATATATATAATCCCTAAAGAGAACAAAATAAAAATTAAATTAAATTTATTATACATTTAAGTTATATTACGTATAAAAAATTTAATTACATTTATTATATATTTATGTTATAAACGGACTCTAAAACATTTTATGGAATAAAAAAAACTATTGAAGAAATATATATTTTTTTGAACGAGTCACTTAAGTAATCGATTGTCACAAACAAATTACTGAGTTGTTAAATATTAGACAATTATATGAAATATTTAATTCATTAAAAATATTAAATTTTAAAGAGTTACACTTAAGCGATTCAATTAATTAATAGTAATAATCAATTCACTCAATTAATTGATTGTAACAATTATATTATGTGTCATCACACCGACAATTGTCAATCGTTGTATATGGTGACCAATGAACCCCAAATTTCACCATAAGCTTCACCTCAATATCCTTGTTTAATTCATCAAATTGGATCCTGGAGAATCTCTCTCAAAACTCATGAAATTACTAACAAACTTTCAAATTTCTTAAACCTTGAGTTAGACGAAGTCTATCTCGTGATATGTTTCTTTTTTCACAATGAAAATCTTTCCACAGTTCAAATTGTTGAACGGAGCCCACAACCTTTGAGAAGCCCAAATCTTAAAATAAGTTTTCTTTTGAATTAATTTTTTTAATAATTTAAATGTTATTACGATGTAATATCTGTTTATATATATTCTTAACTCTTTGATAATGCACACACATTTTACAAAAAAACGATTGAACCCGAATCTCCTACGATGAATATCATCCCATTTTTTTACTGAGACCATTTCTTGAATTCTTCTTTCGAATTAATTGAATGACTCACTTAGACCTGGCAAACTTGACCCGAGAATTGAAAACCGAACCGATTTACCCGAACCGAGACCTGATATGGATCCGAACAAGATGACCCAAACGTGACCCGAAACCCGAAATGAACCGAACCGAAACCGATCCAAATTCTAGAATAATCGATATTGTCCCATAACCGATCTGACCCGAACTGATTTTCATCGGAACCAAAAGTAACCCGAACCGAAAGTAACCCGAAATTAATTTGCTCAAAACGATCTAAACCGAACATCAACCCAATTTTAACCCAAAATAATATATGTTTTATTATCTTTTTGTATTATAATAGTACTAATTAATCACTACATTTGACAAAAAGTAGGAGGGAAAAGTAAAATCCTAATATACATATTCTAGTCAATTGCAAAGAAAGGGGGAAGTAGAAGGGAAAAGTAAAATCCTAATATACATATTCTAGTCAAATTTGATAATATATATACACATATACTCGAGTCAAATTTTTAGGTAATATTTCAAAATGCTCATCATATGTGCAATTATTAGGGATGTAAAAAGCTGACCCGACCTGCAAAACTGACTGAAACCAACTTGAGTCAGAACTACTTGCGACCTGAAGGACTGGTGATTTGAAATTGATTCGATTTTGAACTGGTGTTGACCTGAACCCGAGTTCGACCTAGAAATTTTGGATCTGCACCCGACCTGAGAAAGACATGAACCCGAATTCAGTCTGATAATGTGATAACCGAACCTGACCTGCATCTGACCTGATATGAACCCGAACCCGAGATTAACCTGCTAAATAACTAATATTACCCGGCTTGTTATCAACCTGACCTGTTATGGACCTGATCTGTAATTGACTCAACCAGTTAATAATCTGACTTGTTATTGAACTGGTCTGATATTTACTTGACTTGGTATTTGCCTGACTTGTAAGTTACAAATTTACAATTGATGAAGTTGTAAGAATATGAATTTGCTATATTAAAATGTAAGAAAATATATCTTTTCAATTTAAGGTATATGATCATTAAATTAATAAATTTATTTAGGATCACTAATTTATTTGTTATTAAAATTATTAATTATGATCACTAAATTAATAAACTTGTTTCCTAGACAAATTATGATCTTTATATTAAATTTTAATTGTAAGTTTATAACCATTAAATTAATAAGTTTAATTCTTGATTATTAACTTTATTATATTAAAAAAAGATTATATAAAATAACTTTAAATATCAATAAGTTTAATTCATGATTTTAATATATATATATATAATTAAATATGATTTTACTTGTTGTGAACTTGTGAATTGTATAAATAATTTGTGATACTGATAATAATAATATGATCAAGCAAGACACTAAAAGATTGCACCTTATTAATATCAAAACATGAGAAACTTTATAAATGGGATAGCAACTTCACAAATTCTGGAACTATGAAACTTTATAATTGTACAAATTAAATTTATTACAATTTAGTACAATAAAATTACAATTAAATCAACTAAATAAATTTATATTAAAATTTAAGCTCTCGGATCTTATAGCAAAAGTTTTACAAGGCTAAAAGCTCATCTTTGCTACCAGAAATTGACTCATTTTTTTGGTAATTTAGTTAAATAATATTTTTGTTACCAACAAAAGTTTTACAAGGCTAAAAGCCCGACTTTGCTACTAGAAATCCCTCAAATTTTATTTTTAGCAGAAATTGACTCATATATATTTATATTTTTGGTAATTTAGTTAAATAATATTTTTGTTTATTATAGTCCCTACAATTTAATTTTTAGTCAAAATTTCCCTATACTGATTTATATTTTGGCAATTTAGTCCAATTTATTCTAGTCTTTAAATTTTAATTTTTAGTTTCAATTAAATTTTTTTATAATTTAATCCAAAAAAAAATTTTAAAAAAAAAGCAACGGCCATTTTTTTAGGGATTTGGGCGGCCAAATCTCATTCCCAAGGCAAGGAACGGTCAAGTATCACTGTCAACCAACAAATCCAAATCCAATTCCCATCTTTTTTTATCAAGAATTCAAGATCTAATTCCCATCTTTCAAGTTTCAATTTCAAATGAAATTGATTAATTGAGTAAATAATTAAGTTGACAAATGGAGGGGAAAATCCCGCCCATTTAGGGGTTATTTGCACTTTAGGTCATCACTAGTTTAGGAGCTTTACACTTAGGTCTTTTTTATTCTTTAGTTTTAATTTGATTCATTTCAGTCCCAATTTTAATTTTGTTTCCTTAGACGTTTACGTTTAGGTTCTTTTTTTTAATTAGATCCTCCTTGTTTACCTTTAAGGCTTTATCCATTTAAAAGTTTTCATTTTAGTCCTAATTTATGTTTTAGCTTATTAAATTTATTATTTAGTCACAATTATTTTTTATCCGGCATCCCTAAAGGAATAAGGGATATTTTGATTCATATTAAATTATTAATCCCTAAAAAATATTTTTATTAGAAATTGACACATAATTACTAGACTTGGTCCCGAAGTCTATGACTATTTGTACATACATGTAACAATAACTCAGTACTAATACCTGACTTGAAGCTCAACCGAACCCAATATTACCCGACCTAAATTTTATCCGTTAACAATGTGACCTGACCTGAACGTGGCTCGACCTGAAGTTCATCCAAACTAGAATTAACTCGTTAATTAACTGATTCAGACTCGAACCGTTTTGGCCTGACAATGACCCGAATCTGAGTTGACCCGGGCCCGACCTGATCAGAGTTGAAGCATTAAATTGACCTGATATAACCCGTATCCGATTTGACCTGACCTGACATGACCTGGCCTAAAACTTGAACGATTACCTGATTTCACATCCCTAGCAATTATGGTCTAAGGTTTGATTCCATACCCATAAAATTATCTCTCTCTTTTTACGTGTATTTTGAAAATATAAAAAAATTCTATCGTACTAAAAACCAGCATCGAATATAAAATTAAAAAAATATAGTTATAGGATTGGATCGGGATTCGTTAGGTTCAGGTTAAATGATTAATACCAATGATGGTTGATTTTGAAACATTGAATGATTGGAACTAAACCTAAATGATAATATTAACAAATAAAAAGACGTTTTTACAATAATATATGATTAATTCTTTATATAATATACACGATTAGATTCACACCCAAGTCCAACTCAAAATGAATTGGCCCAAAAATTTAAAGATTGACCCGAACCGAACCGATCCGAACAATCCGATATCAACCCGACTCGAAAACGTCCGATCTGATATTGACCCGAATCACTGATCCAATACCCGAATCATCATAGAACCGAACTAAAATCCGAACCAGACCCGAACCGATCCGATCCAAATCTAAACCGAATACAGACAAACCCGAAACGAACCGAACCGAAACGATCCGAACTAAAACTGAACCGAACGACCCGTTTGCCCTCTAGACTCACTTGTGACGTTTTTAAATGGAACACAGGTGCAGTGGAAGAGGAGACAAGTTGAATATTTTGTTTCACACGGACACGTGTCTCAATCCCTACCGATTCCCCTAAAAATGTTTTAACGGTGTCGCTGGTCTTCTTCTCCCAATTAAATTTTAGCCTCCCATTTCTCTTTTTAGACATTTTCCCTAAATTTTATTTTTATAGCTCCATTTCTCTGAATTTCTTTTCCGATCTAATTCTTTCCTTTTCCCCTTTAACCGAATCCGATTCAAATCGGATTCAAAAATGGCGGCAACGAGACGGTTACGCAATCTCCAATCGCAGCCGGGTAATAAAACTTGCGTCGATTGTAACCAAAAGAATCCCCAATGGGCTTCGGTTTCCTACGGTGTTTTCATGTGCTTAGAATGCTCCGGGAAACACCGTGGCTTAGGTGTGCACATTTCATTCGTCCGATCCGTTACCATGGATTCATGGTCCGAGATCCAGATCAAGAAAATGGAATCCGGCGGTAACGAGAAGCTCAACGCTTTCTTGGCTCAATACGGGATCCCTAAAGAAACCGATATCCTCACCAAATATAACTCCAATGCCGCCTGTATTTATCGCGATCGTATCCAAGCCCTAGCCGAGGGCCGCCCGTGGAAGGATGCGCCCATTTCGAAAGAGACTCTCAACGGTGGAAGTAGTAGTAATAATAATAATAGTAATAATAATGATAATTATGATGATGAAGAATGGGATAGTTGGGATAATGACGATTCTTATAAATCTTCGAATGATTTGCGGAGGAATCAATCGGCGACTGATTTTATAGGAGGGAATAAGAATGGCGAGGAAGCAGGAGGTGGTCCCATGAGGTCGAAGTCCCCAGAGGATGTATACACGGCATCGGAGTTGGAGGCTTCGGCGGCGAACAAGGAGAGCTATTTTGCGAGAAAGATGGCAGAGAATGAATCAAGGCCGGAAGGGCTACCACCTTCCCAAGGAGGGAAATACGTTGGGTTTGGATCGAGTCCTTTGTCTACTCCGAGGAATAGCGATCCTCAGGGGGATATGCTCTCTGCTGTATCTCAGGTTAAGAAATTATATCTTGATTTTCATTTCATGATAATAGAGTCATTTGTTGAATTTGTTTGTGGTTCAGGGGATTGGGATGTTATCATCAGTAGCAGCATCCGCAGCCCAATCAGCTGCAAGTGTTGTCCAAGCAGGAACCAAGGAGTTAACCACCAAGGTATTTTGAGATTTTGGTTTTCTATTGCGATTGTTGGGCAGGTTCATATCTTACGTTCAAAACTTAAATCTTAATTATATATGTTTGCATGCAAATCTTTTCATTTAGATGCACCACATTGCTTAACTTTTTTTTAATGCGATATATGAGATGACTAGGGACGATCTAAATTTTTTGGTATAATTTTTTTACCAATAATTTTTGGTAGAATAATATTTTAGCTTCTTTTGAATTTAAATGATAGTCAAATAAGATATTTGTTTCTCTCATTATCCCTCTCAATATTTGATCTTAGTTCCGTATCACATTTTACCACCAACCATGCTTGAATAGATTCTGTGCGTAAATGGCATCTTTCTGCTTGTTACTTACTATTTACACATTATTATTGATGGATTGTTTAGACACTTAGTCTTAAAGGTCATCGTACCATATTTAAAATTTCACTTTAGTCCCTCGACTGTAATAAAAAAAAATTTAATTAAATAGAGAGGCATTACATTCTCATGTTAAGATTCGAACCAATACAAGATGAGATAATATAATCATCCTTAGTCACTAGACCAATTAATGAATCTCAATAAAAGAACATTTTTACCCTTTTACAATATCCAAAAGTTTATTTTAGTCTCTTTACTATATAAAAAGGACATCTTAGGCCATGAACATTTGAAAAATTAATATTTTCGTACAAAATTTAAGTTATAATTAGTTGGTTTAAATATTTTGGTTGAAACACTCTTTAAGTCCCTATCGATTTTGAAATTGATCAAATTGGTACCTCTTAAATAAGAGAATAATTTATTCAATGTACATTTTGAAGGTGAGTAAATAAGAATGATCTATAATGTTATTGATCTTTTCCATCAGTACATGACATGTCAAATTGTGATTGGATTATTTTTAAAATAAAATAAAATCAAAGTTTTATATTTTTCATAATTTTGATGAAAATTTGTTTATTTTATAATTTTGCCTCATATTTTTTTTAATTAAATCCCTACTCTCACTCCAAATCTAAAAGAACTAAAAAATCAATGCACATTTTTTCAATTAAACATTTATTTATTATAATTTTGAAAATTCTGATGAAATTTTATTTATTTATTTTTCATATTTTTTATCTCATGTTTTTTAAATTAAATCCATACTCTCACTCCAAATCTAAAAAAAAATTAATGTACCTTTTTTAATTAAACATTTAAATATATATATATTATATTTTAACTTGTAATTGTAATATTATTGTAAATGAAGATAAAAGAGTTTGGAGTTAAGATATGAATTAATTTTGTATTTAGATTGCTCAAGTGTTAAACAAATTATGTAAAAATTCATAAAAGAATGTTTTGAGAGAGATTAATTTGCTCAAGTTCAAAATTGAGAGGGACCTCAATAGCGTTTAAACCAAAATATAGGCCAACTAAAAATAACTTTAATATTTTGGTTCGAAATGTTAACTTTTCAAATGCATAGGGGCTAAAATGTTCCTTTTTATGTAGAGAGATTAAAAACGAACTTTTAGGTATAGTACAAGATTAAAATATTTCATTTTATAGTAAATGGATCAAAATGAACTTTTAGATATAGTACAAGTAGGGCTGAGTATACGATCGAATTTAGTAAAAAAAGTTAATTGAGTTGAAAAATACTATTTTATCATTCAAACTTTATTAAATGTTTTAGTCGAGGTGTTCGAGTTTATGTACAAATTTAACATGGTTCTCCTACTATTATGAATGTTATGTCTTAGTTCAGTTTGGAAAGTTTTGTTGATTATTTTAGTTTCATCAAAAGAAAATTGTAGGGCTTGGAAAAGACTATACAAGTTTTTCATTGATTGTTTGACAAATTGATATGGAAGAAATCATTTTAAAAAACGAATTGTATTATATAACTATTCTACACAATGATTTGAGGAGCATGTAGTTCAAATTAAGTCCAAAATGAGCTTAAAACGAAGGAGGACGCGAAGAAACAGAAAAATCGCACAAAGTCGAGAGAATAAATTAAAAAAAAAGCGGAAGTTTGTTATCCAAAAAGAAATTGAAGTTACACAGATATTCTATATTTTGAGGAGCACTTGGTTCAAATTTGGTCAAAAATGGACTTAAAACAAATGAGGAATCGAAGAAACAAAGAAATCATACAAAGTTGAGGGACTAAATTAAAAAATATTTTTTTGTCAGATAAGTGAAATTGAAGTCACATAGGTATTCTATAGTGGTTGAGGAGCATGTAGTTTAAATTTGGTTAGAATAGACTTAAAGCATAGGGAAATTGAAAAAACAATAAAATTAAGGACTAAATTACAAAATAAAGAAATTCAATCTTTTGATTTTTCGAGTTGGATAACTAAATGAGTAGAAGTAAAAATAAATAAATGGAAAAAGAAGTTGTGGGTTTAAAATTCTCTTCTAGGTTAAATTCTTCAACTTTATAATATACCTCTCAATCAATGGGTTAAAGTTGATCAACCTATAGTTGTAATTTCACTTCATCTTTCTCCTAATTGCTTTCTTAATGTCCAAACTAAATAGTAAAGTAACTTTGAATAGCCTACTTTTCAATTCATTTCTTATTTATTACTTCTCCACTTTTATGTGGCTGTTCTTCTGGCATTTCATATGGCTAAGTTGTTGATGTTATAGTTATAACATGATTTATCGTCTTTCCTTGCATTGCTATTTGCAAGTATATTTAATTGGAATTACATCCATCCATTCCTTTTGTGCAGGTTAAGGAGGGTGGCTATGACACCAAGGTTAATGAAACTGTTAGTGTTGTCACTGCAAAGACAACAGAGATCGGCCAGAGAACATGGGGGATCGTGAGAGGAGTCATGGCATTAGCTTCACAAAAGATCGAGGAGTACGCGAAAGATGGCATGAACTGGAACAACGATAACTCGCAGCAAAACGAAAGCGAGAAGAATGGACATTGTAATGACTTTAACCAATGGAATTCTACTTCAGGAGGACAATCCTACTCCGGTGGGAATTATAATTCTCGTAGCTCAAGTTCTTGGGATGACTGGGACACGAAAGACAACGGGAACGAAGGCGCTACAAAGGTGAACGATGGTTGGGCTGGCTGGGATGATGCCAAGGATGATAGTTCCCATAATGGTGTACCTAACAAAAGAGCTGTTGGTCGCAATGGGAAATCAGATGCCACCTGGTCGGGTGGAGGCTTTATTTAAGGTTAGTTCCTTATATATATTCCCCATGTGAAGTTCCTGTAGTATTAGATTATTAGTTTCTATTATGTGACCTTGTCTATGATTTGTAATGCATGAATGAAATTCTCTGATATGTTGCCAGGTTGAGCTAGAATTGTATCACAGTTATCTGAATTACCAACAAAGGCTAACAATGGGTAATTAGATCTCCAAAAGAAGGGGAATGCTTTTCGTGAAGTTTGTATATCTTTACCAAACTCTTTTTCCTTCCTTTTTTTATTTTTATCTTTCAAAAGATTTTTACTAATGTAAAAAAACATGAACAGAAAAAAGGGCAAATTGCCCAAAATTGGAAAGAAATTAATTTGTGAAATGAAACTTCAAAATTGCTTTGAATCATTTTACCAAACAATACCTGTTTATGTTGTTCATCCTTTTTACTAAATTTCATTTATACTAATCCTTATCTCATGTGGGTGCTTATGCTAAGACATTGTTCCATGATGTAATAGTAACAAGTCTTCTTTGGCATTCACTTCATTTGAGGCAAACAATTACATCAACATTGCTAAGACATTCTTTTTATTTATTTATTTGTTTGATCTCGACTTCTGGATTTGGGTAAATGTATAAATATGAATGAGTAAATGTGTAATTACACAAAATTTATTTAACTGTCACATCAGTATATATGTTAAAAGTTAACGAATAGTGGCTTGTTTGAAATCATTTTAGTAATTTAGTGACCTAATTGACAAAATTTATAATTCAATAATTAATATAGAATTGAGTCAATAGTTTAGTGGTCTCAAGTGTACTTTACCTTTAATTTTTAAATTTTTCAGTTTGGGGTTGAACCTATGGGCAACGAAAATGTGGTAAAGACATACCCACTGTTGAGATTCACTTATTAATATAGTGGTTAAAAATATTCATTTTGTCTCATTTTGATTGAGTTCGAATCTCGATATAGAAATATAAAACTTTTTTATTTAATAAAAAAAAACATAACCACTACCCAAAGTGGTCCTTCTTGTCGGCTAACCTAAAATATAGGAAATGCTGGTCCATAAAAACGGAAGGTTTTGAAAGCAAATCCCACGGCACATATTCTTTGCCTCTCTCCAACCAATATCATATATTAAAACCAGCCTAGAGCTTTACGTAGTGCAGAACCTACCAATCAAATTAATCATAAACCTGTGCTTTTAACATCATTCCAACATCGATAAAGACAAATCTGATATGAATTAACAGCTTTTTTTCTCTTTCTCTCGAGGGTGTCGGGCATCAACTCACCTGGACGAAGAATATAATACTATTCCGACAATCTGGAGATATTTAGTACTATAAAATATTTACTTATTCTCTTTAATAAGAATATGATTCGTTCCTTGTATATACTGCATACCATTACCATGTCATGTGTAAACTACACTGCCCTTGAAATCTCTCCCACGCCTGCATTCCCATCACCTTTAAGCTTGTCACAATCATTCTCAACTACTTTGGTTACCGGTGTCTCCTCCACTAGTGGATCGTGCTGTTGAATTACGAGCACCGACGACAAGATACGGCTACCTGATGAGGCCAACAAGTCCCCTATAGGCCCTAATTCAGGGTGCTCGGCTTGGCGGTCCGCTAATTTCGCCACCATTGGTGATGGAAACCTCCCTTTCCCCACAACTATAAGATCATAATCCCCACATTGTCCTAGTCCTAACACATCTTCAACAATGTTGCTTGTTGTCTTCTCTATGTACTCCACCATTCCATCCCATTTGCTTATGAATTCTTCCATTGTAGCTTCATCTAATTCCTGTTTTAACAACAAAATACGAACATCCTTAGCATAATCGAATTAACAAGTAGGGGGACTAAATATGCTAAATGAAAGTATATCAAATGGACCAAATCCATAATTTGACCAAGTTAAAGAACTTGCCTTTTCTTTTTCCGGGTTCAATTTGACAGTGGAGAAGCTGTAATGCTTTTCAAAGGACTTGCTTGCTGAAGGTTTCAATATCACCCCATTTCTTTCACATTCTTCGTCTTCAACGAACCGTACGACGACCACTTTAACCGCCGGGTGCTCAGCCATTCGACCACCTAACTCCAAAGCCTCACGATCATCAGCTCCGCCGAAGAACAATATGCAAACCCTTTGAGTCGAAGAGGCAGAGCCAGTGTGGCCAGGGGTTCCGAACCCACGGTCCACGAGCACCGCCACCGAGCACGGTGCGTTTTTAAGGACCCTTTGGTTCACCAACCTCCACCCGTGGCCAACATTTTCGATCGTCTCCTGGTCACCCTCTCCTCTCCATTGTTGTTTGTGGAAAGGCAAGACGATCATCGTCACCCTCTTGGTCTCTGCTACGTAACAAATATCCTCATGCATGGTGGATAATGAAGAGACGGCCGTCGCAGGCCTGACCGAGACACGACCTAGTTGACTGTAGGCTTGGAAAGCTCCGGCAACTCGGTCGTGCCACTCGCCCCTACGAAACCTGTTAATGAAAGGAAGTCCATTCCTTCGAGCCCGATGGACCATGATGATTGAAGAAGAGCGCTCAGTGAGTTCAACGAGGTGCATGATGAAAAGTTCGAGTTTGGATTTTTTGGTACTTCGTGTTGACTCAATGAGGTTGATGATTGAGGGTACGTTGCCAAGGCCATGGAGGCAAGCAAGGATCCTAAGCTCATCTTTTGACTCAGTGGTGTAGGTCAAGTCACGTAATTTGCGGCGAGTAAAGGCGGACGAACGGCGGGCCGGTTTGTAGATTGCCATTACGGTTGGGGTTGTGATAAAGGTGGTGAAGAGTGCCATGAGAACTAGTATAGCGAAAACCTCGTCATTCAGTACCTGCAAAATCATACACTTATTTTTTTAATCTACTTTTTGAAAACTTTTTTTCCTAAAAAAAAAGAAGAAATATTAACTTAATTGAAATGCGTTTAGATAATTTAAATATCATAAAAACATCTTAAAAATAGTAATTAAAGGAATGTTGATATGCAACCATGGGAGCTAGCCACCCCTCTTGTACGGAGGAAAACCAGCCGCCCTAAAGCCCCCAAATCTGGATGAGTGGTGCAATAGAGTTACGGTTACAGTGCGGCACCAATCGAAGTGTTATAAATTACAGAACTTAAAATATTACTCACCAACTTAAAATGTTATACTTTTTATAACATTTCATGTTGGTGGTTAAGTATCAAAACTTGACTCCGAGTATCGATATTTGTCATTTTTTTATAACATTTTAGGTTGGTGTTAAGTATCGAAACTTGTTGTGAGATCATCAATCTAAAATGTTATAAAAATGTAACATTTTAAGTTAATGAATAATATTTTAAATTTTATATTTTGCAACATTTTGATTGGTGTCATACTGTAGTCGTACTGTAACCATATTGTACATTAGACTCTCCGATCCATATCCTTGCGGTGGAAACTCTTATGCTCGCCAAGAAACGAAGGAACATGTTGGACTGTACTTTTTGGTATTGTTTTATTCACTCGCTGAGCATCACATAAATCTCGAATGTTTTATCTCTCAACATCCTTTCAAGCATATAGAATAAAAACATATCATATGAAAATTAAAAAGTTTGTTTATGCTAACTTATAGTGAGGGATGGTTCTATATATATATATACAATAGAAGTGATCACATTAATCCTCAGAAAAAAAATTAAATGAAATAAGTCAAATACATACAAGATAAAATAATAGATTAGTTAAAGACTAGTAGTAAAATATATGAAAAAACAAAAATATTATATTTATTTTTATTCAAAAATCAACAAACAACACACACCAAGTCAATACATATTTATTTTTTTTAAATTAAAAACCTCATTTTAATAAATTTTATAGACCCCAAAATCTTTAAACCGCTCATATTTATAACCACTAACAATAAATGAAACTTAGGAGTAAGTTTGATATCAGTTGGATATTAGTTTTAAAGTTTAACTTTCTATGATTAGAGATAAACACAAAAATTTATATGACGGATATGTTAAAAATTTAAAATTAAATTATGAATAGAAATACATAAACCTCAAACACACCCCGATCCATGTCCGTCTAGTACTATCTACCGAAGTAGATAAATGTATAGGATAGCTAGTGTTTGTAATAATCAGGGTTTGAAACGGCCGTCACACAAGGACTAAGGTTGTCAATGAGGGAGGCAAGGAAAAGTCATAAATTTGAAGTCAGTCCCAGTTACGCAGGGTTTATATTATGGTTGAAAACAGACATGACATCATCATATGTACTGATCATAAAATAAAATAATTAGACGAATTAGAGTTAATCTTATTTTTAATGAATAAAGAAAATAGTGCAAATTAAAACTGACCTTCTTCTCCTTGCCGATGTTGAGAACAATGAGTTCAACCAATCCTTTAGTATTCATCAAAAAGCCAAGCGCCAACGATTCCCTCACCGCCATCCCAAACATCAAAGCCACCGCAAACGTCCCGATGATCTTTCCGGCGCAGGCCGTCGATATAACCATCACCAATAATCCCCAAGCCCTCCCGCCGCTAATTGCAGCCACGTTGGTTTTCAATCCGCTGGACGCGAAGTAAAGCGGGAGGAGAAGACCCGTCACGAAATCTTCAATCCTCTCTATCAATCTCTCTGCGAATTCTCCTTCTTTAGGAATCGTCAGTCCGAAAATAAATGCACCGAAGATCGAGTGGATCCCAATAAGGTCAGTGATAAACCCGGAAACCATTACACCGGCTAACGTCAAACAAATATAAGCCTCGTCGACGACGCCTCGTTCCGGTGAGCATCGGCGGGCGACCCATTTCATGGCGGGTCGGATTACTATCATCATAAAAGCGACAAAGGCAACACCCGAGAGGAGGACCCAGATTGATATCAAGGGGCTTTTGTGTTCACCAGGGCCGTCGCCGGCTAAAGCAACGGCGAGGGCTAATAAAATCCATGCAGCGACGTCGTTGAATGCGGCGGCAGCCATGGCGGTTTCTCCGACTGGGGTCGTTAAGAGTTTGAGCTCCGCTAAGATTCGGGCGAGTACGGGGAAAGCAGTGATGGAGAGCGCTACTCCCATGAAGACCAAGAACTGGCCGTACCCGACTTTATCAGCTCCGTCAACTGTTTTTCTAATAACAAAAGCAACGCCTATACCGGAGATGAAAGGGAGGGATATGCCGGAAAACGCTATGCCGAAGGCTCTCCTTCCGGTTCGACGAACGGAGTTTAAATCCAGTTCGAGACCTACAAGGAAAAGGAAGAAAAGAAGACCCAAGCTGGCCACTGATTCCAGTATCGGCATACTCCATGACGGGAATAACCGATGCAGGTAGTCTTGGTTTCGGCCTAAAGCCGATGGTCCGAGCAGAACTCCGCCCTGAAAGTCATAGAACCAAACCAATCATTGTCGTCGTCGTCAATTTGAATACTGTAATCAAGGTATATAGAATTAGAATACTAGAATTATAAATACGTACGACGATTTCGGCAATGACTTTGGGTTGGCGGAGTGGTTTGAAAAGAAGAGCGAGGAAACGGGTAAGGGCAAGAATCAGAGTGGTTTGAACAATTAACAATGGGAAGGCAAAATCAAGGGGATTATCACCTTGCCAAGCTCCATTTGAGGAGGTTTTAATGGAGGTAATGTTAACAGCCATTTCTTCTTCTTCTTTAGGATGAAGAAATGATGGTGGGAATAAGAGAGGAGAGCAGGAATTTATAGCAGAGAGGTGAGGTGGTGTTCTACTGTTCTACGCTTGTGAAAGTTCAAATATATGTCACGGGGGTCTAAGGAGAACCTCAAAAACTAAACTGGTTTTGCCAATCACAAAATATTTAAAACATGCCCTATTTCAAAATGTTTGATCCAAGTCATAATTTGACTTTTATTAAAATAATTTCAAAATATTATATCTTTATTTGATTGATACAATTTTTATATAAATAAATCTTAAAAAAGAGGTCTTTACTTCGGTTTTTAAGCCTATTTATGTTAATATATGTTCCATATAATCACCGGGAAATTTTGGAGAAATTTTTTATATATATTATATTAATATATATAAAGAAAAGTAACAGAATTTTAAAAAGAATTTGATACCGATGTAGAAAAAAACTGAAATATTTTAAAGAAAATTAATCCTTATTATTTTACTCCACCCACTATTAATAAAATATGAATAAACGCTCAAAATTGACACCGCAATTTAAATTTTTTAACTCCTCCTTTGAATATAACCCTTTAACAATGCACACACAATTTAAAGACAAAACGATTTAAACATGTGTATCTTAAAATGAATATCATCCGTTTTTCTATTAAGATCACTTTTTGGGTTCGATTTAGAATCAAAGTTATATTAGTGTAATAAGCATTCAAAATATGAAATAAAATGAGACATAACATAAGAATAACATTAAAAATAATTTTATAAAATCACATGAAATTGTTTTTCATAAATATGTTAAAAATACTCAAATATATCATAATCAACATAATATGATGTAAAATTTTATATGAATGTTTGAAACGCACAAACACTATGGATATATAATTTTTTTGCTACAGATTAAATCGTTATACAGACCAAGTAAAATATAATTAGAATTGATACATAACATGGACAAAATAAATTACTCAAATTAAATCACTATAGTAGATACAATATACAATATTTAATAAATTAAGTCACGACAGAAATATAACACAAGAAAATATTTAAAATAAAATATTATTACACGAATATATCCAGGGTGGAGGGTAATGGCCAGAGGCGGCCTGCTCTCCAAAATAAAATATAGAAAATCAAAATCAAGTCCTTCAAAAATTTTATGGTAAATTACAGATTTCATCATTCAACAATTTTCTCATTCCTATTTTTGTCACTAAAATTTGAAAATTTTCAATTTAATTGTTGAACATTCATTTTGCTCCTATTTTGGTCACTCGGGCATAAAATCAGAAATAGAAGGGTTTCATGATAGTCGCTTGTGCTGATGTAGATTAATTTTTGCTAACATGGCAGCTACATATCATCCACGTCATTATTCTCTCTTTTTCCCATTCTCTTATTTCATCTTCTTACCCCCAAAGATGAAAGTCTTACACTTCCATCTTTGTTTCACGTCAATATTGCAATCACCATTCTCTGATATTTTCTTCGACCACTCGAGACACCAACGAACTCACCTCATCATCTTTTACGCCCTCTATCAATTTTGTTGAACTAATTTATATTAATTTTGATATAACAAAGATTTTAATGTTTAAATTGTTTTTGAATATTTTTTTAAATTGAAATAACTCACAGAACATTTAAGTTGATCAAAATTGACTTGTTTTATAAGCAAAATATTTCTAAGTCAATTCAAAAGGTTTCAAAATGTTTTTACAAGTTAAAAGGTACTCAAAATGCCATGTTGGGCATAGAGTATAGGTACATCTTGTATGCGTATCAGTACGGCCTTTAAACTTTGAGTACCGGTACAACTCTTCGAGTACCAATACCCTAAGTTTTAACAAAATTTTAGTGAGCTATTTCAGTACTGATACGCCCCATCAGTACTGGTACCAAGGACTCTGTATCGATACTTCATGTTCGAGTATCAATACCCACCTTATTTCACAACAGTTTCTTTCTATTTTGACCGGGTACCAATACGCCTACTCAAGTACCGATACCGACATTTGCTGAAGTGCATTTAATGTGAGAAAGCTGCATCCCAACGGCTATAATCAAGTCTACAACTACTCAAACGGTTAGAAATCAATGAAAGGGTATATAAACAAGTCTTCAAAGCTTCTTCAAGTACAAGACAACAAATTCAAAGCATTAAATCCAAATTAAAAGTGTTTTGAGCTTTATTGTACAATCTTGCTACAACACTTGTAAGTTTGATTTGATTCATTTTGACTCAAGTGTTTGATGTGTGAGAGAACTATAATTTATTGCTTACATCTGCCAAGTGAGGTTTCTTAAATTTGCTTATTTGTATCTATCTTTGCAAAGAGTCTCACAAGATTTTGGGGTATAAAATTTGGTGAGTGTTGTAAGGCAACTCCTTGTCCTCAAAGGAAAGACAAATTTAGTGAATTTGTGAAATCCTTAGTGTGATAGCTAAGGTAGTGGATGTAAACTTCATTGAGAAAGTTGAACAACTCTAAACTCTCTATTACAATTTTTTTATTCTTAGCATTTTCTTTTCACCATTTTTTAAATTGCCAATTCACCCCCTCTTGGGCATTATCTATTGATTGATCTACCCAACAAGTTTAGATTTCCCCAAAATCTCTTTACAAATAACGAAACTCAACCTAAACCCTAAAAATTGTAAAACCTCAAATCACTCTAATCTACAATATTTATTGTTCGATCAGTGTGAGATCAAGATATACATCTCGATTTTTCCTTCTCCACCTACCCACTATTAGGATTTGGAAGAAGATCATCATCGTCAACGGATTACCTTTAACCCGAGATCAGAGGGTTTTCCACTAAATGAAAAAAGTTTTGGGGTCATTTTGTAACACCCCAAAAATACTCCCAATTCAAAAACCTAATTTTTAAATCCCTAAATTCAAAACCCTAGAAATTAAGAATTTAAAAATGAAACCCTAATTAAGAAATTTAGGAATTAATTGGATTTTAAACAAATTTAGTGGCATTTTATAAAGAATTGATATTAGATACCTATTTTGTGAACCCTAGAAAAGTACAAGGACTTACATTGTAATTTATCCAAATATTTAGTTATATAAGTCATGTTAAGCCTTATTTTCCCCTGCAATTTTCACGCTGTCAATCTTCCCCTCTCCCTCTCTCGATTTGTGTTTGAATTGCATCTCTCTTTTTCTTTTCTTTTTTATTATTTATTTAATGCGATCAAGCCCTGCTGAGTCTCTGGCATCGCTCAATTCAACTATGTCTTCGGTTGATTTGAAGATTAACTATTCGAATCAGAAAAGTATTCATGTATCATTAAATTTCGTTAGATAAGTATATAGGAATAATTCCTTAGTCATAGTGATAACAGTAGTAAAATAGAAATTATTCCCATAGGCACCAATACAGATGGACCCAATGCTTCTGATCCTGAGAAACGCCTCAATCAGTAGGTTGAGTTTTCTTTGGCTAAGGTGTATTTTCTTCCGGTGCTATAAATAGATGATTTTTATATGGTCTTATATCTTGCTTGATTATGATCTGCATTATGGCTTGTATGGTTGACATCATATGCATACGATTTTAGAATGTGTTTTAATTATGATTTATAAAATATTTTATTTACGAAATATTGGATTTACGAAACTATGATTTATGGATTTATGACGCATGTTTATGAAATATTGGATTTATGGAATTGTGTTTATGAAATTTGAGTTTTAAACGTCATACATATATGAGCATGGGTTGAGATTTGTACGGAGGAAGTTCAGTGGTTTCACCCTTCGGGCTGAATTCCACTTCGGATGGCGGTTGTAGTGAGGAGTTCTGAGGAACTTTCCTCTTAGCGGTTGTAGTTGGGTGCATTGCATTGCTCTTGTGATTTATGTGTTATGTTTAAAAGATTTTACTCAAAATAATATTTTCTTTTATGATTATGATTTTTCTTGCACTTTAGAGACACACTAAGCTCTTTAGCTTACTCCCCTATAGTTTCCTCTTACATATATCTTTGGACTTTAGGCGACATGGTACTTGGAGGATCTCACTTTTTACCTGATTATTTTATTATTAAGTATGAAACTATTTTTAGTTATTCATATTATTATTTATTATTTTGAGAAATTAATGTAATTTCATACTTGGGGACTATTTATATTTTTCGATTATTTTAGCATTCTTTTACTATGATTTTGTTTTAGAAATTTTATTTAAACATTCGAATATTATTTAAGAAATTTATGTTTTATTTATTACAAGACATTTATTAAATTATCGTTATATATTCTTTTTAAATTCAAGTATAATCTTTAAAATTTGTTTTCTTAATAGAAAAGTTTTCAAACGTGACTTCCTAGTTTCGACCTATTTCTTCTGGGCCGGGTTTAGGGGGTTACATTTAGTGGTATCAGAGCCAAGTTTAACCTTCGGAATGTGAGGCTCACATGAAATTTTAAACCAAAAATGATTTTTGCATGCATATTAAATATTTTTGGGCAAAATAGGATTTTTTGATAAATATATTATTTTAAGAAATTAAAGATATGTTTTGAATATAGACTTCAAGTACCAACTCTAATTCTAGGATTATTTCCTTTTGTAGATAGATTACTATACCACATTTTATGTTAAAGAATAAGGAATTCAGAACGAATAATTTGAAGTTGTATTAGTTAATTTTTGGGATCTACCGCTAAGTCTGGAAATTTCGAGGACGAAATTTCTTTTAAGGGTGGGAGAGTTGTAACACCCCAAAAATACTCCCCATTCAAAAACCTAATTTTGAAATCCCTAAATTCAAAACCCTAGAAATTGAGAATTTAAAAATAAAACCCTAATTAAGAAATTTTGGAATTAATTGAAATTTAAACAAATTTAGTGACCTTTTTATAAAGAATTGATATTAGATACCTATTTTGTGAACCCTAGAAAAGTACAAGGACTTACCTTGTAATTTATCCAAAGATTTAGTTATATAAGTCACATTAAGCCTTATTTTCCCCTGCAATTTTCACGCTGTCAATCTTCCCCTCTCCTTTTCTTGATTTGTGTTCGAGTCGTATCTCCCTTTTTTCTTTTTTATTATTTATTTAATTTGATCAATCCTCGTTGAGTCTCTGGCACCGCTCAATTCAACTATGTCTTCATTTGATTTGAAGATCAACTATTCGAATCGGATAAGTATTTATGTATCATTAAATTTCGTTAGATAAGTATATAGGAATAATTCCTTAGTCATAGTGATAACAATAGTAAAATAGAAATTATTCTCATAGGTACCAATACAGCTGGACCCAATGCTTCTGATCCTGAGAAACGCCTCAATCAGTAGGTTGAGTTGACTTTGGCTAAGGTGTGTTTTCTTCCGGTGCTATAAATAGATGATTTTTATATGGATTTATATCTTGCTTAATTATGATCTGCATTATGGCTTGTACGGTTGACATCATATGCATACAATTTTAGAATGTGTTTTAATTATGATTTATAAAATATTTGATTTACAAAATATTGGATTTACGGAACTATGATTTATGGATTTATGACGTATGTTTATGAAATATCAGATTTATGGAATTGTGTTTATGAAATTTGAGTTTTAAACATCATACATGTATGAGCACGGGTTGAGATTTGTACGGAGGAAGTTCAGTGGTTTCACCCTTCGGGCTGAATTCCACTTTGGATGGCGGTTGTGGTGAGGAGTTCTGGGGAACTTTCCTCTTGGTTGTTGTAGTTGGGTGCATTGCATTGCACTTGTAATTTATGTGTTATGGTTTTAAAGATTTTACTCAAAATAATATTTTCTTTTATGATTATGATTTTTCTTGCACTTTAGAGACACACTAAGCTCTTTAGCTTACTCCCCTGTAGTTTCCTCTTACATATATCTTTGGACTTTAGGTGACGTGGTACTTGGAGGATCTCACCTTTTACCCGATTATTTTATTATTGAGTACGAAACTATTTTTTGGTTATTCATATTATTATTTATTATTTTGAGACATTAATGTAATTCCATACTTGGGGGCTATTTATATTTTTGGATTATTTTAGTATTCTTTTACTATGATTTTATTTTAGAGATTTTATTTAAACATTCGAATATTATTCAAGAAATTTATGTTTTATTTATTATATGACATTTATTAAATTATCGTTATATATTCTTTTTAAATTAAAGTAGAATCTTTAAAATTTGTTTTCTTAAAGGAAAAGTTTTCAAACGTGACTTCCTAGATCCGACCTATTTCTTCTGGGCCAGGTTTAGGGGGTTACACATTTCATATTTTTAAAAGATAGACGCCCAATCATACTTAACAGCGGAGTGACCAAAATAAGAGAACGTGTGACTCTCCGCCAATATAAGAAAATGCTTGTCTACCTTTTACAACACACCGAATGAACAATAAATCAAGTGTTCCTTCTTGCATTTGATTTTTTCCTTTCCTCCTCTTATTGTTGCTCGGTTGCTGCAAAGTATCAAAGCCTCGGTGAAGGTTATTTTGGTTGCTTGGTTGATGCAAAGTAGTGTGGTATTATGACATTGTATGTCTAGGAAAGTTTTGGCTAGGAAAGACTTAGTATTTGAGTGATCTGAGTGATCCACCTCTCTTTCATGGGAGCTTACATGGTTTACGTTACACATACTTTCAATGTTGCATTTAGTTTTGGTGAGAATCATTTGTCAATACAATGATGAACCTATACGTTATTGGCGGAATGAGAAAGCTTAACAACAACTACAATACATAATCAATTTGCATGATGTCATATATGCAAGAACAAGTGTAACGATCTGACTTTTTGAGTCAATGTATGGGCATTGACCTGGGTTATGGACCTTCATGTTGGTTGGAGTAATTAGGCCCGTTACGCTAAGTTTAGGTCTTATTAGATGAGATTTGGTGTCTTCATGTGATGGATAAGGGACCATTTTGTAAACATGTGATTCTTGGAGTTTTATGATGCCATCTACCCACATTTTGAATTAAAGGTTGATTATCTTTAGTTGTTTTATCTTTGACGTGGGGTTTGGGGAGCAAGATTGCATCACCCTTTTTTCATCCCCTTTTTCTTCATATCATCTCTTCATCTTTCTCCAAGAACACCTATGGCTATCAAAGGCTAAAAATTCAAGCTTTCTTCATCGTTCCTCCCAAATTTAAGTATGTTGATCTCCTCTTCAAGGGCTTCAAAAAAAGTATACTCTTAAGGTGTAAATGTGAGTCCTCTATTTATGGGTTTTTGGAGGGGATAAAGCTTTTGGGGCTTTTCTCATGTTTTCAAGGATGATAATATGTAGCAAAACCTTTCTTTAGTGTTTTATTTAAATCTTGATTTGCTTTCTTGTTTGTGAGGTGTAAATGAGGTGTTTTGGGGTTCTTTAAGCTTTAGGCAAGGGAAAAAGTTGAAGGGATTTTGTTAGAGATCTTAAATCAGAGATTTGTTGCTAAGGTCAGTACATCTCTAACTCTTACTCTTCTTGAAGATCATAAAATAATTGATTTGCTTGATGTTGTGGTTTATGATTGTTAGTTGGGTGTTTGGTAGCTTAAAGCCTTTTAATGGTGAAATCCGGATTAACCGTTAATAATATGTAAAAATGGTAGAAAACCACTTAAACTACCTTGAATAACTTGTAGGTTCGATTTGGGGATTTTTCTTTGATGGTTGGTGATTGTTGAGGATGGTTTACGATCTCTAGAATTTGAATTCAAGGCTCTTGTACCGATACTGGATAAATTATTATTAGTACCTTATGTTATCTATTTTTTCACTACCTCCTTCATGCTTGGGTTTAACCTTCTCCGGCCTTCAATCTCTTGCCATGGTACTCCTCCAAGATAATCTTATGCATGCAAATGGTTGGGCTAATACCTCTGATGTCTGCCAAAGTCCACCTTAGTGCCTGCATATAGTCACGTAATATTGCCAACAATCTTTCCTCCTGATCATTAGTGAGACCAGTGGCAATGATCATTGGCAGAGTTGAGTGTTCACCTAAGTAAGCATACTTCAAGTGTTCTGGCACTAGTTTCAGTTCCAAAGCTGGTGGCTCCTCAATTGATGGTTTAGGTGCCTTGAGTTCTCTGCCGGCCAACTGTAGTGGCAAAAAATAACTCACCTCTTCAGCCTCCAAGACTGGTTCTTCTAGTTTCTCAAACAGATCAGCTATGCCATCTAAATTGTTGGCATTAAATTCTGTATCCTAGCATAATTGTGTCGTGTCCAAAGTGTAAATGGACTCCATCATCTCCTCTGTTTGGCACTAATCAGGTTCATCTGTACATTTCAAAGCTTGAAAAATATTAAATGTAACATGCTGGTCATTCATGCGCATTGTTAGCTCCCCTTTATGAACATCAATCAAAGCCCTACATGTGGCAAGAAAAGGTCTTCCCAAAATAATCGAAACATTAATAATAGCCTCATAATCCAAAATGATAAAATCAGCTGGAAAAATGAATTTGTCTACCTTTACCAACACATCCTCAATCTTACCCCTGGAATGTGCATAGGATCGGTCTGGCAGCTGAAGTGTCACTGTGGTAGGTCTTGCTTCTATGCCAAGCTTCCGAAAAACTGACATTGGCATCAAGTTGATGTTGGCTCCTAGGTCACACATTGTCTTTCCCATGAATTTGTTGCCAATGGTGCAGGGAATAGTGAAACTTCATGGATCTTTCAGCTTAGGTGGCAAATGGTTTAAGATCATGGCACTGCATCCTTCGATTAGAGCTACCGTTTCAAAGTCTCCCAACTTCCTTTTCTTGGATAAAATGTCCTTCATAAATTTGACATAGTTGGGCATTTTTTCAAGGGCTTTTACCAATGGAATGTTGATTTGCAATTGTTTAAGAACCTCCAAGAAGCTCTTGAACTGCTGGTCTTGCTTATGCTTTTGAAGTCTTGTTGGAAATGGTGGTGGGGGATAAACATATACAGGCGCTGTTGGCTTTGCCAACGCAGTACTGGCATCAGTCCGTTTGGAATTGGTGTTGGCATTGGTATATTGTCTGGCATCGGTTTTGGCATCAGTTCTAGCATCATCTATTTTTTCTTCCTCTTTCTTTGTTTCCCTGGGATTATCTGCTGGCATAGGCTTCTTAACTTGGCAATTAACTGGCTGCTTGGCAGCCTTCTCTTCCTCACACTGCTTACCGCTCCAAAGAGTAATGGCTTTACATTGCTCATTTTCTTTGTGCCAGGCATCTTCTGTGTCACTTGGCAATGATCCAGAGGTCGATTGCTATGTGCACTAGCAATCTGCCCAAGCTGGACTTCCAAGTTTCTTATTGATGCTGCCAAACTCTGGACTGTGGCATCATTCCTCTCTATGTACTCTGTGAGAGTGCCTACGTGGTTGAGTCTCTGCCATTGCTGAAAATTATTTTGGGCTTTCTGTGGCATGGCATTTTGATTGAATGCTAGCATGGCATTGTTATTTTGCCTCTGGGTGTTCTGGCGTTGGGCATTGTACTGGTTACCTCCTTGATTTCCCCAAGCTAAATTAGGGTGTTGTCTTCAACCTACATTATAAGTATAAGAGTTAGGATTATAGTAACGATTAACATTGCCAACAAAGTTTACCGATTCAGGGTTGGCAGAGCATTCATCCACATGATGATTTTCTCCACATATTGTACAAAATGGGTCTAATAATTTGACTTCTTGGGACTCATTGTTCTTTTGCAACGTTCTTACCATGCTAGGAAGTTGGAAATCTCGGCATGAATGGATGTTAATTCATCAACCTAAAATTTCCCATTGGTTTAGTTCCGGTCCCAAGTCTTGCAACAGGATATTCAAAATCATTGATTGCAATCCTCTCTAGAATGTCAACATCCTCAGTATATGTCTTGTCAAGCAATGAGCCAGCTGCTAAAGCATCAACAACAGTCCTCGTTTGTGCATTCAATCCATTATAAAAGGTTTGGATCTGAGTCCAATTTGGGAATCCATGCATAGGACACCTCCTCAACAAGTCTTTAAATCGTTCTCATGCATCATATAAGGTCTTATCCTCAGCCTGTCTGAATTTAATGATCTCACCCCACAACTTGGCAGTGAGCGTTAGCGGGTGGAACCTTGTCAAGAACTTCTGGCATAGGTCTGCCCATGAAGTAACTGAGCCAGGTGGTAAGGAGTTAAGCCAAGCCTTTACTCTGTCTCTCAAAGAAAAAGTAAACAACTTTAGCTTCACGGTATCTTCAGGTACTCTATTTTGTTGGAATAGTTGGCAAATCTCCATGACCTATTTTAGATGTTGCCTAGGATCTCCAGTAAGTGCTCCATCAAACTGACCTACATTCAAAAGAGTTTGAATCATTACTGGCTTAAGTTTAAAATTGACAGTATTTACCTCTGTGCCAACAAGTCCTGGCATCAAATTATCAATGGTTGATGCTGAATGTTCTCTAATAGGTCTCTCATTAATAATTGGGACAGCAGGTGGGGTGGTATCTCATTGTTAAGTGGATTTCCTCCATTGTTCAATACACCATTCCCTACATTACCTTGGTTCATCTCTCGAAATCTTCTTTTTAACCTCTGTAAGGTTTTCTCAATTTCCAGATCGTATGGCCACTCATCCACCACAGGATGGCTTCTGGTCATACACCAACAAAAATAAAAGGTAAAAACAAAAATAAAAATAAAATAAAATAAAAAGAAGACAAGTAAAAATTTAAAAACAATCGATTCCGTTGCAATCCCCAGCAACGGTGCCAAAAACTTGTAGACTCTCTAGGTGAATGCTGGCAAAAGTGGCAGAAAATATGTATTGGAAAATATAAGATGTGCCAAAATGAGTCTTTTGCGTGCAAGTATACACGGTTTGTAAGTAATACAGCGGGTAAGCTGAGTATCGATCCCACAGATATTGACATGGAATTCAATTGCTTTGATTGTTACTTGTCTTAAGAAAAAATTAATTTAATTTGAAATTGGTTTTGGAAAATAATTAAAAATTAAAGAAAGTAAAGTAAAGTAAAGACGTTGGTAAGGAAGGTATTTTAATGAATGACGAGTGTTGGCAGGGAATGCCTGGTTTTCACGCTCTTCATGTCGTGCCAGCCTTTAACAACAACCTGTCTTGGCATTGTTTGCCGAGCAGATTCAAAATTGGCAAAGCCTCTCTCGATGTTCATTGCCCTGAATTCATCATGTAAAAACCCCTGTATCTCTATAGTGTTTGTTTTTAAATAAACCAATTTGATTAAGCATCAATCTATACTCCTAAGGGGTAGATTTCACTCCCAAAGTAAGTTCATCTACTTGAAAGACTTCTCTCAAAGCTTCTCTCCTCAGTATTCAACAACTTAATCATTTCCACCTCAAGTCTGTTAAGATATTGAGGAGCAATAGGCCACTAGTGCCAACTCTCGCTTGGCATAGTATTTAGGAAATATTAAAGTATGCCGAATAGATAAAACATTGCCAAGACAGATTTATTATTAAAAACTAAAGCATGAAAATAACATAAAACCCAAACATCTCCCACCAACTATTAAATTAGTTCATGGTGGGGGATTTAACCAACAATCCACAAACGTTTTCAAAGTACATCATCCTTAAAAAAGATAAAATAACTTAAAAGAGAGAATAGGCTAGAAGGGGTCTCTCGATGCAGCCCTTTAAGATCCAAGCTTCTCGTCCAAGTTGGTTGGACCACCTTTCCTAGGTGCAGTCAGTTGTCAACCGTCACACACCAACTCCTCACAATCCAATCTCATCCTCTTCTAAATGCTAGCTTGGTTGGTGTTTAAATAGGTATGCGAGGAAGGGATATGATGAGCTCCTCAATTGAATTTTGAATTTCAACTGCCCAAGGGATAAGAGATTATCATCTTATCCAAATTTGAATGAGAGATGATCAGGCTAGGGCTGACATCATACTGTCGACGCTGCCATGGCGTCCAAGCTTGGCATGAATTTGCCAACAAGTCTTGGCACCATCTTATCCGCTATTTTTTCGGAGATTAATCCAATTGCTATCTTTTCAGAGCCTGGTCATTTCTTATTTTCTGGGGTCCAACAGCTTCTTGGCGTGGCACCAAGTTCACTTCTTTGCCAATCGGTGCTTGGTATTGTCTGGTTTGTCTGTGCCAACAACACTCAGCATTCTCTTTGGCGCTCCTTCCTGTGTTACTTTTCTGGCCCAAATCCTATGCCAAACCTGCAAAATTGCCAACAAAATAACTCTTCACACTAGCATAGACAAAACTCTAGACTCTTTATGCAAATGCATGATTCTAACATCCTAATGCAACTAAATGTACCTAAAAACAAGCAAAAACATTGTAAGATTGGCATTAAAAATAGTACTTTTGGAGAGGTAACAATGCCCTGAAATAGTTGATCTAAGAACTTTAGCTAGTGTAGGCTAGATGATAACTCATAGATAGTGTAGCCTTATTTATGCTCTCTAAGCTATATTTATCTTGCATGCTTATTCTATGATAATCACAAATTATGGTAAAGTAGAAATCTACCACTGAGCTTTGTAAGCTCAGCGTTCGGAATTATTGTTTCCATTCACAGGTTAGTAGGTGGATCGTGGCCGGGGAGCACACTAGGAAGGGATTTCCAGCACCACTGTGCTTCAGAGTACAATGCTTAGTATTTAGTTTCAGGTTTATGTATTCATAGGACCTTACAAATATTGAGTCTATAAACTCTATTTGCTTTACTATTTTGATATACGATATTTTAAACTAAGAGCTCCTGTTTTGTAAACTTATTTAATATGCTTATTTAATTTTATGGATTTATGAATGATTTGATATTTTGAAAATGACTAAACTTATTGTTTTTAAATGGAAATTTTGGATGGTCAGTTTTGGGTGACTCGAATGCAGTACTTCAGATCTAGATCGGGACCGGAGTGTTACGACAAGACTTATGGGATATTGTTAATGGTAGATAAAAAGAGCAACCATAAGCAGGTGATGCAAATGGAATATTAAGGAAATGGAAGATATAAACAGGCAAGTCAATGTAGACCTTTAAGACAATAGTGAAGGGAGATATGCTAGAGCACATTTGAGATTTCAAAACCCTAAATGAGGCTTGGGAAACATTTGCTAAGTTGTTCTCAAAGAAGAACAATATGAAGATTTAATTTTTAAAGAGTGAGTTATTGTCTATGAAATAAGGCAACATGACGATCAAACAATATTTTCACAAAGTAAAGTTGTTATGTCGAGAGATTTTTTTAGTTAGATTCAGCGGCTCTTACTAGTGATACCAGGATGAAACAAATCATTGTCCATGTTCTAAATCTAGAGTTCAAGAGCTTTGTTGTTGTTGTTGTTGTTGTACAATGATGGCAAACTCAACCATCGCTTGTAGAATTCAAAAAATTGTTAGATAATCAAGAAGCCTTAGCTAAACAAATAGGAGATATCTCATTGAAAAAGGAAGAAGATGCACTCTACGCCAATAAAGACAAGTGAAACTTCAAGTAGCGCAAAAATGGTTGGTCTAATACAAATCGAGGAGAATAAAGCTCCCATGAAAAGGGAGGTTATAAAAACCACAGAAACAATAAAAAGTTTGAAAAAAAAGTGTTATAATTATAGGAAGAAGTGTCACATGGCCAAATCTCGTTGGTCAAAGAAAAATCTATGTAGAGTAATGTTGTTACTTCCAACAATGAAGAATCGGATGCAAAAGAATTCTTTATAGTAGAAGAGGAAGAGTTAGCTCTCATGAAGACTATATATGTTAGGCAAAATTGATTGTGAGAATGATTAGATCGTTGACTTAGGTTGTTCGAATCATATGACAGGTGATAAAGAAAAACTACAAAACCTGTCAGAATATAAGAAAAGTCGCGTGGTAGGAATGAGACGACATATTTGTAGCACATGTGGTTAAGTCATGTCAGCTATTGCAAGCTAGATGTGATGACGAAGAAGTCAATGTTGAATAGACTTCCAACATTGAAAGTAAGAACAAACACAATATCTATGGGTTGCCATTATAGAAAAGAACATCAACTGCCATTTGAAGAGTTTAAATATAAAGCAAATGAGCCATTAGGGTTAATCCACTATGATGTGTTTGGACCTGTTAAACAAACCTCAATTGGTGGGATAAAATACATGGTAACTTTCATTGATGATGGTGGAAATGTTGTGATCCTATAACTGGAAAATGTTATGTGTCCTATAATGTTGTGTTTGATGAAGTATTTTCATGGCGATCCTCAAATAAAGAGTTATTTCCAGACTCAAATACTCTCAAGAGAGAATTGTAGTCTTCTCAAGTTCAATTGAGTCTAGATGAAAACAAAATTATTGATGATGATGGACAAGAAGGCGTAACTAAAAATTCATGGCAAATTGGTGTTCACCAGCAACTGATCGAAGATGGTGAGCCGAGTGAAATAGAAGAACTAACACCACTTAGAAGATCAATAAGGATGAAAAACCAAATCCCAAATATGCTAACACTGCCATAGTAGACAAGATGATGCAAAAGATCTAGAAACCTTTGAAAAAGCTTCTCAAAAAGCAAAATAGACTAAAAATGATATATGAGATTGTTGTATTTGACAGGAATCAAATTTGGGAGCTTGTTCCAAAGCTAAGAGATGTGAAGCTCATTTCTTGTAAATGGATCGACAAGGTAAAGCGTCGCACAGACGAATCAATTGAGAGATACAAGGCTCGACTGGTAGCTCGAGGATTATCTAAGCAATATAGAATAAAATATGATGAAACATTTAATCCAGTGGCAAAGCTTACTACTGTCTGAGTCACACTAGAACTAACAGCTAGCAAGGATTGAAATCTATGATAGATGGATATGAAGAATGCATTTATGCATGAGGAGCTAGATCAAAAGATTTACATGGATCAACCAAATGGTTTTCAGAGTTAAGATCATACTAATTATTTCTGCAAGCTTCGAAAGGTGTTTTATGGATTAAAGCAAGCACCTAGGGCTTGGTATAGTAATATTGCATAATTTCTAACTCATAATGGTTATTTTGTGGCTCCTTCAGATACCATTTTGTTCGTGAAAGAAAGTGAAGGTAAACTAATTATCATGCTAGTATATATGGATGGTTTAATCATCATTAGAGATTCTGAGGATAAAATTCTTCAAATCAAGAAGAATTTATCAATTCGCTTCAAATAAAAGATCTTGTGTTTTGAACAACTTAGACATTTCCTTAGGTCTAGAAATTGATCACACCAAAAAAGAAAACTTTCACCATCAGAGAAAGTATTCCAGTGATCTATTGAAAAATTTTGGAATGCTTAATTACAAGACAATTTCTACGCCGATAGAACCAAATGCCAAAATATGTGCTAATGAAGGGAAAGAATTAGAAGATATGATAATGTTTCGACAGTTAGTTGATAGCCATATCTACTTAAATTTAACCAGGCTAGATTTTTTTTTTACAATTGGCATTGTGAGTCGATACATGCAAAATCCTAAGAAGCCTCACTTGTAAATAGTTTGACTAATTTTGAGATATGTGAAAAGTATAATTGATTATGGCATTCTATATAAAAAGATGAAAATCGCAAACTAATTGGCTATTGTGATGCTAATTATACAGGTGACTATGATACCCAATGCTCAACTACAGGGTATGCATTTATACTTGGATATGAAACGATTTTTTGGTTTAGCAAAAGACAACCAATAGTGTATTTGCCAACCATTAAAGTAGAGTATCGTGAAGTAGCAATTACAACTTAAGAGAGTACTTAACTTTTGCAATTGTTGAAGGACTTACATCGACTAGTGGAGTTTCCAGTCATCTTATGATGTAACGACTTGTCAGTCATATGTTTAGCCTTGAATCCAATTTTTCATGCAAGAACTAAACATGTAGAGGTGCATTATCATTTTGTTAAGTCTTGCAAGAAAAAAAATCAAGCTTGAATATACGAAGGTAGAAGATCAAGTGGCAGACTTGTTTACGAAAGGCTTGAGTGGTAACCAACTTGAAAGCTTTTGTCGACAATTCGACATGACAAACAAAATGGAACTTGGTATTTAGGTGGTTTTGAAACATCAATACCAAAGTATTAATTAAAAGTTAATTATGTTTCATTAATGTTTAACTTAAAATTAATAAATAATTATTAATTTAAGCTATAACTTTAAAAGCTAATTAATGAAAACATGTGATTCTCCGGAGTACTTGTTTACTTTTCAAAACACATCAAATGAATAATAAATCAAGTGTTCTTTTCCTTTCCACTCTCTTACTGTTGGTTTTTAAAACACGTGAGCTTTTACTGATGGCTGTAGAATTTTTTAATGACGTGTCAAAGTGCAGACCGCAGCTGCTTGTTTACACATGCTTCACGTTGATGAGTCACTGGATCTGCCACCTATTTTGTCAATTTTTTTAGGGTTAATTATGATTTTAGTTTCCATATTAAGTCAAAATTTAATATTTAGTATTTTTATTTTAATTTTATATAATTTAGTCTTTTTTATGCCTATACAGTAATTAGTAAGTCTAAATTAAAAATACCATGTTACCATTAAAATGATGACATGACTTTTTAAAACATGCTTAAGCATTCAGTTAGTATGTGAATCTAGTATTATATTAGTTACACTTGAATAATTGAATTTTCACACGATGTTTGTTATGAAGTTGATTCAAAAAGTATGTCGTCACTTTAATGACAACAAATCAATAGTATTACTAATTTGAATATGTTAATGGCATTATTTGATAAAATTAAAATAGAAATATCAAATCTCAAATTTCATCCCAATAAAAATTCATACTTTTTTTAAAATATATATTATTGTTGAATGTACTGTTGGAGAAAAAAGCTTTTCACAAGCAGAGTTTGAATGGTAACAAATTTCTCATTTAGTTTCTTTTAATTTTTTTAAGAGTAAACTACTTGTGTGACCACCTAATTATAAAATTCGACCTATTTTGACCACTCAACTAAAAAAATGACAAACACACTGCCAAACTTTTTAATTGGTCATATTTTGATCACTGGTCTTTAAAATTTAACGGAAGATGTGACGTGACCGTTAACTAAAATTTGTATAATTATATATTTAGTTTTTGTTATCTATTATATCAATTTGATCCTAATTTTAATTTAATTCAAAATTTTAAGACTTTAATAAAATGGCGATATGTGTTACCATGTGATTAAAGAGAAAATGAATAAAACTAAAGGTAAGGGGAATTAAACCTAGGTCATCGGAATAAAGTTGGCACACTTAAACCACTGAACTAACGTCATCACTATGATAAATTTTATCAACATGTTTATTTAATGCTTAATCAGTGAAATAGAGATGATTTTTTTTTACATTTTCTTCTTTGAGTTGAAAGCTATCTATGTCGAATCCACCACTCCTTCAACATGTAGCTCTTTTTTGTTAATAATGATGGGTCTGTTTCGATTGAAAAATAAAAAATCCTCTCTTTTTTTCCTTTTCCATTTTGCGAGATGCTGTAAAAAAAGGGGGTAAAATCTCCACCAACCAAATTTATTGTTTGAACTTTGAATGGGGTTATGGCAAGCAAGGACTTTTGGTGTTAAGACGTGAAATTCTTCTTTTTTGTAATCAAATTTCTCGTGAGGATTCTGTAATAACCAAAAATTTTGTTAGGTCTAATTTTTTTTGAAAAAATAAGATAGAAAGAAAGAAATAATGAATGCACGAAAACTGTTTGTGAAAATTCCTCAAAGACTAACAAATATGATGTTTTATGGTGGCTTATTTTCGATGATGATGGCAAACTTACTTCTTTTTCTAAAGTATAATGGTCCATGTTTATGTTTTATTTTTTTAACTCCACAAATGACGATGCTTTGCAAATTAATATAGCTGATGAGTAGAAATAAAGATGAAAGTGTTAGAAATTTTTCATCTCTATTTTACAGATTAAGCATTAAATAAACATGTTGATAAAATTTATCACAGTGATGACTTTAGTTCAGTGGCTTGAGGTGCCAACTTTAACCAGGTCACACGTCACCATCTTATTAGAGCCTTAAAATTTTGAATTAAATTAAAATTAGGAATCAAATTGATATAATAGGTAACTAACAAGTACCAAATATATAATTATATAAATTTTAGTTAACTGACACGTCATATCTTTCGTTAAATTTTAACGGCTAGTGGTCAAAATAGGACCAATTAGAAAGTTTGATGGTGTGTTTGTTCATTTATTAGTTGGGTGGTCAAAGTAAGTCGGACCCCGAAATTAGGTGGTCACACAAGTTATTTACCTTTTTTAAATTAATTACAAATGACATTTGCGAGTATTTTAATCCTATTTGTAGAAAAAATTTATTCAATTGAAAATGAGTAAATATTGTATAGGTGATTATTATTCCATACACACGCAATGGAGTTTGTTTAATTTCTTATGTGTAATACTATTTTTAAAACATTTTTTAGTATTTAAATTTAGGAAAAACTCTATATTTAGTACCACAACTATGCTCGTGGTACTGTTTTGGTACCCTAACTATTATTTTTGGCAAAATGGTGTCTAACATTACGTTTTTGTTTTGATACCCCGACTGTTAAAAACTAACAGAGATAATGATGTGGCTTGGTATAATCATTGTTTTAGTCCAAAACACTTAAATATTTTTCAATTTAGTCCAAAATCCATCAATTCAAAATATCAGCTTAATTTTAGGGGGTAAAACATCATCTTAATTTTGATTGAATATTGTCCCACCCCTCCTATTCTCATTAGTATCCTGATCGTACAGTTTGGGTCTACAATGGATCCCACATTAGCCCTCTATTGATCTGCAAATTCTAAAGTTTTTATTGTCCCTAGTGTGTTTTTTAAATTCCAAAACCAAAAAAAAAAAAGTTTTCAACGGGAAGAAGAAGAAAAATAAAAAATTTATAATTTTAATCTAAGAATTAAAATAATATTTAAATTAATAGAATTTTAGACTAAATTAATAGATTGCGTAAGTTTTTGGACTAAAATTGTTATTAACCCAAGCCACGTCACCATTTCTGACAATATTAAAAGGTGGAGGTACCAAAACAGAATAAAAACGTAATGTTATGTACTATTTTGCCAAAAAAATAATAGTTGATGTACTAAAATAGTAACGCGAGTATAATTAAGATACTAAATTTGTAGTTTTCCTTTAATTTTATGTATATAAAAGAAATAAGCAATTACGATATAAACAATGACTTTTTTTAACTTTTCAATGAAATGATGATTTTAATTTTTATGTACATTATGATTTATGGGTAGTGGCAAATGAGAGTGATAGATAAGCAACATGTGGGGTTATCAAAGGTGTGGGTCGGTATACGTTTTTGATGATGAGATTGCTATGATCCTCGGTTGTTGTGATTTATTGGGGAGCATGCAGCTGCACGGTATAAATGTGAGAGTGATTTAATTTGTTCTATTTGGGTGCGAGTTGAGCACTTCAGTTGTTGTTTGGTTCTGTTTTGTTTTACCTTTGTAGTGGGTTGTTGGGTGTAAGTCCGGGCGTTCGATTAAATATAGTCAAGTCAAAAAATTTTAAGTTATTTAATTTTACAAGTTTTATTTTACGATTTAAAATTTATTTAAATTTTTTTAAATTGAGTCGAGTTTGTAAAATTCGAGTCAAATCAAATCGAGTAGAATTTTTAAATTTCTGTACAAATTTAATTGTAATTATTTATAATGTTATAATACATATTGATTTCAATTTAAACGACTTTCCATATTGATATATATATATATGTTCATATTTTCACATGTGATATACATAATATACATAATATATCAAGCATAATTGACAGACTAGACTCGAATTTGAAAACTGATCAACTAATTACTAAAAGTTTCGAGTTATTCGAATTTCTATTTTATAACTCAAACTTTATTTAAATTTTTTTGAGTCGGGTCACGTTTATAAAATTACGAATCGAGTTAAAACGAGTCAAATTTTTTAATATCAAATTGAATAATTTAATTTTTTGAGTCGAATTTTTTCTCACCCCTAATTGGGTGTATGTTCGTTTGGGTTCAGGTGATGCAGTCTTTGAATTTGGCAAGGTCAGAGGGTTGATTCGATTTGGTGTTTTGTTTCTTTGGTTATTCAAATTATGATTTAAAATCATCCAATTCGTGTAATGTAAATAAAGCGAAAATAATTATCTTTTATAAAATGAAAATAATTATTAAATAATAAAATATAAACACGTGTACATACTTACAACGTATATTAGAGAAAACTAATAAATATAAAGGCGTGAACGTATATAACAACGGACTAATGCTTTCTTGTATGACTTGAACAATTAGAGTGACCTTCTTTCTTTTTGCCCAGCAATTGGCCTATTGCTGTTGATACAAATTTGAAGATTCTAGCCCAACAATAATATAATAATATACGCATAAAATTCCAGTTCTTTATATAAAATAAAAGTAACTATTAAGCCGCATGTTATACAAATTTAAAGATTTTTACATTATCTTGTATGGATTTAGCATAAAAATATAATATTTCATCAACAAATAAAAACCATCGATTATAGGTTTGAATCGAAAAATTTGTTTGTTTGTGACGGTAATTTGTTCATGCTAGAATGGTCATACTATTTTATTTTGAAAAAGAAGTTTACATTTTTTGGGATTCCATATCTATACTTACATCATAATCAGACGAGATTAAGTTCAAATATTAGAAATGATTACGGACTAAATAAATATTTAAATTTAAAAATAGAAAAGATAATGACCTTATTTAACTAATATTTAAATTAATTTTTTTTAAAATGTTATAATACCAAAATATTTGAGAGAGACACCCAAGAGTTACTCCGTCCGTGGCCCCCACAAGATTTTAGAAAACTAGAATTAAGTCCCTTAAGATTTTCAGAAAATTTAATTTGGTCCCTCAAAATTTTTAAAAATTCATATTAAGCTTCAAATATTTTAAATATTTTTAATTGAATCTCCTCTCATAATTTTTAAAAGTTCTCACTACCTTTCATATTTTCAAAAATTTCGTTTAACCTTCGAATTTTTCAAAAAATTTATTTTAAATCTTTATTTTTTTAAAAAAATGAATATACTTTAAATTAACCCCTCAAATTCTTTCACCAGGTTCTGTCACTAGGAACCATTGTCAATGGCAATAATATAAAACGAAAATGTGTGAAATAAAATAACTTATGAAGTTCAACGTTTGATTTATTCGTTCAAGTGGTAGGAATAATTTACTTGTGGTATACGTTAGTAATTGTGATATGATCTTACTAGGATTGTATAAGTCGTACCAAATGATAAAATTCCTGACTTTAAACCCCCCAACAATTTATATGTTTTTAAACCAACTCCCTTAACAAAAGATTCCAAACTTTGTTCTGGTCCCATTCTCAAGCCATCTTGTTTGAATTGTTTTATGTTATCTAATTTGGTGGGAAATGAAGACAAATTAATCATTCAAACTCAATGAAGACAAAAAATATAGCAACTTCACGGCAAGGCGTCCGTGTGGCTGGAAACACAGTCAAGATCAACTGCATGTGTTTGTAAAGACCAAAGGAACTGTTTTAGAAGAGTAGCTATATGTGCGAGAAGTAGCCAGAATTTGGGGTTGAGAAAAAATATAAATGTTTACGAAATAGAAGCAAATTCATAAATATTTATTTTTTTTTAAACTTTTATAGGAACAAAGGTAAAAAAAACTGGGGTGGAGGCAATTTCCCCTCCCTTCCCTTAGTAGTTTGGTCCATGTATATATGAATACCGATTCAGACGAAATTAGAACAATACTGTAGTCATTTGACATTTTTCTGTTGAGCTATATTTATTTCTTTTGGCGAGCAAGACATCCGTGAATTCAAAGCTTCATCTTTTCTGGTGGGAAAAAAAAAAGCAACGTATGCACACGTTTTATCTTCCATTTACGTAATATAAAACCACATATAGGAATCGACCGTGAGGTACCGCTAAAGATATATTTTATGAAAAATTTAAATTTATATATATTTTATGAAATTTCGATGTATTTTATATTAATATCGAATTTCGTTTTTTTTTTATTTTTATATTCTTATATAATTTTACTAAGTATAAAAATTTACACTTATTATGCATTCTTACGGAACCACGAGTTACACAGCAATCCACTCGCTTGTTTTTTTTTTTATTTTTTATTTTTCATTGCTTAGATTATGTCCTTGTTCACGTTCATCAGTCACCAACAATCTTTTAAATATTGCTTTACTAGCCCACAGCGCGCAAAACCAAGACTCCTCCCCGGGGACATAGAAGAAAAAACAACACTTTAAGAGGAAAGATGACTAATTCAGTTTCGTTAGGTGTTTAGAGTGTTTAAGGATTAAATTTAAGGAAATAGAGCATATTCAAAAATATTTAAGAATTTATGATAAATTAAACAGTATGGTAGAAGATGTCACCTGTAGGTGGCGTTCTAATATTTTTTAATTATTTTTCCTCAAAACTGCCATCCACTTGTAGCGACTAAAAAATCCAGGCTCGTTTAGAAAACTCATTTTTAATTAAAAATGTAATTGAGGGGGATTTTTTTTGAAAATCTCGTATTTTGAATAAAACTTGGGAGTCGCCACCGATCACTTGGGTTAGGTAGACCGGATACCGAAAAGAAAAATCAGAGATTTAAATGGGTTCGAGAGTCGGTTACGTGTGGGGAAGGGTTCGCACTCCACCATGCCCAAAATTGGTACCTAAGGAGAGGACCCGAATTCGAACTTTGAAAAAGATATTGTTGGAAAGGAGAGCCACGAATCTCAAACATGGATTATAATATAGACATGTAATTTATCAAGAAAAAATAACCTTAAAAACAGTTAGTGTTGTTAACTATAACTGTAATGAAAAGATTAAATCAAAAATTAAAAACAACTCACTTGATTTTTTTAGTACAATTGAAAAATCAAAAAGGACATTTAAATTATATTTTAAACATGTTAAATCAAAATTTATATTTAATATCAATATTGATTTTTTTAATATAAGTACGATAGTTTTATAAAAAGAGAAAAATTTCAAAAATACAATGTGATTTTACCATTCAGATAAACAAATTTGTTCCGGACATATTCTTAAAAGCACGAAAATTTACGGCTCTAGATTATAAAGAATACCATACAAGAAAAATACAAAAACTTTAACTCAAAAACTCGAAATAAAATAAATACAAATATCTAATTCTATGGCCTAGGCCTCTTAATTCAAAAAATAATAATTAAATTGATTGAAAGTCCTCGTGGAATGATACCTGACCATATCAGCGGTTATGGGCTTTTTCCCATGTTGGTGTCTTTTTCTTTTTTGGGTTCAAGTGCTTCCTTGGCCATTTTAGAACGACATTTTTCCGGAGTCCTTGTTCACCATTTTCTTAATCAAAACATTAAAAGTTGACTTTATTTTTGTTTATATAATTTTTTAACTACCAATATTTGTTTTATTGGTCGATTAATCTGAATAAATTTTACAAAGGTCTAATATGGGGTGATCTTCTCAACTCAGTTATTTTATTTATAACGTTATAATTCGAATCTCTAACCTTGCTTAAAATATCTAACGTCTCATTTCGCTAGAAAAATTGGTTGTTGGTATTTTTTTGTTTACATCATTGATTATGAGTATAAATAAAAACCTACTATCAAATAAATTGTTACTTCCTTTTGCACCCAGGAGCATTTGATCCCCAATCAAAACAAGGTAGGAAAATCGACACCGATATTTTCCAGGACGGTTCAAAGATTTACGGGGTCTTGTGCACTCTAATTAATGGAGATAATATTTCTAATAATAAAAGTAAATCAAATCTTATAGATAAAGTTCTTATCATGATAGACATCCATATATATAAATATTCATAACACTCCCCCTTAGATGTCTATGGAGATCATGTGCCTCGTTGAAACCTTACTAAGATAAAAACCCAGTGGGGAAAAAATTCTTTAGTGAAGGAAAAAGAGTACACACATCTTAGATATGTATAACATGTTGTCTCATTAAAAACCTTACCAGAAAAACCTATTGGGACTAAACCTCAGTTAAGGGAAAATAGTGCAATGCATATTTACTCTCACTCATGAAAACATCACATAAGATCTTTGAATCTTAATAATTCAATCTTGAATACTATTTTTGTAAAGATCGTGAAGGATGAAACTTATGAGTAATATGTTTCATTTTGTCATCTTTGATGTATCAACTTTTCGATTGAGATATAAATTTTAGATTATCTCCACACATGATAACTTGTATCTTATCTTGTGAAAATAAATCACATATCTTCTGAATATGTTAGATCAATGGTCTTATCCAAACACATTTTTGGCTTGCCTCGTGCATAACAATGATTTAAAGAGATATCGATTAATGTTTGAAGATCTAAAAGTAATGATCTTTGTAGCATTTAGATGGTATATCTAGACCAACTAATATATGGTGCTTCCAGACCAAGGATTCAATTATTTTTCTTTCAAAGATAAATTTATTCACATCCAACAATCTTACCATCATTAGGATACTCAATTGATATACTTTATCTGTGCTGAATCTTCTTTAAGATTCTTTCAGCTTATATTCATCCATAGAAAAAACACATATTTAAGTGCTCGATCTTTAGGTCGAGACAAAACCCTATCTCAAGATTCTTTTTCTCAAATACTTTCATTAAATGCTTTGAAAGCTCTTCATGAGTTTCTAATTTGAAGCTCTTCAAGAGTTATAATGATATTCAAATTATCATAATGAATCTTAATCCAAAATCCTTTGTAAAATACGTAAGGAAATCTGATCATTCTTATAGTATTTCCTCAATTAGTACTCAATATGGCGATTATACCAAATGCACCAAAATATAAATATTCAAGGAGCATATCTAAATAAAGTTTCTCGAAAATTTCAAAATTCTTCTGCATTTTAAAACCTTCAAGGATAATTTTACTATACATGGATCCACAAAATAATTAGACGCAAATAAAATATTTCATAACTGCCACAGTAATTGTATCCACCATGAAGTAATCATAATTCATGTTGTATTTATATCTCACGACTATTTATTTGTTCCTTACTTGCATTACACCTTTAGATGTTTGGACTACTGGTCCAAAAACTTTACTTTTGGAAGTTCAAAGCGTCTTTCTACATTGGTCAATTCAATATCTATAATTCTAGATAGATATCTATACAAGATCTTATTTTTTTTCTTTCTCTACTTCTATAGAAGTTTTCTATCTAAAATTATTGTCGATATTTTTTTCTATTTCTATTCCATTCTTTTCTCGTAGTGACATAAATTATAGAGATCTCTTTTCAATCTTTCAGGTGCCTAGAACTCTTCTAGAGTTTTATTATTAGTTATTTCTTGGGTCTTTTTAGGAGCACCTACCTCCAATATATGACCATCACATATTACTTTCCATTTACGAGAATTTTAATCATTGGAACCAGTTTCAACTATCATGCTTCATGCATGATTTACATCCATTTGCTCTAACATGTAATTCAAATTCAGAGCATTTTAGTTTGTATATGACACTTGATTACTCTCATTAGGTCAGTAAATATATCTGGCAATTGACATATAATAACATGAATTACCGTATGAACTTTTGGTTCATATACGATGATTTAAATAATGATAATTCACTTTCCTTCTTTATCCAGCTAATTATTCTCTCCCTCTGATGTTGAGAAAAATCATCTCATAAATGATTTTCCAATTAATATTTAAGAATTTAAACATAAAAGGAGACTCATACTCAATATATATTCTCAACCCTTTTTATTTACCCATTTTGTGCATTGTGGCAGAGCAATTCAACTATATATTGCACATTCAAAAATTATAAAATGGAAAATGTAGGGCTTCCGACCAAAAACCAATCATAACGGGGAGTTTATTATAACTAGTTAGCTTAATGCGTATAAGTGCTGCTATATGTGAAATACCATATAGATAATAAATGTTTTGTTCTCATAGTTTAGCTATTAAACAGGAGACATCCAATTAAAATTTTGTTAAACCGTATTTTTCATAATCAATATGCTTTTTAACAATCATTTTTAACTGATATAGCCTAAAATATAAACCCACTAGCTTTTGCAAGACGAATAGTCTAATTGCATAATCTGAATCTTTTTCTAATCAATCCCATAAACTTCTGGTTGTAAGTTGATAAAAAAATGTAGATGCATCTACTAAAATCATATAAAAATTTTCCATATTTGTGGATAAATAGGCCCATATTTCATTCAGATATGCAAGACATGCAGTCTCAACTTTAGTACAAGAACTTCAAGTTCTTTTGGTAAATGAGATCTTAACCAATTCTTTTAAGAACAAGCAACTCAAGAACTTCAGGTTCTTTTAGTAGGTGGAATTTAATCAATTCATTTGAGAACAAGCACCACAAGAACTTCACGTTCTTTTAATATATGTCCATGTAAATCTCAATAATTTTTGCATCATTATTTATCAGGATGGTCTAACCGATCATGCCAACTATGTATACATGTGTGCATATATATATTTCTAAATTTGTAAACTTTTGGTTTACCATAACATGTGATTCAATCTCACTCGTACATGTCTAGTTCGAATTTCGAAGTACAAGTTTCTTTGAAACTTGATAATACATTGTCCACCAAAATTGTTCATTTGAATAGGAATATATTTAGCTCTTTCGAAGCTTTCAGTGAAAATTATTCTTTTAATAACAATATATAGCTCTTCTAGAGCTTTCAATTGATTTTTCCGTTACCGAAATTTATATCCACATTGGCTTATTTCATATGCCAATTGATAACATATGTTATCTATAATTTCGAAAAGATTACTTTGAGAACACTTATTGCTCTCTTAAAATTTCCATTTTTTGTGGTGACGATATTATTACCTTTAGCGGTAAGTATTGCGATATTCACAATTATGCGTCTTTCATAATGTGCTTTCTCTCAAGAACTTATTGCTCATCCGGAGCATCAATGTTCTTAGTACTCCGAGATATAGTACTCACATTCCCTTGCATTTAAATGGAAAAATATTTCTTATGCTTCTGCTAAGCATAAATAGTCACCATATATAGTATTTGATAAGTAATTATGTTAAATAAAATAAATAAGTATCATAATATGTATAACGTAAATAATTAAAGCATAAAGTAAAAAAACATAAAGCAAAATAAATTAAAAAAATCAATAATTCTCTTAAACGTTATGAGAATAATTAGAGCTTATTCCTTTCAAGGGTTATAAGGAAATCAACAACGTCCAAATAAGTTGGACCAACAAAAGTCCCAGTGAGTTGGACTAATATCATATTCGTCATTTTCGCAAGCAAAATTTGCTTATATTTTCTTTTCTATATCATTCAATGATTATTGATGTTTTCAGCGTACGACAAGTACGAGACCAATGGTTTATAACATCGTATTGGTAATACAAAGGATTTCACTTTCTTAAAATGATATTTATCACTCTTGTCATCCTTATAACCCCACTTTTGGTGGGTATAAATATTCTTAAAATAACCATATTGTCCATGTCTATGTTCATGGCTTCAATCATGACCACAACTATTAATATGACCTTTATTCTTTCTATTATATAATCTCATATTCACTTCAGGGAATGGAGTTGAGCCAGTGAGCCTTTAAAGCCTTTTCACGATATTGTGTCTGAGGACAACATTATTTGCATGAAAAGTGGAGTATGTTTTTATTAATATGTCCTCATCACTGATACTCTTACCACATAACTTCAGTTGTGAAGTAATTTTGATTATATCAGAGTTACATCGCTAATTTAATAGTGATTTACTATGTTTGCATTCACTTCTGGAAATAAAACAAATCTAATAATCTCATGAAGAATTATCATGTTTACATTCATTATAGGGAATGAAATAAATCTAATAATCAACTAGTGTCGAAAGATGCCATTGTTGTTCATCACGTATGTGATTTTGCAAACTTGATTTTATACGATAAAAATATCACGCCATTATTGATCATCATTAGAGCATCTCTGCCACGAACCAAAATTGAACCATCGACCTACAGGTTGAAGCGCAAGGTGTGTAACCACAATGGAAGCTTGATTTTACACGTGGCTTCCCAAGCCTGATTTGTTTTGCAAATCCTTGCTTTAAATTTGGGTGCTTCGTGGAGCATCATGAGTAATAAACACAATAAAACAATTGTTAAATTTGTTAGTATCATAACACTGTAAAATCAATATAACAAATTACTGGAAAAGAATATGTTACAAAGAATTGGAATACGATAAATATCATAACCTTTAATTTCAGTTTAGGCTTACAATCTGTTTGGCTGGTTACAGTCGTGATAAAAGATGTCGAATCATCGAAAAATAATGTTGAGGTATGTACGAAATAATTTCGTTAATATAGATTCGTCATCTTCTCAATGCTTGAGAAACATTGCATGTCTGAAAAAACGATCTTCAAATAAATTTTTTTGAGTAATTTCGTGCTGATTGCGTGTTGTGAATAAAAGAACAAATAACAAGAATTGTTAGGAATTTGGTATGCGGCAAAATAACCAAAACGATAACGACATAGACCAAGACATGCACAGGAGACAAGATTTTTAACGTGGTTCAGCATTGCCTACCTCCACGGACGAGAGAAACGAACAATCCACTAATAACGTAGAGAACCCGAAGAGTACAAATACATGATAACCCATGTAATCTCAAAACTTGGTGTACAAATCCCATGACCCGGTGGAACCAAAACACTCTTCCAAACATCCCTACAATACCCATCTCTACAACGTAGGCACAAGAGTTTTAGAGACCCTAAAAGTGGTTACTTCTCTCATTCTCTTGTTCTCTCATAATTCAAAAGGTTAAACCTAGTCTATATTTATATACCCAAATACTTGGTTACCAAGAAACCTTATTCAATAAGATCTATCTAAAATAGATATTTACTCATTAAAGTAAATCTTAATTACCAAGTAATCTTCAACCACTAGAATTACAATAAAACCAAACTTAATTACCAATTAGAATTTGAGCCAAAATATAACAAATCTCCCCATTGACACAAATTCTATTCGAGCATTGGTCTTCAAATTTTCATTAGCTTCAATTTTTAACTAAGATAAATATCCGTTGAAGCACCGTCGCCAAGTCTTCAGCAACTACAATTCTTATATAGTATCTGTTGAAGCACCGTTGAATTTTGAGAATTACTCCTCTTACAATTGAAAGCTCGTTGTAGTAGTACTCCTCTAGCATGTCTCCAACATCGCACCGCAAAGTCCGCAACAAAAATTCCTCCACAATCGCGCAGCTCGGACCATAGCTCATGATACCATTTGTTAGGAATTTGGTATGCGGCAAAATAACCAAAGCAATAACGACATAGACCAAGACATGCACATGAGACAAGATTTTTAACGTGGTTCGGCATAGCCTACCTCCACGATGAGAGAAACGAACAATCCACTAATAACGTAGAGAACCTGAAGAGTACAAATACATGATAACTCATGTAATCCCAAAACCTAGTGTACAAATCTCATGACCCGGTGGAACTAAAACACTTTTCCCAACATCCCTACAATACCTATCTCTACAACGTAGGCACAGTAGTTGTAGAGATCCTAAAAGTGGTTACATCTCTCATTCTCTTGTTCTCTCATAATTCAAAAAGTTAAACCTAGACTATATTTATAGACCCAAATACTTGGTCACCAAGAAACCTTATTCAATAAGATCTCCTACCTAAAATAGATATTTACTCATTAAAGTAAGTCCTAATTACTAAGTAATCTTCAACCACTAGAATTATAATAAAACCCAACTTAATTACCAATTAGAATTTGAGTCAAAATATAACAAGAATAAAAGAATAAAGAGATGAGAGAAAAGGGAGATTTGCATTTATTCACTGTATTGAAATTGTGTACAATACTTTTATCAAATCATCTATTTATAGGTATAAAAAGTTTATAATACATTAAACTCTAATTAATGGAAATAATATTCTTAAGGATAAAGTAAATCAAATCTCCAAAATAAAATTATTTATATATTAATTGAAAAAATTCTCATGATATTAAATTACTGTTGTAATGAATTGATAATTATTTAATAAAAATAATTATATATGCTCAACTAACATGTATTTATTGAAATATACTACTATTTTTAAAATTATTTACAAAATATACTCTTTCAGGATTGATTCCAGAGATGATAACCTTCTTTAATATTTAATAGATGGGAGAAGTGTATCGTATCACCTACGGCTTTTTTTAATAGTTTTAAGATAGTTATAAGAAAATATATGTTAAAAGATAAATGTTATTCACTTTTTTATTTGAATTACTTATTTGGTTCATGTCACTTGTGCCTTTTAAAAGATATACCGACTCATATGAAATATACTTTATCAACGAATTTGAAAATATTTAAATTAAATGATATTTTTAAAAAATAAACCATGTTAATATTTGAAAAATATTTAAATTAAATGATAATTTTAATTTTATTTTCAATTGAAATAAAATTTTATGGGATAAACTACAGAAATAACCACTTAATTATGAGTGGTTGCAGTTTGACCACATATTTTCGATTTTGTCACTATAATCACTTAGATAATTAAGTGATATCAACCGTTAAAATCTAACTATGACCACCATAAATTTATATAATTACATATTTCGTCCTTGTTACTTACATATTATATTAATTTAATCTTAATTTTAATTTAACTCGATATATTAATAATTTAAATTAATAATTTAATTTAATAAATCTATTTTCCTCCTCCAATAGGCTTCGAACACAAGTACTATTGGGGGTAAGTAGCGCGACCAAACCACTGAGCCATGTAGCACAATTGTGATATGGTTTACAAGCATACTAATAAGCGGAATGACAGCAGACGTTTAAACTCTAACCAATTACCAATCCATCTCAAAGCTTCTTCTTCGTCCAAGCCCTATAACATTGTATGTATCTTCTGCAGCTGTATCGATTTCATAGTGCCAGGAAAGCTGGGGGTTCAAAAGAGCTAGTTGAGATGATCATTAACCCTCTCGTGGTCATTTTGGTTAAAATTCCAGTCTTGGCCGAGGACAAAAGTTGATGTCGTAATTGAAACCAACAAAGCACGATATAAGCACAACACAATTATCTGGAAAACTTTGAACCGTTGTTTTCTGCCATTCATGATTTTTTAATGTTTTGATTGAAGAACAGGTTGGTAAAGTACCTAAGCTATACAAAAATGGTGCAGTTAAAACCCATGTCGCTCTTTCTTGACTATGGGCTGCAAACACAAGATGACACTCACTTTGGTTAGTTTATTCACACAAGTTATGAAATTCAACTACAAGTAGGCCGCAAAATTAACCGGACTGCGGTTAAAAGTTAAAACTCTTCCATCGTTACAGTAATTAATATCCATCGTCTTTTCCATTGCTTCTTATAATCCCTTGATTTTGGTTGCTGCTTTCACCATTAAGCAAACCGCTGAATCCATGAACTATTGGTGCGTCATCAATTTGATAGTGCTTCTGGACATACTCGAAGTGTGAAGACGATCTCCATCGTGTTGAAGAAAGTTTCGAAAGCGTGAATCAATCAACTTTGAAAAGAAAATGGCTCATGGCCAATTTTTTTAATTTTCAAATATTCATGTTGGCCATGTTTGACAAACAACGTTTTGACCTAAAATTAGAGGTTTGAACCAAATTTAGAGGTTTGGCCTGTCAAATATACTATTTTATATGTTTGGTGAATAGATGATTGTAATAGCAGATTGAGAGTGAAACCTCTCATATTGTAAAAGCCGCTAATATAAGCTTTTTAAAATTAGAGGTTTGATATAATAGTTATAAGGACTTTTTTACTCCTAGCAAATACAAATAATCTCCAAAATAACCTAAATTTAACCTTTGATATATCTATTTAATTTTAATAATTAATCAAATTATATTTTAAATAATTATATTAATATATAAATTAATATATAAATCCTATGCTTAATAATGTTATATTAAAAATTAATTTTCACAATCTAATTAGTATTAATAAATACAAAATATTGATAACTAATAAACTATTTAAACAAATATTAAATATAATCATGTCCATATGTCATTTTGTTTTGTCAAATAATCAAACAACTATAAGCTATCAGTTAATTTTACCAAACACTTTTATACAATCAGCTAATACAATTCGCTAATCAAATCAGCTAATGCAATCAACTATCAACTATAACCTAATGTAATTCGTTATCCGCTAATTGCCAAATATGGCCGTTGTGTTTTTACAAAAGATGTTGCATCTTTTATAGTGTAAAAGAGGCTACATACAAAAATTATTTTCCTAAATTAAGGAATAATTCACTTGATCAAGTGCCTAAATTAAGGAATGAAAATAATAAACTAAAAATGAATATGACCAGCATTGTGAACAAGTGCATGGACCAGATTTTACAAGATAATAAACATTTACTTTAATTTAAAAGATAACTTCCTAGTCAATCTTTGACCATAGAAATCATCTTCCTAATTCGTCTCATATGTTTGATGCCTTGTGAAATAGCTTTTAGAATATTCAAAATGATTGATTTTTCTCAATCCATGCATGTATCATTCCTCCCCTCTTAAAAAAGATTCATCCTTGCATCTTGACTATTGTTGGACTACAAAAATAAATGTCTATTTTTCTTTTTTCTTTTTTTAACAACTACTAATAAAATAATAAATGATATATATTTTAAACACATGAACCAAAAGTCTGATGTCAAATGATACGGAACTCAGAATTTTGGGATGACCTCAAAATTTAGGAACCCTCTAGATCGCAATTAACCTAGCAACCTCCATCAAGGATCCGAGAAAATCCCAAAATTCCAAAAAAACGGCAAGAAAGCATGGCTTTGATGTAGAAAACAAGACAGTTGTCCTATGGAACCCTCTTAACCGCAATTGACTTGGCAACCTCCACAATAATGGCTCTAACCAACCCTCATAACCGCAATTGATTAGGCAACCCAGAGTGCGAAGGCGATCTCCATCGTGTTGAAGAAAAGCTTCGAAGGCACACGGTGAATCAATCAACCTTGAAAAGAAAATGGCTCATGGCCAACATTTTTTTCATTTCAAATATTTATGATGTGTTTTTACAAGAGAAGAGGTTGGCCCTTTTATAGTGTAAAGGAGGCTAAATACAAAGGATTAATTTCTTAAATTGTGTCCCTAAATTATATAATAATTCCCTTAATCAAGTACCTAAATTAAGGAATGAAAATAATAAGCTAAAAATGAATCTAACCAGCATTGTGGAAAAATGCATGGACTAGATATTACAAGGTAATAAACATTTACTTTAGTTTAAAAGATAACTTACTAATCAACCATTTGACCATGGAAATGTAATATCCCAATTTTTTGGTTAGTGACCAAAATGAAAATTTTGAAAGTTTTGGGGTCAAAGTGTAAACTTTGGAAAAGTTTAGGGACCAAAGTGTAATTTTCAAAAGATATGTATTTTAACCCCGTAAATGAATAGTTTACCCCCAAAAATGACGTTTCCATGTTACCCGAATTTTTCGTATGGAGTTTGTATTAATGGCTATAAAGCGATAAAGTTCAGAAAAATATTCGGATAATCGGATCGAATAGAATATCCAGGATATTTTGAAGGATGATAAGCCAAGGTTGATTATGTCATTTTCCATGTCTAAGATATTTTCTTTGTGTTGGAAGAATATGAACCCTTGGATTTAAGTTGATTTTCCATGTTAAACATGAGTTGTTGGATGAAAAATGGATAGATCGTAATTTTGGAAAATTATAAGGTCAAGGTTGGTAACTACTAGCTCAATATTAAATCTAGGTCATTGGATGAAGGATGATGACATGAGGTACATTATGGAAATATAGAATTTTTGGAATAGATCTGATAGCTCGGTAAAGGTAAAATCGTAGTAGAAGTATTTTGTGAATATCGGGAAATCGGATTGAATTGAATTTCAGAGGCTATTCCATAAGCCATGGAAAATCATAAAATGCTATTTATGAAATAGTGGCCGGTTGAGAAGGAACTAATTTAGTTAGATTATAATGAAATGGCAATTTTGAAATATTTGAAGTTACAAAGGCCATTTTTGGAAGAAGAAAATTAAAGATTAAATCGTGGCCCTTGATTGATGATAAAATCAATCTCAACCATTGGATAAAAGGGCACTATTTTAATTTCCCTATTTGAATGAATTTAAAATTCATTTATATAATAAAAGTGGCATAATTGGAGAGATTTAAAATTAAAAAAGCAAAAAGATGAAGCCTTCTTCATCTTTCACATTTTCAAAAATATGGGGAAAAAGGAAGAAAAATTTTCAAGCTTGATTCAAGCCTCAAAATTAGATTTTCAAGTAATCTTTCAAACTGCAAAGTTATTCTACTCTTCAAGTTCTATCTTTTGATGTACTTAATTCATGGAATACATGCTTGATTGATGAAATTTTACATGAGAAGGAAATTAGGGTTTATGAACAAAATTGGGGCTTTTGAGATTTTATGATTCCATGGTTGAATTTAAGTTGGAATCAAGCTTATATGATGTTAAAATCATGTTATTGAGTTAGGATTTAAACCCTACATATTTTGGTTTGTATGGAGAAGATTAGGGTTTATGGATTTAAGTCTAACTTAGGGTTTGTAATGTTGGATTAATGATCTAGTAAGCTTGTTTTGTTGATTGGAAGCAAAACCCTAAGTTAAATATATATAGGGACCAATTCGGCAAGCTTTAAAGTTAGAGTATATTTATGTAATTAATGATGTAGGAGATAAGAAATTAATGTTAGAATGCTAAACCGATGTTGAATTGAATTAGGGACCATTTTGACAATTTGTCAAAATCAAGTGACCAAATAGGAAATGAATTCTTGCATGGGGATTAAATCTCATTTTTAGATAAAATGATAGAATTAAGGTAGTAATGCTGATTTGAGGACTAAATTGCAAAGTTAAAAAGTTTGAATCCTTACCTTCTACATTTTAGTGACTATTTTGGCAAAGAAAGAAAATTAGAGGGAATTATTTTGAATAATTATTTGATGAAGAAGATGATGAATTGATGGTTTGAAGCAAGTGATGGGACTAAATTGACAAGTAGAAAAAAATAAGAAGAAGTTTGCATAAATTAGAAGTTTATTATGGATAGCTATGTAGAAGATTGAATTTTGGCAGTGACTTCGAAAATTCACCATAAATTCTAAAAAAATGGTTAGATGATGAATTCTATACCGTTGTAAATATTTGTTCGTCTAGTTTCGTTTCCAACAAAAGGAAACTGATTTCGAGTTCTGAGTTAAAAGATATGAATTTTTAATCGAATGAAGGTCAGAAAATTTACAGAACAGTTTCTGTCAAAACAACACTGTAACGAGAGTTTGAAGAATTTTCATAATTTTTGTAAATTTTATTAATTTATGTGGATTGTACCGTTAGAACCGTTATCGAATCTAGTTTCTCCAGTATAAAGGAAATTAAGATCCGGTGTGTACTCTGGCCTATACAAGTAAATCTTAGAAGGTAGCGCAAGCTGTCAAAATGGAATTTGAAACATTTTGTATTTAAATGTTAGTTAGCAAGCTCGGAAGAGTTAATGGAAGTTTAAATTGGCCACTAAGGACCATAATGAGTTCTGAACAGTACAAGGAAGAAAGGAAAAATATTTGGAAATTTTATAATCAAATGATTATATTAGACAACACGTTTAAGGTATTGTTATATTTGAATCTAACAAATATTTTATTTTATTCATGTGATTAATGAAGTCAAGTCCGAATCAAAGAAGGTTCGAGGTACTATGAAAGAAAGGATCGATCTAGAACTTAGTGAGGCATTGTGTTAAGTGGCCCAGGTGAATGCAATGCATACATAACATGATGCGTGGATGTTTTATACATCATTGGTAAGACTTGCGATAAGTCTACTTGGTTTATATATTGGCATGATATTTATGTCATTGATCACATGATTGACATATTTTAAATATGTCAAAGATTAAATATAAATGCATGGATCACTAGTTATATATGATGTTATTCTATGAATGTTATTTCGGGTATGAACTGCCAATGATAAATTATATTGATATACATTGCCATGGATGGAATAAATACGGAAATTATGCCTAAATAAGTTATTGAGGGACAGGGTATAGTTGGCATGCCATAGAGTCCAGCATGATATTCGGGTATCCGGGATAGCACTAAAGTGTATATAAAGGACACTTAGTGCATGGTTAGCATGGCCTTATAAACGTACGGAAATCGGGAGGTTAGCACGGCCTTATAAACGTGCGGAAATCGAGAGGTTAACACATCCTTATAAGTGTGCGGATGGTGGGCACGACTTAGCATTTCGGTGCATATTTGACTCGCATACACAGGGTCCTCAAGGTTTAATTTGGGCTATAAATTAATTAATAATAAAGGGAAAAACAGGTTAGGGAGCATATGAACTCTCAGAGTAAATGACAAGTATATCGGTAAGAAATTTATATCCGGTTTATATTATGATGATATATGACGGTATACTTATCTAGTGATCATGATGCATTTATGCATATAAGGCATGTTATGAAAAACGGACAAGCATGAAAATCTTATGACATTGGCATATAGTAAATAATTACTAATGCAAAGTGAAAGTTGATGCATTGGCATATATCATGCTATATAAATGTAGCCATAAAGTTGAATAAAGTTTAAATTATTATTAACTACCTTTATTGCCTCACTAAGTTCGTACTTAGCGTGTGTTTGATTTTACACACGTAGGTAAATCAAGATGAGAGTGAGAAGAGCATTGCATCAATATTGGAAAGCTCAACAGGTAATCACAGTAATGACATCCTAATTGAGGTTTTATTATTATAGTGGCATGTATACTTGCTAAACCTGTTCGAGTTGTGATTGGCCTTTAAAGTTGTTATGGTTTCATTATAATTGGCATTTCTGGAAAGATTCAAAGTTAAGAGTAAACTCAGGTGATGAGTTGCATGCTAAGATAATTGATTTATGATTGGAACTCGAATAAATAATTTAAATCGATTTTAAATAAAGTTAAGCGTGCTTAGGCTAGAGAGATTTTAGGATGGGTGACCATTGAGAAGTTTTCTGAAAATTTTAAATTACCCTGATTTTTTATTAAAGAAGTCGTAACATTTTCGACTCCTACCCGGTGTACGGATACAAGAAAAGGGGTGTTATAGGAAATCATCTTTTTCATTCGTATCATATGTTTGCTACCTTGTGAAATAGCTTTTGGAATATTCAAATTAATTGATTTTTCTTCATCCATGCATGTATCATTCTCCCCCTCTTAAAAAGGATTTGTCATCGAATCTTGGCTATTGTTGGACTGCAAAAATAAATGTCAATTTTTTCTTAATTTAACAACTATTAATAAAATAATAAATGATAAATGTTTTAAACACCTAGACCAAAGCTCTGTTGCAAATGATACAGAACCCAGGATTAAGGAATGACCTCAAAATCTAAGAACCCTCTAGATCGCAATTAACCTGGCAACCTCTATCAAGGATAGGGATGTCAATGGGGCAGGTTTTGCGAGGATTCGCCCTATTTCGCATTCAATTGGGCAGGGATGGTTATAAATTTTGTGGGTTGTGGGGCGGGGATGAAGATAAAAATTAGATTTGTCGTGGCTAGTGGGGAATGCGTGAATATGCCTTTGTACCCGCCCCATCCCCACCCGCCCGCATCATTTCCACCCGCCCCAACAGATCTTATAATATGTTATTATAAATATTATTAGAAATATAATATCAGTTTGGATCTTAGTCAAATTTAAGGTATTTTATATTGACTTATCTTGGGATATTAATGAAAATTTTAATATATATATATATATACACACACAAATGAGTTTGAGATTGATCAGATCAAATATATAAATATTTTTTAAAATATCAATTTGGGTCGGATTCAAATTTAAGATATTTTATATACCTTATCTTAGAATATTTATGAATATATATATAATATTTATGTTTATTGATTTCTTCTTTACTGTTGTATGTCGTTAAGCCTTCTTTTTATGGTTTGTTTTCTTCTTTTCAGTCCTCACAATAGGTATGTTATTCTTCTAATTTTTAAATTTTATTTTTTAATATTGTATGTTATTTAGGTTCTATCGATATTTGTTTTTATTTTTATGGTTATTTTTTAATTGTTATTTTCTTTTTAGTTATTTCTATATTGTTTATTTGTTACAACAATTAAAATATTATTTTATATGTTATTTGTTCTATTTTTGGTCATTTACAATAGAGTTTAGTATATTTTTACTCCAAACTTTTTTTTGTACAAAATTTAATTTCGTATATTATCATTTTTTAAAAATAGCGACAGTTAGAATAATGTCACATATGTGGCGGAAGTCCGAATGACAAGCATTCATACTTTTTTCATAACAATTTGATTTATATTTTTAACTAATATTTATAAATACATTTTATGAATGAATCATGAGGTGGGTAAAAAGGGGATTAGGTGGGTCTCAAGATCCACGTGGGTGATGGGGCATGGATGGTTTTAATCTTGTTGGTTGCGGGGCAGGGATGGTTTTAGATTTTATATTTGCAGTGGGTCATGGGGCAGAGATGGAGATAAAAATTCTTGATGGGGATGGATGTGGAAAGAGTACCCTTTGCACCATCTCCGCCCAATTGACATCCCTAATCAAGGATTCAAGAAAACCCTAAAATTCTAAAGTTCAACAAACTAGGGGTGAGCGTTCGATCGAGTCTGTTGAGTTGATCAATCAATAAAGATGGCCAAGAGGGGGTGAATTGGCAATTAAAAAATTGTTGGAAGCAAATTGCAAAAAGAAGGAAAATTTGCACAAGTGGTTAGAGTGGTTCAACCTTCTAAACAAGGTCTACATCCACTACCTTAGCTATCCATGCTATGGATTTTGACAAATTCACTAATTTATTTTTCCTTTTAGGCTAAAGGAGATAACCTCACAAATCCTAGACTTATACCCCAAAGTAGTAATCCCTTTTTCCTAAAGGTGAATACAAAGAAGCAAACTATGAAATTCCTCCAAATGAAGATTGTTTGCACAATTTAAGATCACTAAAAAACCCCAACACTTGAATGAAAAAGAATTACAATGAAGAATACTCAAGCGGGTACAAGAATTTTCAATAAAAGCTCTCAAAGATGTTGGATATATGCTTGGATTATTTAGAATAGTTGTCTTGTTGTTGAAGAAGCTTTGGAGACGTGATTTTATACTCCTCATTGATTTCTAACCATTTGAGTTGTTGTGTAATTGAATAGAGTCGTTGGGCTGCAATTTTCCCGTGTTAAATATTGTTTAGCAAGTGGTGGTATCGGTACGCGGATCTCCGTATCGGTACCTGCTCAAAATAGAAATAGCCGTTGCAACAAAGGGGTACCAGTACGTGGGTTAGCGTATTGATATAGAGTGAAGATTTTACAAGAGGTACCGGTAGGCTTCGTACTATACTGGTACGTGGGCTAGTGTATCAGTATGGAGTGAATATTTTACAAGGGGTACCGATACACTTCATACTGTACCGGTATGCGGGCTAGCGTATGAAGTACTTTAAAATTTTATTTATTTGCAATTAAGTATTTATTATATCAAAATATAGGTTTAACAATCTCCCCTTTTTGATATAACAATACCAAATAAATTTTTAATTCACTCACATGTCTTTAACACTAAAAGGCTATTTGTTTTAGAAAAGTTTTAAAAAATTTCATAACCCCACTTCTCCCCTTTTTTGTTAGATCAAAATCAATAGGGTAAAGTAAAAAAAAACATAACAATAGATAAACAAAATAGTTCCAAAATATAAGATCCATAATAATATTAAATCCAAAGCATAATATCCAAAACATAAACCAAACATAAGTAAATATAATCCAAGTCATATGAAATATAAAATCAAACATAGGTGCATAAGTCTATATGACATGATATGCAAAAGACTAAACCTAAGTGTCATCATCATCGTCCCTCATCATCATCATCCTTATGAACATGTTCATGCCATTCATGATGAAAGACAATAAGGGAGATATCCATCAATCTAAGGTAGACAATCTTATATCCATAGAAGCAAACCTCGCATCCAAGCTCTTGTCAAGTGTGGCAAACTTCTCATCGTGATAAGTCACGAAAACATCAAAGGAAGGTTGTGCAACCGGAACCTCCTCATGTGCGGGTTCATCTTGTGCATTGGGATGTCGAACCCATTCACCATTGATGAAGTGAAACTTGGCCTTGCGAAATGATCGTACATCAATAGGCTCGGTAAGGGGACACGAATGATCATAGGAACAATCCACTTCAAGCTTGTGGAAGATGTGGCTTAGGATAGTTCCATAGGTGAAAGACTTGATGATGTTGGTGTGACGGTAGTTGACGATGTGAACCATCTCGGCGAAGATAATTTGGGCTAGGTTTGGACGTTTACCCTCACGAAAACAATAGAGGCAAAAATTATCAACGTCTCGAATAGAGTACCACTTACCACCGGATGGTAGAAACCACCAAGTAATAAGGAGGTGAAGGAAACGCTCATGGGCTTCGAGAATTTTGACTGAGGCACCTGGGGTATGAAAGGTAGGAAAAGAAGTTTCATCATCTAAACCAATATTCTCTAGAAATAGGAGATCAACTAACCTTTGGACATCAATATAAATGGTTTTACCCATGACATATGACTCAAGGCCTATGGTTTTGGTTTTCTCCTCATTTAAAAACAACGAGCATTGAAGTAAAAAATTCGAACAAGAGTCTTATAAACAAGACTGAGAATTTGAAAAAAAAATAGAAAAACTTTCATTGCTTCATCAAATTAAGATATTTGAAGTTCACCGAAGCACATATAAGTATAATCAATGACACACTCACGACAAATAGTAAAATTTTTGAAATTGTTTGAAAAACTCCATTTGGTGTGGATTTTTTTAGGCTCATTAAAACTTTGGTTATAAATTTGGGTAAGGTTGGGTTTGGCACCATTACCGAAATTGGAAGTACTAGCGGGGTTGTTTCTATGACGCTTTCTAGGAGGCGTGGTTAAAGGGTTTGAGAGATAAAAGTTGCAAAAATCAAACCTCAAAGTAATATGTATGCAAACACATCAAATTCAATCTAACTAATCAACCAATTGTCAAGGTAATGTAAAAGTCTATAAAGTATAGTTTAAAATCATATACAAGTAAAATTACTTGATTGTCTTTTGTAGGTGTAAAATTACTTGATTGTCTTTTGTAGGTGTGCTTGAGCCATTGAAGGTCAAAGTCAAATTCTTGGAAGCACTTGACACACAAAGGAGGAATGACACTTGGAGAAGGAAGGGTTAACATCCTACCTTGGTTCAAGTGGTAAAATTTATTTTCATGCAAATTGCTTGATCATGTGTTTTCCATGTCTAATTTTTGATATTGATCTAAGCATGTTTTGTATGACTCCATGTTGTGCATAATTGCATATAGTTAGGGGGAGTCTCAATTTGCATGAGTTACATGTTTTTGGCCTTTATGCTTGATTTCTATGTCTATGGCCATTAACTTGTAATGTTTGGTTGAATTTGGTGAAATTAATGCTTTGTATGTTTTAAATGTTATGTTTTGAGAAGCATATGCACTAAAATGTGAAAAATGTATATCTTTGATCTTTTAAAGCTTTTGTATGAACTTAAGATTAAGTTGTAAGGCTATTTGAGTTGATTTTTGCTGTAGATTTCACCAGTTCGTGCCCCTCAATATTGGTACAGCCCATACCGTACCGATACTGGCAATCAACCAGTATTGATACAGTCATAACCGTACCGTTACGCCTAGTCAAAAGGGGCAGTTTTGACCTCTTTTTACCATGCCTTGTTTGCCTATTTGTTGAATTTATATATATGGCATGTATGATTGAATTTCTTTGAATTCTTTGATTATTTTGTTTATTTGAAATTCAATTATTTCTCTTGAATTGTTGGACTAACATTTTAATTGTTGCTTGAGTAAGGGGGAGCCATTTCTTAAAATTCTTTTCATTATAAATTTTTTTATCTCTTTTCTCCATTTTACACCAACAATTGGTATACCCTATCAATTGGTACTTAACTTTAATGATTGGTTTTAACCTTTCAACATTTGGTGTTTTTGAACTTAAATGTGATTTCAAAGTTAGTTTTGAAATTACTTTTTGATATAACAAAAAGGGGGAAAGATGGGTTTGAAAATTTTAATTTCAAAAAGAAAAAGGGGGTTCTTTAATATTTTCTAAAAATATTTTCTTAAGGAGGAGTTTTCACAAATAATTTTTCAAGTGGTTTCGTTATATCAAAAAGGGGAGATTATAAAACCTATATTTTATTTTGATATAACTAAAATGAAAAATGTTTTTTTTTAACTTAAACTAATTTGCAAAAATATTTCAAAAGTCCATAAACCTGAAAAATATGTTTGAAGTGTTTTCAAAGGGTTTTTGACATATTTAAATGCTTTCAAAATAGCAAAAATGTCAAAAACTAGCTTTGAGTATCGGTACCCTTTTCTCGGTATCGATATCTAGTCACTTATACCGATATCAGTTTTATCCATATTGATACTCCCCTTTGATTTGCCAAAACTCCAAAATCCACTAGCCAAACTACGTACCGATACGGCCTTAGCCGTATCGATACCCTTTGGGTCGTACTGATATGCTTATGTAGCATATCGATACCCATTTGTTTTAAATGCTCCAACGGCTATTTTTCTGAAGAATAGGTATCAATACCAGTCCTCGTGTACCGATACCGACAAGCCTAGAAGTGCATTTATTACGGGAAATAAAGATCCTAACGGCTCCAAATCAACCCCAACAACTAGTAACGGCCACAAACTCATTAGAGGGTTTACAAGCAAGCTTCAAGTAGCTATGGAACAACAAGAAACAACTTGCCAACATTCAATGTATAGAGAAAGTGTTTTAGTGCTTTAATTGTCAATTTCTTTGTAGAACACACTTGTGAGCTTAATTGTTATATATGCTCAAGTGTTACGTTTTGGGTGAGTGCTTAATTTGCCAACACACAACCTTGCCAGGGTTTTCTTGTTTGCTATTTGTTTTTCTCTTTGTAAAAGAGGGTTTTCTCAAAGCTTGGGGGTATAAGCTTTGAGGCTGTAAAGGTTTTCTCTTGAGCCAAGAAAAAAGGGAAGAAATTCATAGTGAATTTGGGAAAATCCTTAGTGGGAAGCTAAGATAGTGGATGTAGAGCTTGGTTAGAAGCTTGAACCACTATAAATCCTTTTTGTCTATTTTTTAAATTTCCTTTACTTCAACCACTATCACTCAAAAACCAATCCACCCCCTCTTGGCTATCTCAGTTGATCGTACCAGCCTCCTAACAATTACATATATAAGAAAGGTCTATTTACATGTAAAATACTCGAAGCCCAAAATCCCAATCCTTACTAGCTTATACACAACCCATTTCGGGTAAAATCTAACCCAACAAACACAAGAATTCCTTTTCCCGCCCAAACCAGGACACGTGGCAGCCCCGGATTAGACCAAACATGAATCACATAGATCTGTGTTTCTTACCCTTTAGCTGGTGCCAACTATGGAGTGACATCACCCTCATGACATCATCATTTACGTCACATTCCACTCACCTATAAATAGAGGAAATTCAATTCATTAATTACCAATCATACAATAAAAATAATAATAAATGTATTAAATAAAAGAAAAGATTGGGGTTACTTTGGGAATTTCATCGGCCATCCGAACTATCTAGAAAACGAAAGGCCACCGCCTTTGGGAGCTCAAACCGTCGCCAGAATGCAAACAGACATCAGAGATAGATCATCGGGACTTCATCGTCACCACCGTGAAGGTACATCGCCTTTATCTTTTCGAATCCTGCAAAATAACTAAAAATTATTAGTGAAAAACATATCGAAAGGAAAAACCAAACTAAAAAATGAAATAAGTGGAGGAACTTATCTGTGCTTGGTCTGAGTCTCGAAGATGGAGTTGAAGAGGGTCGAGACGGGTTAGATTAGGTTAGGTGGTCGGAGTTGGGTGACTCTATCGAGCCGGGGTTAGTTTAGGAGTTTTAGAGTTTAAAAATTGGAATTTTGGGGAAATTTACGGTTTCGAAGATGGCGGCGAATGGCTGTCGAAAATTGTCCTAGGGCGGCTGTCGATCGCCTGCGACGGACGGGAGTCGGTGCTGGCGGCCGACTAACAGCAAAGCTTGGTCGAAGCTAGGCCTAAATGAATCTGAGGGCGGAGATAAGGGCATAGTACGGCCGAAAAAAATTGGTGTTCATCGTGTTCATAATAAACACAGAAGAACACCGAAAAAATTCTTTAAGGGCTAACTCGGTAAAAAGTGTATACTTTAGGAGCCATGGAGGGCTTTAAGCCTTTAGAAACTGATTGACATTTTATTGAACAGTTGTTTGAAGGAACATTTTAGTGAACATTTAAGTGTTAAGCTTTAATATACTGATTTATAATAATAAACGTTGAATACAAAAAAAAATTCAGATTGCATTTGGTTTCTTTAAAGAAATTATTAGGTTACAATTGTAATTGCTCCGTACTTATAAGCTCGATTTTCCAAGTATAATTGTGGGATTCCATCTATTTTAGTTGTAGTTCTGTGTTGTTTTTCAACCAAGTTATGTACATATTACTAATGCTTTGAATGTTTTAGCGATTCTGGTCTGTAAACTTGGCGAAAATAGAACATCTTCTGCTTTGATGATCATTTATATGATCTATAATTCTTAAGGAACCTCCGGCTGCAACCATTGCTTACAGTCTAGACAAAAAGGTACCGTGTTGCTACTTTTGATCTCTCTTCTTACCATTGAAGAGGGTATGTTTGAAGGGAAGACTTAGATAACAGATAAACAGAATGGTCAACCACTTCGTGCAGGAGTTGAAGAGAAAGAGCAAGGAAACTAGTGGTAACCTCAGAGTTCTTCGGAGGCTGGGGAGGTTGAGGTCGAGGAGCTTAACATGATTTATTCAGAAAGTGTATGGAACCAATTGAAAAGTGCTTGAGGGATGCCGAGATGGGCAAGAGCTCCGTCCCTGATGCCGTTCTTGTCGGCGGTTCCACTAGAATTTCCATGGTTCAGCAGCTTTTGCAAGAGCCTCTACAAGAGCATCAACCCTGATAAGGCTGTTGGCTATGTTGCGGCAGTCCAAGCTGCTATCTTGAGAGGTGAGGGTAACGAAAAGGCTGCAACAATAACATTGAAAGAGAAGCATTGCTATTTGCTAGTTGCTACTACAAACACAACCAAAATGTGTAATTTCTGTCTTGTTATTAATGACTATAATCCTATAATATAATTTTGAATACCAATTCGCGTTACAGTCAAATCCTTATACCAGAATCGTGGAGACTAAAAAAATCATAGAAATTAGCCAGCAAAAATTGGCAAACGTGAATCCAACAAGTGTCCTAATAAAAAAACAGATAATGTTCATTTTAAGATACACGAGTTCAAATCACTTTATCTACAAATTATATACACATTTTCAAATGATTAAGAATACGTAAAATAAATATTATTTTATAATTACTTTTAGACTATTAAAAAAAATTGGTAAACGTTAAATCTGAGACCCAGATTTTGTTTCATAGATTGCACTGTATGATACAAAGTCGGTAAAAGCAAATGAAAGCACCAATTATAGCAACTACCCTTTTCTATAATTCTTCTATAAATGCCTACTTCATGTCAACATGAGATCACTCCCGACAAGCTTAGGCCGGAGGCAGACGAGTACCTCGTGCTCTTCAAGCACCTCTCGCAGTTTTGGCACCATAATCTCAAGGACAGATCCCGAGCCATCATGATATGCTTCTATGTTGGCGTCTTCAGGGATTCGAGTTGACAGTGGGATCTCTCTAACAAATTCCCCAGGCGGGCAATGCTCAGAAGACGGATCTGTGAGTTTGAAAGTCCGGTCATGTCTCTTGATGAAGGGCATGCCGGATGTGCTCACACAAGATATCTTTATGATACCATGACTGAGAGTATTCCTCCAAGAGACCTTGACCCTTTGAAGATCAACAAAAGGCAAGCTGATAATGATCAAGTAACCCCCTTCATCTTCGTAGATAGTTTTTGCAGCCGTTACAGGCCCGAACACATTTTTCATTATCCCACTGACGTCATTTAACCAGTGTGGCTCACTGGAATGAATTTCGATATCTGGAATTCGGTCGGACGGAGGAATGGCAGACAAATAGCAATCATCATCATTCCCCTGCGGGAAAATATCTTTCCTCCTTTTGTTGCTGACGAGTGATAAGTCCATCCCATCGCCATTGCTATGGTTAGGTGACTGAGTAGACAAATTGAGGCCAGATCCATTAAGCAGCTTCTTTGAGTGAGAATTTGCAACACTCTTTATCGAAGGGGGAGGAACAGGCCTCTCTAGCTCAAAATCTGTGTTTGGAAGGTTCCTCCAAGAACTAAAGTCGCTAGCTTCGGGTGGAATTGTAAAGTTTATATCCCTTCCAGTAAGCTCCGTCCACTTTTTCCGATCTTCCTCACTGAGAGCCATGAGATTTGGCGATGGAACAACCTCGATCCCATGTACACACTGGGGGTTTGACAATCCTCTGTAATGCTTCCGTTGCATCCTGTGTGAACGGACGAAACCCTTATCCACACTAAACGGAAATGGGCGCTCACCCTGGCGAGAATGTCCATTCATGTAGCTTCTGAGCTGCATCTTACCCAGTGCACTCTCAGGTCTCTCCTTGAAAACCCACATGTACATATTCTCCATGTCATGCTGAACCATAAAAATATCCAACTTCAGATCTGATTTATCGAAACCAGAAACACCGTTGCTATCACGAATAACCTTGCCCTTTGATTTGTCATTCAGAGCAGGCTTAAAGTAAAAACTGAAGAACAACCAAGCACCCCATATACTATCCGCCCGCTTGGCGAATTTTCGTCCCGTCTTGGGTGCAGTGAGGTAGCTCTCGGTCTCGTAAACTTGTGAACTAAGACCAACATCCAAAATATCACACTGGTCTGAATTCCACGGCTGCAGGGGAGGGCTACGCTCGGCGGAGAGAGGCAAGTTGATATCGGGCGGCCGAGGAAGAACAATTTGCCTATTCATTTCCAAATCCAATTCATCATGAGAGGAAGCACTTGAATCCATAGATAAGAGAGTAGAAGGGTGATGATTCTCCATTGACAAGGCTGTGAGCAAAGAATCCCCCATTTCAGGTCATCCGGCTGAAGAAGGTAGGTACTGTTTCTGGTGGATTAAAATTTTCCATTGGCACCCCGTAATAAACAAATAATTCAACTAAATAACAATCTTAAGAACACCTTCATCATCATCATCATCATATCAATCACCACATGATCTCCCCTCCATCAAAACCCTAGAATTTATCAATCAGAAGGAACAAATATAACCAAAAAAAATCAAAGAAATTAGCATTTTTTTTTATCAATTCAATAACCCCAACTAATTAAAAAATACAACTAAAAGAACATTTGGAAGGGGAAAAACACTGTTTACTATCAAGCTGTTAAAGAAATACAATATCTAACTCTACCCCAAGAATCTCCCGAAATCCTCCAAACACAGGTGGGAAAAACTGAATCAAAAACATCAAATCCATAAATAAAAAAAACCCAATTCTTATTTTCCCTTTCTATGAAAGAAATAAAATTGAAAACTTTATACCCAAGACTTGAAAAGAAAAAGGAGAAGATTTTCTAGAAGAGAAAGGAAGGGATCTTAAAAAGAGTACCTTTTGGGATAAGCATCGAGGAATCGAGATGAAGAAGGACCTCCATGAGCGATTATGATGCTCATCTCCATCAAATCATCATCTTCCACAAATTTCAACACCATTTTCCCCCCTTATTATTATTGATATTATTGTTCCCTTGTCCTTCCCTCTGTTATACGCTTACACTTTCTTCCTTTGTTTAGGCGTAAAGGAAAAACAGTTTATTTAAAGGAAAACAAAAGAGCAGAGAACAATGAGAAGAAGAAAGAAGAGGTTGAATGAGAAGAGGGAAACAGAAAGGTGAGCCGCGTCCAAATATAGAGAGGTTTCGTGAGTAAAAGCCTGCACTAGATTCCACCGATTAAACCCGCCGTTACTTAACGGTAACGCTGCACTTTTTGGTTTTCAGAGGTCAATACTCCACAGTTTCCTGCAACCAGGTATTACTTATCTTCTCATTTTTCTCTCTGCTTTTCTTTTTCTTTTCCCACTTTTCCATTTTATATGAATATCTAATAAATCAATGGTAAAAAAATCCACTTCTTTTAGCTTGGAAGATTATATAATAATTGGGTTTTTAGAGACAAATATTAAAGATGAGACAAAATCTATTGGTTTTAAATCAAAACTAAAAATAGTTGAAAACAATAAAGATAAAATAAAATTTGAGTTAATTGCACTACACGTCCACAAATCATAACCTCATTCTGAATTTTACACTTAACTTTTGAATGTTCTAATTTCATCCTTAAATTATGACTCTTATTTTAAATTAGTCCTCCAAACTTTTGAACATTTCAATTTCATCTCCAAACTATGACCATCATTCTAAATTAGTCTCCAAACTATTGATTCGTTTAAAAATCATGTCAATTGTTAATAAAATCATTAAAAAGTGTTAATTGTCAAGTAAACATTTTATGCAATAATATGATATAACATAAACAATAATTGATGTTGTATATACTGATAATATGGGATGAAATTGCGACGTTTAAAGTTTGGGGATTAATTTAAAATAATTATTATAGTTTAGGGATAAAATTAAAATATTTAAAAATTTAAAGACTAATTTAGAATGAAAAACATAATTTGTGATGAAATTGAAATATTAAAAAATTAATTACCAATTTAAAATAAAAGTTATAGTTACGTACGATATAATTAACTCATAAAATTTAAAAGAAAATTGTATAGATTATTTAATTTGATGACATTGGATTTCACTTGTCTGTGGTTCTACTGGTCTGGTCCAAGCTGGATATGTGCAGAGTTTTTTTAATTCATGAGTTGGTTCGGCTTGGTTGGTTTAAAAATCTGTAAATTAATATATATATATATATAATTTGAATTTAAACATATAAATACATAAATATTAATAACATTTTATATTTTTATTAATTTATTATTTAAATAAACAAGTGTATAATTTAGATGGACCATACATGAAATCTCTTTTAAACTTGACTTCAGTCTAACCTGACACATAAATATTTTTTACTTAATAGTGATAAAAATAGTTTCACCAATTTTTTGGTCAGTATTTAATACACTGGTTGTGTAGATTTTATGCACTATCAAAAAATTAAATGATGAAGCATTATAAATATAAATTTAAAATATTACGATGATGTATTATTATCTAATTTATTAATAATATATAAATTTAAATATATTATTGATGTATTAAATATTAATTTTTATTTAAATGATTTTGATGTTTTCAAATTTAGAATTTTCCAAAAATAAAAAAGTACAATTTGTCAACAATTAATTTTAATAATAATAATAAAACATCACCTTATACGTAGATTAACAACTAATCAATGATATCTTTAAAAAACATTTTATTTTGTTGTTTTCCTTATTTATTCTTAATTAATTTTGACAAATTTGATGGATTGAGTTGATAAGGCATGGTTTTCAAAGGGGTGATATTGATTGGAACTCACTTTTAGTGAAGAAAGTGTTTCCACTCTTATAATGGGTGGTTGTGCCTATCAGGATGGACCAACGGTAGTCTCAATTTTAAAATTTTTATTTAATTTAGATATTATTTATTTTATATAATTTATTTTAAAATTTTAAATATTTTTTATGGACCGTCGGTTGTCACAATTTTAAAATTTTTATTTAATTTAGATATTATTTATTTTATATAATTTATTTTCAAATTTTAAATAATTTTAAAAAAAAAAATTACTTGTAATATGAAATCATGTGCACCTCACTAAAAATATCCACCCAATTTCAATTTTAAACTGAGATTTTTCAGTTTCTTTTACTTAATTTACTATTTTAGCTTTAAAGTATATTTTTTCTTATTTTGCACGTTAAATTGTTTTTATCTCATTTTACCGTTTAAATTATCATTTTTATCTCAAATCTATCCCAAGTTAGAAAAGCAACCAGTAAAAGCCTGATACGTGGCACATTATTATTGGGCTCGATAATTTTTGGGACAAAATGAGACAAAAATGATCATTTATGAGATACACTGGGAAGAAAAATAATATTGCATTCGTCCTATTAAATTTATCCAATATTAATATTTTTGTCAAAATTCTTTAATTTTAAAAATGTGAAAAAATATATATTTAATAACATTTAATTAATTTAATATATAATATAATTATGGTTAATGTTTATAAATTTTAATTTTTAAAAAATTAATACTGGACAAATCTAGTGGGATGAAGATAGTAGTTGAAGAGATAAATTAGGAAGAAATAGTTTAAAGTAAAATGAGAAAAAATATATATACTTTAAAGGAGAAATTATGAATAAAGTATTTTTGGTTATGAAATAAGAGGCTTTGATTTTATCTTATTTTTAAAATATTTATATAAATTGTCGATTGAATATAGTTCGATTGATATTATCGATAATATAATACATAAGAAATGTAAAATCAAGCATACTTAAGATCTCAATATCATAAAAAACTATATTAATACAAACTTCTTTTTGTAGATAAATGAAAAGATAGTGAATAAAAAATGAATATTATAAGAACTGTCCGAGATGAATCACGAGTGGGATAATATATATATATATATATATATATATATATATATATATATATATATATATATATATCAATCTTTAATTGACATGGAGCTTTTAGTTTTAATTTTGTAAATTTTAAAATTGAAAGGTCTTCAAAAGGTAATTGAACCAGAAAAATAAGGGGTCAAAGTTTAATTTTATTAATTTTAAATTATAGGATCCTAAAAAATAATAAACCATAAAATTTTGGGAGGGGCAAAGAAGGAATTAGGGCTTAATTGCAATAGTTTCAAAATCTTTATGGCCTGAAATATAATTAACCCATAAAAGTTGGGGGCAATTGCCCCTCCCACCATGTACATAGATTCTTCTCAGGATGTTCATCCTAAGATACTCGAGTTCAATCAATTTTTTCTCCAAAATATGTGTCTTATCAAAAGATTAAAAAAAATATAAACATATACTACATTATAATCCCCTTAAAATTATATAAAAAAACATCCGTAAAATGTCCTGCATGTTTTTTTTTTCTCCTTCAATTCTGCTCATAATTTATTGACATGGATTTCATAGTGAACAAAGTATCATTATTAGAATTGGATTGACCGGTATCAAACAAAACCAAATATGGTATGATTTGATTTGATTTTCTCTCTTTGGAGTATCACAAATCTCTTTTTATTTATAAATAAATAAGAATTAGACAATTAAAGTGCATTCTAATTAGGAAAAACACTCCGATAATGGCATTTTTTTTTTTTTACAACTGAAAACTAACCATTAACAATTGACGACTAATCATTTATACTTAGTGAGACTCACCTTAAACATTTTTATCGGTTAAAATTAATAAATTTAGTCAATTATTCGACGACAATTAAGAAATAGTCATTTGTTCTTAGTATCTCTTCACGTCCCTTCATTCTTTAATATTGATAGACGTTTACAATCAATTAAATATGTTTTGTTTGAATTGTGATATCAACAAGTATTGTCATGTTCTATTGTTATGTTTGAGCTGATTGTTTTTTTTTCATCGCCGACAATGGTGTTATTTGTATCTTTTATATTTTTTGAATTGTTAGATTTTTTTAACTCTTTCTTTATATGGGCATATTTTTCATTATTCAGTGACTAATTTTTACTCTTTTATGGTTTTAAGAAAAATGACATGTTGGTGTGATTAGTCTACTTTTGGATTTTGTTTAATCCAAATTAAAAAGTTTCTTGTATTTTCTCTTTATATATTCAATAAAATTAGTTGTTGTTATTAATTAAATAAACATAAAGAACCTATTGAATTAATGTCACGAGTTAATTAGATATCAGCTCAAATAGAACTTTACAAAATACTAAAATTTATATATTACTACAAAATATTTTAATATCAACTTTACTATTTAAGAGCAAGTACATTTGGTCGGTTGGTCAAGCTGCTCATATTTGTTCTCTCTTTTCTCTTAGATTGTAGGTTCTAGACCCACTAGAGATACTCATTTCTTTCTCTTATAGTCTTTTCTTTCCCTCCCCTCCCCTCTAAATAGAATTAAGTTTAAATAGAATTTATCAAAAATACTTTATCATTTAAGTTTATTTATGTTATGTCGATTGAGTTTAACTCGGTTGATATATCGTTGGTATAAATAAAAAAACTCAAATGCTCAACATCTTCTTATTTATGGATGAAAAGAGATATAAATAATTTAAACATCGTATCGATTAATTAAACACCGATTCAGTTAAAAATTTACAAAAGTTTGCCTAATATATCACCATTGGCAATGGTGTCTGCTTTGCTCATGCGTTTTTGTCGTTTCTGAAAATAATCTTTTTGCCGTACGAGGGATATGGGAAGTGGGAGGCAATGTTAATTGCTTATATTCATTATAATATGTAGAGAGGTTCATGCCTGCCTGCCTATACCATGTCCACAAGGTGTTTGATAATTTGACTTGTACAAAAAAAAAAAAAAATCAATATACGGGGAAGGCAAAGCCTGAGGCAGGCTAAAGCTGTTTATTTATAACAATAACGATAACGACGAAGACAACAACATGGTATGTGCTGTTCTTACACGTGCTGCATCCTACTTGTAAACTATACCTATTACTTAATAGTCATTTATTAAGCAATATAACACATATAATATTGTTTCATGGGAAACGTAGTATACACTCGTATATTTAAACGTATATGGTATTCAGAGTTCTTATCTGTCAGTTTACATCAGCGAGATATGCGATAGGAACGCCGACCAAATATTTTAAATAAAGACCTAAAATAAGTTAAGTCAAATGGTTACAAAAAAAAATATTAGTTATGAACTAGTGATAAAATATATAAGAAAAATAAAATATTTTTGTACTTTATAAATTTTGAGTCGTATTATATTTATTTTTATTCAAAAGTAACATACTACAAATATAACAAGTCAATAAACATTTATTTTTTCTTGACATGAGAACCTCGTTTTTAATAAATTGTACAAGTCCCTAAATATTTGAACAACTAATCACATTAAAGAAAACAAATATTTTGGATAAATATGACAGGGAAAATAGTTTCATATATTGGTTTTTTTTTACAAATCCTAATCCTAATCTTACCTAGAGGAGAAGGGAAGGATGACTCTAAGGGAAGAAAATGAGTATTTCTAGTGGGTCTAAATTTCATTACCTAAGGAAATACGAATAAACAAAGACGAGCAGCTTGATTAACCGGCCAAATATGCTTGCTTAATTCCATATATTGATTTTTAAATATGAATAGTAAATATTATTTGATTTTTATAAAGTTTCAGTTGAGTATTTAATGGGTATTGCCTCTCTCCATTTCTTGAAAGTTAGAGAAAGTTCTCAGCGACTTGTTTTAATCAGGCACATGTTATATATTGATGATTAGTTTCCCTCAACTTAATGGAGTTTATTCATCCTTTGAGTATAGATAATAAGAGACGGTGGCTTCAAATGATAAGCAGTTTATATCATTTAAATAAATTTCAAGTTTGAGGTCTTGTGCATATAAAAAATCTATACCGAAAGATTTACACACTAAAATCAAGTGTACAATATAACTTAATTTAATTAGTCAAGGTAAAATTTAAAAAAAAACTAAAAGAACAACTGAAAATGGAAAATGGACGATGACTTCAAAAATTAAATTTATTTAAAGAATATATCATTATTTGGTTCGATTGAATGGTCGGCAAGAACCCATTTGATTACATTATTCATGTAGTTTAATGATCATTAGATCCAATAACCCTAAATGGTACCAAACAAATAAACTACTCTTTTTGCCCCCTTTAATATGTTTAGTATTAACTTTTTAGAAATTAAATTTTTTAAACTTTAAGCATAATTATTTTAAATATTTTAATTAATTAAATTTTATAAAATATATATATTTTTAAAGTACTTGATTGAAGGTTTTTAAAACATATTTTTTTATATTTTTATTATAATAAATTTAAAGTAATAATAAGTTAAAATTAAAAAAAATTAACCTAAAAAAATTAATATTAAATATATTAAATGGGACAATAGGAGTACACTGCTGCAACTGCAAGATGCAAAAACAAAATTTTATACGTTAGATAATATTAAAAAAACTAGAAGAAATGGATGGGGAGGGGAAAGGAATCATTTTTACTATTTTAAAACTCAATGATTGAAACAACTCATATAGAGAGGTTGAAGGAGATTGGTGGCATTTGGGGATCCTACTCCTCTCACTAAACCTAAAGTGTTCCATTTTTTTTTGTTTTTTTAATGATTTTTTTGGTTTAACAACCGGTTTTTGACTAACTGATCGACTAATCCAGATTGAGTTTTGCAAGTCTCGTTATGGGGGCGACTCTCCCAACCCAAATTTCTCTATTTACAGCGTTAGAATTCGAACATCTGACATTGTTTAAGAGATCTAATGTTTTATCCCACTAGACCAACTGGATGTTAGTTAGTGAAATTTTTAACACATGAATAACAACATCATAGCCCATTTCTAATGTGAGTTGGTGGGGATCAAATCTCTTAAAAGCACATGTAAATTAATCTTTTTTTTAATTATGGCATAGTGGAGTAGTAGTTTTCCTCTTTGGATTTAGAGCATTATGTGTTCTTTTCATCTCGGGTTCCTTTCAGCATATTGCATAATGTATTAATGTATAAATATATTAATATATTTTAATTGTTTTTTTATTATTATTTCATCCAAGTTGATGATTCACATTTCGATACGCGTTGTAACAGCAACTGTTTTGGTTGCCCCTGTCAAGTGATCAAAAGTCATTTACTTGGGTATGTAAGAAAGCGTCCTGCAACTCATCATCTGTCGGTTTAACTGTTCTGCTTGCCATTCATTTGCCTTAATGGGAGGGAATAAGGGATGGTGGGGCATGACAGAAAGTTTTAATATAGTTTTAACTCGACCTCCGCCTAATATAAAAGAAGTATATCTCAATATTGATCTGATTTTAAAATTTTAATAAAAAAAATTAATTAAACTCGTACTGACCCAAAAAAATTAAAAAATATTAAATATATTATATAAAAATATGATAAATATATATTTAATTATAAATATACCTGGTCAAGTTGAGTTGGGAAATTTTTATCCTAAACCCGAACTTGGCCAACCTACGACTTAATCTTTATCAAAATTCGTCCCATCTCGAACTTGAAATTCAAGAGAAAAAAAATACATTTAGATAGGGACGAATCATGTTGGATCGTAACAGGTTCGGATAATTATATCATCCCTAATTAATCGTGCATGTAGTGTAATGGTATAAAGAACTTATGTAGAATAAAGTTTCTGCTAATGCTAGGATTTTAGATTCGTTTTTGAACAGCGTTTTCCTTTTTTTTTTTTCTTTTATAAAAATCTGAATCGTGACGAATATTTTTACAAACACTGCACCAGGGAAGCTAAAGTAACTGAGAAGATTAATAAGGGAATTTGCAAAGAGAAGTGATATGGGGAATGGCGTATATTTAAAGTCCCATGTGAAATAATGGAGTTGGCAACTCGCCGACTCTCATTCAACATGTCATTTGCATTCACACAAGGATGACTCTAGCACTGAAATGGTATATTTTTATATAAAATAATAGATACAAGAAATATAAAAATAATAGCCACTTTATATATTCTCAGTATCATATCATTTATCGTTAAAAATAGTGTCAAAATTTTAATAATAGTGAAATTTGTGTCACAAATAAAGATTAATAGTAAAAAAATTTAACGTCACAATTACTACTATAACAATGATCTAATAAAATGCATCACGAATATTTATATACTAATAGTTCAAACAAAAATTTGTCAAAAAAAAACTTAACATTTGTGACAAAATTACTCTTTCCCGTACCAATTTGTCAATGAAAACCTCTAAGTAAACCTTACGAACCCGCTGGTTAATCTTTTGAAAAATGTTGATACACATACTTATCTACTTGCTCCCCTCATTTCATAACATTTGTCCCTTATATTCGTTTTAATCTTTGACTCATCAAAATTGATTTGAACCTGGAGAAGCAAGACAAATCATTTGCATATATTTAGTACGTTTATACATATAATATAGTTATTGTTGATGTCATTTAATATGCTTATTAGCTGACAAATGTTTAATACAGTGATTAGTCATATTATATTTTCAACGATAAATTTAATTTTAAACTTTAAAGATAATATTTTTAAAAGAATAATATAAATTTTGAACTTAAACTAAGAAACAGAAAGAAAGATAAAAATGTAAAAGTCTAATCCGAATTGGGCCTAATAGACCATCAGAAATAATGTTGGTAAGAGGTTACATTAATTTGGGCCTACTTCCTTCACATTTCGTTCAATCCAAAGCAAAAAAAGAGAGGAAAAGAAAAACACATGTTTTTTTTTTGTTGTCTTTTAATTTTAAAGTTTTGTTTCGACTAATTTAAATAAATTCGTGTCATATATTTGATTTTAAAGAATAAGTCTTTCGGCATAGATTTTTTGTTCATACAAAATTTTAAATTCAAAATTTACTTATATAATTAAACTGTTTATCACTCAGTTAAACATATGCCTTTTTATAAACAAAACTCAACAACCAGTCGCATGCGTTTGGTTTCGTGGTTTTGTAAGAAATTTGTCCCCCACATTTCCCTTTCAATTATTGCTGTTGAAATTACCCGAAAACTACATCTCCCATCCCATTCTCTTCATTTTTATTTAGTCTTTCTTAAACATTTACTATTGTTTTCTCCTTATCATGGAGAACCCACCCACCATTATCAGGCCACCACCGCCACTGCCGCCGCCGCCCTTTTCCCTGCCTGATAACACGGCTAACTTTACTATCATCGGCTCACCCCCGCCACTACCTTTCTTCTCGTCATCACCCCAAACTGTTACTGTAGTGAACTTCGATCAACCTCCTTTCCCTGATTCACCCAGAAGCGTTGATTTTCCCCCACTCGAATTCATCCTCGTCCTTTTGGCTGTTATAACTATCCCCGCCTTGATCTACTCTTTCTTTTTCGCCGTCAAATGCCCTCCTTGGTCTTCCCGGGACCGTCACGATGAACCTCCGGAGCTTCCCACCGACAACCACGGAGGTAGCTCCGCTGAATTAACCGAGACGAGGAGGGAGCCGGTTTCCGGTCTCAAGTATCGGAAAGATACCCATTCCAAAGAGATTGGGAACGAGTGTCCCGTTTGTCTGTCGGTGTTCGGCGATGGGGAAGAAGTAAAGCAATTGAGTGAATGCAAACACTCGTTTCATACTAGTTGCATTGATTTGTGGCTTGACAATCACGACAATTGTCCGGTTTGCCGCGCTCCCGTTGCTGTTAAGCGGCCAAATAACAACCGTACGCCGCCGTCTGGTCCGGCCAGAGATAGTGATCACCATCAAGGCTTACCAGATGCAGCGGCTCTGGTTTGACACGGTTATAGTTTTTTTTTTCCTGATTTTTTACCCCCTTTTTCTTGCTCAAATTCCAAGAATCGGTAGTAAATAGTAATGTCACAGAATCCAGATAGCGTAGAGAATTTAGCCTTCAAATTTCACTTGTATTTCTGTGTGATTTTGGTATATGAGAAGAAACTGAAAGATGGGTCGAAAATGGAAGTAACAGATCCCCGCTTTCTGTCTGCAATTCCTTAGTTTTGTTTTTTTCATTTAGGGTTGGCGTTGTTCTTGATGATTGTGTATAATTGCAGCAAATGCTTGTTTTTCACCGACTTCACCAGTCTTGTAGATCTTTGTACCATATATAAATATATTTATTGAGTTGAGTAGCTCGCAAACAATTCGAGTTTAACTTGGTAAAAAATCAATTAACGGCGATTCGAGTTGATTTAACTTGAATTTGAGCTCGACTCGAGATCTTAATAATTCAAGTCGAGCAAGGTCCAACTCGATTCAAGAAGTTTGTGAGTAGCACATATTTGTTTATAAATTCTTTTATGTTTTTTGGTTGCTACATTAAAAAATTATTATGTTCTAATAAGTTTAAATATTAGTTCAAAACTCTAAAAAAGTTTATTGAATTGCTAGTTAATTTACCTATAAAATTTTGGTTTCAAATTTCTAAAACGTTTTGTATTTCCTGAGAATTGAAAAAATTAATTTGTATTAATGAAAAATTAAATTATAATAATGAGTATCTCCTTTTCTTTATTGAAGTATTTCTTTTTTTATTATTATTTTATGTATAAAAGTATAAACGGGAAAAATCTTCAGTTTTCACTTCTCACATAAAAAATACAATTGAAAGTTAAAACTCCAAAATTTATAAGGTCTTCTCTCCTTTGTTGTTCATCGAAAATTGTTAAGAAACTAAAAAGAGTTTCACACTCGAATATCGACTTTATCTCTAACTCGATCAAGATATGTTCGTTTATTTATCTCCTCAGACCTCACATTTTCTCTGAATTTCCATGTTTATATTAAGCTCTAATAGTATCACTAGATTTTACCTATATTTAAAAAAAGCAAGGTAAAAATTTTGACGAGCTTAACAAGCAACGAGTTAAGTCGAGCAATGAGATTTTTTAACGAGCACGAGTCGAGCACTACTCAACTCGCGATCGACTCGCTCGATAAACACCATAATATATATATATATATATATATATATATATATATATATATATATATATATATATATATATATATATATATATATATATATATATATATATATATATATATATATATATATATAAAGGGTAAAGCTTTGATACAATTTGTGTAAAATTAATTTTACACAAGCCTGTTTATTTATACTATAAAAACCAAAATCCTAAATTCCTAACCCTAACCCTAAAAAACTAAACACTAAACCTTAAACCCTATACACTAAATTCTAAACCATACAACTTAAACCCCTAAACCTTAAACCCTGAACTAAAACTCTAACCCCTAAAATTAAAAGGCACGTGTAAATTAAAATTTACACGCGCAGAGTGTATCAAAGTTTTTTGCATATACAAGTCATTTTAGTTACAACATGTACTTTTGGATAATGCATCTTGAATCATGATGTTTGCTTGGCTATGGTTAGTAATGCCAATAATGTTCTGCTTGCTTTACCCCTTTGGTAGGTGGTGGATATATATCTTAAGTCCCAATACCTTGACAGCTTATCTGTCATTTCTTTTGTCAAAATCTCCTATTAGTACCGAACTATGTGTAAGTTGTCAATTCAATCCTTATATTATAATTTGATCAATTCTAATCTTTGTATTATTTTGGGGTCAAAAGCCTTCTTCCGTTTAACACTTGAATTGCAGCAAAATCTCTGATATTTCTCATCCTTCAAACCATATCCGTTGCTTGCTTTCTATGCATTTTTAAATATAAATAGAATTATAGTCTCAATCATTTCGCTCACCTTTCTTCTGGCATTAACTTATACCCAAACTAAATTCTCTGCTTCCGAAACTGGCTTCTGTTTTTTCACCAACCAAAGTTCATGTTTTCCGACCCAGATTTGCTTATCTGATATCGGGGACGAAAGGTGATGGTCCACACGTCAAGCGATTGTTGCTGTTAGTTATAGTAAAGCTGATTCCACTTATGTCTCAAGAATAAAGATGACAAGAAACAGTTTTTATAACAATGAACAATGTGGGTTGTTTAGAATATGAGTAAACTATATAAATGTTGACCAAACTTTTAAGTCACGAATATTTTGATAACTAAATTTTTAAAATTTGTAATACAGTCATTGAAATTTTAATTCATTTTCATTATAATCACTACCGTCGTACTCCGTCAAAAAAATAACTTGGCACGTTAACATCTCATTTTCTTTAATAAAATTAATTCCTCCAGTAAGATATTGATACATATCTTCACCTTATTGGTCAATAAAAATAAACTAAACTAATAAACTCCCTTTTTCCTCTTTTCCCAACCATGTCTTCTTCCTAAAGCTTCAGTTACAGACCAGAGCAACAAAGAAAACACAGTGGAGAGACAAGAAGCTTTACCCTTGGCTCGACATTTTTTTCTGTCAATCGTTCTCTACTTTAACTTCGGCGACATTTGTTCCTCAATTGTTTTTTGGTGGAATTTTAATATTTTTAAGATTTAGAAGTTGAATCTGCTGAGAATGAATGACAAACTTTTTCTTTTCCTTGTTTTTCAGAATTTGATGCTTTAACTGGAAACAAGTTATCTACTATAGTGTAGACATTGGGCTCGCCAGTGGTTCTAATATCTTATAGTCCTGTTTGTGGCCAGAGGCAAATCTATTCGTATACCTCCTAGGTCAAATGACCTGCTAATAAAAAAAAAATTCCGAAGAAATCTACCATGAACCTCGATGCTGGACTGAAAGAATTAAAGTTGAAGAAAGGGATTTAGAATGAATTGAGGATAATTAACAACAGTGGCTGAAGAAAAAACCTCTCCTGAGCTAATTAAAGAGCACGTGAACAAAAGATTGCTAAAACAAAATCATAAATAGACAAAATTAGGGCCATTGCCAAATGAGGTTTTTACAAAAATCAGCCGATTTTTTCTATATTTGCTATTGAATCTTTAAGTTATGGAGTCAAACTTTTAGTCCTATAAATTATACCTACATAAGTTATATCGTTCTTTTAATTTTGTACTTTTCGTTTGAATAATAATATTTATTTATTATTTTATTTTGGATTAACGCTTTTTGTCTAACATTAGTACAATCTTTACATCAGTTAATGTAGGCGAAAGAGCATACCGAGATTAGTATCAGTGTTATTTTAGATTACGTTGGCATTACCCTTTATTTCTTGAAAAATGAGGAGATAGTTAGAATTTGTTTTGTTTTTAGCAGTGTCTTGGTATTTTAAAGTTGGTGTGTTTCAAGGAGATGGTTTGATTTTTTTTTCTTCCCCGAAGTGCATCGCTACAGTACAAATATCATTGGGGATATTATGAGATTATCGTCGATAGAATTGCGAAACTAATGTCGCCGAAGTTAAAGTAGAGAAATATTGAAGAAAAAAAATGTCGAGCCAAGGGTAAAGCTTCTTGTCTCTCCATTGTGTTTTCTTTGTTGTTCTGCTCTGTAATGAAGCTTTAGGAAGAAGACATGGCTGGGAAAAAGAAGAGAGTTTATTAGTTTAGTTTATTTTTATTGACTAATAAGGTGGAGAGACGTGCCACGATTAACTTATTAAAGAAAATGAGACGTTAACGTGCCGAGTCATAATTTTTTGATGGAGGTTGTCGGTAGTAACCATAATGAAAACGAATTAAAAATTCAGTGACTGTATTACAAGTTTTAAAAGTTAGACAACCAAAATGAAAACACCCTAAAAATTTGGTGTCCATTTATGTAGTTTGCCCTTAGAATATTTTATGATTGGTTATAGTAATAAAAAATGCAATAATTCCTATTTTTTATTTTTTAGGGTAAACAATAGTCACCGAACTATTTTTTCTTTCTTATTTTGGTCACCGAACTATTTTTTCTTTTTTATTTTGGTCACTGAATTATTTTTTTGGCAAAATCATCACTAATGTTATGTTTTCTTCCCTATTTTAGTCATCGATAGTTAAAAAGCTTAAATGACCTTAGTGACATCTAATACTTGGACCCTTAGCATTAGAGGTGAGTAAAACTCGACTAGACTAAAAAAACCATTCATTTACAAGATTAACTTACATAAATTTTGGAAATTACACTTTGGTCCTTAAACTTTTCTAAAGTTTATACTTTGGCCACAAAACTTTCAAAATTTTTATTTTGGTCACTGAACTTCAATTCCCATTTAAATTTTCCTCAGATTTTTACCAACTTTGAAAGTACCCAATTCAGCTCACTATCTATCACATGATACTTTTAAACCTTAAAATTTTCCTTTCATGAAGACTTAGACTGAATTTTCTTAACTCAGTCTATTATTCCTATAATTATTGAAAATCTTCATAGCATAAGGTTTCTCGTAGAAATCTTTTATTTTAAATCCATATGAATATTTTCTACTTTTACTGAGTCCAAAATATCGATTAGAAACACTTTTATGAGACCTTCCCAGAGGTCACCCATCTTTGTATTTCCCTAGCCTGAGCACGCTTAACAATTTTATTTGATCCAAAATCGATTTTTTTGCATCTTAATTCTTAAAACCGATATCAAGGTACCGATTTCGATCCGATTCACTCTTATACTGAATAAAATTATATGTTGGGAAAATTTACACTTTAGTCCCCAAACTTTTCTAAAGTTTATATTTTAACGCCCTAAACTTTCAAAATTTACAATTTAGTCACTAGCCAAAATTTGAGATATTACATGAACAACTTTCCCTCAAATATAAATCCGTGATTCTCAACACAAACCCTCAAAATTCAACCTTTGATGGTGGTGTTTTGGGGGAAAAAGAGTTTGAAATGGTAGGAAGATGATATTAAGGTAAGGTGATCTCACCTCCTGCAAAAATGCAGGAGAAAAGCAAGTCTTCCCCACCTTTCACTCTTCAAATTTTGCTTTTACCATTTTACCTCTCTCTCCTCTTCTCAACCCAACCCAACAACCACAAGCCTAAAAAACAAGACAGCCCAAGGGCTCCTACAAGCCCAATAACACAACCTAAATACAAGGCTCATGCCTCGATTAAACTCAATTTCGAATTTTCGAAATTCGGGTCGTTACATAGGGTGATGTTGAAAGAAAGGAATCTGAGAAAGTGTGTTGGGGTTTGCTTTTGCAAGAAACGAGAACGTATAAAGCACATTCATTCAACACATTTGATATACTCACATAACAATGGAATCCAACTTTACAATCATTATTACTACGGAGTTCATAGTTTGAAATGAGAAACATAATTGCAAATGGTTTAAATTCGAATATAATTTGTTGAATATCATCTCATGAATCAGTTCGATCAATTTTGTATATCCAAATTCCTACATTTTTGTGATTGGTTTTGGAGGATTTTGAATCCCTCTTTATAAATAGATTTCATATTTCTGGGTGAATATTATCCTAAGGAGTCACTTTTTAGCTACCCAAAGTCAAATATTGAAATGAAAAAGAATATGTATAGAATCCAAAGTTATCGCGAAAAGATTTAATCACCAAAGACCATATTTTTATGGTATAATCACCCGTATCTGATTTATTGATCGACTAATTTAGATTAAATATTACAAAAACTTATCATAGAAGACAATTCTTCTAACTCGATTTATTGTATTCACAATATTAAAAAATTGGGGAAAAGGGTATTTTTTTTAATTCTACAAGTATGCTTTTTATTGTTGCCCTCTTGGTTCCTAGGTCTTTGCCTTGACTAATCCGGACTGACCCATGTCACACACCTGGTTTTGGTGTGTGAGTCTCCCAGAGGGAATTTTCTACATACACAAGGCCTCAAACTCGAGATCTGCTTAAACGATACCATGCTACTTATCACTTAGACCACCCGTTGGTTTATAAAGTACATGTCCATTTTGTAGAACATGTTCGAGATTTTTGGCTCTTCCTCCCAACAATGCTATCTCTAAAGTTCGAACTTAAATTCTTTCCTTGAGAAAACAGTGTACCTTGCCATTGCACTAAATCCTTATTAGTAATATGCTTTTTAATCTCTTGGGACAAAGTGGTTTGTCTTGTTCTTCGATGCAATTTTCTTGACCATATTAAAATATTTAAATGTTCATGAAATTAACATGTCATTGTACTTTATACGAGTCATGAGAAAAATCAAAAGAAGGTGTTATCTTGTAGTGTGTGTTTGTTATAATTAGCTCTGAATATTTGCATGGAAATGCAAATGGAATCAGCTCTCAAATTCATTATGATTGTCGAGTTTGTTTGCTTATGTCAATTGGTTTTATTTTAATATTTTATAATTGTTCTACGAATATAGATTGATGGGAAAACCAAGATTTTTGTTTGATCCGTCGTTATCAAATTCAAAACTTTGGGTGTGAACATTTCAAATTCCCTTTCCAGTCTTAGCCTGATTTTGGTAATAACAGTTTAGGGATCTATTTGAAATTTCAAAATAAATAGGAGATCTTATTAAAATTTTGAGGAACCTATTTAATAGTATTAGAAAATTTTAAAATTCAATGAGAATTTCTAAATTTTTTGGGTTTTAATTAAATTTTTAAGATTTTGAGGAATTATGTAAAATTTATGGACCTAGGCCCTTAAATATGATTGTCAATGTCATACAGGTAGACAATTTTTTTGGAATGCCAAAAAAAAATAGCCATAACGTTTGACTAAATAGTTACTTTAGTCCTTATTTTTAAGCAATTAGCCCTCAACGTTTCATTTTGGGTCAAAATGGCTCATTCGTGAATGAAAACTGTTAGTCAATTGACACTAAACAACTTGAAATGACTTGACAGAATGACACTCAGAAGAAAAAAATATTTTATACTTTATACAATTTTATAAAATTAGTTTTTGACTGATATGTCATTCTGTAAAGTTAGCATATTTGCTTATATAACACTGCTATCGCGGCGTGCACTGCCATGTAGGTTTGTCACGTTATTTCAACTCATTTAGCGTTAGTTGACTAACAGTTTTCATCTGCAGTGGCCATTTTAACCTAAAAATGAAATGTTGAGGGTTAAATTGCTTCAAAAAAAGAATAGGGGCCAAAATAACTATTAAGTCAAACGTTACGGGGCATTCTTGGCATTATGCCTAATTTTTTTAGGCTTAAAATAGAAATAAGTGCCTAAGTTATACACCTGGTTAACTTTAGGTGCCTAAACTATTTTCTGATAAAAACAAGTGTTTAACGTTTATACTGTTACAATTTTAGGTGCCTGATCGTTACAAACCGTTTAAAAAATATGTTATACAATCAATGCTGGACACCTATCAATAATTTTAATTTTAGAAAAAATTTAAATTTTAAAATTTTTAAAAAATCAGGAAATTCTAAAAATCCCCAAAGTACTAAAAATTACAAAACCTCAAATCCTCCCCACTACAGCCTCCGGACTGTAGCGACAATTTTCTGAAAAATTCAAAAATTTGATTTAGAAAATAAATAACTATGATTAAAAAAAACATTTGATTTTATAAAAAAATAAATTGGCATTCCGAATTTTGGAAAAGCATTTTTATTTAAAAAAACAAAGGGGAAATATTCTATTAAAAAGGAAGATTAAATAAAATTTAGGAAAAAAATTGTATAAATCTCGGAGTTTTGGAAATAAAATAAGAGAATCGTCACCAATCATTTTAAAAGGAGTTGATCAGACACTAAAAAATAAAACCAGAGATGAAAATGGGTCCGGAAGTCGGGGAAATAGTTCATATATGTTCCATAAATTGATTTTTAATATGAAAATGGTTATTATTTGATTTTTATAAAGTTTTAATTGAGTATTTAATGGGTATTGCCTCTCTCCATTGCTTGAAAGTTAGAAAAAGTTCTCAGGGACTTGTTTTAATGAGGCACATGTTATATATTTATGATTGAATGGTCGGCAAAAACCCATTACATTACATTATTCATGTAGTTTAATGATCATTAGATCCATTAACCCTAAAAATGGTATCAAACAAATAAACTACACTGCAAGATGCAATAAAATAAAATGATACGTTAGATAATATTGAACACCCCCCCCCCCCCCGAAGAAACAGATGGGAAGGGGAAATGAATAATTTTTACTATTTTAAAACTCAATGATTGAAACAACTCATATAGAGAGGTTGAAGGAGATTGGTGGCATTTGGGGATCCTACTCCTCTCACTAAACCTAAAGTGTTCTACTTTTTTGTTTTTAATAACTTTTTAACTACCACTTTTTGATATAGTGATCGATTAATCTAGATAAGGTTTTACAAAGACTCATTCTAAGAGCGACCATTCCAATTTAATTTTTTTTTTCACAATGTCAGAATTCGAACCTTTGATATTGTTTAAAGGATCTAATGCCTCATCCACTAAATCAAATACTTGTTGGTTAGTGAACCTTTTTAACACATGAATAACATCATAGCCCGTTTCTAATGTGAGTTGGTGGGGATCAAATCTCTTCAAAGCACATGTAAATTAATCTTCCTTTTTTTTTTAATTATGGCAAACTAGTTATGTTAGCAAAGTGATATCTGCCCACATATTGAACTGCAAGATTAGAGTTTTGGGAATTAAGAAATGTATAGTGGAGCAGTAGCTTTTCCTCTTTGGATTTTACCATTATGTGTTCTGCTCATCTCGGGTTCCTTTCGGCATATTGCATAATATATATATATATATATATATTTGATTTATTTATTTTATTATTTCATCCAAGTTGATGATTCACATTTCGATACGCGTTGTGACAGCAACTGTTTTGGTTGCCCCTTTCAAGTGATCAAAAGTCATTTACTTGGGTATGTAAGAAAGCGTCATGCAACACATCATCTGTCGGTTTAACTGTTCTGTTTGCTATTCAAGTAATCAAAATTCATTTGCGTTAATTTGTAGGGATGATAACGGGTCAGATAGGGCAGATGAGTTTTTTTGACGGTCTTAACTTCGACTTGAAATTTAAAAATTTTAACTCAATTTTACCCGTTCTTTTCTGGATTTAATATAGTTTTAACTTGACTTCGACCCAATATAAAAGAAATATATCTCGACCCCAATTTGAATTTAAAATTTTGACAAAAAAATTGATTAAACTCGTACCGACCTAAAAAGACTAATAAAATATTAAATATACTATATAAAAATATGATAAATATATATTTAATTAAAAATATACCGAGTCAGGTCGACTCGAAAAATTTTCACTCTAAACCCGAACCTACCTCACCTACGACTTAATCTTTACCAAAATCTGTCTTGAACCCAAAATTCAAGAGAAAAAAACATTTTCAGATTAGGACGAGTCACGTTAAGTCTAAACAAATTCGGATAATTTTACCATCCTTAAATAATCGAGCATGTAGTACAATGGTAAAGAACTTCTGTTGAATAAAGTTTCTGCTAATACTGCACCAGGGAAGCTAAACTAATTGAGAAATTAATAAGGAAGTTATAAGGGAATTTGCAATGAGAAATGATACGGGGAATGGCGTATATTTAAAGTCCCATGTGAAATAATGGAGTTGGCCGGTTTAGTCTTTTCTTGTTATCAACGCCAGCAACTCACCGACCCTCATTCAACTTCCTGTCACGCCTAAAAAAATAAAGGATATTAATTTTACATCAAAAAATAAAAGAGGTTTTGAGATATATAAATGGAAGGACTGTACATTCTATTAGAAATGTCTTTTAGTAAGAGAATAATTGTCTCGTGACAAGTGACATCAGAGCGACCCTTTGACTGCCCGATTTCACGCCGAGCGTCCATGAGTAGGGTAGGCAGGGTAGACAACCGTGACAATAGCCCATCACGAGCGTGGTTGACTCTTGACGAGGGTGTCACGAGGTTGAGTGGGGGAGAATGTCACGCTTGGAGAAGAGGCGGAGACATTAATCTCACATCGAAAAGGAAAAGGGAGGCCTTGAGATATATAAACAGTAGCGCTGCACATCCTATTAGACATGTCTTTTAAAAAGAGAGTAATGGCCCCGTAACATTGTGCTTTGCATTTACACATAGATGGTCGAGGGGACGTTCGACGCAGTCGTATCTCTAAAATTTTTAATTTTTTATAGTTTAGATATATTTTTCTTATTTTATTAACAATCTAATTTTACATCCCCTCAAATTTTATAATTTCGCACCTTCTATATTTCTAATATAACTTTATAATAATTCGCACATTTTACATAAAATTCTGCGCCAACAATTGTATTCGCACCAAGCAACTCAATGATTATGTGAGAGATGTTGATAAATTTTGGTAGCATACGTATAGTTTTCTACATACATACAACACAATATTACAAGACATAAAACCTCAAAAGTTTCACCAAGCAATGTACACTTTGGGTAAAGCTAGCGAGGCTTAACCAGGGTTGAAACAGTCGATGAAAAGAAATAGATGTCAAGACCAGCATTTCCCCTGCCGCCCTTCATTTCCTCTCCACTTCCATCACGAAACTTAATCACAGTCTTTGGTGCCTAAAACTCCATTTTTCATATTTGAATATTACTACTAATTCTACAAGAAAAACTGCATAATAGTGACATTGAGAATTGTCACTAAAAGTGTCAAATTTAATAAAAAAATCATAGTGTATTTCGATATAAAATAATAGTCACAACATATATAAAAATAATCACTTTATATATCGTCAATATCATATTATATATCGTCAAGAAAACAATTAAAATGAATATGTGTATTGCAATAATGTCAAAATTTTAGTGACAGTGAAATTTGTTTCACAATTATACACTTATAGTGAGAATTTAATCGTGAATGAAACTTAATCGTCACAATTACAACTATAATATTGGCCAAATAAAAATATACATTACAATTACTTATAGTACTAATGTTGTACATAAAATTCATCACAAAAACTTAATATTTGTGACAAATATACTCTTAAAATTACCAATTTGTCACTAAAAACGTCTAGTAAACATTATGAATATGTTGGTTAATCCTTTGAAAAATGTTGATACGCATACTTATCTCCTATCTCCACTCGTTTCATAACATTTTCCCCTTAGGTTCCAACATCATCCTATTCAAACCCATCTGCTCTTATATTCGTTTTAATTCTTTGACTCATCAAAATTGATTTGAACCTGGAGACTTAAGCAAGACAAATCCATTACATAATTTTAATATGTATTTTTAGTTATTATTGATGCCATTAATATGAAAACGATTTAAAAGTTCAATAACTGTATTACAAGTTTTAAAAGTTCAATGACCAAAATAAAAACACCCTAAAAATTCGGTGACCATTTATATAGTTTACCCTTAGAATATTTTATGATTGGTTATAGTAATAATAAATGCAATAATTCATAACTTTATTTATTAGGGTAAACAATATAGTCACCGAACTATTGTTTCTTTCATATTTTGGTCACTAAATTATTTTTTGGCAAAATCGTCACCAATGTTATGTTTTTCCTATTTTAGTCATCGACAGTTAAAAAGCTTAAATGACCTTGCTGACATTCAATACTTGAACCCTTAGCATTAGGGGTGAGCAAAACTTGACTCGAAAAAATTTCAAATAATGTTTGAGTTGTAAAATGGAAATTTGAATAACTCGGATTTTTTAATAATTAGTGGATTGATTTTTAAGTTAGAGCTGAGTCCCTCAATTTTTCCTGATATACATATATCGATATAAAATATATGAAGAAATATGTCACATATCAAAAAATATGAAGAAATATATATGGATATCTTATATGATTAGAGAAAGTCGTTTAAATTATAGTCAAACTGTACTAGAACACGATAAGTAGTTACAATTAAATTTGTATAGGAACTCAAAAATTTGACTCGACTCGAATTTCAAAAGCTTGACTCGAATCAAAAAATTTCAAATAAAGTTTGAGTTGTAAAATATGACGCATCAACTCAAATAACTCAAAATTTTTTTGACTCGACTCAACTTGATCGAACACTCATCCCTACTTAGCATATGGGTCCAGGCACTTAGCCACTCAACTATGCCTAATGCTTGGAAATTTTTTAACAAAAACTATATTTAAGTTATACTAAGTTTGAACCTCCCGAATTTGAGCTCTCTCGTCTGAAAATCGTCTCCCAATAATAGATTTAAGGGTAAATTACATCATGTCACTTAGTTATAGGTTTACTAACAAACAAGTCAATTTCTTTTAAAAGTAATAATTTAGTCACTCGATTAAATTTTGTGACAAATAGGCCACTTTTCTTTAAAAGTAACAATTTAGTCTTAATTAAAAATTTGTTAACAAATATGTCACTTTGTGGTTAAAATTGAAACATGGCTTGGTATAATAGTAGTTTTAGTCCCAAAACTTATACATTCTATTAATTTGGTTTTAATTAAAAAATAATTCAATAAATTTAAACTTTCATATTTAAAATTTTTAACATTGCACCCTTCGACCACTTGCTACACTCTATCCTAAAGTCTCTTATCTCGATAATCGACAGATGTAATAGCTCGACAACACAATCACTTCAATACTAGACAACTGACAGACTAAGGGAACATACCCATTATGATCTTAATATCGCCTACTAGTAGACATAGTCACTTCATAGGTCTGTAAATGAACTGAATGAACACGAACAAGGGTATGTTCATGTTTGTTCTTTTAATTTTAACCGAATAAAAGAACGGATATGAACAACTAAAATGTAACCTCCTCGACCCGGCTTAAACGTCTGACCAAACCGAGAGAACTACATTAGGTTTGTTGAAGCAAATCAGAGAACAATTACGAAAAATAGGTCCATTTTTTCTTTTTATCTGATCTAGATTCTTGATATTAATCCTATATGTGTACACTTGCAGCGGTTGAATTTTCAAAGAAAACGGATCACAAAAAGGTCTCCAAACGCATTACATACACTTCAATGACCAAAATGCAAAACTGATAATTTTATGGACCAAAACTAAAATTAAAGTTGCCAATCCTCAATTAGTCCATTTACATGCTCACATGACAAATTGCATATCATTACGATCGTTCAAACTCTTACAATTGCATTCGCATAACCCAAGGACCAAAACAAAAGAGGCATAAACCTTTAAGATTCCAAAATAACCAATTTAACGGTAGCCGTACTGGTACGCGTACAAGTGTTTCGATACACCCTTATGATTTCAAAAACTCAGATTCCAGTAGCTAAAACTCGTACCGAAATGATTGCTCGCGTATCAAAACGTCTGGCTAACATGCTAAAGACCGTATCGAAACACTTGCTCGAGAATCGAAACGCTATGCCTGAAAAGGCTTATCCGTATCGAAACACTCTCCCACATATAAAAACACTATGCCTGAAATGGCCTAGCCGTACAGGTACGAGGTCACTTGTTTCGATACGCCTGGACTTGTAATGTCCCAAAATTTTGTTTAATCAAACTTTAATGAATACCAAACTACTTAAACATACTTTAAACACTTATACATCATCACTAATATACATTTCCCACTAAATAACACAGAGTCCACAACCACTCATGGCAAATATACAACACAAGACATTCTATAGGCATGCATTCAATTAAAATGTCACCAAGCAACCAAAACTCACATTTGGTACATTTAAGGCATACTTAACATGTTTGCACAATTATAGCAATATACCAAACTTGCTTGAATCATCAAAACATGGCAACCACACCAAAATAACTAGATGCATTCCTAAGCACACATCTAGCATCAAATAGGCAATGATTCACACAAGTCTAACAAAAACAAACCAACATAAAATCCAATACCTTACATGCTTAAAACTCATAAAAAAATAGAAATATAAATCCCCAAATTATGGCGAACACATTTCCTTATTAACCGAAACCATAAACTGAGTTCATACTCAAGTAGTCTTTGTCTTAGGATCACTTTAGCCTTGCCCTTGCAGCCCCTAAACTTTAATGCTCTGCATCATTAAGAAAAAGAGAGCGTAAGCACACATGCTTAGTGAGGATGCTAATAAACAATGATGCATTTAAAACATTTGAAACCAAAACACTTGTTTCAAAAACATGCTTATAACCAAAGCACTTCCCTTGTCTCCAACCGAGGCATGCATAAACACCCTTACGCAACATCATATACATATTCCATGCTTAGATCCCAAAGCATTAAACCATAAACCATGCTTAAATCCCAAAGCATTATATAAAAGGTTCAACACATGAACTTCCACATATATTGGCATTAATAATGACCCGAATAGACTACCCCCTATCCAACATATCAGATACACGGATCTCTCATACCATGCCTAGTTAAACCGCATGATATTCCCAAACCTTGCCTAGTTAAACCGCAAGATTTGATACCCTCGCCTAGTTAAATCGCGAGATTTATCACCCTTGCCTTGTTAATCCACAAGTATACCGACCTTGCCTAGTTAAACCTCAAGATCACCATCAAATTGGGGTGCCTAGTTAAACCGCATGCCCAATGAGGTTCCCAACAGTCCGAGTGGCCTTGTTAAACCATCATACCTCAAGGACCCATGGCCACGATCGATTTTGTTCATATTTTATAGTGCACTTTAATCCTATGGCATGCCAACTATATCTGATTGTTTCTTACCTTGTCACATAGCCAATATATCATTTACAAAACCATTTACTTACTGTTTTCAATACATTAAACCAAAACCACCACATATGCAATCCACATTGCCCAAAGCAATACCTCATTCCCTATCGAAATGAATACAATGATTACTAGCATTTATATACATAAAATCCATTGCACATGTGTTCATAACCATGCATTAACAGTAGTAAATTAAACCATGTTTAACACCAAAACATGAAATCAACATGCTCATATCTAAACCGATATTTAAGAGCGAAATAAGGGAAACTTACTTCCGAGCTTAGGTAAGTGTTTCATACTTACCCTAAACTCCCAACAACCTTAATTAAACCCTTTAAAGGCATTTAAAGCAGTTTCCACTCACCGATACACTTCGCCTTGCTTGCCAATACGAATCGAGCTCCTTACAAGCAACAATCAGTGTCAAACTTCGTCACCCTAATTATTCCCTGTTTTAACAACATAAAACTATAGGGCAAATGCATTATTATGCATTGAAATCAAAGCCTAACAGTAATCTCCCGCAACTCTCAAGTTGCTTACTCAAAAACCATCCAAAACATATCGAAAATATCATCAAACCTTTCCAAAACTCAACCCAGCCATAATATAATGATTCAAACCATCAAAGTTCACCAATTATCATCTAAAAACCCTTGCCCAACATCCTTTTACTTTCAGCAATGATTAAACACCAAAATCATCGCAAAAACCCTTAACTAACAATATTAAATATTAGAGATCCAACTAGTTTCGGGATTACAATGTTAAATCCAAACTTTTAACATCCAATAACATCAAAATCATGATCTATTCTGATCTAAAACCTAGCAAACAGATGCACTTCGAAAATATACCAATTTCATCAATCAAAACACACTTAAATCAAATTTCCTTAATTAAACTATCAAAACACATTAGAAAACAATTGCAAAGGATCAAGAACTTGGGAATTTCAGTAAAGAATCTTTCATTAGAGGAGAAGAATGAATCCTTACCCCCAATGTTGATTTCTCCTCTTAATTGCTAAATAAAACTTGAAAATCAAGATGATAACAATAAGTACTTGATGAAAAAGCATTAAGAAATCAAATGGAAATCAAAACTTTTGATTTTTACCTGAAGAAATTGAGATTGAAAATATGTTTGGCTGGAGAGAAATTGAGAGAAAGAAGTTGCAAAGTTGTTACGTGAATTTTGATAAAAGTCTAAAATGTGATTTATTTTCTCTCCACTTCTAAAGCCTTTTTAAAACCACTTTAAAATCAGTTAATTAAAGGGAGAAACCTGTTAAAAATATCTAGGATATTTAGCTCCTTAAAGATTCAAAGTTTTGATCCTTTTCAAAACAGTCACTAAAAATAGTTTTCAAAGTTTGCATTTTGGTCACTAGTCCAAAATGTCCAATTTCCAAATCTCATTTTCCAAAATTGATTTTACCACAATCATTATTATATTAAATAATGATTTTACAATATTTTCCATATTTTTATCACTTTTAAAAATATTTAATCCGATTTAATCCTAAAACTAATTTGAACCTCTAATACCGGTCTACTGGACCTTTGAACCAACCCCTAAACCATCCAAGCCCAAAACTGGGGCATTACAACTCTCCTCCTCTTAAGAAATTTTGTCCTCGAAATTTACCTAGAGGAAAAAGATGCAGAAATCGTTCCATCATATTCGCTTTGCTTTCCCAAGTGGCTTCCTCGACACCTCGAAGTTGCCACAAAACTTTAACAAGTTCTATCATCTTGACACGAAGAACCTTACTAATGGAATCAAGGATTTCCACCGGCTCCTCATCATAGGATAAATTCAGTCTCAACTCAATATGCTCCACTAGCATAACATGCGAGGGATCCGGCCGATACCTCCGCAACATAGATACGTGGAACACATCATGTATTTTCTCAAGCTCGGGAGGTAGCCTCAACCGATAAGCCAAAGGACCTACCCACTCCAAAATCTCATATGGTCCAATAAACCTCGGACTAAGCTTCCCCTTACGTCCGAACCGCATCACCTTCTTCTATGGTGACACTCTCAAGAATACACGATCGCCCACCGCATATTCAATTTCCATACGCTTCAAATTCGCATAAGATTTCTGCCGATCCCCAGTCACTTTCAAGCGATCACACACAAGCTTTACCTTTTCATCCTTGTCCTTCAACACATGCGGCAATGATACATGCTTTTCCTCTACCTCAACCCAACATAAGGGCGTACGACACCTCCAGCCATACAATGCCTTATACGGTGCCATCTGTATACTTGCTTGATAGCTATTTTTTTACTAAAATTCAACCAAAGGTAGATGTTTCTCTCAGGTTCCTTGAAACTCAATAATACAATAGCTCAACATATCCTTCAAAATCTGGATAACCCGCTCAGACTGTCCATCCGACTGGGAATGATACGCGATGCTGAAATTCAATCTCGTACCTAAAGCCCAGTGCAAACTCACCCAAAATCTCGCTGTGAACCTCGAATCCCTATCCAAAACAATGGACTTTGGTACCCCGTGCAGATGCAAGATCTCAAAAATGTACAAATTCGCTAACTTGTCCAAGGTGTACGTCGTATGCATTGACAGAAAATGTGCACATTTCGTAAGTCGATCTACAGTCACCCAAATAGAATCATTTTTAGCCGGTGTCAAAGGTAACCCTAACATGAAATCCATGGTGATTCTCTCATATTTCCATTCCGAAATTCTCAACGGTTGTAACAACCCAGATGGAAACTGATGTTCAACCTTAACCCGTTGACACACCATACACTTAGAAACAAACTCTCTACATCCATTTTCAAACCAACCCAATAGTACACTTCCTTCAAATCACGATACATCTTGGTACTTCCGAGATGCATAGCAAAATGACTAGAATGCGCCTTTACCATGATAGTGTGCCTAAGCTCCAAATCCCCAGGCACCACTATTCGGCCCTTAAAACACAAAACACCATTATCATCAAAATAAAAATTTGTTGGATTACCATCCGCTATGTCCTTAACATGAAGAACCAAAGAATCATCAAATGGTTGCTTAGCTTTAATCATCCGTGACAATGTAGGCTTAACCTGCAACTCAGCCAACAAACCACCTTCCCGTGTCACGCTCAACCTCGCAAACATTGCTCTAAGCTCAACAACAACCTTATGACTCAGTGCATCCGCCACCATATTGGCTTTTCCAAGATGATACTCGATTGTTAAGTCGTAATCTTTAAGCAACTCCAACCATCTTCATTGCCTAAGGTTCAAATCCTTTTGCGACATCAAATATTTCAAACTCTTATGGTCCGTAAAAACCACACACTTTTCACCATAAAGGTAGTGTCCCCAAATTTTCAAGGCAAAAGCCACAGTCGCAAGCTCCAAATCATGAGTTGGATAGTTGCGCTCATGAACCTTCAGCTGTCCCGATGCATAGGCCACAACCTTTCCATCCTGCATTAGTACACAACCAGGCCAACATACAATGCATCACTATAAACCACAAACTCTTTCCCAGACTCAGGTTGAATCAACACAAGAACATGTGACAAAACCTTCTTTAATTTCGCAAAACTATGTTGTTGCTTCTCCGTCCACACATAAGAAACATTCTTTTGCAAAAACTTCGTCAACGGTGCTGCAATACTCGAAAACTTATCTACAAAGCGAAGTTATAACCATCCAGCCCAAGAAAACTCTAAACATCCGAGATAGATTTAGGTCGCTTCTAATTGAGAATAGCCTCAATTTTCTGTGGATCAACACGAATACTCTCCGCGGAAACCACATGACCCAAAAACATCACCATATTGAGCCAAAACTCGCACTTTCTCAACTTGGCATACAACTAATTATCCTTCAACACTTGCAACATGATCCACAAATGCTGATCATGCTCTTCCTTGGTACGAGAGTACAAGAGTATACATCGATAAAAACCTCCACAAACTGATCAAGGTACTCACGAAAAACCCTACTCATCATATCCATGAAAGCAGCCGAACTATTCGTCAAACCAAACGGTATCAACCAAAACTTATAATTCTTGTACCTTGTACGAAACACAGTTTTATGCACAGCCACAACCTTAACCTTCAGCTAGTAATACCCTGATCTTAAATCAATCTTTGAAAACATCGCCGCCCTCGCAAAATTGATCGAACAAGTCATCAATCCATGACAACGGGTACTTGTTCTTCACTGTCAACTTATTCAACTGCCAGTAATCAATGCACATAGCATCGATCCATCATTCTTCTTCACAAAAAGAACCGGGGTACCCCAAGGTGAAATACTAGGTCGAATGAACCCATGGTCCAACAACTCCTGAAGCTCTATTTTTAACTCTTTTAGCTCCTTTGGTGTCATCCGATAAGGAGCAATAGACACCAGAGTCGAACCCTTATACGTCTCTATACCAAATTCCACCTCCCTATCAGGCGGTAAACCCGATAACTCTTTAGGAAACACCTCCAAAAATTCACACACAGTCCGAATATCCTATACTCAAACACCCTTAGCCTCCAGATTCATGACGATAGCCAAATAATCTTGGTAGCCATCAAACATCATCTTCTCAGCTTGAATAGCCGAAACAACATTGGTTAAGAACTTCACATTCTCACCAACCACTACAACTTCATAATTACCGGCTAACTTTAAGGAAATCCTTTTGGATTAACAATCCACCACCGCCTTGTGCTCACTTAACCAATTCATACCCAAAATAACGTCAAAACCATGGAATGACAATTCCATTAGATCTGCAGCAAATTCATGACCTTGCACAATCAGAGGACAATGCCTATACAACATTTCAGTAGTAACCGTCTCCCCAAAGGAACTAGTTACTAACATGCCTACATCTAAGATCTCAATAGGAACATTCAGTAATGATGCATGCTCACTTAAGATATATGAATGAGTAGACCCCGAATCAATCAAAGAAAATAATGATAAAGATTGCAAGGTAAATGTACTTGCAATCAAATTGGTGTCATTGCGCCCATCGCGATGAGCATAAACCCAGTCAGTCCACCATTCTTCGGTCGTACAACAACTGCATTTGCTATAGCCCTATGTCCATCCCCTCACCTCTGGAAATTACCCCTGCCTCGGCCGCTAGTAGGTGCAGTAACATGAATCGATGCATCCCTCACAGCACGAGGAAAATCACGCTTTATATGTTCAGAAGATCCACATATCTAGCAAACTCTAGTAGTACCCCAACACATACCCATGCGGCGCCTTCCACAATGCTCACACTCTGGTACAGCACGAGCTCCTTGACTGCTCTGTCCAATACCACCACCACGCCTATGATCTGGCCTGTGTCTCTTATCATGAAACCGCTTATTATGCTTTCCAAATTAGCTAGAGTCGGCCACTCTCTTACCCAAACTCGCACCCGCAACCTGAACTAATGTACCCAAAGACTGCTCAATATCCTTAGCCCGATTAACTAGCACATCAAAATCTGTGTAATTCGTGGCAACTGATATGTCTTAATGTCCTTAATCAAACCTTAGTGGAACCTATCACGTCTCTATTGATTATCAGGGACCAACTCCGGGGCATACTGACTCAAATGAACAAACTTTACCTCATATTCGGTAATAGACATGTCACCATGTGTCAGCAACATAAACTCGTGCTTCTTTGCATCTAAATATTGGGTCCCAAGATACTTTCTCTTGAAAGCTCTCCGGAAGAACTACCAAGTCACATCCACCTCCGGTACTCCAGCAATTGTGGTCATCCACCAATGATATGCATCACCCTACAACAGTGACACCGTGCAACCCAACTTGCGCTCCTCATTACAACCCATTTGGTTCAGAATACGAATTGTCTTCTCTAGCCATCCCTCAGCTGCATCACGGCTCAAACCCTAAAATTCCTCGCCTCTCAAACTACGAAGATGCTTCAAGGGCAAACCTTGATTAGCTACCACAACAGGTGGTGGTGCTTGCGCTTGCACTCCAGCCATCGCTGCCAAAAATGCTCATGCCATCGCTTGGATTAAAGGAGTCAAATCACCAAATACTGGCACTTGATGAACCTGGGGTACATCACCAGCCCCAACATCGATAGGAGGAACCAACGGAGGAGGAAGAGGTAAACCATTAGGGGGATTCTCTTCCTCAACATTATTTTGCCCAACTCCGACATTAATAGCCATCGAACACGTCTCATGTCGAGCTATGCTAACAAAACCATAAAAACACATTAAAGTTAGGCTAGCATAAGGCAAATGATCCAAGACAACCTTATAAAATATTTTAAAACCTCGGTAATAGGCAATGTGTTCCCAATTCATACCCCAACATGATATTAAACAATCACCGAACATTTACACAATCACCGTGCAATTCAAACATCACTTACTAAACAAACAACAACATCCTAACTTTTTGAAACCTGGCTCTGATACCAAAAAATGTAACCCCTTGACCCTATCTAGACGCTCGACCAAACTGATGTCGTATCAAACCAGAGAATAATTACAAAAAATCTGTCTATTCTTTCTTTTATCTTATCTAGATGCTTGATATTAATCCTATATGTGTGCACTTGCAGCAGTTGAATTTTCAAAGAAAACGGATCACGGAAAGGTCTCCAAACGCATTACATACACTTCAGGGACCAAATTGCAAAATTGATAATTTTAGGGACCAAAACTAAAATTAAAGTTACCAATCCTCAATTAGTCCATTTACATGCTCACATGACAAATTACAGGTCATTACGATCATTTAAACTCTTACAATTGCATTCGCATAACCCAATGACCAAAATGAAAGAGGCAGAAACCTTCAAGGTTCCAAAATAACAGATTTAACGGTAGCCGTACCAGTACACGTACAAGTGTTTCGATATGCCTTTATGATTTAAAAAACTCAGATTCCAGTAGCTAAAACTCGTATCGAAATGCTTGCTCGTGTATCAAAATGCCTGGATAAAATGCTAAAGATCGTATCGAAACACTTGCACGAGTACCGAAATGCTATGTCTGAAAAGGCTTATCCGTATCGAAACACCCTCCCGCGTATCAAAACGCTAGGCTTGAAATGGCCTAGTCATACCGGTATGGGGTTACCTATTTTGATACGCCTAGACCTGTAATGTCCCAAATTACTGTTTAATCACATTTTAATGAATACCAAACCACTTGAACATGCTTTAAACACTTATACATCATCACTAATATACATTTCCCACCAAAGCAACACATAATCCACAACCGCTCATGGCAAATATACCACACAAGACATTCTATAGGCATGCATTCAATTAACATGTCACCGAGCAACCAAAGCTCACATTTGGTACATTTAAGGCACACTTAACATGTTTGCACAATTATAGCAACATACCAAACTTGCTTGAATCATCAAAACATGGCAACCACACCAAAATAACTAGATGCATTCCTAAGCACACATCTAGCATTAAATAGGCAATGATTCACACAAGTCTAACTACAACAAACCAACATAAAATCCAGCACCTTACATGCTTAAAACTCATGAATAAAAATAGAATTACAAATCCGCAAATTATGGTGAACACATTGCCTTATTAACCAGAACCATAAACCGAGTTCATACTCAAGTAGTCTTTGTCTTAGGATCACTTTAGCCTTGCCATTGCATCCCCCAAACTTTAGTGTTCTGCATCATTAAGAAACAGAGAGCGTAAGCACACATGCTTAGTGAGGATGCTCATAAATAATGATGCATTTAAAACATTTGAAACCAAAACATGCTTATAACCAAAGAACTTCTCTTGTCTCCAACCGAGGTATGCATAAACACCCTTATGCAACATCATATACATATTCCATGCTTACATCCCAAAGCATTAAATCATAAACCATGCTTAAATCCTAAAGCATTACATAAAAGGTTCAACACATGAACTTCCACATATATTGGCATTAATAGTGACCCAGATAGACTACCCTCTATCCAACATATTGGATACACAGATCTCTCATACCATGCCAAGTTAAACCGCATGATATTCCCAAACCTTGCCTAGTTAAATCGCAAGATTTGATACCCTCGTCTAGTTAAACCGCGAGATTTACTACCCTTGCCTTGTTAATCCGCAAGTATATCGAACTTGCCTAGTTAAACCGCAAGATCACCATCAAATTGGGTTGCCTAGTTAAACCACATGCCCAATGAGGTTCCCAACAGTCTGAGTGGCCTTGTTAAACTGCCATACCTCAAGTACCCATAGCCACGATCGATTTTGTTCATATTTTATAGTACACTTTAATCCTATGGCATGCCAACTATACCCGATTGTTTCTTACCTTGTCATTTATCCAATATATCATTTACAAAACCATTTACTTACTGTTTTCAATACATTAAACCAAAACCAGCACATATGCAATCCATATTGGCCAAAGCAATACCCCATTCCCTACCGCAATGAATACTAATGCTCACTAGCATTTATATGCATAAAATCCATTGCATATGTGTTCATAAGCATGCATTAACAGTAGTAAATTAAACTATGTTTAACACCAAAACATGAAATCAACATGCTCATATATGAACTGATATTTAAGAGTGAAATAAGGGAAACTTACTTTCGAGCTTAGGTAAGTGTTTCATGCTTACCCTAAACTCCCAACAACCTTAATTAAACCTTTTAAAGGATTTTAAACCAGTTTCCACCCATCGATACACTTCACCTTGCTCGCCAATGCGAATCGAGCTCCCGACAAGCAACAATCAATGTCAAACTTCGTTGCCCTGATTATCCCCATGTTTTAACAACATAAAACCAGAGGGCAAATGTATTATTATGCATTCAAACCATTGCCTAACAACAATCTCCCGCAACTCTCAAGTTGCCCACTCGAAAACCATCTGAAACATATCAAAAACATCATCAAACCTTTTCAAAACTCAACCCAGCCATAATATAATGATTCAAACAATCAAAATTCATCAATTATCATCTAAAAACCCTTTCCTAATATCCTTTTACTTCAAGCAATGATTAAACACCAAAATCATCACAAAAACCCTTAACTAACAACATTAAATATTAGAGATCCAACTAGTTTCGGGATTACAATGTTAAATCCAAACTTTTAACATCCAATAACATCAAAATCATGATATATTCTGATCTAAAACCCAGCAAACCAGATACACTTCGAAAATATACCAATTTCATCAATCAAAACACAATTAAACCAATTTTCCTTAATTAAACTATCAAAACACATTAGAAAACAATTGCAAACGATCAAGAACTTGGGAATTTTAGTAAAGAACTTTTCATTAGAGGAGAAGAACGAATCCATACCTCCAATGTTGATTTCTCCCCTTAATTGCTAAATAAAACATGAAAATCAAGAGGATAACAATAAGTATTTGATGAAAAAGCATTAAGAAATCAAATAGAAATAAAAACCTTTGATTTTTACCTGAAGAAATTGAGATTGAAAAGATGTTTGGCTGGAGAGAAATTGAGAGAAAGAAGTTGCAAAGTTGTTACGAGAATTTTGTTAAAAGTCTAAAATGTGATTTATTTTCTCTCCACTTTTAAAGCCTTTTTAAAACCACTTTAAAATCAATTAATTAAAGGGAGAAATCTATTAAAAATATCTAGGATATTTAGCTCCTTAAAGATTCAAAGTTTTGATCATTTTCAGAATAGTCACTAAAAACAGTTTTCAAAGTTTGCATTTTGGTCACTAGTCCAAAATGTCCAATTTCCAAATCTCATTTTCCAAAATTGATTTTACTAAAATCATTATTATATTAAATAATGATGCTACAAAATTTTTCCATATTTTTATCACCTTTAAAAATATTTAATCCGATTTAATCCCGAAACTAATTCGAACCTCTAATATCAGTCCACCGGACCTTCGAACCAACCCCTAAACCATCGAAGCCCAAAACCCGGGCGTTACAACTCTCCCCCTCTTAAGAAATTTCGTCATTGAAATTTACTTGGAGGAAAAAGATGCGGAAATTGTTCCATCATATCCGCCTTGCTTTCCCAAGTGGCTTCCTCGCACCTCGATGCCACCACAAGACTTTAACAAGTTCTATCGTCTTTCCTTGAAGAACCTTACTGATGGAATCAAGGATTTCCACCGGCTCCTTGTCATAGGATAAATCCGATCTCAACTCAATATCGTCTGCTAGTAGACATAGTCACTTCATAGGTCTATAAATGAACTGAACGAACACGAACGAGGGTATGTTCATGTTTTTTCTTTTAATTTTAACCGAACAAAATAACGGATATGAACAACTAAAAGAACATAATTTCTTGTTTGTGTTCGTTCGTTAACATGATAAATGAACGTAAACGAACGCAAACGAACATTGAGTATTGTTTAATTTTTAAAAAGTCTAAAGTTTCGTACATTGATTATTGTTTAGTTTTTTTTACTTCATATTTTTTTAATAGGGTAAACTATTTTTGTGACCATGTCATATTTTGATCACCCAACTAAAAAAATGGACAATCACACCATTGAACTTTTAAAGTGGTCCTAATCAAGCCACTGACTGTCAATTTTAATGGAAATAATGATGTGACAATTAACAAAAATTGGTATAGTTACACATTTAGTCCTCCATATTTATACATACAATCAATTTAGTCATGATTTTAATGCAAAAAAATAAAGTTAGTCCTTCATAAATGGCATATTCCCAGCTTCCGCGTGGCAAACTCAATATTTGGTGTTGAGCACAGTCATTCTCCCGAGTTTCATGAAGAGAAGCAGCATCCAAGTTAGTTCCTTTCTGTCCCAAAATGGAGATAATTCAAATGATGTTGAGGTGCTAGAGTGCAGACCCACAAAAGTGCGAAGAAACGTTTGATCTTGACCTTCCTACGGATGAGTACATTGATACTGAAGAAGCAGCACAGTTCAAGGACGACACAAGATATCTTCCAAGTGAAAATGGGAAGACTGGTTGCTTAGGTGATACTTCAAGATCTGATACATGTTTGAGGGGCAAAAATAGTTTGGCCGACTTAAATGAGCCTATTTAGATTGAAGAAACCAATGGTTCTGCATATTCTGACTGCCATGACTCCTATCATGGAGGCCGTGAATCGTCTGCAATACCAAAGCAAGAGTTTCTTGGTTTGTCAAAAGAAATTTCTGTCAATTCTCGTCGCCAAAGTGATAATTGGTCCATAAATAATGTACATGTTGTAAGTAATTGAAATGCTAGAGGATTCTATTCCCATGTGCTTGATGCAGGTCCATAAATAATATTTCCATCAATTGTTTTCCTTTTGGTACCAAATGAAAAAAAGTGATTTAGGACTAAATTGATTGTATGTGTAAATATGAAGAACTAAATATGTTATTATATTAATTTTTGTTAACTGCCACATCATCATTTCTACTAAAATTGATGACCAATGGCTTGATTAGGACCAATTTAAAAGTTCGTTGGTGTGGGTCCATTATTTTAGTTGGGTGGTCAAAATAGGACAGACCACATAGTTGGGTGGTCACACAGGTAGTTTACCCCTTTTAATATATATTTTTTAATTTTTTTAAATATAATACTTTTTTGTTATGAAAACAATAAATATAAATGAACATATGTGAACGAACATAAACGAACGGATTACCGAACGTTCACGAATGTAAATGAACGAATGAGCCATTTGTTCATGTTCGTTAATTTAATTAAACGAACAAAAAGTCTTGTTCTTGTTTGTTCATTTAATAAAAACGAGCATAAATAAACTTCCCGCCAAACGGTTCACGAAAAGTTCATTGAATGTTAGGTTCGATTACAACCCTACACTTCACTAGTGGAATTTTTAAATATAAAGTGTTAAATTTATTGAATTATTTGAATTAGGACCAAATAAATAAAATGTATATATTTTAAGGATAAAAATTATTATTATACCAAGTCGTATGTTTCACTTTTAATGGCGGAATGACATGATTATCATAAAGTTTTAATTGAATGATTAAATTGTCACTTTTAAAAGAAAATTGAAATATTTATTATCAAACTTATAATTGAGTGACTAAATTATTAGTTTTAGAAGAAAAATGACTTTTCTATTACTAGACCTATAATTAAATGACTGTGTATTTTACCTAAAATTTGATGAAAAGAGCCCACTTTACTTACTCTCCATACCGATCATGGCTTTTGCGCATCAGATTATCCACTTATGTCTCAAGAATGAAGATGGTAAGAAACAATTTTTATAACAATATTGCACAGTGTGGTTGATAAGGAACCAGCCAGCAATATTTATTTACAATAACTTTATAGTAGCTCTCATGTTCCAAAAATGTTCTTTTAACTTGTATATGGTTGTTGGTCTAAATACTCATGTCCTCCCAATATTTAATCCTAGCTCCGTCCTTAAAGACTACGACTGCATTTGCCACCGAGAGACAAGTAAACGGATGTTGTATTTTGTAAATGGTAGATATGGTAAATGAACCTTTATGAGAGATACATTTGCCATTCTTTGAAGAGTGACATCCGATTTTTAGTAACAGGGAAAACACTATGGAACGGTTTTAGAATACTCATGGTCAGACATGATCTCCTGAAATGCTGCTCATAAGTTTTTTTTGGTTGTCCTCTCAATTTTTCAGGACTTTATCCTGACTAATCCGGATAAATCATCGTCATACACCTGGCTTTGGCCTGAAATGTTGCTCACAAGTTAACCTGCTGTAACTTCTATTGGCATATGCAATGGATTCATTTAAATTTGTATACAACTGTAGGGTCCGCACGGGTCTCCAATTCTGTCTGGGGATAGGATAATCTGCCCCGAACTCTCCTTATGTACTATACCAATTTCTTGTCATCTCCAGAAGGCTACTTCCGCAGCACAATCTGCAATCACAAAGGCTACCACAACACAACCGTAAATCATGACATGCATTGCATAAGATGGGATAATCATCCAAAGCAGTGCCCAATCACTCGAATATCGAAACATTTTGACGACATGGTTCAAAGTGGTGCCCCTTTTGCTCTTAAATTTGCAAAGGATCATCCGGTGCTCGAAAAATTCGACAAGGGACTCTTGAGGGGCCACAGCCTCCAAGCTGTAGGTTCGTCCCTGTGTATGATCGATGCAGTTTTTGAAAACTTCGCGTATTAGAAATGAGATAGATCGACTTTGGACGGAAGAGTGCATCTTTCTAATCCTAGATAACATGGTTAATTAAGAATCAGATTAGTGATTGAGAATGTATACAGGTTGGAAAATACCCAAGAAGCTTTATGTAGGACAGTCTATTTGGGACCAGAAACGACAATGACTCATGCCGCATCTCCAAGCGTAACAAGGCACGCGCCTCAAAAGGAGAGTGTGGAATGGAGAGCACTGAAATTTATATATTCCAATCCCATGCAAAAATAAAGCAAACGTGTGGGGCAGGCAACTAGATTGAACCGGGAAAATATTTATTTAGGAATATTTGATTGAGTCAAATTAAAATATTGAATTAATTAATTTGATAAGTTTTAATTTATTACTTAAATTTCACTTGAAAATTTTCAAATAGAATTTATGATATTAGAACTCAAACATAATTTTATTTTATGTTAAATCAAGTAAAAATTTTGAATTTTTTAAGTCAATTTTATTCGCCATTGATCGGTCGACAATCGATTGTCGTTCGGAAAAGTAAATCTAACAAACAAATTGAAAATTCCATATAATTTTCAAAGATACCAATTTCTTCAATCAAGAGATGGCCACTAATATCGTCAATCACTACACTCAATTATCAGCGTAGTAAGATAAGCATAAAGAAAAAAAAACATAGAAGCTTATACGTTATGGATAAAGGTATTCCAAATCGGCTAAGTTAGAATAGATTCATTAGACAGACAAACAATAGTGAAAATTAACATTATTTATTGAGATGTTATTTTTAAATATTTAAATTTATAAAAATAAAACATTATAAAATTTTTAGAAGATTAAAACATAATTTTACTACTTTCCCGACTTCATTTTTTTCATTTTTATGATTTTTGAGCCTATACCCCCCACAATTTTTTTTCTTGAATTCTATTACTGCAGACGATCCACTAAAACTTGAATATCTCCTTCTCTGAACCCTAAGAGCCAATAAAACATAAAGAGTATAATACAATAATAAAGTGTTAATATTTGGCACATAAATATAATTATATCACCAATGAATCATATTTCTTCACATTATTAAGAATAAAATTAAATAAAAAGATATATTTGATTCACTGTACACAAATTATATGTATTGTCAGCAAATTAGATGATGACTCATTATCATAAAATTTTAAAATTAAATTTATTTAACTTATTTTCAATAAATGTGTCAAAATCTTGTTCACTACTTGCTCTTAAAATTATAGTTGCCCGATCATCAAACAAAAACCCTAACTAAAATTTATTTTTAAATATTTTTACAATGTGTTATCATATTACTGACTGAAAGTATATAGAATTAAACAATGTGAATGCATCAAATATAAATTCATAATAGAATTATAAATTGGATTCATATTTCATGCTCTTGCAATATGTAAATTATTGATGAAGTCATTTTTTAAACGTTATCAGGGTTCTAACCTTGGTTTTTGGACGTAAGAGTTCTAAGGTCCATTGAAAGTGTTCGTTTAGTTGTTCATATCCATTCTTTTGTTTGGTTAAAATTAAAAGAACAAACATAAACATACCCATTATGATCTTAATATCGCTAGCTAGTAGACATAGTCACTCTTAACATTGCCTTGATTTTAAAACATGATTTAAGGCTATACTCATTATGATCTTAATATCGTATGCTAGTAGACATAGTCACTCTTATATATATATATTGGTCCCTCCTTGTTTCTCTATTCATTCACCCTCTCTCCTTTCTTTCACTTTTCCCTTTCTCTCTTTATTTGATGTGATTCTCCACTATCATCTTAACACAGACGCAACAAAAACCTTTTGCAAGAGGAAATCAGAGATCAAGAGAGCCATGGTTTTTATCTCTATCCCAGCTTATCTTGATCCACCCCACTGGCAACAAGTATGTTCTTTCTTTTCTTTGAATTTGTTAACATGGTTTCTTTGCCACAAAAGCAAAAGAAATTCAAAAGATAAAATAATATTCTTATTACCTTTTGTTTTCTGATTATATCTTGTTGAATATACCAGGTATTTGATTTGATTTCCTTTTTCATGCTTTTCCTTGTATTTTAACAGCTTAGAACAGATCATCAAGCTGTTCCTTGTAGCAGTCCGAGCGCTCACCAGCTTCCTCCTCCTCCTCCTGGACCTCCACAACCACCACCACCACCGATTGGAGCAGGCTCGATCCGGCCGGGTTCGATGACCGATCGAGCTCGTTTGGCTAATATACCGGTGCCGGAAGCCGCATTAAAATGCCCAAGATGTGAGTCGACAAACACCAAGTTCTGCTACTTCAACAATTATAATCTCACGCAGCCTCGTTACTTTTGCAAAGGTTGTAAAAGGTACTGGACTAGAGGTGGCGCCTTAAGAAATGTTCCGGTAGGCGGCGGATGCCGTAGAAACAAAAGAAGCAAAGGAAGTAGCTCGAAATCTGCGGTCACCGTCGACCGGGGAACGGCTTCTAGTTCCTCAAGTACAGTTTCATCAAATAGTGTAGCAAGCGCTGATATTTTAGGCCTTGGACCTCAGGTTCCTGCACTGAGGTTCATGGCTCCTTTGCAGCAACTTTCTGGTATTGGGTTGAATTATGGGACAATTTCAGCTCCACCTGGAGTGCCAACCGACTTAAGTTTCCAAATAGGAAGTGCTTGGAATGGGGATGCTCCCACTGATCCAGGTATGACCGGTTTCGATCAGTGGCGGCTACATCAAGCGCCGCAATTTCCCTTCCTCGGAAGCTTGGAATCTTCTGGTTTATATCAATTTGAAGCTGCAGGTGATGAGGCATCGGGATATGGTGTCGGAGCTGGTCATCAGGTTCGACCAAAGATATCAAGCTCAGCACCAACCCAGATGGCTCCGGTGAAAATGGAAGGCTACCAGCAAGAATTGAACTTTTCAAGGCAATTTCTGGGTGTATCGGGGAATGATCAGTACTGGGGTGGAGCTGCATGGGCAGATGTTTCCAGTTTCAGCTCTTCATCCACTAGAAATCTCTAATAGGTTATGAATTAGATCTGGTTCTCTAACATTCTCTCATTTAGAAGCTTGTGTCTTTTTGTTAGTGTTGCTTCTATTAAAGAAAAATTAACCATGAATGATCAAACCCTAAACCCTAGCACTGGTTGGCTTTCTTCTCTTGCTAAATTTGCATGTTTTAATTACGAGTATGTTTTTACTTCAATAGTGAGTGTATCAGCAGTTTATATAAGGCATATGTATTGATGAAATGCACTCTGGAAATTATGTGTTTCAAATGCTATAATTTCACAATTATATGCTTCGTCTGTTTCTGTATCGATCAATCAGTCGAAACCTAATAATTGATATTATCTTCTGTTAGAGTTTTGTCTCATGTACTTTATAGAGAGTCATTAAAGAGTTGACAAAATCGAGAGCGCTTTCATATTATGAAAATTAGACTTGGCAAATTTGACCTGAGGGCCGATACTTGAACTGATTTACCTGACACGAGATTAGATATATATCCAAATATGATAATTTGAATTTGATTCGAAACACGAAATAAACGAACCAAAACCGACCCGGATTTTAATTGAACTAAAATGGACCCGAACCGATTTGTACCAGGACTGAAAGCAACCCGAACATAAAAAAAGATATTAAAAGAAATAAAGAAAGATGAGATGTAAATTGCCACACAATTCATCAAAAAGCTAAATATACCACCTGTATAAAGCCATATATCGGAGTGTAAAAAATTGACCCAATATGAAAATCTGACTGAAACGAACCGATCTCCTATTGACCCGACCCGAAATCAATGAACCAAACCGACCCGAATCACCATAATCCTGAACTAAAATCGAACCTGAACCGAATGTAGTCAAACCCGAAATGATCTGAACCGAAATCGACCCCAATAACATGTTTGCCACCTCTAAATTGAAGATATTTGCGAAACTGCAAGCTTCATGGGATTTGTGTTAGTAGATTTGACAAGATATACTATTGATTATATTATTCATTTGTACATGAGGAGACTTGAACCAATTACATAAAGGATATAGGCTTGAACCTATTTCTTAAAAAATCTAATTTAAAGAAAATGTATTGTTCAAACAATTGGATTGAGTATTTGATTGCTGCATTATTTCATGTGAGACAGAAGAAACAAGAAGAATGTGTCTAAATCTACTTTGGTAATGATAGCTATTTGTGAAACATAATTAAGGCGAGTCATTTGTGAAAAGAGAATGCTTTTGTAATAATTTAACAATAACTAGTTGTTCGCATTGAGATCTAGAGAGGAAATAGTAACCAAAATTAATTTTTGTAATAAAATTGTTGGGAAAAAAGTAATTATTATAAGGGACAAGTCTCAAAAGACTCTATTTCGAAATCTACATTGACCAAAAACCAGCAATTCAGCATATAGTATATAGACTAGCATTTTTTTGTATTTTGAATTAAATAGAATTATTATAATGATAACTATTCCGTTGAATATATTTAATGTTTTTTTTTTTTTGTATTTTGAGAAACATAAATTCAAAACCGTAATTAAACTGAAACGACTTACATTCAAATACTTGTATCGTATATATTAAAGTGTTAAAAATAGAAAAGGAAAAGAAGGTGGTAAAAAGACGGCCTATCAAAGACAAGAAGATCAAAAGAGATTCGGAAGAGACGAGGCAAGTAAAGAGGTTTCTGTTCTGACGAGAGAAGGGAATGTCTGACCCATTTCCCCAAGTTTGACGAGAGTGAGCGCGTGGTGTTGTCCAACACTCACAAACAGACAAAGTAGTGGTTTGTCAGCATGTGGACCTGACTTCCCAGAGTCTTTAGTCTTCCTAATTACAAAATCCACGCGCTTCATCGGCTACTACACTTTGTCATGGCAATTTTAAATCAATAACCCCTTTTTATTAGGAGTAATCTTCATCTGTAGTTTTTTGTTTAAGTTTTATTTTATTTTGATTATTGAAATTTTAAAAAGAGTATTTTGATTACTTATATTTTCAAACATTTCTGTTTTAGTCATTGGACTGTTAGTCTCTGTTACTTGACTAACGGGTAGTTAACATAGCCCTTTAAAAAATTAAAAAATCCACGTGTGTAATCCACGTGTAATAGACGACAGACCCTTGTCTATATAACCCTATTTATTTCAATTAAAAACTCTAACTCAATTTATTTCCCTTTTCTTACTTTTTTCTGCAGAAATATTAAACTAAAGAAGAAGACAGAAAAATGAAAGCGAGCTTACCTATTTGTCGTTGTGGCCTCGAATCAAAGATTGTAATTTCTTGGACTGATGACAATTCTGGTAGGAAGTTTTCTGGTTATTAAAATTATGAGAGAGAGAGAGTCATTGCTGATTTTTTTGCTTGGTATGATGCTCCTTTGACACCACGTGCAAGAGTGGTCATTGTTGGATTGTTAAAGAAAGTGAAGAAAATAAAGAGGGCAAAAAGGATTGAGCGAATTTGTTAGTTATGCTTGCTTATTTTCTCAATGTCAATGGTGTGGGTTATAAAGTAATTGATTGGGTAAGGTTTATTTCTATAGAATTTGAAGGTTTGAGTTATGGGAATGATGTTGTTATTCCATGGATTATTTTGTGTTAAGTAATTTAATATGTAGGTTTTATTTCCATGGTTATGATTTTGTATGGTTTGTATGAAGTAACTTTTGGATTGTTCTGTGGAATGTTTTCGATGAAGTAATAAAGATGGTTTGGTCAAAAATTGGTGTTACTCAATTTTATGTTGTATTCAACTGAATAAATTTGGTATAAAATTGAGAGTAGAGTAAAATTATTGCATAAAAGAAATTGAACAATTTAAGTAAGTAAATGTAACTTTGCATAACTTGCTAGCTAATATAAAATAATCAGTTTTAAGCTGATAAACCTCTTATATCAGCTGCAAAATATGACATGAACTGCTAAACATCCTGTAACAGTTACAAAACAATGACCTAAACATGTTAAGTTTGTAAAATAAATCTATCCCAACTTAACTAACAAATATGACATCAATTGCTAAACCTCCTATAGCAGTTACAAAATGTGACACAAACATTTCACTTCACAAAAATCAAAATAAGTCTGTCCCAACTTCAGTCTCTAGTTGCTGACTGTGATTTCTGAGTTGGAGGGTTAGAGATAGTGGATTCTTGACTTGGCATTCATCTCACAGTTGTTGTTGGAGGAAGAGGTTGTTTTCTCCTTATTAGAATTTTTTTCCCTTCAAGGCACAAAAGGTTGTTGTGGCTGCTGAGGTGCTGATTTTGACAAGGTTGTTGAGGTTGTCTAGATTTTGGTCTCCTGAATATGGGTTTTCTTATAGGTTGATTTACACCCACTTCCCCTCTACAGGTCCTTCTATTGTGGCATTGTTTTTCACATTTTGTGCAGTTGCCTTGCTGCCTTCTTTTCCTTAGCTTAGGGTTACTGACTTCATCAGATTTCAATATTCTCTTCTTGGCTGGTCTTTCTGGTGGCCTCCTTATGATTGGTGACAATATAGGTTCTATGTCAGCTACCGAAGCCCACTGGTACAGAACTGTACACAAAATAATGAAGGGAATTTTTTTTAGTTGTCATTATTTGAGTGTAGGGTACAAGCTAGTTTAGATTATTATTTTTAATCGGTTTAATCATGTTCGAGTAAATAACTAGCTGTGTACTATTGTGATAGCATTCATTGACAAAATTTTCATGCTTTAAATTATTCAATCGAAAGACTAATGCTGCATGGGAACATGGGATCCCAGTGAAGTCCTATTTCCTGCATGAACATGATCTTTCCTCAAGGTTCAGAACATGTTGATGAGATGGGACAACTTCAACTTAATATCTATGTACACCAATATAGGTTAGCCAGAACATGAAACAGTACATGAAAAATGATGTATAATGACCAATTAAAAGCAGAATGAATGCATGCATGTAATGACCAATTCAAAACACAAAAAATCTGATTTAAAGCAGAATGTAACACAACAAATAAAAAGCAGATTTTAATATTATCAAAGACAGATTGTAACATTACCACACTTTGCAAAAAAAAAAAAAAACAGATTGTTAAAGCAAAGTTTGCAAAGCAAACCAAAGTCAACAATAAGTATTTGTTAAAGAAATATTCTACTGCAAAGCAAACTATATAGTTTTGATCAAAGTCTGCAAAGAAAAGTCAACTCAACCCGAAACAACCTTAAATCAATTAATTGAAACAATTTAATCAAAATAATCTCATAAAAATTTAATTTAATCAAACTGAAACGAGAACATTAAACATTTAACAGACTAAAATGTATATATTTTATCGTAAACCCTCAATAAAACCATGAACCCTTACTAAAACTCTAAACCCATTTTGCAATCGTTTTTAATTCAAAAAACGAATAAAAAGTGCAAAAATTACCATACCATGCACCACTTTTTTCTCTCCTAATTTTTGAAGTCGCCATCGAACCATTTTCCAAAACTTTACTAGAAATAAAAAGACACTGTTATGAGTGATAACCATTATTAAAAACAATTCAAAATATGAGATAAAATTTATTCCTTAGAGTACTTACCTTGTTTTTTTCAGAGATTATTTCTCTAAGCCCTAAAATCACTCAAAATCCACAGAAAAACGAAAGAGAAGAGAGTGACTTTTGGTCTTTCAATTTTTTTTAATTGTGTTAGAAACAACTTATCTCCTTTTTACCCCTAACCCAAATAATCGGATAATAAATATATTACACGTGGATTACACACATGGATTTTTTTTAATTTTTTAAAGAGCCATGTCAACTACCCATTAGTCACGTAACATAGACTATCAGTCCAGTGACCAAAATAGACACGTTTGGAAACGTAAGTGACTAGAATACTCTTTTTTAAATTTTGGAGACCAAAACAGAACAAAACCTAAAAAGGGACCACGGGTGAAGATTACTCTTTTATTATTTAATTAGAAGAATGACCCCATCAAGCATTATTTGGAAAAATGACCCTTAAATCGTCCACTTAGGGCGAACTCGCTTTTTATAGAACGCGAGTTTGAAACTCACTTTTTACAAAACGCGAGTTTCGTGTTGAATAAGTTGGTAAGAAACAAAAAAATAATTTATCGCGTTTTTTAACATAGAACTCACTTTCTATAGGACGCGAGTTCGAAACTCGCTTTTTGTAGGACACGAATTTGCCTTACGTGGACTGACAGGAGGTCATTTTTTCAAATAATATTGACAGGGATCATTCTTCTAATTAAATAATTAAAAAGGGTTATTGATTTAAAAATGCCCTTTGTCATGACTCTCTAATCTCTAATGTCTCATTGGCTACTATTACTGACACAAATTCTCTGAGGCTCCCTGCTTCGTTAAAAAAAAACGCAACACACAAAAACCAAATTAATTACTCCTTTTCTTAATTCAAAAAACTTGTCTCGTTGGGGAAATTTTTAAAAACAAGGTTAAAAAACGACGAATGAGTTACAACTAAAAATGTTATAAAAATATGTAATATTTTAGGTTTGTAAATGAAAATGTTATCAAAACTTATAACATTTTAGGTTGTCTGGATAGTATTTTAAGTTGCAATATAAAATGTTACCCGCACCCAACCTAAAATATTATAGATTTTAATAATATTTCCTGTTGCACTCGATCACGCCTTTTTCAACTGCCGCACAACAGTTCTACCCGTTTCCTTGGCTTCTTGTTTGTACAAAGCTGGACCAAATATTCAGCAATAACGGCTGATTAATCACATGAATATTTGAGAAAACCTAAAAGGAATGTTTCATGTTTTTTCAATTTGATTTTTAAATTTTTTTATCCGCATTAATCTCTAACCATAATAATAATAAATATCAAAATAATAACAATAGTATCTACAAGTTTTGTTTTCCGTCGGTATATACTACATATACCGACGACTTTTCTCCATTGATATAATCTACCGTCGGTATATGTACATTTGTTTGTAGTGGAGCAGGGTGATGTTGAAAGAAAGGAATCTGACAAAGTGTGTTGGGGTTTGCTTTTGCAAGAAGCGAGAACGTATAAAGCACATTCATTCAACACACTTGATATACTCACATAACAATGGAATCCAACTTTACAATAATTATTACTACGGAGTTCATTGTTTGAAATGAGAAACATAATTGCAAATGGATTAAATTCGAATATAATTTGTTGAATATCATCTCATGTATCAGTTCGATCAATTTTGTCTATCCAAATTCCTACATTTTGTGATTGGTTTTGGAGGATTTTGAATCCCTCTTAATAAATAGATTTCATATTTCTTGGTGAATATTATCCTAAGGAATCACTTTTTAGCTACCCAAAGTCAAATATTGAAATGAAAAAGTATATGTATAGAATCCAAAGTTATCACGAAAAGATTTAATCACCAAAGATGATGTTTTTCTGGTATAATCATTCGTATCTGATTTATTGATCGACTAATTTAAATTAAATATTATAAAAACTCATCATAGAGGACAATTCTTCTAACTCGATTTATTATATTCACAATATTAAAAAAATGGGGGAAAAGGGTATATTTTAATTCTACAAGTAAGCTTTTTATTGTTGCTCTCTTGGTTTCTAGGGCTTTGCCTTGACGAATCCGGATTGACCCGGGGCACACACATGGTTTTGTGTGTGAGTCTCCCAGAGGGGATTTTTTACATACACAAGGCCTTAAACTTGAGATCTGTTTAAGCGATACCAAGCTGCTTATCACTTAGCCAACTCCGTTGGTTTATAAAGTACATGTCCATTTTGTGGTACATGATCGGAATTTTTGGCTTTCCTTCCCAACAATGTCATCTCTAAAGTTCGAACTTTAATTTTCTTCTTGAGAAAGTAATGTGCCTTGCCATTGCACCAAATCTTTGATAGTAATATGCTTTTTTAATCTCTTAGGACAAAGTGGTTTGTCTTGTTCTTCGATGCATTTTTCTTGACCATATTAAAATATTTAAATGTTCATGAAATTAACATGTCATTGTACTTTATACGAGTCATGAGAAAAATCAAAAGAAGGTGTTGTCTTGTAGTGTGTGTTTGTTATAATTAGCTCTGAATATTTGCATGGAATTGCAAATGGAATCAGCTCCCAAATTGATTATGATTGTCGAGTTTGTTTGCTTATGTCTATTGGTTTTATTTTAATATTTTATAATTGTTCTACGAATATAGATTGATGGGAAAACCGAGATTTTTGTTTGATCCGTCGTTATCAAATTCAAAAGTTTGGGTGTGAACATTTCAATTTGCCTCTCCAGTCTTAGCCTGATTTTGGAAATAAAAGTTTACGGATCTATTTGAAATTTCAAAATAAAATAGGAGATCTTATTAAAATTTTGAGGAACCTATTTAATAGTATTAGAAAATTTTAAAATTCAATGAGAATTTCTAAATTTTTTAGGGTTTTAATTAATTTTTTAAAATTTTGAGGAATTATGTAAAATTTATGAACCAAGGCTGTAACCCCCTTAACTCGGTCTAGCCGAAGCCGAGCTAAAAGAGTCACATTAGGTTTGCCGAAGCAAACTCGAACTAATAACCTAAACTGGGTCCATTTTTTTCTTTTTATCTTGTCTAAATGCATCGATTTAAATCCTAAGGTGAACACGCAGCAGCGGATACGTTAACATTACGATCAGATTCCAAAACAGGGTTCAATTGCTCAAACATGCACTTCGGGGACCAAAACATAAATTTCAAAAATCACAAGGACTTAAGTAAAATCCAAGTTACCAATCCTTCATCAATCCAATTTCATGTTCACATGTCAAATTCCAACTTAAAACAATCATCCGAATTCATATAATTGCACACATAACATTCAGGGACTAAAATGCACAATTTCAAGCTTCAACAGACAGGAACCTAAAGAAAAACACTGTGTACCAATACGAACATAACTATATTGATACGGTTTAACTAACATAATGGCTCTACATACCGATACTGGTAACCCCGTATCGATACGATGTGTCGATAAACCCGTACCGATACGGTTCTACCCCGTACCGATCCCTTAAGGATTATTTTAAAAAACCAGATTCCAATAGCTAAAGAGTGTACCGGTACAAGAGCCTGTGTACCAAAACTAGTGTATAATTCCTAAGCATATTGATACGATGGCTAGGTGTACCGATACCTTTTGTAAATTTCTGCTGCTCTAAGCCTTCCCAGACCCCGCGTACCGAAATCAAAGGACTCGTACTGGTACGCGAAGGCCTGTAATGACCTCTAGGTCCAACATATGACACTTTGGTTCATTCTAAACACTACCAACCTTACATAAACATCATAAATCATCAAAGGCATAGTTGACGGAATCATACAAGCATTTAAAACAACTCAATTAAGCCTAGCTCAAATATCCACAACATCTATAGGCATGCTTCCTATTCAACGTTCAAAACATAGTTCTAAACCATTCACAAGCATATTAAGCCTCATTCAATTCCAAAACAACATTTAAAACTTGCACAAACAGAGAGTTTAGCAAAACAACCCTTCCAAACAATAATGAACCACATTGCCTTTATTACTACGAGTCTAAAACGAAACCATACTTTCGAAGATCAAATCCTTGGATTCCTCCTTGCATTCTCGCTGCCTCCAACCCTTTAATTCTCTGCATTGATGGAAAAAGAGAGCGTAAGCATACTAGGCTTAGTGAGGAATGACCTAAAAACAAACCACCATCAATGCATTTAAAACCGTTTAACAATCCACTTCAGAAACCACTTTAGAAACATCTTTCAAAGCATCATCAACATCATCATGTCTTACAAAAAATGCACTTAACGTTTCCAAAACATGCATATTAAGATATATGCAACATGTATCATGGATTAACAAAAAAATTCCATTTGCTACACTCAATTTAAGCTTTCCTATGCATAACTACCAAATGCAAGGCTTAAAGAGCAAAACATGTATAAACCAAGTTTCACTTTACAAAATATTACATCAGATACACAGATTCAACAAGTGTCCTCTCAACACTTCATGCAATCTTAACTGGAATTCAAGGTACAAACACAACCGGGTACAACCATAACCCAATCGTCGGTTAGATGCATAGTCCATTAAAGGGAGCTTTCGGTACCATATAACCCCTCAACCGTTAAGGTACTTGGATGGAGTTTTCGGTACACATAAACCCCTCAACATCCAAGACGGCTTCTTATAGTGCACTATCAATCCTATGGTTGGCCAACTATATCCGATAACATTTTAAACCACATCACTTGCCAATATAATTCATTTTAACCATGTACCTCACTGATTTTATATGCATCAACAAAACATTTACAATGCATCATCATGCATTAACAAGTATATCACAATACTTCATGAACCATTTTTCAAATACATTCATCATCATTATATGATCAAAAATGGTATAAAACATACTTTAAACCATGCATAAATAGTAGGTACCATGGAATTCAAAAACAAGTGCATAAAATCAATTTCGCCAACCGAAAATGAGAGAGAATTCCTTTCATACTTATTTCCAAGTTTAAATCAGCATTTCAAGCTTAATTTAAACTCCCAAAACAACCTTTAAACTAATTCAAAGCTGAATTTCATGTTCTCATTCACCGACTACGCAAAACTTTGATCTCTGATGTGAATCCAAGCCTCCAAGGCTTCCGAAACCTCACCTCAAGCTTGAGGATCAACCTACCCTATTTTAACCACACAACAACAGAGGATTCAATGCATCAAAATGCATTCAACAACCCAGCAACATCAATTCACATAGATCCTCATAAAACTCTAACCAATTTCCTTCCACAACAACCGAAAACAACATCAAACACCTTCCAAACTTAACCTAGCCAAAACCTAAAGGTCTAATCCAACAATTATCATCAATTAACATCCAAAAACACATTTACATCATCCTTATACCTTGAACATTCATTAAACACCACAACTCCTCAAGAACTCATAACTCTATCCAGTTTCGGGATTCCAATGTTAAAACTAACTTATTAACATTATAAATCATCCAAATCATGTTCTAATCCAATCAAGAACGTAGAAAAACAGATCCAATATGAAAATCAATCAATCTCATCAATTAAACCTTGATTTAACCAATTTCACATAATTAAATCATTAAAACTCATTAGAAAACATTTATAAAGGATCAATAACTTGGGAATTTCAGTAAAGAACCATTCATTAGATGAGAAGAATGAAGCTCACCTCTAATGCTGACTTTTCCCTTTAATTGGATTTATTTACATGAGAAAACAAGATTAAAACAATAAGGTTTTGATAGGAAATCACAGGAAACTCATTCGAAATCAAGAGATTGAAGAAATCAAGAAGTTACCTGAGGATTTTGAAGAAGAAAAGTATGTTTGGCTGGAGAGAATTTGAGAGAAAATCTTTTAGAGAAAGTTAGTTACGTAAAGTTTGTTATGAAAGTTAATTATGAAATTAATTCTCCAAGCCTATTTATACCCTCTTAAAAACCTTTTTAAAATATCCAATTAAGAAGAAAAATCTGATATTAGACTTTGGCCAAATAACTCCTTAAAGTTTCTAAGTTTTGACTCTTTTACAAAATAGTCACTAAAAATAGTTTTTCATTCTTTATATTTTGGTCACTAGCCAAAATGTCAAATTTTAAAATTCCATTTTCCAAAATTGATTTCACCAAAAGCATCTACATATTAAATAATAATTTTAGGATATTTTCCATATTTTTTTCCTCACACAAAAATATTTATTTTAATTTAATCCCAAAATCGAATCAAATCCTCTTATCTGGTCCATCAGACCATCTAATCAACCTTGAAAACACCTAGGCCCAAGACCGGGGTGTTACAACTCACCCCCACTTAAGAAATTTCATCCTCAAAATTTATCTGATGGAAACAGATGTGGAAACTGTTCTTTCATATCTGACTTAGGCCTCCTCAACACCGCGATGTCGCCACAACACCTTAACAAGCTCAATCATCCCGCCAAGAAGAACTTTACTATTGGATTCAAGGATCTCCACCGGTTCCTCATCATAGGATAAATCTGGTAGCAACTCAATATCCTCCACTAGCATCACATGCGACAGATCCGAACGATACCTCCGCAACATGGATACATGAAACACATCATGAATATTTTCCAACTCAGGAGGCAAGCTCAATCAGTAAACCACAAGACCTAAGCGTTCCAGCATCCCATACGGTCCAATATGCCTCGGACTTAACTTTCCTTTACTTCCAAAGCGCAACACCTTCTTCCAAGGTGAAACCTTCAAGAAAGCCTTTTCACCAACCGCGTACTCAATTTGCATACAGTTCAAATCCGCGTAGGATTTCTACTTATCTGAGGTTGCTTTCAAATGATCACAAATAAGCTTCACCCTCTCATTCGTATATTTCAACACATCATGCATAGAAACATACTTTTCTACTACCTCGGCCCAACACAAAGGCGTATGGCACTTTCTACAATACAAGGCCTCATACGGTGCCATTTTTACACTTGCCTAGTAACTATTATTGTATGCAAATTCTACCAAAGGCAATTGTCTTTCCCAAGTTCCTTGGAACTCAATGATACAACACCTCAACATATCCTCCAAGATCTGAATCACCCGCTTAGACTGATCATCCGTCTGAGGATGATACGAAGTACTGAAATTCAAGCAAGTACCCAAAGCTCGGTGCAAACAATCCTAAAACCTTGATGCAAATCGCGGATCCCTATCCAAAACAATCGACTTGGGCACCCCGTGCAACCTCACAATTTTAGCAATATGAAGATCTGCCAACCTATCTAGGGTAGCTGTATGCACTGGCAGAAAATGTGCACACTTCGTAAACTGATCAACAATCACCCAAATGGAATCCATTTTAGTCAGTGTCAAAGGTAACCCTAACACAAAATCCATGGTGATCATCTCTCATTTCCACTCCGGAATCCCCAACAATTGCAACAACCCAGAAGAAAACTGATGCTCAGCCTTCATACGCTGACACACCATACACCTAGCAACAAAATCAGCCACATCCTTTTCAAACCTACCCAATAGTACTCTTTCTTTAGATCTCGATACATCTTGGTACTACCGAGATGCATAGTAAAATGACTAGCATAAGCCTCGAACAAAATAGTTAGCCTCAACATATCATCACTAGGCACCACTACCCGATCTTTGAAACATAACACCTTATCATCATTAAAGTGAAAATTCGTAGGATTTCCATCCATGATATTTTTAACATACGGAACCAACACCTTATCATACGGTTGCTTTTCCTTAATCAACTGCGACAAAGATGGCTTCACTTGCAATTCGGCTAACAATCCCCTATCACGCGTCACACTCAACCTCGTAAACATGGTCCTCAACTCAACATCTGCTTTTCTACTCAAAGCATCAGCCACAACATTCGCCTTGCCCGGATGATATTCGATTGTCAAATCATAATCCTTGAGCAACTCCAACCATCTACGTTGCATAAGGTTTAACTCTTTTTGTGACAAAAAATACTTCAAACTCTTATGATCCGTATGCACAATACACTTTTCATCATACAAATAATGCTTCTAAATCTTCAACACAAGCACCACCACGACATGTAACCCCCTCGACCCGGCTTAGATGCCCGACCGAACTGAGCGAGCTACATTAGGTTTGCCAAAACAAACCATTGGAAGATTACAAAAAATAGTCTATGTTTTTTTTTCTTTTATCTTGTCTAGATGCATATTATTAGTCCTAATGTTCATGCTTGCAGCAGATGAAGTTACAAAAAAATGGACCATGAAACGATAACCGATTTCAATCGATACGACTTAGGGAGCAAAATGTAAAACTGGTAAATTACAAGGCCATTGGTGAATTTAGTGTTACCAATCCTCATTTAGTCATGTTACATGCTTGCATATCAATTCTCAGATCATTCCAGCCATTCATACATACCCAATTAACAACACAAGAATCAGGGACTAAAATGAATAACTCTGAAACCTGCCAAACAGCCAAATAACTAACTTACCTACCAACCGTATCGATACACGAACAGGTGTTTCGTTACGTCTAGACAATTTTTAAAACTTAGATTCCAGTAGCTCAAAACCGTACCGGAACACCCTCCCGCGTATTGAAACGCTAAGCCTGAAATAGCTTATCTGTATCGAAACACCTCACCGCATATCGAAACGCTTTGCCTAAAAAGACTTACCCGTACTGAAACACTTCCTCGCTTACTGAAACGCTATGTCTGAAATGGCCTAGCCATATCGGTACGAGGGGTCGCGTTCCGATACGTCTGGACTTGAAACACCCATTTTTGCTGGTTTAACATACATTTATAGATTCCAAACCACTTAATCATGCTTCTAACACTCATACAACTTAACCAAAGATTGATCCTAACTTTAATATCTCAGAATCGCCTTTAACTCATAGCAAACATGTAACACCCTAATCAGTATTCTATAACATATACCAATTAGAGTATCACATAAATTATTATTTTTTTATCGTGTAAAATCATTTACCAAATTTTTATCCTATCGAATTAAGTCCAATTTCAGGCAGCAACTTAATAATTCTTAAAAATCTACCCGATTGCTTAATTTATCTCTATTTGGTTATTACCCAATTTTAATTATAATATGATTACTCTTCATATACTATAAACATAAACTAGTCTATATATTATTACAAACCATATATAAACTAGTATGTAACCGACAAATTTTAACATATACATGCCATCTAGAAACATCAAAATACATTAAATGATGTTATTACTGATACCGTTAATATACTCCGGATAGTAGGATATCCGCTCCTTACTCTGATTTCTATCTTTTACCTATGCGTGAAAACCATCACACGATAAGTATGTACTTAGTGAGGCAACAATAATATTCAGTGCAAATAACATAACAATAACTAATAATATATAACCGTTTCCATGCGTTTAAAATACTAGATATCACTCACCATCATGTTAATCATACACCAATATAATATAAACCAAATATACATTTTCTTACCAATATACTTGCCATAAATTTAAGAGCGTATAAACTCGTTTACTCGTTTATCAAATATTTACCGATTTTATAACCCGATTTTATAGCTCAAATATAGACCTATAAGGACACTAGATACATGAGTCAAATATGCACCGAAGTGCTAATTCCTGCACATTTATAAGGTTGTGCTAACCATACACTAAGTGACCTTTAGGCACACTATAGTGCTATCCCGAATACCCGATTATGCAGCGTGCTGCTGGACTCTATGGCATGCCAACTATATCCTGTCCCTCAATTGACTTATTTGGGCATAATTTCCATATTTATTCCATCCATGACAATATATATCAATATAATTTAACCTTGGGCAGTTCATTCCCGAAATAACATTCATAGCATACCATCGTTAATAACTAGTGATCAATGCATTAGTTTTCAACCTTTGACATATTTAAAATATGTCAAATATATGATCAATGACATAAATATCATACCAATATATAAACCAGGTAGACTCGTCGCAAGTCCTACCAGTGATGTATAAAACATCCATGTATCATGTTATGTATGCATTGCACTCACCTGATTCCTCACTAGAAATCTTATTGTCGATTTAACCTTATTCCCGAACTTTTTCCTTGTCCTTAGATTTGCTCGTAGTCTGATCTTGATCACGGTCACGATCTATAAATCATAGTTTACCGAATACATACATTTCAAAGCGTATGTTAGTATCTATCTAACATAAGCACATATTAGAAATAAAATTCCTAAAAATAACCATAAAGTGAATTCTTTTAGAATTCACCTCAACTTTCCAAATTATTCAAAATGGTCAATTGCCATTAAAATTTAAATTCAATCATTAAACGACATATCCAAGTTTTCCAAAATACTTTCAAGCTTAATACATAGCTTTTTAACCAATTTCCACTTCAATCCCATATTTTCCTTAATTTGCCATTTGATCCTCAATACTTTGAAAACTTCCAAAATGATCCAATTAAATCTCCTAACATCAATTTTCAACATAATACCTCAACTTTTCAACATTTTTACCTTAATCCTTAAATTTCCTAAAATATCCGAAAAGCTCCCTAGAACTTAACAAAGTTCAAAATTGGTCCAAATAACATTCTAAGCCTTATAACATCATTCTCACATGATTTCTAGCCTTAGGGAAATTTTCCAAATTTTTCCCTAATTTTCTTCCAATATGTCGAATTTGAAGGGTCACCCTAAACAAATTTTCTAACTTGATTCAGGCATGAATTCAACTTCTAAACCTTATTTCTAAGCTTCTATAATTATTTCCATATCAAAATCAATCCAAATTCAACTTCCTATCAAAACCCTAACTTTAAACAAATTTGGATTTAGTTACTTCCAAGTAGTCTCAATCATAAAATAAGCTTGGATATGATTCTACAACAACAACTACATCAAAATCTCATCTTAAAACATCATATATAAATATCCCCTTCATCCAACCAAAACACAAAACTAAGGTTTCAAGCAAGGAAAGCATGAACAAATGGTACCAAGAGATAGATAATTTCTTAGAGATCAATTTCATGTTTCATGCTTTCATCAAAATTCCAACTAAATAAGCTTGAAAATCAAGAAGAAAATTTTTTCTTCCTTACCTTGGAGGTTTCGAACAAGAGGAAAGATGGTGGAGAAAATCTTGAATTTTCTTTTGTTTCCAATTTAGCCATTTGTTTTTAATATATAATGACCTTTTTACCCTTGAAATCCAACGTTCCACAACTTGCCATATGTCTACCTACCAATCCAAGGGTCAAAAATAATCCAAGTAGTTAGTGATTACCAACTTTGCCCTTGGAATTTCCCAAATTTACCATCTTGCCATTTTTCATCCAACGGCTCATATTTAACATAGAAAACTTACTTTAATCCAATGGTCCTTGTTAAATCCTACCATTTTAAGACATGGAAATGAAATTTTTAACCTTGCCTTATCATCTTTTAAAATATCTTGAATATTCGATTTGATCCAATTATTCTAATATTTTTCCAAAATTTATCGCTTTATAGCCAAAAATACAAACTCCGTACGAAAAATTTGGGTAACACAAAAATGCCATTCTTGGGGGTGAAATATTCATTTACGGGACTAAAATACATAACTTTTGAAAATTACATTTTAGGCCCTGAACTTTTCCAAAGTTTATACTTTAACCACCAAACTTTCAAAATTTTCATTTTGGTCACTAACCAAAAATTTGGGATATTAAAATTCTCCCCCTTAAGAAAATTCGTCCTCAAATTTTCCTTACTTACTTAGTTCAAAAAGGTATGGATACTGCTTTTCCATTATTTCTTTTGTCTCCCAAGTAGCTTCCTCCACTTTGTGATTTCTCCACAAGACTTTAACTAGAGGAATCTTTTTGCTTCTTAATTGTTTTTCTCCTTGAGCTAAAATTCTTACAGGTTCTTCATCACAGATCAAATCCGATTGAATCTCGATCTCTTCTGGTGTAATAACATGTGAAGGATCCGATCGATATCTCTAAAGCATGGATACATGAAATACATGATGAACCTTACTCAACTCCGGTGGTAAAGCTAATTGATACGCCACTGGACCAACCTTCTTTAAGATTTCATAAAGGCCAATATATGTTGGACTAAGCTTTCCCTTACGTCCAAAGCGTAATATCTTTTTCCAGGGTGAAACCTTTAAGAATACTTTATCTCCAACCTCGAACTCAATATCCTTTCTTTTAAGATCTGAATACGACTTTTGTCTGTCAGAGGCAACCTTGAGATTATCTTGAATTATCTTTACTTTATTCTTTGTCTCTTGAACAAGATCTGGTCCGATGATTTTTCTATCCTCCAACTCGAACCAATTCAATGGTGTTCGACATTTTCTTCCATATAATACCTCATAAGGTGCCATCTTAATACTTGATTGATAACTGTTGTTATATGCAAACTCAACTAATGGAAGATATTTTTCCCATGAACCTTAATTATGCATGCTCTTAGCATATCTTCAAGTATCTGGATAATTCTTTCTGATTGTCCATCTGTTTGAGGATAGAAAGCAGTGCTGAAGTATAGTCGAGTTCCCAATGCTTCATGTAATGCACTCCAAAACCTCGAAGTAAACCTTGGATCTCTATCAGAAATGATAGACATAGGAACTCCATGCAATCTAACAATTTCCTTAATATATAACTCCACCAACTTGTTCAATGAGTAGTATGTTCGAACTGGTATGAAATGTGCCGTCTTCGTCAATCGGTCCACAATCACCCAAATCGAATATTTCTTACATGGCATTAATGGTAAACATGTTACAAAATCCATTGTAACTTTTCCTATTTCTATTGTGGAATTGAGATCTGTTGGAGCAAACCTGATGGAACTTGATTTTCTGCCTTTACTTGTTGACATGTTAAACATTTAGCAACGAACTCAGAGATAGCTCGTTTCATGCCAGGCCACCAAAATCGACTCTTTACATCTTGATACATTTTGTTGCCTCTTGGATGCATAGTTAAAGGACTGAAATGTGCTTTCGAAAGTATCTCCCTCTTTACATCCTCATCTTCAGGAATGTACACACGTCCCTTGTAGTATTGACATCCATTTGATTTTATTTCAAAATCTTTAGATTCACCTTGTTCCACTTGCTTCTTATTTTCCAAGCATTCCTTATCATTTGCTTGCAACTCTTTAATCCTTTCTATCAAAGTAGGCTTAATTTGAAACTCAACCATTATTGCACCATTTTCCTATAACCTTAGCTGAGCATTCAACATTCTTAAGGCAGAAAATGTCTTCCAGCTAAGTGCATCTGCTACCACATTAGCCTTCCCCGGATGGTAATCAATGATTACATCATAGTCCTTGATCAATTCTATCCATCTTGTTTGCCTCAAGTTAAGCTCCTTTTGAGACAACAAATATTTCAAACTTTTATGATCCGTGAAGATGTAGCACTTTTCACCATATAAGTAGTGACGCCAAATCTTCAAAGCGGGCACCACTGCAACCATTTCTAAATCATGAGTAGGATAATTCCTCTCATGAGTTTTGAGTTGTCGAGAAGCATATGCTATCACCTTGCCTTCTTGCATCAATACACACCCCAAACCATTATGGGATGCATCACTATATATAGCGAAAATCTTTCCGGATTCTAGTTGTACCAAAACAGGAGCTTCTGTTAATATCTTCTTCAATTTGCCGAAGCTTTCCTAACATTTAACTGTCCAAATAATTGGCACATATTTCCTTAATAACTTAGTTACTGGAACGTCGATCATTGAAAAGTCTTTCACGAACGGCCGATAATAACCAGCTAATCCCAAGAAACTTCTCACTTCAGAGACACTTTGCGAAACTTTCCATTCGAGTATTTCCGGAACCTTCTTAGGATCAACTCAAATTCCTTCCTCAAAAACTATATGTCCAAGAAAAGCTACTTTAGATAGACAAAATTCACACTTTGACAGCTTTGCATATAACTTCTTTTCTCTGAAGATCTGAAGTACTACTCAAAGATGAGTATCATGATCTTCTTTGGTTATTGAATAAACCAATATATCATCTATGAATACCACCACAAACTGATCCAAATATGGTTGGAATATCCGATTCATCAAATCCATGAAAGCTGCCGGTGCATTTGTAAGTCCAAAAGGCATTACTACAAACTCATAATGCCCATATCTAGTTCTGAAAGTTGTCTTCGGTATATCTGCTTCCTTGATCTTCAATTGATGATACCCCGATCGAAGATCAAATTTAGAAAACACCGTTGCTCCTTTAATTTGATCAAAGAGGTCATCAATCCTTGGTAAAGGATATTTATTCTTCACCGTGACTTTATTAAGTTGACGGTAATCCACACACAACCTCATTCATCCGTCTTTCTTTTTCATAAATAAGACTGGAGCTCTCTACGGTGATATACTTGGTCGTATAAAACCTTTATTTAATAATTCTTGTAATTGAGCCTTCAGCTCTTTGAGTTCTGTATGAGCCATTGTATAAGGTTCTATTGATATTGGTGATGTTCTAGGAAGCACATCAATACCAAATTCCACCTCTCGATCCTGAGGTAATCCTGGTAATTCATTCAAAAAAAATCTAGAAATTCCCGCACCGTGGGTATATTTTCCAAATCTTTATCTCTGGAGCATTTATCACATGAGCTAAATAAGCTTCATACTCACATGATAATAACTTTCCAGCAGCTACAGCTGCAATCTCATGGCTCAAATAATTCTACCTTTCTCCTTCAAATACTATTTCTAAACCATCTGGTCCTTTTAAGACTACCCTTTTTAATCGGCATTCAACCATAGCGTCATATGCCGATAACCAATCCATTCCAAGAATAACTTCAAACTCTTGGAAAGCTAATTCCATAAGATTGGATGGAGACTCTCTTCCTTGGATCCTTATAAGACACTTTTTGCATATTCGAACTACTTTGGCGATTTGTCCTAGAGGATTAATAGCAACTACCTCACTCAAAATTGGTTCTACTAGTATATTTTTTCAAGTATTACTTTAGAACTAATATATGAATGGGTAGAACCCGGATCAACTAATGCAAAAATAGATCTGCCAAAGAGTTCGATCATACCTGCTACAATCTCCGAATCATCACGATCATGAGCAGTCTTGATATTGTATACTCGACCAGAAATGGTTGTGGATACTCTTAGTTTGCCGCCTTTATTTTCTCTGTTTTTCTGAGGCGCTGTAACTGACCAATCAGAATGAAGGTCTGGACACTTCCTTTTGAAATGACCGGCTTGTCCACAATAATAACAGTCTCCACCAGCGAACCAACACCAACCAGAATGCCTTTTTCCACAATGTTCACATTCTGGAAGAGGACGAAATCTGGAACCCTGAGTACCCGCAGTAGCAGTCTAAGTTTGTTTAAATTTCCCTCATAAAAATCCCTTTTTAGTAGAAGAAGCTGATGATGCTTGGCTTTGCCGTAGAAAACCTTTACTGCGTTTGAATAACGACGCAGCAAAAGAACTTCCTGATCTTTTTCCTGACTGAACCTATTTCCCACTTTTTCCTCAAGGTTCACTTTCTTTATAGCTTTTTCTCGATTCGCTGCTTCTTGAAAAGTGGTGAAGTTGCAGGAAACCAATACCCTTTTATACTGAGAATCCAACCAGCTATGAATTTATCGATCCTGGATTTTTTAGTTGGAAGGAACTCTTCTACAAATCGGCTCGTCTATTGAATTAACATTCATATTCATAGACTGTCCTATCCGATTGCTTCAAATCCAGGAACTACCGCCTCATTTATTCAATGAACATGTCCCCAATATACTTTTCTTGGAATTCTTTCAAAAAGAATTTCCATGTAATCTGTTCTGGAGGAACTCGTGCAATGACTACATTCCACCACACACTCGCTTGCTTCATTAGAATGGGCACTTCTCATTCCAATTTTCCTTGATCATCACAAGGAATTCTACTCAACATGATCTTAATATCATTCAACCAATAATCTGCAGCCATAGGGCCAACATCAATGTCACCTTTAAATTCTGGTGCTTTCATTTTCCTTACTTCCTTTGGAACTGATACTGATGCTCTTCGATTTATAATAGCATCCAACATTTGAAGAAATAAGCCTTGGTCTTGAACATGCATATTTCTTTGTTCCTGAGCGACTGGCTCTACATTCTGCTGCCCATGAGGTGGATTCTGATTCACCTCATTACATTCACTCTGAGCAGGCATATCTTGCTCAAATGCCTGACGAGATTCCCGATGATCAGACATTTGTTAATGTCATAATCATCCCTTATAAGTAAGGAGTAACAACATTAATTACTAGGCATCCAATTATATTCATACAAATATTAGTAATCTTGACATTCTAGTGGCATGTATATAATTCCGACTATCTATATACCTGATTTATGCCCAGAACCGGCTAAACCTGCAGCTCTGATACCAATAAATGTAACACACTAATCAGTATTCTATAACATATACCAATTAGAGTATCACATAAATTATTATTTTTATCACGTAAAATCATTTACCGAATTTTTATCCTATCGAATTAAGTCCGATTTCAGACAACAACTTAACAATTCTTATCTATAAAGTATATAGAATATAACTGTCTATATGATTAACTCTTCATCTGCTATAATTGTCTATATGATTACTCTTTATCTACTAACACATAAATCTACCCGATTGCTTAATTTATCTCTATTTGTTTATTACCCGATTTTAATTATAATATGATTACTCTTCATCTACTATAAACATAAACTAGTCTATATATTATTACAAACCATATATAAACTAGTATGTAACCGGCAAATTTTAACATATACATGCCATCTAGAAACATCAAAGGATATTATTAATGATACCGTTAATATACTCCAGATAGTAGGATACCCGCTCCTTACTCTGATTTCTGTCTTTTACCTACGCGTGAAAACCATCACACGCTAAGTATGTACTTAGTGAGGCAACAATAATATTCAGTGCAAATAACATAACAATAACTAATAATATATAATCGTTTCCATGCATTTAAATCACTAGATATGACTCCCCATCATGTTAATCATACATCAATATGATATAAACCAAATATACATTTTCTTACCAATATACTTCCCATAAATTTAAGAGCGTATAAACTCTTTAACCCATTTATCAAATATTTACCGATTTTATAACCCGATTTCATAGCCCGATTTCATTGTCCAAATATAGACCTATGAGGACACTGGATACACGAGTCAAATATGCACCAAAACGCTAATTCCCGCACAGTTATAAGGCTGTGCTAACCATATACTAAGTGACCTTTAGGAACACTATAGTGTTATCCCGAATACCCGATTATGCAGCGTGCTACTGGACTCTATGGCATGCCAACTATATCCTGTCCCTCAATTGACTTATTTGGGCATAATTTTCGTATTTATTCAATCAATGGCAATGTATATCAATATAACTTGACCTTGGGTAGTTCATACCCAAAATAACATTCATAGCATACCATCATTAATAACTAGTGATTAATGCATTTGTTTTCAACCTTTGACATATTTAAAATATGTCAAATATATGATCAATGACATAAATATCATGTCAATATATAAACCAGGTAGACTCATCGCAAGTCCTACCAGTGATGTATAAAACATCTATGTATCATGTTATATATGCATTGCACTCACCTGATGCCTCACTAGAAATCTTACTGTCGATTTAACCTTATTCCTTAACTTTTTCCTTGTCTTTAGATTTGCTCGTAGTACGATCTTGATCACGGTCACGACCTATAAATCATCATTTACCGAATACATACATTTCAAAGCGTATGTTAGTATCTATCTAACATAAGCACATATTAGAAATAAAATTCCTCAAAATAACCATAAAGTGAATTCTTTTAGAATTCACCTCAACTTTCCAAATTATTCAAAATGGTTCCTTTCCACTAAACTTTAAATTCAATCATTAAACAACATATCCAAGTATTCCAAAATACTTTCAAGCTTAATACATAGTTTTCTAACCAATTTCCATTTTAATCCCATATTTTCCTTAATTTTCCATTTGATCCTCAACACTTTGAAAACTTCCAAAATGATCCAATTAAATCTTCTAACATCAATTTTTAGCATAATACCTCAACTTTCAACATTTTTACCTTAATCCTTAAATTTCCCAAAATATGCGAAAAGGTCCCTAGAACTTAACAAATTTCCAAATTGGTCCAAATAACATTCTAAGCCTTATAACATCATTCTCACATGATTTCTAGCCTTAGGGAAATATTCCAAATCAAACACGCATAACGACCATATGCAATGCATTTATAAATCACATGCTTAAATACCAAAGCATCAAGTTCTCTCATGCTTAAATCCCAAAGGATTAAAACATATCACCATGCTTAAATCCCAAAGCATTAAAACATAAGTTCAACACATAAACTTTCATATATTGGAAATTATAGTGACCCCGAATAGTCGACCAGTATCCTTGATTAGCCGACCACTAATCATTGGTTAACCGACCGTTAACCTTACACATCGGATACACGAATCTTCCTTAATGACCGACCGGTATCAAGACCCATACCATGCCGACCGCATGATATGACAACCTTGCCAACCGCAAGATTAACATCAACAAGGTCAACCCTAGTGATAATATCATAGTCCGAGCAGCCAACTGCTATACCTCAAGGACCTTTACCTATGATCGATTTTAAACATATTATATTGCACTTCATCCTATGGCATGCCAACTATATCCGAATGTTTCCTCATCGTGTCACAAAGCCAATATATCATTTACCAACCATTTACTCACTGTTTTACAATGCATTACACAAAATCACCACATAAGCAAGATACCCCATTCCCGACCGAAATGAAAACCAATACTCACTAGCATTTCATATACTTTTAAACCACTACATATGTACCCAAAATCATGCATTTACAGTAAGTAAAACAAACCATGTTTACGATAAAAACATGAATTACACATGCTCATATCTGAACTGATATTAAAGAGCAAAAGAGGGAAACTTACTTCTGAGCTTAGGTAATGTAGCGATATCCCCTTTCTGCGTTCGCTAAAAAGTGAGGTTTTAAAGTGTTTAGGGGTATTTTGGGTATTTAAAAATGTCTTCCGTGGGGTTTTAGAAAAACCGTGTTTTATTTAAAATGGAGTCGCCACCGGCCACTTAGGTAGGCCGGACACTGTAAAACCAGAGATTTTAAAAAATATTGGGTTCGGGAGTCGGTTACGGATGGGGAAGGATTAGCACCGCCACACCGCCCAAAATTGGTACTTTAATAATTACCGCTTTATTAATATTAGATTTCCCAGATTAAAGTGACGATTAAATTAAAATTCGATTATAATTGTGAGTAGATTTTAAAGGCCCCGTTATTCGAGAGTAAACCGCTAAACCACCATCATTGCGTTTGATACTGGCCACGTTCACGCTCGAATAAAAGCGCATCGTATTGACAAAATATATTCCATTATGCAAACTTAGGGAAATAAATTAAAACATACATCCATATTGACATGATAAGGAAAATACGAACATTACAATATTAAACAAAAATAATAATAAAACACATGAATAAAAACATATCATGATAAATAAACAAAGTATAAACACGAACAAAAAACATGCTTTCAAGACTAAACTAATTAATTCTAATATGCTTAAACATATTAAAACACAAATATGATATATACATGACATGCATGAAATGCAATGCTAAACTAACATAACAACATGCTAACATAAAAAACTAATACTTGACTTTTATCATATAACATAATTTACGCCTACAACTTAACATGACATTTAAATGCGATAAATAACACCACACTAACATATAACCTAAAAACAAGACGAACATAAAATCCAAAGAAAAATACAAAAACATACCAAATACAAAGAAACTAAGACAGAAACCAAACGTACAAGATATGAAAAAAACGAACAAAGATAGAAAAGCATGATATCATAAACTAAATCATGAAAAAAAAAATATAAAAACAAATGAGTAATGCAAACCTACTAAGAAACCATACATAGAATAAATCATGAGGAATAAAAATAAATATGCTAGGACATATGTATAACATGAATAAACAAACTACACGACGTATTAATAAGATTATGCACCTAAAAAAGATGAATGGACATGGTACAATGAGATAACCAAAATACATATGACACCTATATATGAAAACATCACGAATCATTCTAATGCAAAAACATTAAAAAAAGCTATATATAGAAAAAAACATAATACATGCCAAACATATTACCCTGGACTAACATGTGACCTATGATACGAAATGATCACAAAACTAATGTAAACCTATAAACATAATACCAACTAAACTAAAACATGACATATAAGACAAACATGTACACTATAAGAACAAATAAAATATCACAAACATAATGTAACATGGATTAATACATACGTTAAAAACCTAAATAAACATATATATAAAACATATTCATACAAAAAAAGGTGAGCATGCTGAAAAACATATATAGAGGATTGAAATGAAATAAAAAAGAAATAGCAAACATAAATTAAAAACACGATTTAGGGACCTATTTAAAAGCTGAAATAAACTTGCAGGGACCAGATGTGTAATAAAACAAAGGGGCAAACCCAAAATGTAAGTACCCAAAACGCGGAACAACTAGGGTAGTAATTTTACCGTTTGAACACTGATTTGGTTTGATTTGGGGGTTAAATTGAAAGAACTTAAAAAGAGGGAAGGACTATTTGTGCGAATATCCCATGCGGCGAGCCAAAAACGAACGAAGTGAAAACGCGGAGGGATAGGTGACATGATTATACCATTTAAAAAAATTTAAAGGCTCTATAAAACACATCCAATAGCTAGACTTCGAACCTTTTATCATTTTTTAAAACTAGATAATGTAACCCCAAATCCTCTGCCTTTTGAAAACTGAAACCCTTGGATAAGCAAACAAAACCCAGAAACTGGCCTATCCCTGCTGTATCAGCTACCGTTCGACACTTCTGGCCGTCGCTCACCGACGACGGCAAACCTAAAAAAAAACCTAAACGATTTCTTTCCCTCTTCCAAACTCAAATATGGCCTCCAAATCTCAAAATCTAACCCCCTTCTTTCTAGATCTAAATAAATGACTCCCCTCTCAACTGTTTTTTATTTTAAAACCATGAAACCACACAAAACCTTGACATTCCCCCTTTATCGGCTCACCTTATACGGCTTGTCACTGGCAAAGGAGGAAACCAACCGACTCAGGTAAAATACCCTATCTTGTTATCATTGTTATTTTTTTCATGCATGCGAAAAAAGGAAAGAGAAAAAGGTATTACCAATGGAAACTCTGAGTCTTTTTTTTCTGGAATCTGGGGACTGACTGCTTGTCATTACAAATTTTTGGTTTACATATATATCCTCCCTCCTTTATTTTGGTTGAAAAAAGATAAAAAAAATACATATTTTGATCAAATTTGGTACTGATGAAATCTATTTTTTTGATTTTTCCTGTCTGATGCATGTCCAGTTGGTGAGGCTGGTGGTACGGCAGGCATGGTGGAGGGACTCGATCTGTCAGATTGATTATCGATAGTTGGATCAGATTTGATCCAACGACTGAGATGCTTTGCTACACGGATGGCCCAGATTGCATCTGGTGGGGTGGTGGGATTTCTTGAGATGGTGACATGTGGCAGATGGGAGCTGAAATATCTTGTGCGTGTGATGCACACGCACGTGGGAGATGGACAGCCTGCGCGTGTCCTCACTCGGCCAGCTGGAAGGGTGTTTTCTTTCAATCGTGGCTGTTGGATCCACATCTGATCCAACGGTCCACGGGTAGCTGCGCATAAGAGAGAAGGGTTAGGGTTAGTCATGTAATTAGGGTTTTTTAACATGGATTAGGATTTGGTTGGGTCTGCCCGAAATGGGCCTTGTATATTGTTTTGTTTTTGGGTTTGTAATATATAGACATTGGACTGTTAATGATAATTAATTTTGGTTTTTTTGATATATTACCTATTTATATATATACATATAATAATAATACTAACAATAATAATAATAATAATAATACATATATACATACACACACACGTACATATGCACAATCATATATATATATATTCACACACACGAATAATACAAATATACACATTATATATACACACAGAGTATACATAAAACATCCATACGATGCACATACACCATGACAATTACAAATACGAACGCATGCACAATACGTAACAGACATGCACTCACGCATATTTTATGTACATTAGTTACACGTATATAATAAACATATGATATAATATGTATACATACAATAGTAATATATTAATCATTATAGTAACTTAATATTTACAAACCGGATAAAAATGAGTGATTACAGTTGCCCCTCTTTGCCTGTTCTTGTGAAACGAGAACAAAGCAAAGTCCGAAAGTGTTCATTTTTATCTGACTTCCCTTCTTGTAGCTTCGGAATCACGTGTTCTTCTAGAACTCTCTACTTTTCCTCTGCCACATCTTCAGGCTTGTAAGTCCTTCCTATATCAAACTTCTTCACCTTGTAATCTTGGAGCTACAGGTCCTTCCTATATAGAACCTTTCGCTTTCTCAGGCGGATCCTTCGGACTAAAAGTTCTTCATATATATAACTTTTTACCTTGAAATCCTGGAGTTAGGGCTCTTCCTATATAGAACCTTTCACTCTGAGACGGTAAAGCTTGGAGTCCTTCCTATATAGAACTCTTCGCCTTTAACGCGGGTTTTTCCTACATAAAACCTTCTGCGTCACAGATGGATTCTTTCGACTGGGAGTTCTTCCTATATAGAATTGCTAGTTTTCAAACCCTGGAGCTGCAAGTCATTCCTATATAGAACTTTTAGCTTCTAAAATCTCGGAGCTACGGGTTCTTCCTATATAGAACCTCTCGCTGTGAGTACTAAAAAATATAGGCCCTTCCTATATAGAACCTTTATCTTTGCATTTGGGATTTACGCCAAAATGGCTACCGATCTTTCTGGACTAACGCTACTAAGGCTGCCGAATCTTTCTTCAAATTTGGGGATTCACGGCAAAAATGGCCACCGATCTTTCTGGACTCACGCTACTAAGGCTGTCGAACTTTTTTCAAATTGGAGGGATTCACGCTGAAAATGGCCACCGATCTTTCTGGACTCACACTACTAAGGCTGCCAAAATTTCTTCAAATTGGAGGGATTCACGCCGAAAATGGCCGCCTATCTTTCTTCAAATTTGGGGATTCACACCGACAATGGATACTGATCTTTCTGGACTCGCGCTACTAAGGCTGCTGAAATTTTTTTTCAAATTTAGGAGATTCACGCCGACAATGGCTACCTATCTTTCTGGAAATTTAGGGATTCACGCCGAAAATAGCTATTGATCTTTCTGGACTCACGCTACTATGCCTGCCGAAATCTTTTTGGACTCACATTACTAAGGCTGCCGATCTTTCTAGACTCACGCTGCTAAGGCTGCCGATCCTTCTAGACTCAAACTGCTAAGGCTGCCAATCTTTTTGGACTCACGCTACTAAGATTGCCGATCTTTCTAGACTCACGCTGCTAAGGCAGTCGATCCTTCTGGACTCACGCTGCTAAGGCTGTCAATCTTTTCGGACTCACGCTACTAAGGCTACCAACATTTGTCCTTACGCTACTATGGCTGTCGCATCATGCCTGAAGGACTTATTGATGGCCCGAAAGACTTATCACCATGCTCGAAAGACTTACTGGTGGCCCGAAGGTCTTATCATCATGCCTGAAAATCTTACTGATGGCCCTCGAAGGACTTAATATCTAACTTTACACTACCTTGGCTACCGTCATCTGGCCTCACGCTACTATAACTGCCGACATCTGGCCTCACGCTACTATGGCTGTCGCATCATGCCTGAATGACTTATTGATGGCCCGAAGGACTTATCACCATGCTCGAAAGACTTACTGGTGGCCCGAAGGTCTTATCATCATGCCCGAAGGTCTTACTGATGTCCCGAAGGACTTAATATTCGACTTTACGCTACCTTGGCTACCGTCAACTGGCCTCACGCTACTATGGGTGCCGACATCTAGCCTCACGCTACTATGGCTGCCACATCATGCCCGAAAGACTTATTGATGGTCCGAAGAACTTATCACCATGCTTGAAAGACTTACTGGTGGCCTGAAGGTCTTATCATCATGCCCGAAGGTCTTACTGATGGCCCGAAAGACTTGATATTCAGCTTTACGCTACTTTGGCTGCAGTCATCTGGCCTCACGCTACTATGGCTGCCGATCTTTCTTTCTTTAATAAAATCTACTTCTTCAAACTTTTTGACAATTCTTTAAATACCTGTCTAAAACAAGCAAAAATTGACATACCTCTATCTATATGATGCATGTAATGTAATGCTTTTCTCTTTCTTCTTCTTTTTCTTCTTTTTTTCTATCCTTTTTTCCCTTTTTTCTCTCTTTTTCTTTTTTTTTTCTCATTTTTTCTCTCGCTCTCTTCTCTCTCTCTTTTTCTTTTCTCTTTTTTTTTCTTTCAATCTTTTTTGTTCTAAAGTTTTACACCCTGAAATGTCGTTCCTCAATTTCTTCATCTCTTTACTTCTCCACTGTATGCTCTTAAATCCTCATTTGATCAATCACTTCGAATCTGAATTAACTGCTTTCAAATCCTTCATGCGGAAGGCTTTCTTGTCTTCAGGGTTATCACCTGTCTTCAGAAATGATCTCCTGGTCCTTATATTATTCTTATAAGAACCCTTGTCATCTTCTTCGCTTGGTGTTGCCCTATTCAATCACAGGTTCAACTGCTTCGAACTTCCTGGCCCATCATACAGACCCTTGATCTATTTCTAATCACTAGGGTGAGCAAAAATGCTTCCATCCCCTGAGCTCATCCTTGATCTTCTCGTAGCATTTCGACGGGAATTAACTCTCGGTCCCTATGCTTTAAATCTCACCATCATTCATTTTTAAAGTAATACAAAAGGCAATTTACTTGTGTATATTTCAATACAAAAAAATAACGATTGCTTGAAAAGATAACAGTCGTTTTGAAAATCACAACTTGGAGGGAATACCAAACATTTTAAAAACGTTGTTTGGAACAAATGGTAAACATTTTTTTTCTTTTTTTTTCTCTCTTTTTTTAAAGGTCAAACATTTTTGAAAATTAATGTTTGGAGAATGGTAAACAAAATACAAAGTATATTGCCAAACATTTAAAAAATAATGTTTGAGGGAAATGGTAAACATCAAAACTCTGGGAGAAAATGTCAAACCTTTTAAAACATGTTTGCCCCCAAAATATCAACCACCATAGCACATCTACTTCAAATTGCCAGAGATCAACTCTAATGAAGCGCATATTTAGAATATCTTGACTATTGTGGAGATATACGGAAATGTATAGTTTCTTTTAGTCTATTAGACTTTCAAGAGGCACAATCCCATACCTAATTTCTAACCCCTTTATGGTGTCTCTCTTAATCTCACTAACTCACCATGCCTTATTCTTCCCTTAATTAGGTGTCGATCAAGCACTTCAAAGTTTGACGTTCCTTGAAGCAAGGTTAACCCTTATAGGTGGAATAAAATCTGAAGACATTCTCATTCAACTTGGATATCTATGGATGATCAGAATGGTCTTTGGAGGCTTGTAATGTAGGCCTTTGGTTTATGGTTAGACGAAGCCGTATCTCTGTGCTTGTATGATATGGATATGCTCACATGGAGTATTCTTCTTTTTTCTTTTCATTTTTTTGGGATCACTCTAGACTGACCGCTTTCGGGTTTTCACCCTAGAGTTCACTTCCTCACTCTCTTTCTTTTGACCCACCTTGCATTCTGGTTGTGTATTGATGCTTGTTTTCCGTAAAAAAATGATTGATCCTCCAAAGTTCCTTGAATGAAAGATTATGTCCATTTTTGGGAATTCTTGTGATTGGTATGCCCATATGAAATGTTCCTCTTTTCTTCTTTTTTTTCTTTTTTTTCTTTTATTTCATCTTTTTTTATTTGGATCGCTCTAGACTGCCCACCTTTAGGTTTTCACCCTAGAGTTCACTTCCTTCTTCTCTATCCTCAGATCAGTGTATTTTGGTTGGATATTGATGCCAACATGCTCAGGTAGACTACTTTTTCCTCTTTATTTTCGGCATCGCTCTAGACTGCCCATTTTTGGGTTTTCACCCTAAAGATCATTTCCCTTTTTGAAATTAGCAATCTTCGGGCCGACTTGTCTTGACTTGGCTTCAATTCAAGCTTTTATACAAATCTTCAAAATTGTGGATTCTTTATGTATCTCTTGCTCATTTCTTATAGTTGAAGTCTTGATCTTGTATTGTTTGATCTGTGTGTGAAGTATATACTATATTTTCTTTTTATTCCTTTTGTCTTTTTTTTCTTTTTATTTTCTCTCTTCTTTTTTTTCTTCTAAGAGAATTCAACTCATCACAGTCCTTTGTCTCGAGGTTAATGATGGAGTATAAAACAGAACCTCAAGTTACTCAGCATAGTCATGATTTGAATATATCACTCATGTAGCTACTCCACTTTTGACTTAAAAGATGGATAGAGCATACAACCACCTTCCGAGCTTTTCACTACAGCGGAGTGCCCCAGAAAATTCTACTCATTTCTCTCTTTTTAAACACTCTTATCTAGAAATACCTTTTAGTAAACCCAAACAGTAGAGTGTAATCTCTCTTTTTTCTCTTTTTTTTGTCTCTTTCTTTTTTTCTTTCTTTTCTCTCTTTTTTAGACTGCCTATTTTGGGTTTTCAGCCTAGAGTCTCTTTCCTCTTATTCAAGTCTGTGGATTCATTCTCGAATCAAACTGTATCTATATCGAACACTGTTGCTTGTTCCTGCTTGAACGTAATCAATTCTACCTAGCTCTTCTAAACTGGCGCCTATCAAACGGTAGAGTCTTCATGTATCTTCTTCTTACACCATTTAACTTGGTGTACTCGCTCTTGATTGCTTCGGCCTTCTGATTGCCATTTATTATGTTGCTTGGTTTACTTTCTGAGCATAAACTTGTCTTCATCCATTTTCCTCTAGTAGTTTTATGGCCTTCATGTCCTATCTATCTGGTTTCATTTCTTTTTCCTAGTAAAGTGAAAGAATACCATTCGTCCTCCCATTCATAGATATCCTGAGAAATCCTTCAGGGGGTAAAGGTTTAGGGTCAACTTTCGATTCAAGGATCTTAAACGACAAGTGCCTGAGAAGGAAAATTCCTAAAATGGGAACTGCCCATTATCAAAACACTCGCTTTGTTCCTCTGTTGGCCTAAGTGGATTAACAGATACTCACATTTTCAATATCCTCACAACATTCAATCTCTTCTAAATATAAGCAACTTAGAGTTTATCTTTGGCTCTGAAGCAAAGGTATTGTTGCATTCAAAATTTGAGGACCTGGTATAGAAATGATATATACATATGTCCATTCAAAAATGTGTGTATATGCTTATGAGAGAACAAAAACTACCCTATAAAAATAAAATGTTTAAAGAATCAAAAATGTAAAAATGCTTTCTAAATGGAAATGTGATTTGTTATTCTGACAAACAATGATTTTTTTTTTAGAATTTCTTTGTGAAATGATGAGAAAATCGTAGGGACCTTCGGACTATCTCCAGGGTACTGACTAATTCTGGCCCTTTCAAGGTAGTGTAGGCTTGTGCCACATTTCTTGTATTTCCATCACTGGATCAACTCTCTCGTCATGACTCCCTCGTCAACCAGCTTCTTGATTTATTCAATTAACGACCCCAAATTTCTTGGTGTCATGCCCCGGCATTTTAATGTCGAACTCACATGTACTGTATGGATCAAAACTGTGGGCAGATGAGCTGGGCGCAATCTTTATCGACCCGGAGGTAAGGTACTAACCCTTGACCAGATGAGGTCATATGTCCGAGATGGAATACTCTGAATATCTCTAAATATGTACTTGATCGAGGAATTTTTATCGGTGATTTGGAGAAATCTGCCTGCCTTATTCTCTTACGATCACGAGAACCTTGAAAGTGGTACTCATTTATCTCTTTCTTTCCTTCTTCTCCTAGGCATGTCTGGTTCGTTGAATTAAGACTCAATTTTCCTTCCTGGATCATGTATTCTATTAAAGTCATCACATTTGCCCCTCAATTTCCCGAGCAGCTTATCAAAGAGGAAATATGGAAGATGGCATGAGACATGGAAGTCACTTTCCTCTTCAACAATGGAAGGCTGCACTTGGGCGGCTAACCTCCGCCATCTCAAAGCACATCTCTTGAAACTCTCATCATGTTTCATCCTCGTACCCTGGAGATACTGACGACTTGGTGCTAGGCCCAAATCATATTTATATAGGCCCAAAAAGGCATTGGCTAAGTCTCCCCACGACTGAACTTGGTCTCTACTCAAACAGTTATACCATATCACGGTGGGTCCTGCTAGACTGTCGTGGAAGCAGTGGAACAGTAATTTTTCATTCTCAATGCAGCCCTCCATCTTTTTGCAGAACATGGTCAGGTGAATCTTGGGGCATCTCGTTCCGTCATACTACAAAAATCTTAGAATCTCGAAATCCGGTGGAATGACCAAATCAGGGCTTTCTTGCGTTTTTTGAACCCATCTTCTAACTTTTCGAATCTTGATTTTTGAGTGTGTTCAATTCTTTTATTCATGATAAAACTCTAATTGGTCTTTGGATTACTCCCTAAAAATTTTATGCAAGGTAATGTTATGTAAAATATGCCATGACTGTACAATATGATGCAATGCAATGCATGGATGCAAATGCAGTGTTGATTCTCGAATAGTCCTTCAAAGACTTTCGTTCAATAGAAAAATATATGGTTGCAAAAAACTAATAATGAATTACAAGTAACAGTTAGCTTCCTTTTAGAGATCTTGACTTCGGGAAGCAAAGTTCGTGCTCCACGTCTCGTCGTCGTCTTCAGGATGATGGGTGACCTCGTCTTCTCCTCTTATGCTACTCCATAGACTTGTGACGTCATGATCTTCATGCTTTGGCTTCTAAAAAAACATTCACAAGTGTAGGCATAATACAGACAAGAGTTTCTACTTCGGTTGATCTGGGTGCAAACAAACCGATCTTCGAATAATGCGTCTAAATAGGGTTGGATCTTAGCGGTCCAAAGGGGGTCTACTTAAAGTCTTTAAAACTTTTGGCTTTACATTAAAATTCTCAAAAATCATTTGGTTTACAGATTTCCCCCTTTTTATTATCAAAAAGCTTTAACTTACTTAAAAAATAAAACTTTTAGGGGGGAAAGAATTAAAAACACAATAATAATATTTTCAATTTTTTTTTGAATGAGTCAAATCAAAATCTTTGAGATTTTTACAAAGGGTTAAATGTGAAGATTTTAAAATTAGTGTTCTGTAGTGCCCACTCGATCCTCTGTGCCGCATGTGCCTTACTATCGGACCGTCTTCTTTCTCGATTGGTTTTAGCTCGGCCTAACTTGATACTATAATATTACTGTTTTTGGCAAAGCAGACTTTTTTTCCATTTTGAAAGCCTTTTAAATGAACCGTTCTTGAATCAACACCATGTCATGATATGCAAAATGAATGCAAATAAAGGCGTTGATTCCGCTGGTAATCACCCTTTCGAACGACTTTCATAGGAATTAAAGGGTCCAGATTCTGGAGCCAGAAAAGAAGACTTCTACAGATATACCCCTCTGCATGCTTTCAGGTCATACTCAAAGAACCTGAAAGTCTTGGTTAAGATTGCCGGTACCGCATTCGCTTTCCTCCTCATGCGCTCAAATAGATCTAAGATGGCTACATTGATGTTTCTGAATACCCTCGAGAAGATGATCAAACCATATGTCCCCAAAACAAATAGGTCTATCTTTATTACCTCATTCAGGTATGCTATCTCGGATACATTCCCATGAAGATGCTAGGCTATCTCTTCAATTCTGAATCAAATCGTTGGCTCAATCCTCGCTTATCAAAAGATTTTGAGCTTCAATGGATAGTTCTGATTCCTCGGTGACTTTGTATAGATCCAATCTTTCTGTACATTCTTCTCGTTGAGCAAGGCTGTATTTTCCTCTACCGTGGTCATCACGTCTTGGCCGTTGAAGGTAAAACAGCAAAAAAATTAGGATTCCAAAACTGGAAAATGGCTCAGAGTAAAGGCTGATTGACTCGAACATACATTAACTGGGCTATGTCGCCATAACTGTCAGAAAACAGGTCATGTAGTCTTCGGTCCCATCTTTCCTAAATCTCTTTAAGCTCCCACAGATCATTCTGTTGTAGGCTCTCGTGTGTATACTTTGGCACTACACGCTTGCTCGACAAATTGTTACCTCGGACCCGTTGATTAACCTCTGACCAATGTCGCAAGACTAGGTTGATGTCGTCCTTCTTAAGATACTTTTTTTTCATGATGAAAGATTTTCTGATCGGGCAAACCACTTGAATCAACACCTTTATGTAATGTGGATGCAATGATAATGCAACAAAAGTACGTGTAGAATAAAAATAAAAATAAAAAATAAAACACAAAAAGAAATGAGTTAGTACCATATAAAAATAATAAATACATAAATAAAAGGTAAATTTAAATAAAGCAAACAAACATAATAACCTTATATATATCTTGTTTAAGCACTTAGGTTATCCGCATGGCTCTAAAGGGGTGGGCTTTCTATATTCTCTATATGCAGTTTTGGTGCTAAGAGGTACCCGAATTGTCCTTGTTGTCGCCTACTAAGAGTTGCAAGGCCCTCGGTCATCACCCATTATAGGCTCCTTTCAACCAGGTTCAATTCAGGGGGAACCATTCGCTTATGCCCCTACGAAGGAACGATATCCTCACGAAAGTATAAGGTATTCGAGCCCCAAAGGTACTTGCTAGGCCCATATGGAGGAACGGTATCCTCACGAAAGCATTAACGTTTTCCCCCACTTAAAAAGGACGAGTTTATATGCCAAACTTTAAATGCGTTAAAATAAACGCGCAATTATAAACGAATGTTAATTTAATAGTCACTTTAATCCAGAACTTCCGATATTAGTAAAACGTTAATTATTTGAAAAGCTCGACTCTCTTTTGTTTTTGAAAAACAAAAATGGTCTCCAGCGGAGTCGCCATCTGTAGCGATATCCCTTTTCTACGTTCGCTAAAAAAATAAGGTTTTAAAGTGTTTAGGGGTATTTTGGGTATTTAAAAAATGTCTTCCGTGAGGTTTTAGAAAAACTGTGTTTTATTTAAAATGGAGTCGCCACCGGCCACTTTGGTATGCCGGACACCGTAAAACAAGGGATTTTAAAAAATATTGGGTTCGGGAGTCGGTTACGGATGGGGAAGGATTAGCACCCCACACCGCCCAAAATTGGTATTTTAATAATTACCGCTTTATTAATATTAGATTTCCCGGATTGAAGTGACAATTAAATTAAAATTCGGTTATAATTGTGAGTGGCTTTTAAAAGCCCCGTTATTCGAGAGTAAACCGCTAGACCACCATCACTGCTTTGATACGGCCACGTTCACGCTCGAATAAAAGGGTACCACATTGACAAAATATATTTTATTATGCAAACTTAAGGAAATAAATTAAAACATACATCCATATTGACATGATAAGGAAAATACGAACATTACAATATTAAACAAAAATAATAATAAAACACATGAATAAAAACATATCATGATAAATAAACAAAGTATAAACACGAACAAAAAACATGCTTTCAAGACTAAATTAATTAATTCTAATATGCTTAAACACATTAAAACACAAATATGATATATACATGACATGCATGAAATGTATTGCTAAACTAACATAACAACATGCTAACATAAAAAGCTAATACTTGACTTTTATCATATAACATAATTTACACCTACAACTTAACATGACATTTAAATGCGATAAATAACACCACACTAACATATAACCTAAAAACAAGACGAACATAAAATCCACAGTAAAATACAAAAACATACCAAATACAAAGAAACTAAGACAGAAACCAAACGTACAAGATATGAACAAACGAACAAAGATAGAAAAGCATGATATCATAAACTAAGCATATGTTAAAACATAAAATCATGAAATAAAAAAACATAAAAACAAATGAGTAATGCAAACCTACTAAGAAACCATACATAGAATAAATCATGAGGAATAAAAATAAATATACTAGGACATGTGTATAACATGAATAAACAAACTAAACGACGTATTAATACGATTATGCACCTAAAAAAGATGAATGGACATGGTACAATAAGATAACCAAAATACATATGACACCTATATATGAAAACATCACAAATCATTCTAATGCAAAAACATTAAAAAAAGCTATATAAAGAAAAAACATAATACATGCCAAACGTATTACCCTGGACTAACATGTGACCTATGATACGAAATGATCACAAAACTCATGTAAACCTATAAACATAATACCAACTAAACTAAAACATGACATATAAGACAAACATGTACACTATAAGAACAAATAAAATATCACAAACATAATGTAACATGGATTAATACATACGTTTAAAAACCTAAATAAACATATATATAAAACATATTCATACAAAAAAAGGTGAGCATGCTGAAAAACATAAAGAAAGATAAATGATATAAATATTTAAAACAAAAAAAGGATTGAAATGAAATAAAAAAGAAATAGGAAACATAAATTAAAAACAATTAAAAACACGATTTAAGGACCTATTTAAAAACTGAAATAAACTTGTAGGGACCAGATGTGTAATAAAACCAAGGGGCAGACCCAAAATGTAAATACCCAAAATGCCAAACAACTAGGGCAGTAATTTTACCGTTTGAACATTGATTTGGGGGTTAAATTGAAAGAACTTAAAAAGAGGGAAGGACCATTTGTACGAATATCCCATTCGGCGAGCCAGAAACGAAAGAAGTGGAAACGCGGAGGGACTGGTGACATGATTATACCATTTAAAAAATTTAAAGGCTCTATAAAACACATCCAATAGCCAGATTTCGAACCTTTCATCATTTTTTTAAAACCAGATAATGTAACCCCAAATCCTCTGCCTTTTGAAAACCGAAACCTTTGGATCAGCAAACAAAACCCAGAAAATGGCCTATCCCCACCATATCAACTACCGTTCGACACTGTCGGCCGTCGCTCACCGGCAGTGGTGAACCTAAAAAGAAAACCTAAACGATTCTTTTCCTTCTTCCAAACTCAAATCCGGCCTCCAAATCTCAAAATCTAACCCCCTTCTTTCTATATCTAAAAAACGACTCCCCCTCAACTATTTTTTATTTTAAAACCATGAAACCATACAAACCCTTGACATTCCCCCTTTACCGGCTCACCTTATACGGCTTGTTGCCGGCGAATGAGGAAACCAACCGGCTCAGGTAAAATACCCTCCCTTGTTATCATTGTTATTTTTTATGCATGAGAAGAAAGGAAAGAGAAAAAAGGATTACCAATGGAAACTCTGAGTCTTTTTTTTTATTTCTGGAATCTAGGGACTGACTGCTTGTCATTACAATTTTTTTGGTTTACATATATATCCTCCCTCCTTTGTTTTGTTTGAAACAAGATAAAAAATACATATTTTGATCAGATTTGGTACCGATGAAATCTATTTTTTTATTTTTCCTATCTGGTGCATGTCCGTTTGGTGAGAGCCGGTGAGGCTGGTGGTACGACAGGCATGGTGGAGGGACTCGATCTGTCAGATTGATTCTTAGCTGTTGGATCAGATTTGATCCAACGACTGAGATGCTTTGCTACACGGATGGCCCAGATTGCATATGGTAGGGTGGTGGGATTGCTTGAGATGGTAACACGTGGTAGATGGTAGTTGAAAAATATTGTGCTTGTGATGCACGCGCACGTGGGAGATGGACAGCCTGCGCGTGTCCTCATGCGACCAGCTGGAAGGGTGTCTTCTTTCAATCGTGGCTGTTGGATCAAGATCTAATCCAATTGCCCAGGGGCAGCTGCGCATAAGAGAGAAGGGTTAGGGTTAGTCATGTAATTAGGGTTTTTGGACATGAGTTAGGGTTTGGTTGGGTCTGCCCGAAATGGGCCTTGTATATTATTTTGTTTTTGGGTTTGCAATATATAGACATTGGACTGTTAATGATAATTAATTTTGGCTTTTTTGATATATTACCTATTTATATATATACATATAATAATAATAATAATTATAATTATAATAATAACAGTAATAATAATAATACGTATATACATACACACACACACGTATATATGCACATGCATATATATATTCGCACACATGAATAATACAAATATACACATTATATATGCACACAGAGTATACATAAAACATCCATACGATGCACATACACCATGACAATTACAAATACGATCGCATACACAATACGTAACACACATGCAATCACACATATTTTACGTACATTAGTTACACGTATATAATAAACATATGATATAATATGTATACATACAATATTAATATGTTAATCATTATAATAACTCAATATTTACAAACCAGATAAAAATGAGTGATTACAGTTGCCCCTCTTTGCTTGTTCTAGTGAAACGAGAACAAAGCAAAGACCGAAAGCACTCATTTTTATCTAACTTCCTTGTTTGTAGCTTCGGAATCACGTATTCTTCTGGAACTCTCCGCTTTTCCTCAGCCATATCTTCAGGCTTGTAAGTCCTTCATGTATAGAACTTCTTCATCTTCTAATCTTGGAGCTACAAGTCCTTCCTATATAGAACCTTTCGCTTTCTCAGGCGGATCCTTCGGACTAAAAGTTCTTCCTATATATAACTTTTTTACCTTGAAATCCTGGAGTTAGGGCTCTTCCTATATAGAACCTTTCACTCTGAGATGGTAAAGCTTGGATTCCTTCCTATATAGAACTCTTCGCCTTCAACGCGGGTTTTTCCTATATAAAACCTTATGCGTCATAGATGGATTCTTTCGACTGGGAGTTCTTTCTATATAGAACTACTAGTCTTCAAACCCTGGAGCTGTAAGTCCTTCCTATATAGAACTTTTAGCTTCTGAAATCACGGAGCTACGGGTTCTTCCTATATAGAACCTCTCGCTGCGAGTACTCGAAAATATAGGCCCTTCCTATATAGAACCTTTATCTTCGCATTTGGAATTTACGCCAAAATGGCTACCGATCTTTCTGGACTCATGCTACTAAGGCTGCCGAATCTTTTTTCAAATTTGGGGATTCACGCTGAAAATGGCCACCGATCTTTCTGGGCTCACGCTACTAAGGCTGTCGAACTTTCTTCAAATTGGAGGGATTCACGCCAAAAATGGCCACCGATCTTTCTGGACTCACGCTACTAAGGCTGCCAAACTTTCTTCAAATTGGAGGGATTCACACCAAAAATGGCCACCGATCTTTCTTCAAATTTGGGGATTCACGCCGACAATGGCTACCGATCATTCTAGACTCACGCTACTAAGGTTGTCAAAATATTTTTTCAAATTTAGGAGATTTACACCGACAATGGCTACCTATCTTTCTGGAAATTTGGGGATTCACGCCGAAAATGGCCACCGATCTTTCTGGACTCACGCTACTATGGCTGCTGAAATCTTTTTGGACTCAAGTTACTAAGGCTACCGATCTTTCTGTACTCACGTTGCTAAGGCTATCGATCCTTCTAGATTCACGCTGCTAAGTCTGTCGATCTTTTTGGATTCACGCTACTAAGGCTGCCGATCTTTCTAGACTCACGCTGCTAAGGCAGTTGATCCTTCTGGACTCACGCTACTATGGCTGCCAAAATCTTTTTGGACTCACGTTACTAAGGCTACCGATCTTTCTGGACTCACGCTGCTAAGGTTGCCAATCCTTCTGGACTCACGCTGCTAAGGCTACCGATATTTTTAGACTCACGCTTTGAATCGTTATCTTTGCATTTTAGTGACTAATTCGGAAATAAGGAAAAATTATGGGGGGTCAATGTTGAATCAAGTGTTGGGACCAAATTTACAAATAGCAAAGTAAGGAGAAATTAGTATAAAGTTTGAAGTTATTTATGGAAGTTGTGTAGGAAAACTGGATTTGGCAGTAAGTTTAAAAATTCACCATAAATTCTACAAAAATGGTTAGAAGGTGAATTTTATACCGATATAAATATTTGTTTGTCTAGTTTTTCCTCCAACAAGCAGAAACTGATTTCGAGTTCCGAGTAAAAAGATATAAATTTGTAAGTGGTGAAAGGTCAGAAAAGAGTATGGCAGTCTGTTCTAAAATTAGCACTGGAAATTGACTTTGAAAATCCGCCATAAATCGTACAAGTTGAATTTAGGCTATTAAATTATATGGTTGAAAAGCTTGTTGAATCTAGTTTCTTTTAGAACAAATGGAATCAAATTCCGAGTTGTAGATTATTTTATAGAAATATTTCTTTGAAGGTAGTGCAATCTGCCAAAAAATGAGAATTGATACATTTTGTATCTAAGGTTAATTAGTAAGCTTGAAAGGGTTAATAGAAGTTATAAATGGTTATTAAGGACCAAAATGAGTTTTGGACAGTATAAGGAAGGAAAAAGGAAATTTGTATATTCGAATGATTACATTTGATAGCATGTTTGAAAAATTGTTAGATTTGAATCTAACAAATGATGTTTATATTCATGTGATTAATAAAGTTTGGATACGAATCAAAGAGGATTCGAGATACTATAAAGGAAAGCATCGAGTAGAATTTAGTGAGGCATACTATTACATGGACCAGGTGAGTGCATTTCTAATTTTGCATGAAATTGAAATGGCATTGTATTTTTTATAATACATGATATGATACAATGCTCGACATGGCAAGCTTGATGGAATACCATGTACAAATTATTGTTTGCATAAATGATGATGTATTATGCATACATGAAGTATGGATAATGACAAGATTAAAATGGAACAAGATACACCCTGGGGATCCAAACCCATAGTGCAAAATGCACTAACGAGGTGTTTAATATAAGGAGCAAAGAGCGTCCTTATATGAGGAGCAAAGAGCGTCCTCTCGAGTACGTACTCTACAAGGCACTACGGTGCAGATAGGCTACGGGGTTTCCATGGGCCTCTAGCCAGACACGATGATAATAATAACAAGATGCTACATGATACAGATGTTACATGATTACAAGATACATGATATAGATCTTACATGATTACGTGATACATGAAAAAAGATGTTACATGATTTCATGATACATGAAAAAGATGTTACATGATTTCATGATACATGAAAAAGAAGTTACATGCTACATGACAAAGAAATGCATGACATACATGGTAGAAATGTTATTGATATATGATAGACATGTTACATGATACATGATAGAATACATGATATGCAAATGATTGATAATGAGAACATGACCATGATTGAATACATGACATATGTACATTGTGATATACTTGCCAAGTTATAGAGAAAACGAAATGCACTTATATATATGACACACTATATTACATTATTTCAGGATTTTAAATTAAACAAGTTTAACTGCCTTACTAAGTTCGTACTTAGCGTGTGTCTTATGTCATACGTAGGTTTCCTGGAAATCGTCTATCGAGGAGGAGAAGAAATTTGGGAAAATCAAGTTACTACAATAAGTTTAGTAAGTACGTCCTTACCATAATTTGATAGACTAATGGGCATGTAAGTATTTTAAAGTTGAACTGTCTACAACATAAATTTACAACGTAATCATATGCTTTTATGGTTGGATAAGTTTAAAAATAGGAATTGTTAACAATAGCAAAATCTTTGGTATGGTTAAAATGTTGTTTAGCCTTAAACGCGTAAAAATTTTAAAATCAAGAAAGGGTCTAGGCAGCTTGCGTAGTTTTCACCCTGAATTATATTGTTTTTATTTTAATAATTCAATTATAAATTTTGTAAACAAATTCAGGGTCAAAACTAGTTGCACCTAGACAACATAGTTTTAAATTTAAAACCGAGAAAGGGTTAAATTACATATTAAATTTGGTATAAAAAATATATTTACAAGTCAAGATTTCTTCCAATGATTTTGTAACATCTTTAATGTATATTCAGTCTATGAGTATACATTAAGGGTGTTACATTTATTGGTATCAGAGCTACAGGTTTACCCGATTTTGGAGGCTAAATCAAGTTTAATATGATGTTAAATACATGCCCCTACGATGTCATGTTACTGACGTACTGTTGTGTAACTTGATTATGCTCCTCAATAACATGAATAAGTTATAGTAGAAATAAGTAATGTCAAGTATTGTTGAACTGTGTTAGACATCTGATAATTGAGACCAAACGGAGGCCCAAAGTAGAAGTAATGAAATACATAATGTTCCATATCTGGCTCTTACCTCAGTAGAGCCACTCGTATAGTAGAGAACTCTAGCACAAAATATGAAACCTTAGTATGAGCTTTAAAGGTTGTGGTTAGTAGAATTAAGACCCTTGTGTCTGCACCAGCTTGGTATCTGCACCAGTAAGGGTGTCGATTGTTAAGGAGCTTAAAAGTTAGGAGCTCCTGAATTTAATGGAAAAAGTGGTCCAATAATTGCCAATTTGTGGCATAAAGATGTTAAAGTCATGCTATAGAGGAATTAAACTATCTATATACTAAGAAGTTAAAAGAAGTTGTATCCTGCTAAGGGAACATGTTCGTATTTAGTGGTCTAATGCCACAGAGTTAGTACCTTTTAAGGAAGTGATGTGATTTTTAGTAATCCATTTGGACATAGTGAATGGGTGACTAGAATATATATGAAATGTCCATTAGTAATTCAGTGGATTAAGTTCCCAGCGAATTTAATGGAACTTCCATTTCATGAATTTGAAGTTATCCTTGGAATGAATTGGCTAACTGTATATGATGCAGAAGTGATGTAAAAAAAGGGGGTTAGTGCTTCAAGAACCTGATGATTCTGAAGTAAATGTGAAAGAAAGAAAGAACTAACTGTTTAGAGTCAGTGATTTCTACGACAATAGCTCAGAGGTTGTTAAGTAAATGGATATAAGGCGTGTTAAATTTATGTGATGATTATACAGATGTCACCCAAGAAGATTAAAGATATCCCGATTGTGGGAAATTTTCAAATATGTTTTCGAATGAGTTATTAGGATTACCTCCGGATAGAGAGGTACAATTTGGGATTGATGTCTATCTTAGAATTGAACCGGTATCGATAGCACCACATAGGATGGTGTCAATTGAGCTAAGAAAGTTGAAAGCTCAATTGCAAGAACTGCTAGACTGGGATTACACTTGACCGAGTGTATCACCATGGGGTACTCTGGTATTATTTGTAGAGAAGAAAGAGGGTTCTCTACAATTATGTATAGATTATCGGTAGTTGAATAAAGTAACTATTAAGAACAAGTATCCACTACTAAGGATTGAAGATCTATTTGATCAGTTTAGAGGTGCAACAGTGTTCTCAAAGATAGATCTTCGATCGGGTTATTATCAACTCAAGGTCAAAGAAGAAGATGTATCAAAGACAGCATTCAGGGCTCGTTATGGACATTACGAATTTTTGGTAATGCCATTTGGACATGTAAATGCCCATGTTGTATTCATGGAGTTGATGAATAGAGTATTCCAATACTACTTAGACCAGTTTGTAGTAGTAGTCTTCATGGACAATATTCCGGTATATTTAAAGATAGAAGCTGAGCATGATTATCATTTTTGAGTGGTACTATAAACATTAAGAGATAAGCAGTTTTATGTAAGGTTTTCTAAATGTGAATTTTGGTTATTAGAAGTAATTTTCCTTAGACATATGGTATTGGCTAAATTATTTACATGTCATCACTCCTGAATAAATTGAGATGTAATTAGATTTGATACGTGAAGGAGTTAGTAGAAATATTGGTTTGACTACAGGATCGAAATGTTGGGTATAACCCAAAAGTTGGAAGGGTTGCTTTGACACGTGAAATAGAGGATAAAGTAATAATTATTTAATATAATCTCAAGGCTGCCGCGGATCAACAAAAAGGCTTATGCAGACAAGAAGAGAAGGATGTTAAGTACGAAGTTGAGGACAAAGTGTTTTTAAAGGTTTCATCTTAAAAGAAGTTGTTCTATTTTATTCAAAAATGAAAGCTTAGTCCCAGAATTATTGGGCCATACGGGATTCTAAAAGGAGTTGAACTAGTGGTTTATCAACTGACGTTACTCCCAAATATGAGTAACGATCGGTGAAAATTTTGGCATATAAAGTCAAAAAGTTAAGGAACAAGAAAATTCCACTGGTTAAAGTCTTTTGGAGAAATCATAAAGTGGAAGAAGTCACATGGGAAATTGAAAGGAGAATGCAGGAGTAACACCCGAAATTGTTTGAAACAGGTAAACATTGAAAATTCGAGGATGAATTTTCTTAAGAGGGGGAGAATTGTAATATCCCAAATTTTGGCCAGTGACCAAAATGTAATTTTTGAAAGTTTTGGGGTTAAAGTATAAACTTTGGAAAAGTTTGGGGACTAAAGTGTAAATTTCCCCAATAAGTAATTTTATTCAGTATAAGAGTGAATTGGATCGAAATAAGTACCTTGATATCGGTTTTAAGAATTAAAAAGCAGTAAAAGGTATTATTTTGGATCGAATAAAATATTAAGCGTGCTCAGGCCATGGAAATGTTAGGATGGGTGACCTTCGGGACGGTCCCATAAAAGTGTTTCTAATTGATATTTTGGACTCAATAAAGGTAAAGAATATTCGAACGGATTATCGATAAAGGATTTCTAAGAGAAATTTTATTCTATTGAGATTTTCGATAATTATCGAAATAGTAGGCTAAGTTAGGAAAATTCAATCTAAGACTTTAGGAAAGGAAATTTTTATAAGATGATATTGTTCATTTTCTGAATATGGAAATATGGAATTTTTGGAATAAATCCGATAGCTCGATAAAAGTGAAATCGCAGTAAAAGTATTTTATGAATATCGAGAGATCGGATCGAATCAAAATTTCAGAGGCTGATACAAAAGCCATGGAAAAGTCATAAAATACTATTTTATGAATATTTTATTATAGTTGGTTGGATTTCAACTAGACTTAGTTGAATTTTTACAAGAATGTCTAACTGGTAAATAAAAACTAGTTGGAGGGAAAATTGGTCATTTGACAAGGATGGCAATTTTGAAATATTGAGGGCAATTTTGGAAGGTGAATTACACTTGGATTAAATCATGACCATTGACTTTTTATAAGATTAAGTCTTGGTCATTGGATTAAAAGGGCAAATTAGTAATTTCACTAATTAAATAAATTTTAAATTCATTTAATTTTAACACGTGGATTTAAATAAGTAAAAGATGAACCAAATTGTTCATCTTTCTTGAAATATTTCGAACTAAGGGGAGAAAAAAAGGAGAATTTTTAAAGCTTGATTCAAGCCCCGAAACTCAATTTTTAGGTAATATTTTCAACTACAAAGTTGTTCTACTCTTCAAGCTCTATCTTTTGATGTCAATAATTCATGGAATACATGCTTGATTGATGAGAATTTTGATGAGAAAGAAATTAGGGTTTATGGACTCAATTGGGGTTTTTGAGATTTTATGATTCCATATTGAAATTCAAGTTGAAATCAAGCTTTTGTGATGTTAAATCATGTTATTGAGTTGGGATTTAAATTCTACATGTTTTGATTATTATGAAGATGAATAGGGTTTATGGATTCAAGTTTGATTTAGGGTTTGTGATTTTGGACAAATGATCTAGTAAGCTTGAATTTGTTATTTGGAAGCAAAACCCTAAATTAAAGGTATAAGGACCATTTCAGCAATTCTGAAAGTTAGAGGACTAATCTAAATTTTTATGATTTTAAAGTGTATTTATGTTATTATTGAAGTTGGAGATGTGAAATTGAAGTTAGAATGTTAAACCGATGTTAAATCGAGTTAGTGACCATTTTGACAAATTATCAAAGCTAAGTGACCAATTCGGAAATGAGGTTTTAGATAAGGACTAAATCTGATTTTATTTAAAATAATATAATTCAAGTGGTAATGTTGATTTGAGGACTAAATTGCAAAGTTAAGAAGTTTGAATCGTTATCTTTGCATTTTAGTGACTAATTCGGAAATAAGGAAAAATTAGGGGGGTCAATGTTGAATAATTGTTTGATGAAAAAGGGTGATAAGTTGATGGTTTGAATCAAGTGTTGGGACCAAATTGACAAATAGCAAAGTAAGGAAAAATTAGTATAAAGTTTGAAGTTATTTATGGAAGTTGTGTAGGAAAACTGGATTTGGCAGTAAATTTAAAAAATCACCATAAATTCTAAAAATATGGTTAGAAGGTGATTTTTATACCAATGTAAATATTTTTTGTCTAGTTTCGTCTCCAACAAACGGAAACTGATTTCGAGTTCCCAGTAAAAAGATATGAATTTTTAAGTGCTGAAAGGTTAGAAAACAATATGGCAGTCTATTCCGAAATCAGCACTAGAAATTGACTTTGAAAATCCGCCATAAATTGTACAAGTTGAATTTGGGCTATTAATTTATATGGTTGAAAAGCTTATTGAATCTAGTTTCTTTCAGAACAAACGGAATCAAATTCCGAGTTGTAGATTATTTTATAGAAATATTTCTTTGAAGGTAGTGCAATCAGCCAAAAAAAATGAGAATTGATGCATTTAGTATCTAAGGTTAATTAGTAAGCTTGAAAGGATTAATGGAAGTTCTAAATGGTTATTAAGGACCAAAATGAGTTTTGGACAGTATAAGGAAGGAAAAAGGAAATTTGTATATTCGAATGATTAGATTTGATAGCATGTTTGAAAAATTGTTAGATTTGAATCTAACAAATGTTGTTTATATTCATGTGATTAATGAAGTTTGGATACGAATCAAAGAGGATTCGAGATACTATAAAGGAAAGGGTCGAGTAGAATTTAGTGAGGCATACTATTACATGGCCCAGGTGAGTGCATTTCTAAATGTTTGCATATATTGAAAATGGCATTTTATTTTTTTATAATACATGATATGATACAATGCTCGACATGGCAAGCTTGATGGAATACCGGGTACGAATTATTGTTTGCATAAATGATGATGCATTATGCATACATGGAATATGGATAATGACAAGATTAAACTGAAACAAGATACACCCTGGGGATCCAAGCTCATAGTGCAAAATGCACTAACGAGGTGTTTAATATAAGGAGCAAAGAGCATCCTTATATGAGGAGCAAAGAGCATCCTCTCGAGTACGTACTCCACAAGGCACTACGGTGCAGATAGGCTACGAGGTTTCCATGGGCCTCTAGCCAGACACGATGATAATAATAACAAGATGTTACATGATACATGATACAGATGTTACATGATTACATGATACATACGTTACATGATACATGATACAGATGTTACATGATTACATGATACATGATAAAGACGTTACATGATACATGATACAGATGTTACATGATTACAAGATACATGATACAAATGTTACATGATTACGTGATACATGAAAAAGATGTTAAACGATTACGTAATACATGAAAAAGAAGTTACATGCTACATGACAAAGAAATGCATGACATACATGATAGAAATGTTATTGATATATGATAGACATGTTAACTGATACATGATAGAATACATGATATGCAAATGATTGCATAATGAAAACATGACCATGATAGAATACATGACATATGTACATTATGATATACTTGCCATGTTATAGAGAAAACGAAATGCACTTATATATATGACATATTGTATTACATTATTTCAGGATTTTAAATTAAATAAGTTTAACTGTCTCACTAAATTCGTACTTAGCGTCTTTCTTATGTCACACGTAGTTTTCTTGGAAATCGTCTATCGAGGAGGAGCAAAAATTTGGGAAAATCAAGTTACTACAATAAGTTCATTAAGTACGTCTTTACCATAATTTGATAGACTAGTGGGCATGTAAGTATTTTAAAGTTGAACTGTCTACAGCATAAGTTTACAACGTAATCATATGCTTTTATGGTTGGATAAGTTTAAAAATATGAATTGTTAACAATAGCAAAATCTTTGGTATGGTTAAAATGTTGTTTAGCCCTAAACGCGTATAAAATTTAAAATCGAGAAAGGGTCTAGGCAGCTTGCGTAGTTTTCACCCTGAATTATATTGCTTTTATTTTAATAATTCAATTATAAATTTTGTAAACAAATTCAGGGTCAAAACTAGCTGCGCCTGGACAACATAGTTTTAAATTTAAAACCGATAAAAGGTTAAAGTACAAATTAAATTTTGGTATAAAAAAATATTTACAAGTCAAGATTTCTTCCAATGATTCCGTAACATCTTTAATGTATATTCGGTCTATGAGTATATGTTAAGGGTGTTACACAACACATGTCCACTCTACCACCTGCACCCAACACATGTCCACTCTATCAACACTTGTCCACTCTAGCAACACATGCCCACTCTATCAACACCTGATAAGAGACCAAGGGTCTGAAAGAGCACGGGCCCCCTGATTCTCATGATCGAACTCCCTTACCACAGCCACCAAAAATGTTCTCAGACCACTGCCTGAATTGTCCTTCTCCTCCATCCCAGAGCATCGTCCGGTCACACTATCAACACATTCATTCCTCAAAGTGAAGTATTTAACATATGTTTAGTACAATTAAATTTTACGATAATCGTTTATTGTCTTAGCTTAATTGAGACAAAAAATAGATGTTTCTTATTTTGCTTTCTTCCTAGATGTTCACTTCTTTTTGTTCTTTGCTTAATCGGTAATGGCATAGTATTGGTGTTGGTCGCCAACCTTCGATGATTCATATTTTTTTGTTTTCTTATGTTTGAATCTATTTGTTTTGTTTATTTTTCCTTCCCATATCTTGTTGCGTTTTCCTTTTGTTTCTGTGGCACGTTTTCTCTACTTTTACAACACGTCTCTACCTTTATGGCACGTCTATACCTTATGACATGTTTTCTGACTACTTTTGCAAGTGTTTGGTGTTCATTCGGTGATCCTTACGACTTTGTTTCTGATTCGTGTTTGTCGGTGGCTTGGATAGTTTGATCCCCTTTTGGGTTGTTGACCGAGTAATAAGAATTGCGCAGCGAATCTTTGTCTTTGGGAATAGACGTGGAAGGTGGTTGTTGATTTTGAAATTTTCATCTTGTTCGTGTTTTGACAATTCCCCAATGACGTTTCCTACTATGGGTCGTAGAGATTTTCTTTGATACAAAAAGAAAGTGTCTGATCTGGCAGGTGCGATGCTTATCTTTTCTTTTTAAATCTATTTTTTTGTTTTTGAATGTTTTGAAGCATTTAATAAATTGTATTCTTGTTTTATTTTTGTTTATTAATAAAATTATTTAATTGTCTAATAATACCCTAAAAATGTATTCTTTTATAAACATTTCTATTATTATAGAACATTTTAGTAAAATATACCTTACATAACATAGTTAAGATTTTACAATGTTTGCAAGCCCACGATAAGGGATTTGAAAAAAGTCAAAGAAAAAGTTATTGGAATGAGGAAATACCACTTATATAATATCCAGTATTTTTATTCGTTAAAACCGAATAGAACGTCTATAGTTTAATTTAGAGGATTAGACATCAAGTTTTAAAGTAAGATTAAATACTTAATTTTTGATATCGTAAATTAAATAAATTAAGTTGAAATAGTCACTTCATAATGAACTTCGGTCGTACGTAATTCAAATTAATCAATTAATATATCATATGTAAGTTATTTGAGAAGTGTTTGAGCTTGAAGGGAGTGTAAGTCGAGGTGTGTTAGAGTTTTTATTTAATGTGTAATTAGAGTTTATTCCTAATCAGTAGTTTAGATTTACTAAAAGTCTTATTTAAATTAGGAATTAGTATTATTTAAATTAAATATAAAAGTATAGTTTTAGTTATATTAAAACTCTATATCAGTCTATTTAAAGGCTTACTTTGTATACATTTGATAATTAAGAATAATAAGAAAATATAGAGAAACACATTGTTCTCTCTGAAAAATATAATGTTCATCTTCTTCAAACACAAATCCCTAATCACCGATCACACACAAACCACCATTATTAAGAGCATCTTCGGTCTTGATGCTGTCACCACTGATGCCATCACTAATCTAAAACAGATCGATAATTTGATTTTTTAGATGTACGTCATTTTTTTCCGTTGTTGCCATTAGGCCGCACTCGTTCCTTGCCTTCTCCCTTGTTGGAATCTTACATCTCTGGTGAAATTTCATTTCGTTTAATTTTGTTGTTTTGTTTCTATTTAATGGTTCTATCTTAGCCAATCAAAAAGATACATGAAAAGGTTATAGTTTAGCCTTAAAACCTATTTGGATCTATCTTAGCCATTCATCCTAAAAGATAGGAGAAAAGGTTCTAGTTTAACCTTAAAAACTAGATAATATTTTTTAAGGGATTTTACATCAAAGATCCAAGTTGGAACTCTAGTCTGTGTAACTACCAGCTTGAGGGGGAGTGTAGATTTCTGTGATCACTTCCTACATCGTTCGCATCAGACCTTTCAGTCAGGAACTGCATGCTAGAGCATCATGTGGAGCAGACATTTTATTCAAAAACTGTATGTTGGAGCAGTCTTGATATTCCAACTGATGCATCAATCATCTTAAGCGTACCATAAGTTGAATGGCATCAACAATTGTTGCGCAATAACATTATGGTTCTGTCCTCACTCTTCAAATCAAAGACTCTCGAGAACTGAGAGCATTTTTCACTAAGAAATAACAGAAGAAATATGAGTAGGGCATCACATCCAAGATCTAAGTCGGTACTCTACTACGTTTGCTCACCAGCTTGAGGGGGAGTGTAAGTTATCCGATAAGTGTTTGAGCTTGAGGGGAGTGTAAGTTGACGAGGTGTGTTAGAGTTTTTATTTAATGTGTAATTAGAGTTTATTCCTATCAGTAGTTTAGATTTACTAGAAGTCTTATTTAAATTAGGAATAAGTATTATTTAAATTAAAGATAAAAGTATAGTTTTAGTTATATTAAAACTCTATATCAGCCTATTTAAAGGCTTACTCTGTATACATTTGATAATTAAGAATAATAAGAAAATATAGAGAAACACATTGTTCTCTCTGAAAAATATCATGTTCATATTCTTCAAACAACAAATCCCTAACCACCGATCACACACAAACCACCATTATTTATTGCATCTTCTGCCACCATGGTCCCTTTCTCACATCATATATTTATAGTTATAAAATAAACAAACCGGATAACGATTCCGGTTCTACGGACGGTTAAATAATAATAATAATAATATCAATTCATTGCTTTACGGTTTACCCCTTTCTAATATTCAAAATTCAGATTCTCTTAAACTTTTTATCTCTATTTTCAGAAATCAAAACCCAAAATTTGCTCGAACTTTATATATATACTCATGGAAACCCAAGATGTATTAGGCCTATACCGCACAATCTTTCATGACCATCAAACTTTCTCTTTGTATTCTTTAAAGCCCATGGATATATGTTCTCTGTTCACCCTCTTGTCTTACCTCTGAAATATGAATCACAATGTCTTGTTTTAAGATTCTTTTGTTTTTCTCTTTTGGTTTAGAGGGATTCAGTAAAGCTATTTTTTAGTGCTTTTGGATCATTTGTAATAATTAGAGTAAAGAATGAAAACAAAATTTAGGGCAAGTGTTTCACAATTGAAATAATAACCCTTATTAAGTATCAATTGATTTAGCAAGAAAACAAGGTCAGTAGTTCAAATTAAGATATTGTGAATAAAAAAACATATTGAGATGATTGCTCCCATAATGAATCTCTACTATAATCTATCTGAATTAATCAGTCAATAAATCAAATGCTGATGATTATAAAAAAATAATAACAAAAATATCGGAGCTCCTAAAACTGAAGTTTTAAGGCACATCTTAATCTTATTATTGTATTTCAATTATCAAGTTTATTTTAAGCTAGAACACAAGTGTTCCCAATGGAAAACCGAATGATATTCATCTTAGGAGACCCTGGTTCAATCGCTTTGTCTACAAGGTGTGTGCATGGTCAAAATGTTTAAAATATGTATGAACATATACTACCTTTAATCACGTTAAGATTATTCAAAAAAAGTTTATTTCAAGTTAGTTTGGGCTTGGACATACATAAAATGTACTAATACCAAGTATAAGTTCAGCTAAATCTAACTTGACCAATGGAAACCTCTAACTAGAATGAAAATTTAAACCATATGCGGGTTAAGAAACCTCTATATGCCTCTTTTATAGTTTTTAATTTTTAAATATCAATTAAGGACATACAATAATTTCAGTTGGACTAAAACTGATGAGTTGTTAGTCTGTTAATCTGGATCGTTAGTTTGATACATTGCTAAAATTATTTTGGGCTAGTCTATAAATATTGGGGAAGTCCAATAGCAATGTAACCCAATATTCTGAACTTCTTTAGTCTATGAACAAGCCTTCTTCATTTTCTCTTCTTTTGTTTGCTGTAGCTAAACCCTAACACAACCGTTCTATTCATCTTCTCTCATCTCTTCACTTGTCTCCGGCCACCGTTCATCGTAACTCACCACCGCACAAACTTTAACTATCCGGCCTTCTGCCTTTTGTGCAAACAATTCTTAATGTAGTCTCTTTTTTTACCAACAATTCTTTAATGTAGTCTTGTTGTCCTGATTTGGAGAATTAACATGGGCCTTCTCAATCATTTCATCCACAGCTGGTTCAATATCCATTCCTTGTGATTCGAAGCCCATAATTCCACCACATTTTTTTTGTTACCACCCTCAAACCGCCACTCTGAATGTAAACCTTCAGACATGTAGACAGTCAACTGCGACCTCCCGTGAATATAATTTGTGGACGGTCACTAACAAAGGCTCATCAATAATAAGAGTCTAATGAGTTCAAGCACATTATCTCATACCACGTGTCGATGCACATGGTCATACTTGATGACAAATCAGTTTAGGCTATTATTTCTTAAAACATTCAATCAATACTAATGTCACGATAATTCTCTATCGACACTTATCCAAACCACTATAAATAGCCATGCAATATAGAGTAAAGGCATGCACACTCTTCTTCAACCAGATTACTTAAGAACCACCTTCTTTCACCATCAGAATCGCCGTCCTTCCACCGTCTGAGAGCGCTGTTGACTTTACCAGTTAACCATTCTTAATTAGGTTATCACCTTCTATTACACCTGGACCACCACCTAGTTGGGTAGTTCTAGTCTAGCATGTTGATCTACAAGTACAGCATTCCTGCCATCTTCATCGTTTCTCCTACTGTTCACCTTCGTTAGACTCCAAGCATCCATATGACTGATACACCGATCTCAACCGCCATTGTTTATGGATGAATGATTAGTATATTTATCTTTCCTTTCCTTTTCATGAGCTTGCAAGGTACAAGAAATATCCAGGCTGAAGAACAGTTGGAGTTATATATGTATGTACTGCCTGATCGGTTAAAAGGGAAAATAAATAATAATTGTCAGAATTTGAACTCGAGAGCAATACAAATTATCCTAAAAAACCAATATAAACAGTTCAAAAGCTGATATGTTTGTAATTTAACTTTAAGCAATAGCATCACAGCATGCATGCCTCATTCTCATATGAATATATTATATCTTATGATTTCTTATTTTACATAAAAAGGTTTCTTTACCCAATATTATATCACAACTAAACTAATCAACATCAATTTTCTTGTGTTCGAGCTTTCTTGACCTTGCGGTGCAAATCATCAACAAGCGAGGCAGGAAACCAGGACTCCGCTACTAGTGAAAGATCGAGCTGCAGATTCCCGCATGTGCTCGTAGTTGCAGCAGCAGTACTAGCACTAGCCGATGTTCTTCTTTTATTAGCCTTTGGTTTTCTTGGTGCAGGTGGGCATTGTTTCATCTCTGGGATTTTGTGATCCAAAGACGTTGGAGTCTAGAATCCATCATCATCATCAACCGTTGCCTTGAATTCTGCTAAACATATATTTTTCTTTTCGCTTTCCATGGAAGTTGGTGCTTTGCTTTCTTCTCTCTTTTTCTCTTCATCATCTTCCGGTACTTGTCGTTCTCGATCATCGTTAGGAGCTTCGTTTGAAGAATTATAAATAGCTGTAGCTTCACAGAACTCCTCTTGAAATTCCAATGGCGGTCGTTTCAGGATATCGAATTCAATACTTTTTGTTTCGTCTTTAACAAGGATCAGCTCTGACTTCGACATGCTATGAAGGGAAACCTGGCTGAATTCTGCGTACATTAAGAACTGAACAGGGAATAATATTGAGAAGTGAAAGTAAGAAACAGAAAGAAGAGGAGGAAAACTATTTTAGACAAGAGATGGACTTATAAAAGAGATAGTTTCTAGTTTTTTGTGCATCGGATCCTTCGCCCCAAGTGTTGGCTTTGGAAAACTTCACCACCTGCTTGCTCTCATCGGAGACTATTAAGAGGTGGAAAGGAAAATTTTATTTTTTCACTTTAGTCCTTCTATCTAAATTATTTTAAAAATTAATTTATTTCTAAATTTGTCTCCCTCACTTTTAAAAATTTATGTTTTGCTCCCCAACCTCAAATCCTAGCTCCGTCCTTGGCTCTTATGATAAAGGATTTTAGAATACAAAAATAGAAAATATTTCATGCACGACAATGGAGAAAAAGTTTTCCTAAATATTTAATTTTGTTGATATATTAGTGTAATTATATGATAGTATTTGTTCATATTTTTTCTTAACCTTTTGATAAAACATACACCTTGTACACAAGTGTTAGATTTTAGGGTTTAAGTTTTAGTGTTTAAAATTTAAGATTTAGGGTTAAAATTTATATTTTAGAGTTAGAGATTTGATCTTAAACTTTTTAAGTGAAATTAGACATGCTTGTGGAGTATTTTTTCCCCACTAAAGGTGCATGAAATAATATCACATTATAAAAATTGGTATCATTTATTTTCTTTTTAATATTTATGTTCAAGATTTTTTTTGAACAATTTCTATCCAGAGGAGGTGGAAGGAAAATTTGTTCCTAATGGGTTTCGAACCCACGAACTAGTGGGAGAGGGGAGGGTGTCAACTGAGAGCTTTAATCACTTGCTATAAAGATTGTTGATATGTTTAAAAAATTTTTATTAATGTGTTTTTTAAAGTTTAAATATAATTTTTTTGAGAGAACAATATATTTTAGTAGTACACAATATTATATTTAATAAATTTAGAATTTGGTTTTCAACATTTAATATGATTACATTCATAATAATAATTCAATATATCTTTGTATTAAAACTTAATTTTCATTTTTTTAAAAATATTTTACTTGTGTTTTTTTCTTTCTTTAATGATAGTTCACATACGAACTTTGATGTATCTCTATGCACGTGGGTTGAATACAATGGGGACCAAAGGGTCGTTTTTGATATGATAATCAAACCCCATCTCATCATATTATTAAGGAAACTTACATTAGATGCTTTGTTTAAATTGCAAGCAAGGGACCAACTAACTTTTAATTTGTATTTTCTATACAATGTCTAAACTATTCAAATGCCTCCTCACCCATAAATCAGATGATAATGTATGCTTAAACAGACTCTAGTTCACGTCCTTCTGTATGCAACAATAACAACCAATTAAGACTTAATCGATTTTTTGAAACTATGTAATAAAGAACTCTATGATGAGCACTTGAATTTCCCTTTGAGTGCTCAACATTAAGGGTTTTGAAAACAAATGGAAATGGAATATCTTGTTGTTCACTGATCCAGCTAACTCTAGGCAGTTATTACTCATTTTTGCTAAAAGGTGAAGAAACTTTTGCTTTCATCTAATATTTGCCCCATCAATGCTATCCATATAGCCTTTTTCTTTTCCTTGTTGCTTAGCCAGGAAAAAAAAAAAAAATTCAAAACAGATGGCTCCACAAAGTTTAAATGCAAAATTAATGTACCTCAATGATCAAAACTGGACTAGGATGAGTACCCAGAACTTAATTTTGTCGGTTGAGTATTTACCTTTAAAAGATCAAATTCAACACCTCTATATTTCAAATATCAATACCTATATAATCCCTTTATCTTATTCTAGATGATAATGACTTGTGGTGTGAACAGTGGCAGTGATTAACCGAAATTTTTCGAAAATTTTTAACCGAATCGAAAAATGTTCGGTTAATTCGGTCGGTTTTTAAATTAACCAAAATTTGTTATAAAATTTTGGATAAATTGCACAAATGGTCACTAAAGTATGTTAAAATGATCTTTTTAGCCACTGAACTTTCAGAAATTATAAACAATCATTAAACATGTCGAACTATTATAAAATGGCCATTGACTCATTGCATGTTATAAATTATTAATAAATATTGAAAAGCTTAATGACCATTTTGTAATAATCCAATAAATTTAATGATATTTTTGTGTTAATTTGATAAAGTTAAATGATCATTTTATAATATACCAAAAAATTTAATGATCATTTCATACTTTTAAAAGTTCAGTGACCAAAAATAAATATATATAATATTGTTAATTTCAGTTAATTAATTGATTTCAAATCAAATTAACCGATAACTAAAATTTGATAAAAAAAATAACTCTTAACTGATTATGCTTAAAATTAATTGTCCGGTTAACCGAAAAAACTTTGGTTCGGTCAGTTAATTCGGTTAAAACCGAAGTATGAACACCCTATTTTCCATAATTTTATTGGGGATCAGTAAAGTTGGATTCCTCACTAAACTAACAACTATAACCATCCCCGATTATCTGTTATTATTGATTTAATGTGAACAGATTGTTGCTTCAAACCTAAAAAAAACTATACAAAAAAGGACAAGTATTTTGATATTTTCAATACCCTTTAAAGTATCAGTCCTTTGAGGATGTAAGAATACATAGCCAATCAAATATGCCAGCAATGTAGCAGATAAAGGGTTTTACTTAAGTTTTTTGGGGTTTAAGAACATGTTTAAAAGTAATTAAAGCAAGTTTAATAATGAAACATGCACCATCTGATCCGATGTTGCAGAATAATTGGATGTCAAAGGCACATGGAGGAAGATTTTTGCCACCAGTGCCAACCATCATGCATGTCCCATGCCCTCACAATCAACTCCCCCATAGCTTTTCTTTACAATTTTTCCTATCCAACCCCACAGATCTCCATTTTTCAAGTTTGGGGTTTTCACTTTCTTAAAAAAGGCTGTGCCTTTGCCACACCCAAGATCCAACTAGTCTATGTTCTTGGACCACCCCCTATGGCAAATCAGACATGGTTCCTTTGAGGGGTTTTGCATGTGAGTGCTTTATTTTATTGAATCTTTATGCGTGTGTTTTTTGGGGGGAAAATGGTAGGAGAAAAGCTTGGCGTTTGTGGGTGAAGAGATTAGATCAAAGGAAAAATGATGTCAAGTGTCAAGTACACACCTAGGAGAAGCAATCAAGCAAAGCTTTCTTGAGATGGTTTAGAGAGGGGCTGGACCGAGGGGTGTTAGGGGCAATCACATTTCCTGAAAATTTCAAATTCTAATATATTTTTGAAATTTTCTTTGTATTTTATATTGATAATCTAATTTCGCACTCCTAGTTTTTTATATTCTCATATAAATATGTTAAGTATAAAAAGTTCGCACCCCTAATATAAAATCATGCGTCTGTCCTGTTTTCAATAGAGTTCCTAAAATCAAACATTGCTACCATTCATCATCATTAGCCCAATTTCATGTTCCAAATACTGCTATACCGTTGAGTTTAATGATTATAAAATTATCTACATGCAAACTGTAAAGAGAGATTCTTTGGATTTGAACTGAAAAGTAATTCCAAAACCATGATTGCTAGCAAAAAAACTTGCAGTCTGCCGGTGACCGGTGTGAACTATGCATGGGATGGGGGCACTCACAGTCACATGAAACTTCTACTGTTGGTTCAGGAAAATGAAAGTCGCGTGGGAGACAAGGAACATGGGATGATAAAAGAGCCTAGGGCTGGCACGCTAATGAATATTTAACCAAACAGTGTTTACTCGTTTATTACCATATACTAAATATCACGGTAACATCATAATTACTGAGCTAAAATAGGTTCTTGGAAGGGTGACAAACAGTAAGTTTTTTTTTTTTTGATGAAAATAGTATGAAAGCTGTTACCTTCTTCATCTAATAAAACAAAGACAAGTTAAGTGTTAAAGAATTTCGTACAGAATATTTACCACTGTACTTCAACTAACAGTTTGGAGGACAGAAATAAGACTAATCTGCAGATTCTGGCTTGGTTTTTAGCAAGTTTGCATATATCACAGGCTTGGCAGCTTGCATCACAAACTAAACCTCAAAGTTCAATCCCTCATCATTTGATCCATAGAAGTATGTATGTGTGTATTGTATGTATGTATGTGTGTATGCATGCATGTATGTAGTCTGATGGGGATCTGGTTCCAGATATTCTTCTGGACTGGTGCATTTTTTGAGGCCTTGGCCAAATCGGTAGATGGGTCTTGTTGTTTCAGACCCCCACCCCCTCCTTTTTTTTTCTTTTGAGTACACAAAGTGATGTTGTCCACTAAGTTGTGTCAGTTGCTAGTGAGTTGGGTATTGGAAATGTCAGAATTCCAGCACAACAACCCATGTAACCTGTTCGGCAACCTTGTATCATCATGACTTTACACTTCTAAGAAGATTTTGATCACTTCTCTTGGGGTTGGGTTGCATCAAATTCAATCACATCCTCGTCTAAAAAGTCAGAAAACCATAATGGTGGGGGCATTCCTCATATTTCAATTTCCATTTCCATGGTGGGTCTCCTTTGAAAACGAAGCTTGGATTGACTTTGAAAATTGATCATTCATGGTGAATTATAGAGCTGAAATAGGTCATTCCATCGGATGATCGAAACGGAAATAATTTGACTCAAATACATGAAAGAAATCAACATTGGATTCTAAAAGAGTTTTAGCTTCTTCTAACGTTGTAATAACGTCAGTTTGATTATTTGGATTCTTTTCGAGTCTTGTCCCAGGGTTTTGCATAAAACAAGAACTTGGTATGAACTAGAAAGTTCAATAGTTCGAAGAACAGTTCAATAACCAAAAAAATAAATAAAGAAGTTTGCTCAGAGTCGAGACAAAAGAGTTCCTAGAAGGCTTTGAAATTAGCATTAAGGACAAAAACCACTCTATCTATAAGAGTTTTAAGCTATATTTCTTACATTTTTTCTCATCCAATTTCCTCCCTTCTTTCGATATATTTTTCTAATCATACATACGCTATAGAATTGGTTTAGTTCAATTTGACCCATTTCCTTGTTTTTGACGATCCAAGCATCAAATATCACACATTACAATACATAAACCGCTCATAATCTTTTTCGACCTTTAAGTCAAAGACCGTTGCACTTGAATAAACTCATGACAAAATCAGAAATCAAGCTCCGGGGACAATATAATTAGAAATATATAATAGAAACGAAGTCTAAATGAATTAAAATTGAGGGTTCAAATTAATATTAATAATATCTCTCTATATTTTTAATAAAAAAAATAGGGGCAATGGTCCCCACCACCCACGTACCTCTTTTTTTTTTAGCTAACTCAAATTTGTGGCGTTAGTGGCGGAACTTTGTGAAAGAGTTTGTTGAGGTTAACTTAATTTTTTATAAAAAAATAGAGGTGTAATTAAAATTTTTAAAATTTTGAATGTTTAATTTACATTTTTTCAAAAAAAGGATCTAATTAATTTTTTTAAATTTCTGAGAGATTTAATAGAAATTTATAAAAATTACGTGAGGATTTAATTTAAAACTTTAAAAAGATTAAGCTTAATGTGAAATTTTAAAATTTTGAGAGGATCAAATTTAATTTTTTAAAATTTTAAAAAACTAAGTTGTAATTTTTCAAAATTTAATAGGGGTCCCTGCCCCACTAGTCTCCGCTACCTTCCGCTGCGGATAGTGCCTCCTAAATTTAGCTAGTAAAAACAATACCAACTAAACAAATACTTGATTAGTAAATATGGTGTACAATTGATCGATAAGATTAGTTACATTAAAATAATACAAAAATGACCTTTTGAAAATTTGTTTGATCAATTAATCAACATAGATGTATTGTTTTTTGGTTAAGGGTGAATAAATTTGGCTTCAATTTATTGTCAAAAATAATCTTGGTTTCAATTTTTTTGTATTTTCTTTAAATGTTATAAGTATAAATACAATATACAATAATCTGATCGGTTAGGTAATGATATTAATTTTCAAGGTTGAGAAAAAATCCCATTTCTCTCTATGGGTGTAAACAAGCCGAGTCGAACTCGAATAGCGCTAAGCTCGACTCAACTCGTTAAGAATTCAAATCGAGTTCGAGCTTGAGTAGTTTTTAATGACTCTGAATAGTCTGAGCTCAACTCGGCTCGTTAAGAACTCGAGCCAAGTTCGAGCTTGAGTCGAGTTCAATCGAGCCGACTGTTGACCGAGTTTTGACTAAGTAGGGCTCGAGTAGCTCAAGATCTGTCTTGTCTCATTTAAAACCCTATTAGGAAAAAACTTCGATACACAAGTAGTGTAAACTAAAGTTTACACAAGCTTGCTTTTAGGATTTAGATTTTAGGGTTTAGGACCTATGTTTAGGGTTTATGTTTTAGAGTTTTAGTTTTAGGAATTTAGATTTTAAAATTAAAAAATTAGTATATTATATTTTTGAGTAGCTCGTGATCTTTTTGAGTCGGGTATCGAGTAGCTCGACTCGGCTCGTTAATAACTCGAACCGAGTCCAATCGAGTTGAGTGTTGGTCGAGTTTTAACCGAGTTGAACTCGAGTAGCTCACAACTTGTTTCGTCTTATTTACGGCCCTAGTTCTCCCTGAAATATTTTTTCAAGAATATCACTCTTTAGTATTGTTGTTTGCTTTTTTTAATTTTTTTATTTTTGTTCCAAATAAGATTTCTCTTTATTTTAGATTCATCTTTTTTTTTTGCATATTGTTGTATTTTTTCATTTGTCTCTTGTCGCGACCTAGACACGGGTAGATAAAAAACTTTTGAAGTCCCCACTGATCTTTTAAATAGGTAGACCGAAAACCCTAAAGAAATAAGAGATTTTAAAATTTTGGGTTCGGGGGCACGGTTACGTGTGAGGAAGGATTAGCACCCCCACAATGCCCGTAAAATGATGCTTACATGATCACTAATATTTTCCTTTGTAACTAGAATGTATGCATGCAAAGATTAATGTAAAAATCCTTAAAGTTTCAAAAGTGACATAGGGTTCACTCACGACTGAGAAAACCTTGGTAAAATTTGAACGCATTGAGGATTGAGACATTAATCCAAAAATTCGAGAGCATAGCCTCTCATGGGATTTTTCGACCATTCCACAACTTCTAGGAAAAGGCCGGGATTAATCCCAGTTAAGGAAATACCCTGCTTTTCATGATGCAAAGAAAATCTTTTTTACAATGCCATTTTATATACTTGATAAATCTAATAAAAAGGGCATAAAGATTAAAATTTATCCTGAAGACATGTATTAAGGGAGAATCTAATCCTAAAAGGCTCTACTTAGAAAATTTAATTAAAGAGAAATTTCATTAATATTAAATTATCTAAAATTGCCTAATAAATTATTTAAAAATTAATTATTCGGGGATATAAATTTATGGTATTAACTAAGTTAGATTATTAAAGGGTTACCTATGTAAGTCGAATTTAAGAATTAGATCTAAAGAACCTAACCTAGGTTAATTTATTATGGAATTAATTTAATAACTGAACCCTAATCCTAAGATTAAATCGTGAGAATTCTAAACTAGTGGCTTTAAATCACCTAAATTATAAACCTAGTTAAAGGGTTAAAATTAAAGACTCTATGCCTAAAACTATATGAGACGGAGAATTACAAATTGAAACCCGCTCCTTCAAACCTGAGGTAGTGTACAAGGAACTATGATCCTTCAAACCCAAGGATGCTAGACTGGAAAATATTTTGACTTTGTATTTCTGCCGATTGCTATGATTTTAATGAGTTAACATGATTCTATGGATGCCTAACTCATAAATGCATGGTGTATTTTATGGCGAGGAAAATTGCCTCATATGATCTTCGCATAGTTGCTCACTCAATCCACTTATCTTGTACTTGACTCTGTATGTTGTGATGGTTGACAAAATAATCATAAATAGTTATTTCCACTGTATTTAATTCGTCATTCTCATTCTTTGTACCCCTTTGCTTCATAGAAAGCCTCTAGTCTTTGAATATTTGTTCATTCAATCCAGTTATCTTGTACTCTTAGTTGGAGAGATGACCTTTTAAGCACTCTCTTAGCCTGGATCTCTGGCATTCTGATTGGAAAATCCATTGTTGGACTATGATGAATCTTGATTGCAGTTGATACATAATATTAAGGAAAGAGCATCTATGTGTGGCTCTGAAACTTGTATAGAACCTCCGGATTCCCTGACACATCCTCTCATGTCTGTAAAATTATTTTGATTTTTGTGGAAGAAAGACTATCGACTGAGTACGCGATGTCGCCTTAAAATAATATCAAACACCTTTGGTGCTTCTTGTGATTCTCAGATTCTTGTCTAGAGTGTTTTAGATTGTTTATAGGAGAATCCTTGCGACAAGACTTATTCTCAACTTAAATGATATTGATGTTTTAATCCGTGATCCACGTAAATTGCCCCAAATTTAGCAACATGATAAGCTTACTGAGCGAAATTCCATGCTCGTGCAAATGACACTATTAGAGTCAGAATAATGAAATGCATCACAGTCCCTATGTTTTCAAACCTTTTTTAGAGTAATGCACAAAAATATTTGGTGTTATATGAATGTTAATCCAATGGTTCCCATTTCAATATAAGATGCTTTTCGTGGGTGTAAAGGTGTAAAGAAGAGAAGGAGAAATCTCTGGAATATACTTTTATTAATAATGTGTTAAACACAAAGTAATTACAAAGGAAAGAAAATCAAGTATCTGAATATCAAGGGCCAAAGTACTCCGAGTCAATCCATCGAAAGTTCTCCTAAATACATCATTTGTCGATAAGATTTCGCATACTACAACAATGTGTGAAGATGTGAAGTTCCTCCCAAGCTGTCAAGTCTCGGAGAGGGTTACTTGCTGCACGCCTAAATAATAGTCATTCAAGCTACCCTTTACGGGTTTTCAACTCGAATCCTCCATTGGTTTCAAGACGCCCTTTGCGGGTTTTCATCTTGAACCCCCATTTTATTTCTGTTTCTTTTTAAGTCTAAAGTGCCCTAGTGGGTTTTCACTTTTAGACATTTTCTTTTTTTCTTCTTTTTTCCCATTTTTTAGGTGTAGTATCACTTGACCGAGTCTGAGTTCACCGAATTTTGGAGTTCATCCCTATCCATCTTAACCAAAATTAATGCTTCTCCATATAAGGCTTTTGTTACAATGTAGGGCCCCTCCCAATTGGGCATCCATTTCTCACGAGAATCTCTTTGGACTGGCATCATCTTCTTCAACACTAAATCTCCCTCTTAGAATTCTCTCAGATGAAACTTCTTGTCGTGAGTTCGCATTATCCTCTTTTGATACATCTGGCCATGGCAGATTGCTTTCAGCCTTTTATCTTCGATTAGATTCAACTGGCCATATCTTGCCTTAACCCATTCAACTTCATCTAATTTTTCCTCCATCAGAATGCGAAGTGAAGGAATTTCTACCTCTATTAGTAACACGGTCTCTATTCCATAAACTCAAATATCTTTAACCGATATAGCCAAGAGGGGGTGAATTGACCTTTGATGGAAGCAATAGAAATTAAAAATTATACACAAGGATTTTTAGTAGTTCGACTCCTAAACCAAGTCTACACCCACTACCTTAGCTTCCACACTAAGGATTTTCCACATATTCACTCAATTTGTCTTTCCTTTTAGGCTAAAGCATATAATCTTACAAACCCAAGACGTATACCCCAAAGTCTTGACAATCTTTCTCTCAAAGAGAAAATACAAATAAGCAAACAAATGAAAACCTCACCAAGCAATGTGTTTGCACTCTTAATGTAACATCCTTAACATATACTCGTAGACCGAATATACATTAAAGATGTTACGGAGTCGTTTAAAGAAATCATGACATAATATTTTTTTATACATATAAATCTTATCTTTATTAATATAACCCTTTTTTCGATTTTCTTGAAATCATTACTTATGTGTAGTTGGCTAATTTCGACCCTGAATTAGTTTGTAAAACATATTAGTCAGTTATTAAAACAATAATGCAATTCGAGGTGAAAATAGGTTCACGGCCTAGGCCCTTTCTTGATATTAAAATCCTTATACGATTACCGATAAATAAAAATTTAATTTGATTAAACACGATTTACTACATTTTTAAGCTTACCGATTATTCATATTAACAAAGTAAGCTTCCTTTCTACTTTAGTTTATTATTTCATATTACTTATACCTTATCTTGCTTTATCGATATATGATTCATCATTAAAACTAATCAATTATCTATCGTTTAATTTAATGCATCATATACTACCAGCGGATAAATAATTACATGCCCACTAGAGATTATCATAAGCTAGAATATCTTACTGATGTTTTGCAGATTGAAGCTTGATCAATATGCTCAACTCCTCTTCAAGTACTCCATCTTAACCTACGTGTGAATCAAACACACTCTAAGTTTTCACTTAGTGAGGCAATAAATAAAATTAATAATAATTTAAACTTATTAAACTTTATGGCTACATTTATATAGCATGATATATGTCAATGCATTAACTTTTATGTTGCATTAGCGATAACTTACTATATGCTAATATCATAATATTTTCTTATTTGTTCATTTATCATAATATGTCATTTATACCTCAATGCATGAACATATATATCATGTTACAAGCTAATGAATGTGCTTGTTCTATTCCTTTTTCGATTCCTTTAACATCATATCACTACTTACCATTAATGTTAAACTTTTAAGTTTAACTTACTTACCATTTTCATCCCTAATAACATACGTTACCTCACATGTACTAACATATATCAAAAATTTTCCTTTGTCATGTAACCTGTAAAAATCAACATCTCATATACATATCTTAGGCATGGTAAGTCAGTTCAATATTCTCAAAAAATCTCTTGTTTCCCTTTTGAATCATATTAAGATTACTAATACCAATCTTTATACCTTTAGCCCAATAATTTTAAATAGAGAGAAACTTAAGTATGCGAGATCGGTACTCCCAAAGTACTAGTCACCGAAGTGACGATAAACATATAGAGACATAAAGTGCCGGTAACATATAGACACATAAAGTGCCGGTAACATATAGACACATAAGTGTCGGCATCATACAGACACATAAGTGTCGATATCATATAGACACATAAGCGTCGACATCATATAGACACATGAGTGTCGATATCATATAGACACATAAGTTTTGGCATCATATAGACACATAAGTGCCGGTAAACATATAGATCCGAAGATCGATGTTTAGCTACACACATTCCCATACTGTTAGACCTTTAATGGCATGCCACTATATTGTAACTCTATATCATAAAACTGGGCAATAAATCCATATCAATAACTTGTAAATTATCATTTTGTAAATGATTCATATATCACCATTATTCAATAATAACTTGCCATAATAGAACATAATAGGGCAATTCATACTCTATCATATATTAACCTTTTTCCTTTGCTTGTAAAACATCATATAACGTATACAAAAACCATGTTATCATTTCAATAAAATCAAGTAAATAAAATTCTTAAAAGTTTACTAAAATACATTTCAAAACATATAAATGCACTCACCTGGGCCATTTATTAGCTTGCCTCGCTAAGCTCTATTGGATCCTTTCTTTCATAGTACCTCGAACCCTCTTTTGATTCGGATCAAACTTCATTAATCACATGAACGTAAACAACAAATTGTTAGAATCAAATCTAACAATTTCTCTAACATGTTATCAAATCTAATCATTCGAAAATACAGAATTTCCAAAATTTCCTTCCTTCCTTGAGTCGTTCGAAAACTCATTATGGTCCTTAGTGACCAATTTGAACTTCCATTAACCCCTTTCAAGCTTACTAATTAACCTTAGATACAAAATATATCAATTCTCATTTTCTAGCAGATTGCACTACCTTCAAAGAAATATTTCTATAAAATAATTTACAACTCGGAATTCAACTCCGTTTGTTCTGAAAGAAAATAGATTCGATAAGCTTTTCACCCATAAAAATTAATAGTCTGAATTCAACTTGTACGATTTATAGCGAATTTTCAAAGTCAATTACAGAGCTGGAATTCGGAACAGGCTGGTGCTCTGTTATCTGACCTTTCGTCACTTAAAAATTCATATCTTTTGACTTAGAACTCGAAATCAGTTTCCATTTGTTGAAAACCAAACTAGGCGAACAAATCTTTACATCGGTATAAAATTCACCATCTAGCCATTTTTGTAGAATTTATGGTGAATTTTCAAAATTATTGCCATAATCCAGTTTTCTACACAGCTTCCATAAATAAACTTCAAATTTTTATACTAACTTCTCCTTACTTCTCTACTTTTCAATTTACACCAATTGCTTGCTTTAAACCAAGAAATCATCACCTTCTTCACCAAATAATTATTCAAAACAATTCTCCCTTATTTTTCATTCTTTGACAAAATAGTCACTAAAATGAAAATATAAGAATTCAAGCTTCTTAACTTTTCAAATTAGTCATCAATTCAACATTACTACCTTAACTCCATCATTACAACTAAAAATCAGATTTAGCTCCCATACAAAACTTCATTTTTGATTTGGTCACTTAAATTTGACAATTTGTCAAAATGGTCACTAATTCGATTCAACATCAATTTAACATTCTAACTTCAATTTCATGTCTCTAACGTCATTAATAACATAAATACACACCAGAATCATAAAAATCATATTTGGTCCTCTAACTTTTAAACTTGCTAAAATGGTCCCCTATACCTTTAACTTAGGGATTTGCTTCCAAATAACAATTCAAGCTTACTAGATCATTAATTCAACATTTAAAACCCTAAATTTAACTTGAATCCATTAACCCTAATCATCTTCATAAAAATCAAAACATGTAGAACTTAAATCCCAACTCAATATAATGATTTTAACATCATACTAACTTGATTTCAACTTGAATTCAATCATGGAATCATAAAATCTAAAAAGCCCCAATTGATTCATAAACCCTAATTTATTTCTCATGTAAATTATTATCAATCAAACATGAATTCCATGAATTATTGATATCAAAATATAGAGCTTGAAGAGTAGAACAACTTTGCAGTTGAAGAGATTACCTGAAAACCGAGTTCCGTGGCTTGAATCGAGCTTGGAAAAATTTTCTCTTTCTTTCCCTAGCTCTCATGTTTTTGGCTGGAAAAGATGAACATTTTGTTCCTATTTTCACCATATGTTCATCTTTTCACCATTATTTTACACATATAACTATTAAATGAATATTAAATTCATTTAATAGTGAAATTACAATTTTACCCTTTTTATCCAATGGTTGAGGTTGATTTTATCATCAATCAAGGGCCAAGATTTAATCTTCTATTTCCTCTTTCCAAAATTGCCCTTATAATTTTTTAAATATTTCAAAATTTCCATTAGGGCCAAATGACCAATATGCCCTCCAACTAGTTTTTATTTACTAGTTTGTCATTCTTGTAAAAAATCAACTAAGTCTAGTTGGAATCCAACCATCTGTAATAAAATATTCATAAAATAGTATTTTATGACTTTTCTATAGGTTTTGGATCAGCCTCTGAAATTTCAGTTCGATCCAATTTCCCGATATTCCTAAAATACTTCTAATGTGATTTTACCTTTATCGATTTGTCGGATTTATTCCAATAATTCTATATTTCCATATTTGGGAAATCCATAATATCATCTCATAAAACTTTCCTTTCCTATGATCTTAGATTGAATTTTCTAAACTCATTATATTTTCCCGATACTTATCGAAAATCTTTATAGAATAAAATTTCTCTTAGAATTCCTTTATCGATAATCCATACGAATATTATCTACTCTTATTGAGTCCAAAATATTGATCAAGAACACTTTTATGGGACATTCCCGGAGGTCACCCATCCTAATATTTCCTTGGCCTGTGCACGTTTAACAATTTTATTCGATCCAAATTTGGTACCTTTTACTGCATCTTAATTCTTAAAATCGATATCAAGGTACTTATTTCGACCCGATTCACTCTTATACTGAGTAAAATTACTTATTGGGGAAATTTACACTTTAGTCCCCAAATTTTTCCAAAGTTTATACTTTAACCCCAAAACTTTTTAAAATCATTTTGGTCACTAGCTAAAAATTTGGGATATTACAATTCTTCCCCCTTTAAGAAAATTCGTCCTCGAATTTTCAACACATACCAGTTTCAAACATTTGCAGATATTGCTCCCTTAATTTCTTTCAATTTTCCAAATGACTTTTTCAATCTTGTGGTTCCTCCTAGAGCTTTAAATATAATCTCTTAACATATCAATTCTTTCTCAGCTTCTTTTCTAACCATCTCAGTAGTATCACTACTTAACTTTCCAATTCTCCCCTTATATGTACTGACAGTACAGACATCTTATAATGAGATACTACTAAGTTATTTTTATCATAACTTTAATCCTTACTAGGAGCTAACTTCCATGCTTATTTCATTGTATCATATCCGCTATGGTTCATTTCTTGACCTCCAAGATTTGTCAATTGACGAAATCCATCATCGTTTTACTTTCCTTATTCTAGTCTCATTTCATCTTATACTAATGAGGAGCAGCATCAAGTCATACAATCAACACATCAGTAATATGATATCCTAGGGGCATGTACTTACTGACAAATTCATATCAATTTTGGTTTAGCATCCAGAACCGGCTAAACATTTACTCTGATACCATTAAATATAACACCCTTAATGTATACTCGTATACCGAATATACATTAAAGATGTTACGGAGTCGTTTAATGAAATCCTGACTTATAATAATTTTTTATACATATAAATCTTGTCTTTATTAGTCTAACTCTTTTCTCGATTTTCTTGAAATCATAACTTATGTGTAGTTGGCTAATTTCGACCCTAAATTAGTTTGTAAAACATATTAGTCAGTTATTAAAACGATAATGCAATTCGGGGTGAAAAATAGGTTCACGGCCTAGGCCCTTTCTTGATTTTAAAATCCTTATGTGATTACCGATAAATAAAAATTTAAACTGATTAAACACGATTTACTACCTTTTAAGCTTACCGATTATTCATATTAACAAAGTAAGCTTCCTTTCTACTTTAGTTTATTCTTTCATATTACTAATATCTTATCTTGCTTTATACATATATGATTCATCATTAAAACTAATCAATTATCTACCGTTTAATTTAATGCATCATATACTACTAGTGGATAAATAATTACATGCCCACTAGAGATTATCATAAGCTAGAATAACTTAATTATGTTTTGCATATTGAAGCTTGATCAGTATGCTCAACTCCTCTTCAAGTACTCCATCTTAACCTACGTGTGAATCAAACACACGCTAAGTTTTCACTTAGTGAGACAATAAACAAAATTAATAATAATTTAAACTTATTAAACTTTATGGCTACATTTATATAGCATGATATATGCCAATGCATTAACTTTTATGTTGCATTAGTGATAACTTACTATATACTAATATCATAATATTTTATTGTTTTTTCATTTATCATAATATGTCATTTATACCTCAATGCATGAACATATATATCATGTTACTAGCTAACGAATGTGCTTGTTCTAACATCATATCACTACTTACCATTAATGTTAAACTTTTAAGTTTAACTTACTTACATTTTCATGCCTAATAACATACGTTACCTCATATGTACTAACATATATAAAAAAATTCCTTTGTCATGTAACCTGTAAAATTCAACATCACATATACATATGTTAGGCATGGTAAGTCAATTCAATATTCTCCAAAAAATCTATTGTTTCCCTTTTGAATCATATTAAGATTACTTATACCAATTCTTTATACCTTTAGCCCAAAAATTTTATATAGAAAGAAACTTAAGTATGTGAGATCAGTACTCCCAGAGTACTAGTCACTGAAGTGACGATATACATATAGACACATAAAGTGCCGGAAACATATAGACACGTAAGTGTCGACATCATATAGACACATAAGTGTCGACATCATATAGACACATGAGTGTCGATATCATATAGACACATAAGTGTTGGCATCATATAGACACATAAGTGCCGATAAACATATAGATTTGAAGATTGGTGTGTAGCTACACGCATTCCCAGACTACTAGACCTCTAATGGTATGCCACTATACTGTAACTCTCTATCATAAACTTGGGCAATAAATTCATATCAATAACTTGTACATTATCATTTTGTAAATGATTCATATATCACCATTATTCAATAATAACTTGCCATAATAGAACATAATAGGGCAGTTCATACTCTATCATATAGTAACTTTTTTCCTTTGCTTGTAAAACATCATATAACTTATACAAAAACATGTTATCATTTCAATAAAATCAAGTAAATAAAATTCTTAAAAGTCTACTAAAATACATTTCAAAACATATAAATGCACTCACATGAGCCATTTATTAGCTTGCCTCACTAAGCTCTATTGGATCCTTTCTTTCATAGTACCTCGAACCCTCTTTTGATTCGGATCAAACTTCATTAATCACATGAATGTAAACAACAAATTGTTAGATTCAAATCTAACAATTTCTCAAACATGCTATCAAATCTAATCATTCGAATATATAGAATTTCCAAAATTTCATTCCTTCCTTGAATTGTTCGAAAACTCATTATGGTCCTTAGTGACCAATTTGAACTTCCATTAACCCCTTTCAAGCTTACTAAATAACCTTAGATACAAAATATATCAATTCTCATTTTCTGGCAGATTGCACTACCTTCAAAGAAATATTTCTATAAAATAATTTACAACTCAAAATTTGACTCTGTTTGTTCTGAAAGAAACTAGATTCAATAAGCTTTTCACCCATACAAATTAATAGTCTGAATTCAACTTGTACGATTTATGGCGAATTTTCAAAGTCAATTACAGGGCTGGAATTCGGAACAGCTGGTGCTCTGTTTTCTGACCTTTCGTCATTTAAAGATTCATATCTTTTGACTCAGAACTCGAAATCAGTTTTCGTTTGTTGAAAACGAAACTAGACGAACAAATCTTTACATCGGTATAAAATTCATCATCTAGCCATTTTTGTAGAATTTATGGTGAATTTTCAAACTTACTGCCATAATTCAGTTTTCTACACAGCTTCCATAAATAAATTTCAAATTTTTATACAAACTTCTCCTTACTTCTCCATTTTTCAATTTAGTCCAATTGATTGATTTAAACCATGAACTCATCACATTCTTCACCAAATAATTATTCAAAAATAATTCTCCCTTATTTTTCATTCTTTGACAAAATAGTCACTAAAATGCAAAGATAAGAATTCAAGCTTCTTAACTTTGCAAATTAGTCCTCAATTCAACATTACTACCTTAACTCCATCATTACAACTAAAAATCAGATTTAGCCCCCATACAAAACTTCATTTTTGATTTGGTCACTTAACTTTGACAATTTGTCAAAATGGTCACTAATTCGATTCAATGTCAATTTAACATTCTAACTTCAATTTCTTGTCTCTAACATCATTAATAACATAAATACACACCAGAATCATAAAAATCAAATTTGGTCCTCTAACTTTTAAACTTTCTAAAATGGTCCCTATACCTTTAACTTAGGGTTTTGCTTCTAAATAACAATAAAAGCTTACTAGATCATTAATTCAACATTATAGACCCTGAATTAAACTTGAATCCATAAACCCAAATCATCTTCATAAAAATCAAAACATGTAGAACTTAAATCCCAGCTCAATATCAGGATTTTAACATTATACTAACTTGATTTCAACTTGAATTCAATCATGGAATCATAAAATCTCGAAAGCCCCAATTGATCCATAAACCCTAATTTATTTCTCATGTAAATTCTCATCAATCAAGCATGAATTTCATGAATTATTGATATCAAAAGATAGAGCTTGAAGAGTAGAACAACTTTGTAGTTGAAGAGATTACTTGAAAACCGAGTTTCAGGGCCTAAATTGAGCTTGGAAAAATTTTCTCTTTCTTTCCCTAGATCTCATGTTTTTGGCTGAAAAAGAAGAACATTTTGTTCATCTTTTCACCATTATTTTACACATATAACTATTAAATGAATATTAAATTCATTTAATAGTGAAATTAAAGTTTTACACTTTTATCCAATGATTGAGATTGATTTTATCATCAATCAAGGGCCAAGATTTAATCTTCCATTTCCTCTTTCCAAAATTGCCCTTATAACTTTTTAAATATTTCAAAATTGCCATTGGGGCCAAATGTCCAATTTGCCTTCCAACTAGTTCTTATTTACTAGTTTGCCATTCTTGTAAATCTTCAACTAAGTCTAGTTGGATTCCAACCAACTATAATAAAATATTCATAAAATAGTATTTTATGACTTTTCCATGGCTTTTGGATCAGCCTCTAAAATTTCAGTTCGATCCAATTTCACGATATTCATAAAATACTTCTACTACGATTTTACCTTTGTCGAGCTGTCGAATTTATTCCAATAATTCTATATTTCCATATTCAAGAACTTCACAATATCATCTCATAAAATTTTCCTTTCCTAAGATCTTAGACTGAATTTTCTTAACTCATTCTATTTTCCCGATACTTATCGAAAATCTTCATAGAATAAAATTTCTCTTAGAATTCCTTTATCGATAATCCATACGAATATTCTATACTCTTACTGAGTCCAAAATATCGATCAGAAACACTTTTATGGGACATTCTCGGAGTCACCCATCCTAATATTTCCTTGGCCTGAGGACGCTTAACAATTTTATTCGATCTAAATTCGTTACCTTTTACTGTATCTTAATTCTTAAAACCGATATCAAGGTACTTATTTCGATCCGATTCACTCTTATACTGAATAAAATTACTTATTGGGGAAATTTACACTTTAGTCCCCAAGTTTTTCCAAAGTTTATACTTTAACCCCAAAACTTTTCAAAATTTACATTTTGGTTTCTAGCCAAAATTTTGGGATATTACACTTAAGCACTCACCCAAGATCCTAAACACTTGAGCAAATTTGAAAATGAAGCTCACTAGTGTTTTCTACAAGAAATATAACAAAATAAGCACTAATATGGTTTCTCTATACAAATAATGTTGACAATATGTTTCTTGTTATTCCATGGATGCTTGATGGTATTTTTTAAACCCTTTAAAGATTTCGTTGCCGTTTATGACCATTGAAGTTGGTTTGGAGCTGTTAGGGGGTATTTTTCTAGCTATAAATGTACTTCTGTCCAATGGGTATTTGTACTCGAAAGTTGGGTATTGGTACCTGCTTAAATAGGAAAAAGCCATTACAAAAATACACAAAGTATCAGTATCCAAAGTTGGGTATCAGTACTTAAAAATGGGTATCAGTACCTGCAATAAATTCAAACAAAAATTATCCATTGAAAGCTCTGCGTATCGGTACTCAATGGTTGAGTATCAGTATGAGGCTTTGAGTATCGGTACTCGAAGGAGTGTACCGATACCAAATCTCCATACTGGAATTTTAGAAAAACACTACGTGTTAATACTCCACAAGGACGTACCGGTATGGGCTATTGGGTATCGATACCAAGGATAGGGTATCGATACTCAAGGCATATTTTTTACTAAAAATACTTTGGAAATATTTGGTTAAGTCAAAAATAATTTATAAAACCTATTAAACATACTTTTCAAGTTGAATGGGCTTTGAATTGTTTTTTTAAATTACGAACAAGTCAAAAATATTTTTCACCAATTGTTACTGCATCAATGCCGCCTTCAACTTCTTAAAAGTCCATTGTCTATTCTCCGACCACTCAAAGCGAACATTCTCTTACAACAACTTGGTCAAAGGAGCAGTCCTCAAAAAATATCCACAAAATGGCGGTAATATCAAGCCAACCTAAGAGAACTATAAACTTTCGTCACCGACTTAGGTGGCTTCAAATTTACTACGACCTCAATTGTTGGCAAATTCACTCGGATACCTTATGCCGAAACAACATGACCAAGAAAAACCACTTATTTAATACAAAACTCACGCTTGATCAACTTGGCATACAATTGGTTATCCAACAAAGTTTGCAACACAATTCGTAAGTGTTGATCATGATCCTTCTCGGTACGAGAGCACACAAGAATATCACCAATAAACACCACTACGAATTGGTCTAAGAATTCATGGAATACCATATTCATCATATACATAAAAGTTGTAGGCACATTTGTCAACCCAAACGACATCACTGAAAACTTATAAGGCTCGTACCTCATATGAAAAGTAGTCTTAGGCACATCCACATCCTTCACCCTTAACTGATACCACCCAGATCTCAGATCAATCTTAGAAAACACTGAAACACCTCAAAATTGATTAAAAAAAATCATCAATCTGCTACAAAGGATACTTATTCTTGTTCATCAACTTGGTCGTGCCTTCATTCTTCTTCACAAACAACACAAGTGCATCCTACAGTGAAACATTGAGCCTAATGAGCCCTAGATCAAGCAACTCCTAAAGTTGCATCTTCAACTCCTTCAACTCTTTCGGTGCCATGCGATAAGGCACAATAGACACCAGAGATGTATCAGCGTACGTCTCTACCCCAAACTCTGCCTTTCTATCTTACAAAATTCTAGGCAATTCCTCCAGAAACACACCCGGCAAATTGCAAACAGTGCAAACATCTTGCACTCGGACATTCTTCGAACCCAAATTCATGACATAAGCAAGATACGCTTGACATCCACGTTCCAACATCTGACTTGCTCCCAAAACTAAAACAACATTAGATAATAATTCAGTATTCTCGCCCGTAACCATATCCTCATAATCATCAGAAAGCCATAAAAATATCTTTTTGGTCTCAAAATCCATCAACAACTCTATGCTCGGTCAACCAATCCATACCCAAGATTACGTTAAAACCATGAACCGACAACTCTACCATATCAACCGCAAACACATGACCCTGAACAATCAAATGACATCTCCTATACAACCTCCTAGAAACAATCGTCTCCCCAAGAGAACTAGATACCCATACAACAAGACATCTCTAATGTCACAACTTCGCTAACGGTGTAACAACATAAGAAAATTCCTCAATGACTTTTAATAGCAAACATCTTATCCTAGAAAACCACGTACCCCTAACACTACCCTCGGTCACTTCAAACCTAGCACAACTTCAACCTCTAAAAAGAAAAATCCAACTTAAACATTTTTCATACCCTATAAGATCCTAATAATCTTCTTTCTAAGGCTAACTTCATCATAACCTCATCGGTCTCTGAAAAGTCATCCATAAGTGTGAACATATGTATGCATGATTACTTATATGCCCTCATAGATGCCTATGCACATGTATGCAAAACCTATAATGCCATGCACAAATGTATGCATGTAATGACATATTTAAATGTATATATATGTATAAGTATTTTGTATTGTTCATGATTAACAATTCACACTTACTAACAACATTCTCAAACTAACCTTACACAACCCAACCATTTCACAAGCCAATTCTCAACTCACACATTTCTTACTTCTTGTCAATATATCATAAAAAGGATTTAGGAGCCTTACCAAAGTAGTTTTCAACATTGAACTTAACCTCGCAACCAAAAGACAACTCCAGTAACATCATCTAAATCATTCCAAGAAATGATTCCAACCCAAACTTCCAGAATCCAAACATCTTTAACCCCTAATTTAACAACATACCTAGATGACTTCGTAACATAAACCTCAACATCTTTTCAGTCTCATTAGCCAGGACCACCTCAATCTTACTCTGGTCTATATCACAATAATCTCTACAAGATATGTACCCATATTCGACCTAAGCTCTCATTTTGGTGGTATCATATAAAAATGTATCTAAGGCATGATAGTTACACCAAAACAAAAACCATCAAGCCAGCTTCAAGCAAGGATCCAAGACTTTTATTTCAAAATCAAAATTATTTCTTAACTGCAGTAATAAGGCAATGTGTCCCCGAAAATACCCCAACATGACATATATCAATCATAATAAGTATAAAAAATCATCGTGCATAGTAAATAGCAATGAACAACCATCAACAATATCCTAATTTTTCGTAAACCTAGCTCTAAAATCACCAAAGGTAACCCTCTTAACCCGGTCTAGCCGAAACTGAGCTAAAAAGACTACATTAGGTTTGCTAAAGCAAACTCAAACTAATAATCTAAACCGAGTCCATTTTTTATTTTTATCTTTTCTAAATCCATAGATTTAAAACTTAAGGTGAGCATACGATAGCGGAATCGATAACAATATAACCAGATTACAAAATAGGGTTCAATTGCTTAAACATGCACTCTAGGGACCAAAATGTAATTTCCAAAAATTTTAGAGACTTAACCAACTTTTAATTTACCCAACCTCAATTAGTTAAGTTTCAAGCTCATATGTCAATTTATAGCTAAAAATAAGCATGTAAACTCATACAATTCCATAAATAAGATTTAAGGACTATATTGCATATCTCTAAACTTCAACAGGCAAAAACATAAAGAAAACAGCAATACGTACTAATACGGGCAATATCGATAAAGATAAACGGACTTAACTGCCAAGCATATCGATACACTAGCCACCATATCGATACAGTGTATAAAGTAACCCGTATTGATACAGCTTAGTTCTCGTACCGATCCTCTCTTTTTCCCTTCAAAACCTCAAATTTTAGTAACCACAATGTGTATCGATGTGGTACCTCGCGTATCCGTACAATGCTATAGAATGAAGGGGGTCGTATCGGTACTCAAACCCGTTTATTGATTTTGATGTGTAAATTCCAAGGGGTATATCGATACTCGGCTAACTGTACTAGTACCCCTGTACATTTTAACCCCAAAACGGAGGCATTTGAGACCACGCGTACCAATCCCTAGGTACTCGTATCGGTACGCGAAGGCCTGTAATGACCTCTAGGTCCAACATATGACTATTTGGCTCACTCTGAACACAACCAACACTTACCTAAGCATCATTAAACATCAAGGGCAAACTTAATAATCATTCAACCATTTTAAAGCATATCAAACCCATCTAACTCAAGCATCCACAACATCTATATGCATGCTTCCTACTCAACATTCAAAACATAAATCCAAAGCAATATCAAACATATAAAGCCGCATACAAGTCCAAAACAACATATAAAACTTGCACAAACAGGGAGTTTAGCAAACAACCCTCCCAAACAACAATTGACCATATTGCCTTTATTACTACAAGTCTAATTCAAAATCATACTTTCGAAAGAACAAGTCTTCAAAATCCTCTTTGCTTGCTTGTTGCCTTCAACCTTTAATTCTCTGTATTGATGGAAAAAGAGAGCGTAAGCACACTAGGCTTAGTGAGGAGTGCTCTAAAACAAACCACCATCAATTCATTTAAAACCATTTAACATTCCACTTTGAAAACCACTTTAAAACTCCTTTCAAATCATTTTCACAATCCCATGCCTTGTAAACCCATACACTTGAAATTTACAAAACATGCATAACACAAAATGTAATCACATTTCATGAATTCACTTGCATAATCCCATATGCAAACCTCAATTAAGCATTATTATGCATTCCATCACAATGCAAAGCTTAAAGAGCAAACATCTATTTAACATATTATACATCATCATTTATACCTCAATTTAAGCATTTCCATGCATTCAATCCTAATGCAAAACTTAAAGAGCAAACATCTATTTATCACATTATACATCATCATTTATACCGAAATTTAAGCCTTCTCATGCATTCAATCCCAACGCAAAGCTTAAAGATCAATCATGTATAAACCACATTATACATCACAATCTGTCAACATGATTCATCATCAATTATGTTAGCCTACAAGTGATCATCAACAAAGTACCACTTTGCAAAATATTACATCGGATACACTGATTTCCTAAGTGATATCCCAATCACTTAACAACTCAATGGCATGGAGTAAATGCAACATATGCATCACCTCTACACTACCAAGGCTCATCCTTCAATTTGCAGTAAACACTTCCAATGCATCAGTCATAGCCAGAGTAAACACTGTTGAAGTATTACCTCAACAATATTTGGGTTCACATGGTCAGGGTAAATACTTTAAATACATCACCTCTATGAACACCCTCGAAGTAAATGCCATTGAAATACCATCTTTACGAACCACAAGCAGCTTATTATAATGCACTGTAAATCCTATGGCCAGCCAACTATATCCGATAACATTTCCATAACCTTTTCATACCATCACTTGCCAATATAATTTATTTTATTATTATTAACTCATTGTTTTCATATGCATCACTAAAAACCATTTATCCAATGAATTCAACCATGCATTACCAATGTTCAAAACATTATCAAAACATGCATTGCTTCCAAATGCATCAACATCATTAGATAACCATTTTCCAGCATTAAACCATGATCAAATCATGCATATACAATGAGTAATCAAATTAACAAAACAAGTGCATCAAAACCATTTGCCAAACTGAAAACGAGAGAGAAATCATCCTTTACTTACTGTTGAGCTTAGACCAGCATTTCAAGCTTAATCTAAACTCCCAACACAACTTCCAAACCTTTGAAAAGCTGTAAAACACGTTCTCACTTACTAACTACGTAAAACTTTAATTGCTGATACGAATCCAAGCCTCCAAGGCTTCTGAAACCTCACATCAAGCTTTATGATCAACCTCCCTTGCTTAAACCACACAAAAATAGAGGTTTCAATGCATCAAATTGCATTCAACAGCCCAACAACATCAATTCACACAAATCCTTGTCAAAATCACCTAATTTCACTCTACAACAACCGAAAACAACATCAAACACCTTCCAAACTTAACCTAGCCAAAATCTAACGTTTTAATCTACCAATTAACATCCAAAAACACATTAACATCATCCTTATACCTCCAGCACTCATTAAACCTCCACAACTCCTCAAAAACTCATAACTAACAACCTAGAAAATTAGAGATTCACCTAGTTTGGGATTCCAATGTTAAAATCAACTTATTAACATTATAAAACATCAAAATCATGTTCTAATCAAATCAAGAACCCAGCAAAATAGATCCATAAAAAAGATCAATCAAATACATCAATTAAACCTTGATTTAACTATTTTCCATAATTAAATCATTAAAACTCATTAGAAATGTTTATAAAGTATCAATAACTTGGGAATTTCAATAAGGAACCTTATATTAGAGGAGAAGAACGAAGCTCACCTCTAACCTTGGCTTTCCCCTTAACTGGATGAGTTTTCTTGAGAAAACAAGATCAAATCAAATAGGTTTTATTAGGAAATCATTAAGGGTTTATTTGGAAATAAAAGAATTTTAAAATCATGTGATTACCTGATAAAATTGAAGTATAAAAGAGTATTTGGCTGGAGAGAATTTGAGAGAAAATCTTTTAGAGAAAAGTTAGTTATGTAAAGTTTACTTTTAGAAATTAATTATAAAATTAATTATCCAAGCCTATTTATCATTTTAGACCTTTTAAAATATCCAATTAAAGAGAAAAGTCTGATATTAGACTTTTTTCAAATAGCTCCTTAAAGATTCTAAGTTTTGACCCTTTTACAAAATAGTTTTAAAACTTTACATTTTGGTCACTACCCAAAATGTCACTTTTTGAAACTTCTTTTTGCAAAATTGATTTTACCAAAATCATCTACATATGAAATAATGAATTTGGGATATTTTTCCATATTTTCATCTCACTCAAAATATTTATTTCAAATTAATCTCGAAACTAACTCAAATCCTCTAATATAGTCCACTGAATCGTCTAATCAACCTAAAAAACTCCTAGGCCCAAAACTGGGGTGTTACAACATTTATATAGTGTCTAGTTAGATAGAGAGATAAGGATTTTGATGATGATTGTTGGGTTAATGGAAAGTGAAGAAAAACAGATTCTCACGCCCTTTGGGTTTACATATTTTAATTTTCTAGTAAACCCAAAAGATTCTGATGATGATTGTTTTTTCTTCATGCCCTTTGGGTTTACACATTTTAATTTTCTTTGTCTTAAAGAATCCATTGCCCCCCTAAAGTATGCACTTTTTCCCCTTAAAGTATTTTTCAGGACGTTTTGCCCCTTTAACTAAAAATCGTGACCACATATGCCCATTCCATTAACCTCCGTTAAAAAAATTCTCACGGGCCAATCAAAACGCCCCACGTGTCATTTTATCAACAAAAAGATAAGCTAGCTTAAATAAAAAGGGGTCAATTGCACATTAGGTATGCCATATTTTATTGTTTGTTCATTTTAGTCCCTTATATGAACTATTCATCTTCTTTTTCCCCTCTTCTCTAACCAATAGGAGACCAAATGTTTTGAGCAGTGCATAAATATTGAGAATGATCAAACCGTCCATTTTTTTGGTTCCATATGGAAGGTTTGGTGCCGAGAAATATTGAGAAGCTTACAACCTCACGGGGTGGTGACAGTGTGCATAAACAACCTTTTGTTATTGTTAAGTTTGAACATAGGTTGTTAACCTATTAGTCTTAGTTTTAGATGAAATATTAATCAAAAGTGGTTAGTGAAAATGTTTGGATGAGAATGTTGAGAAAAACATGATGGCCACCTGAACTCATTGTTTTCCTTCAAGAATGGATCTTTTCATTTAACTGCGTTTGAGACGGTAATCTTGTTTGTAAAATGTACTTTTCTTCATAAACTACATATGGGCACTAAAATAGTACTTATTTAGTAATAGTTTGGTTATCACATTGTCGCAACCTTTTTTAAGTGGTCCCGACTGTTTTTTAAAATAAAAGCCAAAACAACATAGTCTCCGCCAATGTTTTTAAAAAGGTGTGATTGTATCACCTAAAAATTGGTCATTTTAATAAAATCATTTTATTTTATTAAAATAACATTTTTGGTCTGCGAAAAACACAAAAACGGGTTTGGGAGTCGGTTACGCGTGGGGAAGGATTAGCACCCCACAACGCCCAAAAATTGGAACCTAGCCGATTAAAAAATGTTTTAATGTCAGAATTTGCAAGTTCATATGAAATTTAATTTATTGTCCATTTATGAGTATGATTGCATTTTAACGGCCCCACCATCCGAAGAGTGAACTCTAATCCCAGCCAATATTTCTGGCGCTAACCCGTCACCTCCTTTTGATAGGACACCGCATTGATTAAGTTTCACTTTTTAAACAAGTAGTCACAAAAGTAATTAGTGTGTTGAAACCTTTTATTTTTCTAAGTTGAAGATTATTAACCCTAAACATTGTCTAAGTAAATTTTATCTATTGGGGGTTCAAATGTAGTTAAGTCTGTTTTATTAAATTTAAAATTTTACCTAAGAGTCTAGATGAGTTTTATTTACAGGGTTTAAGTTTGGTTAAGTGTTTATATATTAACTTTACAGCGAATAAAGATTATTCTAATGGATCTAATTTAAAGGCTCTTCACAAGGATAAAATTTAAACTTAAAGGACCTAAACCTAAGGCTCTTGAGATTAAATCCTAAGAATTTTATTTAACCTAATATTTCAATTTGAGAGTTTAAAGGATATTTAAAAAACTAACAAGGCGAAAAAAGAGAAATAAATTACATAGAATTAAATATTTACAAGATGTCAATTAAAAAATTCTTTAATTGAAAAGGGAAACAAATTTGGTGACCAAAATTGAAAAGAATTAAAAATTAGAAGCCAAATTTTCAAAAATAGTGACCATTTTGAAACTTTTGAAAATGTGATATTTTGTAGAATAAATAAAAATGGGGTGGACGGACTTAATGAGTGCATTTTACCTATTTTATTTTAAAACATGTGGGTATAAAACCCAACTTTAAAAAACATCTTTTATTTTTTCCTTCAAAAATTTCTGGATCAAAACCATGCATTCATCATATGTTTATTGTCAATTCTTCCCCAAAACCATACTTTGATCTTTAAAAACATAAAAACAAAAACCTACTTTCGCTTTGGTGTTTTTTCGATTAAAAGCTTAAAAACCCCAAGAACATATTTGAATGTTCTCCCCTTTTTCAAAATATTATAAACAAGAATATGAACAAATAAAATAAAGGCAGCAAAAGAAGGAATGCCCAAAAGAGAATGCTTGCTTCTTGTACTTCCAACAAAGAATCAGTACACAATTCTTGCTTCTCTTACAACTCTCGGATCAAGAATGGTGTGGTGATGATTACAGAGGAGTGTGGTGAATGGTGATGAATAAAATGTGTTGTGAGTTGTGTGAGTGAGTTTACAATAGAATGAAGCCTATTTATAGGCTTCAAAAACCCTAAAAACCTAAAAATCCTAAAGTAAGTTCCCTTTTTATGCTTGGTATAGATGGAAAAGAATCAAACCATATTCAATATAATCCTTACACTATTATACAAAATCATAACATTCTAAAACTTACAAAATCATCCTTACACTATTTATAACATTAGGAAAATTTTACATAATTTTCCATAATATTTTCTACCATATCCAAATGCCAAAGGTTGCTTTGACCAAACTTTACGTTTTGATTCAAGCATGAATTCAACCTCAAAACAACATATTCAAGCTTCTAACATCATTCTCACTTTAAATAAAAAATTTGCAAGAGTTTCCCCTAATTTTTCCATTTTCCCAAATTCAACCTACATCACAATTCATATTTAATAAAAAAAACATCATATTTAATCAAAAGAATCCATAAAACATGAAAATCCAACTTGTTCTTCATAAACCCTAATCTACAATCTCAACATATAAGCATGGAAACTATGCAAAAATTATACCAAATGAAAGAGAATTCAACGGAGATTAATTCTCTATTTCATGTCTTAAACCAAAAACAAATCGAATCAAGCCAAAAATTGAATCAAAAACTTTCTTACCATGGCTAGGATGTTTTCGAAATGAGGAAGAAGATGGGAAAAAATTTCTAGCTTTTTCTACCATTAATTAACATGACAAATAGCATTTTAATTCTTTAAATCTAAAATAAAAATCTCCATCAATAGTAAAATTACCATTTTACCCCTCAATTATGACCAATTAGCTGTTGACACCTAACCTTATCACTTTTCCATAATCATCTTTAATTAAAAAGTAGGTGCAAAATGACTAAAATGCCATTAATGAATCCAAGTATTCACTAAAATGCCATTTGTGCACTATTTCAAAATACTGTCTTCAATCGAATCTAAATCGATTAAAAATGATTCCAAAACAAAATTTCATGCTCTTCAAGTCTTCTTACAACTCCCTTCAAAATTTCATCACACTCTGAGCTCATACGATTACCCAAATCACATTTAAACTTTAGCTGTAATTTCCCAATAATAGAAACATCGAATCGAACCACAATTTTAAATTCGATTCACACCCTTATATGAACTATTTAACTATAAAATAAAAATAATTATTAGGAAAATTACCATATAGGTCCTTGAACTTTTCTAAACTTTTTACTTTGGTCACCAAACTTTAACATTTTACATTTTAGTCACTGAACTAAAACCACCAACTTTTGATTCTTTCCAAAATAGTCACTAACCAAAAAAATTGGGGTATTACAATTCTCCCCTTAAGAAAATTCGTCCTCGAATTTTCAAAACGTACCTGATTTGAAAAGATGAGGAAATCGTTTTTCCATATCTTTCCCACGTTGCTTCTTCCACTTTGTGGTTTCTCCAAAGAACTTTAACAAGTGGTATTGTCTTGTTCCTCAGTTCTTTGACCTCACGTGCTAAAATTATGATCGATTCCTCCTTATATGTCAAATCTGGTTAAATCTCTACTTCCTCTAGAGTAATGATGTGGGAAGGATCTGATCGATACTTCCTACGCATCGATACATAAAATACATTATGAATCTTATCCATTTTTGGAGGTAGAGCAAGTTGATAAGCCACCAGACCAACTCTCTTCACAATCTCATATGGTCCAATAAATCTCAGAATATCTTTTTCCAAGGTGATACTTTGAGAAACACTTTATCACCTACTTGAAATTCAATTTCTTTCCTCTTTGAATATGCATATGACTTTTGTCGATCGACGGCTATCTTGAGGTTATCTTTTATGATCTTTACTTTGTCTTCAGCTTCTCTAATTAGATCAAGTCTCAATACGTCTCGATCTTTCAACTCGTACCAATTCAAAAGAGTCTTGCACTTTCTTCCATACAAGGCTTCATAAGGTGACATTTTGATACTTGTCTGATAGCTGTTATTGTAAGAGAATTCCGCTAACGGTAAGTACTTCTCCCATGATCCTTTGAATTCAATCACACAAGCCCTCAACATATCCTCTAAAATCTGAATAGTTCGCTCTGATTGTCCATCTGTTTGAGGATGAAAGGATGTGCTAAAATTTAGTCGAGTAGCCAAAGCTTTATGTAAAGATTTCCAGAATCTGGAAGTAAATCTCGAATATCTATCAAAGACAATAGAGACTGGTACTCCATGAAGCCGAATGATCTCCTTAATATATAATTCAGCATACTTATCCATAGAGAAATCAGTTTGGACAGGAATGAAATGTGCTGACTTAGTCAATCTATCAACAATCACCCAAATAGAATCTTTTTTGTTTGGAGTCAAAGGTAGCCTTGATACAAAATCCATGGTTACCCGTTCCCATTTCCACCGAGGAATGGAAATTGGTTGCAATAAACCTTAAGGCACTTGATGCTCTGCTTTCACTTGTTGACATGTCAGGCATTTCGAAACAAACTCAATTATAGTTCTTTTCATTCCTAGGCTCCAATATCGACTATTTAAATCTTGATACATCTTGTTTCCACCTGGATGCATAGTCAAAGGACTATAATGTGCTTCAAAGAGAAGTTTTTTCTTTAGTTCTTCATCCTTGGGAATAACAATTCTTCCTCGATAATACAAGCATTAGTCATGTTTAACTTCAAAATCTTTGGTTTCACCATTTTCAACTTGTTTGAATCTTGACAAACATTCCATATCTCTTTTCTGAAGCTGCTTTATCCGATCAACTAAAACAGACCTTAAACTTAATTCAGCAATCAAAACACAGTTTTCTTTCAAAGCTAGCCTCGCATTTATAGCTCTCAGAGCAGCAAAGATCTTTCTGCTGAGAGCATCAGCTACCACGTTTGTTTTTCTTGAATGGTAGTCAATAACCACATCATAATCTTTCAAAATCTCGATCCACCTTCTCTGCCTCAAATTTAACTCATTTTTAGTTAGCATATACTTTAAACTTTTATGATCCATGTAGATATAGCATCGTTCTCCGTATAGATAATGACGCCATATCTTTAAAGCAAAAACAACCACTGCTAACTCTAAATCATGGGTGGGAAATTCCTCTCATGCGTCTTAAGCTGTCTGGATGCATAAGCCACCACATTTCCTTCTTGCATGAGTACACATCCCAAGCCATTATGAGAAGCATCACTATACACTACAAAATCCTTACCCGATTCTGGTTGCACCAATACCGGAGCTTCAGTTAAAATCCTTTTTAATGTTTCAAAGCTTTATTGACACTTATACGTCCAAAAGAATGGCACATCCTTTCTCAATAGTTTGGTTAGCAGAGAGGCAATCATTGAGAAATTCTTTACAAATCTTCGATAATAACCAACCAGTCCTAAGAAACTTTGAACCTTAGAAATATTCTTCAGAGCTTTTCATTCCACTGTGGCTTGTATTTTCTTGGGATCTACTCTTATTCCTTCTACGGAAACCACATGACCGAGAAAAGTAATTTTATAACCAAAACTCACATTTTGATAACTTAGCATATAGTTTTTTTTCTTGGAGGATCTGAAGAACAACACAAAGATGAGCACCGTGTTCCTCCTTTGTCTTTGAATAAACTAAAATATCATCAATAAATACCACCATAAAATGATCCAAATATGGCTAGAATATTCGATTCATCAAATCCATGAATGTCGCAAGAGCATTAGTTAATCCAAACGGCGTTACTACAAACTCATAGTGCCCATACCGAGTTTGGAAAGTTGTCTTTGAAATATCTTCTTCCTTGATCTTCAACTAATGATATCCAGATCGAAGATCAATTTTAGAAAACACAGCTGCACCTTTTAACTGATCAAAAAGATCATCAATCCTTAGAAGGGGATATTTATTCTTCACTGTCACCTTATTTAATTGACGATAATCTATGCATAGTCGCATAGACCCGTCTTTCTTTTTCGCAAATAGCACTGGTGCTCCCCAAGGTGACACACTTGGCCTTATAAAACTCTGATCCAGTAATTCTTGCAATTGCGCCTTTAACTCTCGAAGCTCAGCTAGTGTCATTCTATACGGGGCCATCGATATGAGTGCAGTACAATGTACCATCTCTATTTTAAATTCTACTTCTCGATCAGGGGGTAATCCCGGTAACTCATCAGGAAATATATATGGATATTCTCGAACAATAAGAATATCTTCCAACTTAATTCCAAAAGTTCGAGTATCCACCACATTAGCTAGAAAAGCTTGAAAACCTTCTAATAGCATCTTCTTCGCAGAAACTGCTGATATCACATTAGATAAAGGATTCATCCTTTCTCCCACTACTATTATCTCCTCACATTTCAAATTTTCCAAGATTAATCGCTTTAAGCGACAATCCACAATGGCATGATAGAAAGATAACCAATCCATCCCTAATATCACTTCAAATTCTTCGAAAGGTAACTCCATTAGGTTTGTCGAAAACTTTGTTCCTTGCACCTTTATCGTATAATTTCTACATATTTTACTTACTCTCACACTCCGACCCAATGGGTTTGTTGCCACTATATCACTAGAGATAGACTCTAATGGAATATATCTCTCTTCAATCAACTTAATGCTAATATACGAATGCGTAGAACCAAGATTAATCAAAACTAATACAGGCTTATCAAAAGATAGAATGTACCTGCAATAATTTTTGAGTCGTCCTGATCCTCATTAGTTCGTATATTATAAACTTGAGCTGGTGCGCGCCTTTTCGATGAGAAATGAGCTGAAGATGTTCCTGGTCGTTTATTAGATTGAGAAGTCTGCTCTGTCGTGTCCTCCAAGTAGACATGTTCCATTGCTTTAGCTCGATTCACCACCTCTTGAAAGGTGGGTAGGTTCAATGCTACCAACATTTCTTTTGGTCTCCTATTCAGGCCTTCAATAAAATAATCACATCGGTCCTTTTTAGTAGAGATCAACTTTGTTGCAAACTGACTCAACTTGTTATATTCACACTCATATTCATATATAGTTCGGTTTCCTTGCTTCAAGTTGAGGAATTGTTGTTTCATCTCTCGGATGAACTGATCTCCAATATATTTATTCTTGAATTCCTCCAAGAAGAATTGCCAGGTCACTTGCTCAGAAGGAACGTGCATCGTGGCATTAGTCCACCAAAACCTAGCTTGACCTCGCAGTAATGAGACAGCTCTATCCAATTTATCCGTCTCAAAACAACGGAATTCGTCAAGCATGATCTTTAAATCATTTAACCATATATCAGCAACCACTGGACCATCATCTGAATCTCCCTTAAATTTGGGCAAACTTTTTAATTCCTTAGCAATTGTCATACGGGGAGCAGGGGAAGCTGAAGGTTGGAAACGTGCTAGAATCACTTCCAATGACTGAAGAAAAGTCCCTTGTTCTTGCACAGGCATTCCCTGCTGTGATGGTGCTCTTTCTTGATCCAGTTGAGATGGAAGGTTATTATTAACCACATTATTCTCACTTCCAACTTCTTCTGGAACCTCATATTCCGTAGCCTGTCTGGAACCTCCTGATTCAGCCATCTAATAATCACGTAATCACTATGTTAGTAAGGAACAACATTCATCAATTATATAAACATCATATCAGTAATTTTGACATCCTAGTGACATGTACACACTTTTCAATAAAAACAACTTTCATTCCGGCCAAGAACCGACTAAACCTATAGCTCTGATACCAATAAATGTAACACACATTTCTTGTATCCATCACTGAATACGAGTTAGAGATATCACATGACACTTGTACAATTGTTCTTATTTCAAAGTCGATAAAATTTTGTTTCTTTAAAATATAAATAATTTACCATTTTCTAAAAGAATATTTATTCGCATAAAATTTAAAACTAATATTTTTAAGTTAAATTCGAACCTAGATTTAAACAGCAACTAGGCAGTTCATTTCAAAATAATATGACTTAAAACTTCCTAATTTACAAATCATTTAGGTAGTAAATAAAATACGATTAAACTATCTTTTTTCTAACCACATACATATCAGAGCAGCCAAAACATTAATAAATATACATACCAACTAGTAATATCAAAAGATAACATCAAAGATGTCATACTGATACTGGTTTTCGGCTCTCCAAAATATGATGATGTCCTCTGCTGCTCCTTACTCCTTGTACTCCTTAATATCTACACGTGAAACAATCACACGCTAAGAATATACGCAGTGAGGCAATGTAAAATAATTAAAACATTTCTTTGCAAAGTAATAATGGAAATAAATAGAGTGCAATATAACTATCAAAGAGGATTTGAAAATTATAATGACCGACTTATCAAAACCATTCCCCTTTTTCGTAACCTGTAAAAATTTCAATATTCATATATATATATATATATACAATATAGGTTATATCAATACGATCCATTGTACTTTCAATTTCAATATAGCCCAATGTACTATGGAAGAGAATACATGGTATGCGAGTCAATGATGAGTATACACATGTGCTGACATCAACCAATTTGTTGTGCCATAATAAAACAATACATCAATGTATCGATATCAATGTATCAATGTCAATGTATCAATGTAAACACTACTGTAACTTAAGGACATCAATAATAACGATAGGTCATAGTTGTAGAACACAACTCACTGTATCACCGACGTAACTTAACACCAGTATTAACCGATAGGTCTTAGCTGTAAAACACAGCTCATTGTATCATTACTGTAATTTGACAGTAATATTATATAGATATACTCCACCTCTTTGGCATGCCAATATACCAAGACTCTCAATAATCATACAATGGGCTTTTTGCATAATTCACTATTATGAACCTTTCATTCATTTCGATAATATCAATAGATCAAAATCAATAATTTTAACATATAAAAATATGCATAGGGCTATTCATACCCAAAATCATTCACAAAACCATTCAAAACCATTTAATATAAATCAAATCCTTTTCTTTCAACATTTGAGGTTGACTTATCACAAGTCTTCCTCGTATCATAATTAAAATAAATAAGATTGCACTCACCTTCGCCTCACTAAAGAGTTGTACTATTACTTCCAACCTTACTCTTAAATTTTATCTTTATCAGTAGCCTTGCTTGTATCCTGATTACGATCTACACAACATTTCAACAATACATACCATTCAAAATACATGTTAGTATCATACTAACATTTATACATATTAGGAATAATATTTCCTAATAATTCTTTAACTTTTCAAAAAATTCATTTTAGTCCCAATGACTCTTTTTAAACTTCTAACCAACATTTTCAAGGCCAAACCTTACATTTCTCATTCTTTACACTTGAGGACCCAAACTTTAAAAATTTACACACTAGTCCTTGAATTTGCCAAAATTTCAAATTGATCCCCAAAGTTAACATAACTTCAAAATCAACCTTCTAGTCACTTTAACTTAATTTTCCAACAAAATACACTTCAAAAACAAGCTTAACAACCAAAACCCTAAACTTCCCAAATTTACAACTTAATCCTCAACACTTTATAAACTTCCACATTAGTCCAAATAACTTTCTAAAACTTACAAAATCATCCTTACACTATTTATAACCTTAGGAAAATTTTCCATAATTTTCCCAATATTTTCTACCATAGCCGAATACCAAATGTCACTTTGACCAAACTTTACATTTTGATTCAGGCATGAATTCAACCTCAAAAAAACATATTCAAGCTTCTAACATCGTTCTCAGTTCAAATAAAAAAAAATTGCAAGAGTTTCCCCTAATTTTTCCATTTTCCCAAATTCAACCTACATCATAATTCATGGAATTTTCACTATTTGCAAGCTTGAAACAACATCATATTTAATCAAAAGAATCCATAAAACATGAAAATCCAACTTGTTCTTCGTAAACCCTAATCTCCAATCTCAACAAATAAGCATGGAAACTATGCAAAAATTATACCAAATGAAAGAGAATTCAATGGAGATTAATTCTCTATTTCATGTCTTAAACCAAAAACCAATCGAATCAAGCCAAAAATTGAATCAAAAACTTTCTTACCTTGGCTAGGATGTTTTCGAAATGAGGAAGAAGATGGGAGAAAATTTCTAGCTTTTTCTATCATTAATTAACATGACAAATGGCATTTTAATTCTTTAAATCCAATATAAAAATCTCCATCAATAGTAAAATTACCATTTTACCCCTCAATTATGACCAATTAGGTGTTGACACCCAACCTTATCACTTTTTCATAATCATCTTTAATTAAAAAGTAGGGGCAAAATGACTAAAATGCCATTAATGAATCCAAGTATTCACAAAAATGTCATTTGTGCACTATTTCAAAATATTGTCTTCAATCGAATCTAAATCGATTAAAAACGATTCTAAAACAAAATGTCATGCTCTTCAAGTCTTCTTACAAATCCCTTCAAAATTTCATCACATTCCGAGCTCATATGATTACCCGAATCACATTTAAACTTTAACTGTAGTTTCCCAATAATAGAAACATCGAATCGAATCAACAATTTTATATTCGATTAACACCCTTATGTGAACTATTTAACTATAAAATAAAAATAATTATTGGAAAATTACCATGTAGGTCCTTGAACTTTTCTCAACTTTTCACATTGGTCATCAAACTTTAACATTTTACATTTTAGTCACTGAACTAAAACCACCAACTTTTGATTCTTTGCAAAATAGTCACTAACCAAAAAAATTGGGTATTACATATCTTGAACTCCCGACGTCTGATTGAGGCGTTTCAAGATGTGTTGAAAAGGTAACTGAAAGACGGTCAATACTTAAGAAGACACCTTGGCCTGAAAATTCTTGGATCCTATCGGAATTTTGCCATAAGTCCGTAGTAAGGAATCCTTTGCCCATAACTTGACTTTTCATACTTGTCGAGCAGGATCTCTTGTAATCTTCCCATATTTGACATAATACAGATTTTGTGTGATCTGCAAGAATAATCCAAATTCCTTAATAATAATATAAAATAATAAAAATAATATATATATATATAATGGGCTAGACTTGGGCCTTTATTTTAATTGGACTCTCTATTTGATTTTTTGAGTTTTATATCTAATAAGACCACTACTAAATATAACAGAAACACGTATATGAAGTAAACTGAACCGAATAAAATAAGGACGGCTAAAATTCAGTTACAACACACATTGGTTTCTTTTATCTTGTCTTTCAGAATTTCAATTTTCTGGCCTGTTATTTTATGGGTCAGAAGTTGCTGGGGGAGCAGCATTTGGTAAGACTACAGTCTGCGATATGATTATTCAACAACTTCATGATCAGCGTGTAGTATTACTTAATAAGGTACTTTTTTCTGAGTTCCAAAACTGGATTTTTTTAGTAGGATTATGAATTTGTTGGTCGCTATCATACATGAAAAATGAAGAGAATGATGGTTCTTGTCAATTGAACATCATTTGGGAAGGAAATTGTTCTACATTTTGATCTGACCTCTTCTTAAGCTCTCATTTCTGCAGTACTGAAAACATTTGGTCTCCTATTGGTTAGAGAAAAGGGGAAAAAAGAAGATGAACAGTTCATGTAAGGGACTAAAATGAACAAAAAATAAAATTTGGCATACTTAATGTGTAATTCACCCCTTTTATTTAAGTCAGCTTATTTTTTTGCTGATAAAATGACACGTGGCGTGTTCTGATTGGCCCGTGAGAATTTTTTAAGAGAGGGGCATATGAGGTCACGATTTTTAGTTAAGGGGAAAAAGTACCGAAAAATACTTTAGGGGCCAATTGGGAAAAAAGTGCTAGGTTTAGGGGCCAATGGAGTCATTAAGCCATTTTCTTTCTTCGTGAGTTTTCTACTTGTGGACTTGGTCTCCAAAGTTTTCTGGAATTCATATTAGGGGTGTTCATTATTCGGTTAAAACCGAAATAAATGATTGAATTGATATTTAGTTCAACCGATTGGTCGATCATCAAAGTGTTCGATCGGTGAATGGTTACAATTTTTTAAAGTTTAGTTATCGGTTATTCGGTTTAAAATCAATGAATCAACCGAAATCTTAATATATAACTAATATATTTTTACTTTTAAGTCTAAATCTCATTAACGATCCATCATTTTTAAAACACAATATTTATATTTTAATATCAATATTAAGCTAAATCCAAAAAGAAAAAATAAATACTAAAAATAAAAATAACTAAAAAAAAGCTCATTTTTAATTTATTTCTACTTAGATTGTTATTTTGATAAAAATAAAAGATATTACAGTTTTCGGTTAATTAAAAATCGACCGAATAAATAAAATTTACTTTGATTCAATTAACAATTAAAAAATTAATTTAACTTTAAATAATTCAACTCGATTATTAACTAAACTAATCGATTGAACCATCCTCATTCATGTTTCATTTATTGATATATAGTAACACTTACCGATGTTTGACGGTAGAAACAAGCAAATATTTAAAGGGAAAATTACACAGGTGGTCACTAAACTATATTTGCTTTTCTATTTTGGTCATTAAACTAATTTTTTTGACAAAAACAACTGATTTCTTTAAAGGGAAAATTACACAGGTGGTCACTAAACTAATTTTTACATCATCATCTCTCTCATTACATTATTTTTTTATTATTTTATTCGACCAACCAGGAGGTCATCTCCTGATTTTGAACAAATCAAAGAAAAAATCTTCTTAAAAGCTATAGCATGAAATTGAAGAAAGGACCCCTTGCATCCAACGCCTAGCCCCTGAACTAGGATTAGAAAAGAAATAAATATCAGAACAATAAGGCAGAACACGATAATAAAATAAATAAATAAATAAATAAATAATGAAAAAAAGTAAAAAAAGAGATAAAAATAGTTAAATATGTGTGATAAATCCAAAATCGGCCTTTGTATCTACGACATTTAGAGGATATGTCACCCGGAGACCGGGATGACACTCCTAATAGAAATATCGGAATAATGAGGCAAAAATTATATTCGATATATGTAAATTAATGATTATAAATTTAGTATAATGTAAGGTAATAAAAATTGAATAAAGATTCTATGTACTTTATATTAATATGTACTTAATAATATACTAAATGTATCATAGATAAATAATATACATATTATAAATAATATATAAATAAATAGTATTAAAAATATATACAATAATATACTATGTACTTATAAATATATCATAATCCCATTAAATAGATCATATATATACATATAAGTCTGTCATATATTATATAAATATTCATGAAAATATATTATATATATTACATATATATACTTATATATATACTTTATAATATTACAATATATATATATTACATACATAATAAGATACTATATACATATTATATATTATAGACATAAAGAAATAAAAATACATCAAATATATATATAAAAATGGCTGAAATAAAAGAAAATAAAAAATGGTGCAAAAACAGAAATAAAATAAAGCGCGGGACTGAAATGAAAATATTCACAAGAGTGAGGGACCAGACACGCATTTAACACATTTAACCCTTTTAAATATGGATTAAATTAATTTTAGGGGTCAAATTACAAACCAATTAAAACCTACAGGGACCCAAAGTGTAATAAACCCATGTGAAATGACTAAAACATAAATTACTCCTTTTATTAATTATGCGCGGATCCTGGATCGGGTTGGATTTTTATTCGGGTTTAAGCCAAAACGACGTCACTTTGGGTTGGACACAGATGCCCCAAAATGGCGTCGTTTTGTATCCTTATATATATGTTTTTTTCAACCCAAAAAATTCATTTTAAACAAATTTATAAAAAAAAACACTTCAAACTCTCTCAACACACTCCTCGGCCGGTTCAGGTGCAGGGTGGTCGCCGGCGAAGCGCCACGGCGGTCCAGCGGTGGCCCGGCGACGGAGCGCCGGCGGCCGGAGAACTCAAAAAAGACTCTGAGGTGAGTTTTTTAGTCCTCTACTTATATTTCCGGTTAGTTTTTAAAAAACCACCCCTATATGCTTAGATTTAGATTGAACCGAATAGTTTTTTTATTATTATTTAAAAAAATAGAAAATAAAAGGGTTTTTACCCTTCTTTGTTTTGAACGAATTTTTGGACTGGGATGTGAATAAAAACTTGCCTTGTTTGAACCTTTTTTTTTTATTTTGAATCTCCTTTTCGAACTCCTTTACATTTGATATCTATGGGTTTTTATACCCAAAAATGAAATGTATACAAGTTGCATATTTGGTTGATTTTTTCAGATTCGAAATGATGTTTTCTTCTCTTGCAGGTGGGCGGTGGCCGGTGTGTCAGGCAGCAAGGCATAAGCAAGTGGGATGGACGGTGTCAGTGCAGAGGACGGTAGCGCGCGTGGCCACTAGCGTCACGCGTGGTGGCCACGCGCGGAGGTGAAGGGACAATAGGGGCGGCGGCTGAGCAAGTTTGGAGGGCTAGGGTTTGGTAATTTAGGGCTAGGGGTATATTTGTAATTTAATGTATTTTGGGTTATTTTAATTAAATGGGTATTGGGTCTTTAATGGGTATTGTAGGGTTAATGGGTTAGTTGGGCTTGAATAGTATGGGTTTAATAAAATGGGTTGGGTTATTGGATTTGGGCTTGTACTGAGTTTTGGGCTTGTATTTGGGTTTGGGCATTTTAATGGGTCAAGCCCGGACCAAAATGGGCTATTACAACTTTGATCACCTCAAAACAAACAAAACTACATCTATGGAGAACTGAACTAAAAACTCCTTGCAATAATAGTTTTATGTTTAACCACTAAGCTAAGTTGAGAACTTATTATAATTCTACTATCACCTCAAAATTAAATCAAAGTACTACTAAAATCAGACTAAAATTATTATTTTTTCAATTCGGTTGAGAATAAAATATGCAAATAATCCCTTAACTACGTTTTTTGTTGAGTCTCTCGCTATAAAAAGTTACATAATAGACACCGATTAAAAAAATACAAAATTGGTCTACAATCATTAAAAAAGTTTTCTATGTTTTGTTTATTTATGGAACTAGGTAAAGGAAGTGAATCATATGTAGCAGTGAAAAACATTACACGATGAAGAAAGATTGATTCTCGGTCGTCACTGTTAGTTCAATTTGATTGTTTGGTCGTAGGTTGTCGCCATTTTAGTATAACATTTCAGAATGAAATAATCCGAATAAAATTTTGTCGGTTGCAAATATGGGTACGAGACTAAACTCTGAATGAAAGATTAAAATAAGAAATTTTGAATAAATCTTTTGGTTTTAAAACAACGACCTGAGAAAAATAAGTTGTTTTCCTTTTTTCAACAAGAATTTAAGGGATTTGGCGCAATATTTACATATTAAGGGTTGGATTTGAGGATTAAATTCAAATTAAAACGATTTGTAAAAGTTAAAGGATAAATTTGTTACCATACCGATTTTATTAATTGTCATCATTTTATACTTTTCATAATCTATAGACTCAACAAAAAATTATTGGCTTAAGGGTCCAAGGAGCTCTTGAACTTTTGGAAAAAAACTAATTAAGCTCATAAACTTTTTTTACACCCAATTAAGCCTTTGAACCAAGAAATTTAATCAATTAAGTCCTTTAACCATTTTGACTATTAAATATTGATAGTTTTTTTCTTTAGATATTACTGACACATGATGCACTATAGTTCTATCATGTTGCAATTACAGTTTTTTAAATATTTTTTTATAAATTTTATAAGTTATGTAGAATTTTTATAACTTTTAAAGAATTTTTTAAATAAAATAAAAAAATCTAAACATGTCAAATAGAAACATTGTGACGCGACGCACTGCACCAACATATCTAAAAAAATTTCAAGATTTAATGGTCAAAATTGGTCAATGGGCTTAATTGATTCAATTTCTTGGTTCGAGAGCTTAATTGATTTAATTTTTTGGTTCAAGGGATTAATTGGGTGTAAAAACGTTCAGGGACTTAATTATTTTTTTTCAAAAGTTTGAGGACTTCTTACACGCTTTATTTATGCATTTTACCCTTTAATCTTTTTTCAATCGAATTAATATGACATCAATTGAATTCATTGAGTGATCCTAGTGAAAAGGAAACATAATTATTTCTAAGAGACCCGAGTTCTAGCAATTTGTCTGTATGACACTTATACATTTTTTTAAAGATTAGGAATAAAAAATAGATGTATCATGTAATCACCGGCATTTAAAGAAATATTAATATGACACCAATTTAATACAGTAAATTTAAAAAGGCTTAACTACAAAATAGGTGCTCAAACTTTACCTATTTTTTGCAATAGGTGTCTAAAGTATTTTTTGATTGAAATACATGCCTATGTTTTATTTTGGACCATTTTAAAGTCAACCTGCAAAAAAAAAATCCATCATCCAATTACAGTTTGACACATAGCTTTTGTTTTTTATTTTTATTTTCAAAAACAAACTGAAAGAAAAATAATTTAAAAAATAACTCATCATTTTCAAAAATCACAAAATAGTCTCACATCTATAAAACCCCAAAATCTTGAACCTAAAATTAGGGATGTCAAATGGGTGAGGCGGGTGCAAAGAGTACTCTTCCCACACCCATCCCGTCACGAATTTTCATCTTCATCCCCGCCTCACAACCCATTGCAAATACAAAATCTAAAATCATTCCTACTCCACAATCCGCAAGACTAAAACCATCCCCGCCTCACCACCCATGTGGATCCTGAGACCCACCTAATCCCCTCTTATCTCATGACTCATTCATATAATATATTTATATGTATTAGTTAAATAAATATAAATCAAATTTGTTATGAAAAAGTATGAAATACATGTTATTCGGACTCATATCATATACGTGATATTATTCCACTTGTCACCATTTTTTAAAAAATAATAATATACAAAATTAAATTTTGTACAACACAAAATTTTGGACTAAAAAATACTAAAATGTATTGTAAAGGACCAAAAAGATACAAATAACATGTAAACTAATATTTTAATCGTCGTAACAAATAAACAATGTAGAAAGAAATAAAAAGAAAATATTAATGAAAAAAAAGCTATAGAAAATAAAAACAAATTCTAGTAGAATCTAGTTAACATACAATATTAGGAAAATAAATTAAAAGAAGAAGTAGAAAAACATACCTATAGTAAGGCTTGAGAAGAAGAAAACAAACCTTAAAAAGAAGGCTTGGCGACATACAACAGTAAAGAAGAAATTAGTAAACTTAAATATTATATATATAACTTTTTATACAAATCCCAAGGTAAGTCAATATGAATTATCTTAAATTTAACGCTGATCCAAACTGATACTTTTAAAAATATTAAATATTTATATAAACTTTTAATTAATATCTCAAGACAAATCAATATGAATTACCTTAAATTTGACTATTATTCAAATTGATATATTTTTTATAAAAAAATTATATAATTGATCTGGCCAATACAAATTCAATTATATTTTTAATAAATATTTTTAATAATATTTATAATAACATTGGGGCGGGTGGGGATGAGGAGGATACAAAGTAATATTCACGCCTACCTTACCACCCACGGTGAATCTAATTTTTATCTTCATCCTGCCCTACGACCTGTGAAATCTGTAACCATCCCTGCACAATTAGATGTGAAGTGGGACGAATCCCCGCAAAACCCGCCCTACTGACATCCCTACCTAAAATTGATGTCATTTTCGCAGTCGATAACCTCACCGGACCCTACCATCATTGTAACTAGAGGTCACCACTCATTTTTTTCAACTACCCATCATTGGTAACCGGCGAAAGCGTGTTAATCGAACATCGAACGGCGAACACGAAATTATTCAACTGTTCGACATCCGATTGACACGCCTCTCACCGGTTACCAACAATGGGTGGTTGGGGAAAATGGGTAGGGTCTCTAGCAACGACGGCAGTAGGGTTCGACGAGGATATCGACGATGACAATGGCGTCACTTTTGAGATATTGAGATTTTAAGAATTTGGGATTTTTTGGTGATTTTGAGAAGTATTAGATTTAAAAAAAATCCTTTTTTAATTTTTTTGAAAAAAAATTAAAATAAAAGACATGTGTCAAATTTTAATTTGGTGATCAATTTTTTAACAATGTTATCTTAAACGGTAACAAAATGAAATTTTAGGCACCTATTTCAGACAATAAAAATATTAGATACCTATTTTTGCCAAAAATATTTTAAACACTTATTTAAAAAAAAGTATAATTAGGTATCTATTTTGTAGTTAAGCCACTTAGAAACAAAAATTTTATAGTATTGTTATAGATTTAAAATGGGCTGTAACTATAAAGCTGTGTACAGTCAGACACTCACCACCAGCCCAAATCATTCGTTTCCACGTCGTGACTCGTGAGTGGTTCCATCAGGAAATACATACAAATATCAAGGGTAGAATCGTCAAATAGTATCCAAAATTTCCACAACCGCCGGATCAGATAATCCCACTCACGTGGACCGTAGACGGTAGATCTTTTGTTCACACGCCATCTCCGAAGAAACCGAAAAAACAAATGGTCTGGAATTCGTGGGATGCCGAATTTACTGCACATTTAATTCGCATTTCATTTCGAGTTTTGAAACTTTAAATTATATATATTTGTCTGTTCCGTTCTTGCTTTTTGTTTATTCTTTCCAATTTTGAATACAACGTGAGGCTCTTATAAGGCTGAGGACAGACAACCTCAAACTCCGCGAAATCTCCGATTGCTCCTTAGGTTTCTTCTTTCCCGATTTTGATTGATTTTGTTATTCAATTATATATATGGATTGTTCTTCTCTTTTCTCACATTTTGATTATGTTTTTGCTTCGATCTCTAACCGTGTTTTCTTGATCCGCCATTTTTGTTATGTAATTGCTGACGACAGTTACTCCGTCATGTTTTCTCACTGATTCTTTCATAACCGTATTTTGGAATGTCTGATATTTGTTCCCCTTAACTGTGTGGATCTATGGATTTTTCAAGCAATGTATTGTTGTTTCTTTCGGCTATTGACTAGGACATGTTCTAAATTCAAAATGTAGTTTGGTTTTAAACTGTTCTCGATCCCTTTCTTTGGTTGTTCTGGTGTAACCCATTTTTAAAAGTTTATTTTTTTTCAGACCAATCTATGATATTGTTGGATTTGATTTTATGTTTTGAAATAATATATATCTATCTAGGATTGTTGTAATTTCTTGCAACAAATGTACTAATGTTATGTTCCTGTTTCTATTTAGTGTTGTAGAAGATGGCTGATGGTGAGGATATTCAACCCCTTGTCTGCGATAATGGAACTGGGATGGTTAAGGTACTAGACCGGAGTGTTTTATCATTCAAAGGTTGTTCCTATAAGCTATTGTAATTCCGTTTCGGTGTTTAACATGGTTCTTGCAATTGTTTGTTAGGCTGGATTTGCTGGGGATGATGCTCCAAGGGCTGTGTTTCCTAGCATTGTTGGTCGCCCTCGTCATACCGGAGTGATGGTTGGTATGGGACAGAAGGATGCATATGTTGGGGATGAGGCTCAATCCAAGAGAGGTATTTTAACTTTGAAGTACCCGATTGAGCACGGCATTGTCAACAATTGGGATGACATGGAGAAAATCTGGCATCATACCTTTTACAATGAACTTCGTGTTGCTCCGGAGGAGCATCCTGTTCTTCTCACTGAAGCCCCTCTCAATCCAAAGGCGAACCGTGAGAAGATGACCCAAATCATGTTTGAAACCTTCAATGCGCCTGCTATGTATGTTGCCATTCAGGCTGTTCTTTCCCTCTATGCTAGTGGTCGAACAACTGGTAAGATTTTACTCTAATCTAAAGTCTAAAACTATGGTATATTTGGATTTGTTTCAACATGTTGTATCAATATCTTGCTTTGGGATCTAAAGGAGGAAAGATAACCCCGACTTAGCTAACTAATAATGATATCATTGTTGAAGGATCTTTGATTAGAAAGCTCTCTTTCCAATTACATTAATCTTAGCCTGTTTTAATTTCATAACCTACCTCGTTAGTCGTTAATCATTGTTTTGAACAGACATTTACGATTTGACATAGAATTTCAAGAATATGTATGGATTATAATGGACAAAGCGAATCTTTTTTCCTTTAGATCCTATTGGAAATCAAATTATATCATGCTTTGCAGGTAGTATATACTAGGGTAATGCATTGTTGTGAGATCTGTATTCTATGTTTATTACAGGTATTGTGCTCGATTCTGGAGATGGTGTCAGCCACACAGTTCCTATATATGAGGGATATGCTCTTCCACATGCAATCTTGCGTCTTGATCTTGCTGGCCGTGACCTCACCGATGCCCTGATGAAGATTTTAACCGAACGTGGTTACTCGTTCACCACCACTGCTGAACGGGAAATTGTGAGAGACGTGAAGGAAAAGTTGGCTTACATTGCCCTCGACTTTGAGCAGGAACTAGAAACTGCCAAGACCAGTTCTTCTGTCGAGAAGAGCTATGAGTTGCCTGATGGTCAGGTGATCACCATCGGGTCTGAGCGATTCCGATGCCCGGAAGTCCTCTTCCAGCCATCTATGATCGGAATGGAAGCTGCTGGCATCCATGAAACAACTTACAATTCCATAATGAAGTGTGACGTTGATATCAGAAAGGATTTGTATGGTAACATTGTGCTTAGTGGTGGCACCACCATGTTCCCCGGTATTGCTGATAGAATGAGCAAAGAGATCACTGCTTTGGCTCCTAGCAGCATGAAGATTAAGGTTGTTGCACCACCTGAGAGGAAGTATAGTGTGTGGATCGGGGGCTCAATATTGGCATCCCTCAGCACTTTCCAACAGGTAAGTTTATCACGCAGTTATCTTTGAGTCGTTTTTATCAAATCGCTGTCTGAAATTTTTTTTAACTCCTGAACCCTACTTTCCCTCCAAGCGCAGATGTGGATTGCGAAAGCTGAGTACGATGAATCTGGCCCTTCGATTGTGCACAGGAAATGTTTTTGAGCGCAAGCAAGGGAAAGATAGGCATAGCCTTAACCACTGCTCTGTTTTAGGAAGTAAATGCTTCTTACATTTGCATTGCGTTGTCTGGTTTCATTTTCTGTTTTGTTTGGACAATAACCTTTGAGAGGATGGAAGATTTGTCTGAAATATTCAGTAATCATTTTCATTGTAGTAGTGAGGGATAATTGCCCAACATTACTTGTTGCTAGTAATTTATTCAGTAATCAGTAATCATTTGTGACTGAGTAACTCATAATCACAATAAAGTTGTCACCAAAAATCTTAATTGTCGTAGCGTCTTATCAATCCAAATATATAAAAATCAAAACATTTAACATTTTATCAGAATATAAAACCTCTATTATAATTCATATTTTATTTTTGTTGAATCCTTATAAACAGATTAAAATTTGTTATAGTTACTAACTTTTTTTTGTAAACCAATCAAAATATCTAATAAAATTCTCTTAAAGTATATGACTACTCTCGGAAGGTAAAGTGTGTCGCCAGCAGGGGCGGATGGATATAGGAGTCAGGGTAGCCCTAGCCCCTAAAATTTTGAAAATTTAAAATCTAGCCCTTGGAATTTTATAAATTTTAATTTGGTTCTACAAAATTTAAAATTTTTTATTATGTTTTAATTAAGTCATTTTCTATTTTTTTTTTAATTTCTCATTAAGTCTCAAAATTTCTAAAAGTTTTAGTTAACCACATTTTTCTAAAAATCTAAAATTAAACCCCTTTAAAATTTTTGAAATTTTTATTTAAATCTTTAAATTTTTTAAAAATTTCAAGTAGGCTCCTCTAAATTTTGTTGTTAAAATCTGCCCATGGTCGCAATATAGGCTTCAATGCTCGAAAGCAACTCAAACCATGCAAAATAGATGTGATAGCCACGTGAACCGCCAAACTCACATCAACTGGGAAAACGGAACCCTTGAACGAGAAGACATGAAATGCCAGCTTAAATCGACCCTAAAACTCCTCAAGGAGAAGGAAAGAGCTCCTCTTCAATGGAAAATCCCAGGCTTCGCGCTTTGACTCGGTGGAGAAAGTGGGCGAAGAGGGATTGGGCCATAGCAGCCGTCGGATTCACATTCATCCTTTTGGTTCTCGGTCTCACTCTCCTCTTCGATTCTCGAGACCCCCACGGCCGCACTCCTCCTACCTTCGATCACCACCGCCACTCCACTCAGGGTCTCGTTCCCTTGACTTTGCTCCATAGAGCCACAGGCGCATGTACCCAATCCCACCCGCTTTTCTTCTCCACAAATTCGACTTCTTTTTGTTTTACCTCGGTTTTCTTATAAAAACTAAAATGTTTAGCTTTCATTTTATTTTTCAGTTTGCTTAGATGGAAGTTTACCTGGATACCATTTTCAGAAGGGCTCTGGATCCGGCTCTAACAACTGGCTTCTCCACATTGATGTAAACTCATTGCTTTTACTTTGATCTTTTTTACAAGTCTTTTTCCATGTTTGTTTTCTAGGGTGGAGGTTGGTGTAATTTAATAAAAACATGCAATATTCGAAAAGGAACAGCTTTAGGCTCCTCAAACTACATGGACCGCCTGGTTCCATTTGCTGGGATTTTAAGCCGTCATCCTTCAGGAAATCCTGGTATGCTTCATTAATCTATTTTTATTCTTATTTCAATATAATGCAGTTTAAAAAATGTTCTTTCAAAATGGGTAATTTGGATTTCCCTTTTTATTTTAGATTTTTATAATTGGAACATAGTTAAGATACGTTACTGCGATGGTGCATCTTTTGCTGGCCACCCTGAAAGTGAGTTCAAGGTAAATTTTGTTTGTTATTTAGGTTTTGAACAATCATTTGCTCAAAAGAACTGAGTTTTTACGTTTTCATAGAATGGAACAAAGCTTTTCTTCAGAGGCCAACTCATCTGGGAAGCAATCATGAGTGAACTCTTATCACTTGGCTTGTCCAAGGCCAAACAGGTAGCGGTGACATCCCTGCTTCTTTAGAGTTTCAGATTTAAAGGTGAAATTGATGGATTTGTTGAGTTTTCAGGCACTTCTTTCCGGATGCTCCGCCGGAGGTTTGGCAACACTTATACATTGTGATGAGTTTCGAGATCATCTGCCGATGGATGCTACTGTCAAGTGTCTTGCCGATGCAGGCTTTTCCCTTGACGAGTATGTTTTTGTTTTCCAGGTTTACCAAGAACTGCTTCATTTATCCATATTTCAGGCCAGATATTCTTGGAAATAGAACCATAAGTGATTTCTACCGTAATGTTGTCCAACAACAGGTTCAGATTCAATCTCCATGTATTATTCAACCATTTTCGAACTTGTTAACATTTCTTGTCTGCATGTTCAGGGTGTAGCAAAAAGTTTGAGCAAGAAATGTGTCAGAACAATGGAGCCGTCCAAGGCAGGTTTTTTGCTTTTGTCTTGTACTTGTTTCTTGTTTACGTTTGGCCTTTTACCTGATCCCATCTGTTTTTGATTCCTCCTCCAGTGTATCTTTCCTCAACAAATTATCAAAAACGTTAGAACACCATTGTTCATTGTCAACCCCGCCTATGATTTTTGGCAGGTAACTGTTCAAACGGCACTATTAGCTGAATGTATATAAAGGTACAGAAAAGGGGAAGATGAATTATATTCTTCGTTCTAACACTGATTGGATAATCATCAGATACAACATGTCTTAGTCCCTGTTGGATCAGATCCTCATGGCTATTGGAGAAGATGCAGATTGAACATTAAGGAATGTGATTCTAGACAGATCAAAACACTACAAGGTTTCCGTAGTTCCCTGCTTAAGGCACTGAGTAAGGTTGAGAAAGACAAGGAAGGGGGCATGTTTATAAATTCATGCTTTGTTCATTGCCAAACATGGATGGCTGAGACATGGCATTCACCCTATTCTCCGAGAATCAACAACAAGGTTAGCAATGTTTTTTTTTAATATTGAACATGTTCTGTATTATGGAAAACAAATGATAGTTGATCAGAAATTAAAAACAACTAATGTAGGGATGTCTTATGGAAAGGATTTCGCCCACTTTTTGGCGTCTATATCTATGTCCCAACACTAAAAAACTAAATTCTAAACACTAAATCTTAAAGCATAAACCCTACATACCCTACGCTTTATACCTTAACCTTAAACCATAACTTTAAACTTTAACCCTAAACACTAATTTTATTTTTTTTAGTGTTGGGCATAAGTATGAGCATTAAAAAGGGTAGAAGATTTTTGTTCTATCTTATAGGAATAGAATTTACTTGTCTTTTTTGTGCCCTTTTATATGCCCACCAACTATTCTATGTCACAAAGTATTAATGATTTTTTCTGTCTTATTGATTGTTTCTATTTTATTGAAAATACATGTGACATAAGATTATTGGTGGGCCATATAAAGGGGCACACAAAAGAGGAAGACGAAATATATTACTAGTATTATGGAGATCGAAAACAGTTAATCTTTGCACATCAGTTGGATCTTTATTAACCATATTAGTTGGTGTTTTTGAAACAGACGATTGCAGAGTCTGTGGGTGATTGGTACTTCAAAGGTAAACCATCGAAGGAGATTGACTGCCCTTACCCCTGCAATCCCACTTGCCATAACATGATCACGCGAGCTCCATCATGAAACATGTCTCCAACACTGGTTAACCTCTCCAATATTAAATCATGTGTATATAGTTCAATTGTATTTAAGAGTGAAAATAATTATACTCCATCTGTCCCAGTAAAATTGTAATATTTATATTTTAAAATTGTCTCAGTTAAAATGTTACATTAAATAACTCAACAACTTTTATAAGACACATTTATTTTTTTATCCTTTTTAGTTTTCCAACAAAAAAATAAAAGTTAATTTTTTAAGGGCAAATTTATCATTCAAATTATTTTACACCATATACTTTATATAAATTTTTTCTTAAAACTCAGTAAAAAGTCAATATATGGCACAAATAATAAGACAGAGAGAGTAATTTAAATATATAAGTTAATATGTGTCTAATTTTATTGAGATATTTGATACGTATTTTGGACGAGATAAACTTGAGACTTCCTGGGTTGGATTGACGTGACCTTGAAAGAATGGAGATCAGGGATCCCAACAGAGAATTGATCGGCCAATACTCACACTCCATGGAAGCTTTGGTCGCAAGAGCATTTACCCCCTCAAAGATGCTTTTTTAGGCCTATGACGAATCTCATTTGTGACTCAAGCGAAGGAATAAAATCCTTTTTTTTTTATTTATATCCCACATTAAAAAATTAAAATTAGTGTCTAAGGTTAAAATTTAGGATTTGGATTCCTGAAATTGAAAGTAAAGTATATTTTTTAATATTTAGAGTTTAAAATTTAGAATTTTTGTCAAGTGAAGAAGACGTGTGAGGGAGTTAAACCTTTTAGCACCTTAACCCAAAAAGCATTTGGGTTCTTAAGCATTGCCCAACGAACAAGAATCATTTTTTAGTGGCTTTTTTATGCTTAAAGCTAAAAATTAAATTTTAAGTCTTAATTTTAAATTTTAAACCTTAAATCTTTAAAAATACACAATAAATCAAATACTCTAAAATCTAAGCCTAAATTCTAAGCTTAAACCCCAAATCTAAACCCTAAACCTAATTTATTAGTGTTGAAGCATAAATAGAAACAGAAAAAAGGTAGAAGACTTCTACTCTTCCCCAAGCCCTCGACATTGTCTCTAAAATTAGTTGAAGAATATCAATAAACCTTTTAGATGCCCTACGCATGTTCCAACATTAAAAATAGTGTTTATGATTTAGGGTTGAAGTTTAGTATTAGAGTTAGTGTTTAGGGTTGAAATTTAGTGCTAGAGTTAGACTTTAGTTTAGGATTTAGGGTTCGAGTATAAGGTTTAGTTTTTTAGTGTTGGGATATACATAAGGACACCAAAAAGGGATAATTGTTTTTTGTTTAAAGAATATGGTCATGTTTAGCAATTAGCGGATAACTGGTCGAATTACATTAGCTGATTTGACAAGCCTATTGCATTAACTAATTGTACAAAAGTATTTGGTAAAATTAATTGATAGTTGATAGCTGCTTGATTATTTTAACAAACAAAATGACATATAAGGACATGCTTATATTCAATATTTGTTTGAATAATTTATTGGTTATCAATATTTTGTATTTTTTTAATAATAAATAGATTATGAAATTTATTTTTTTAATATAACATTACTAAGCATATTTGAATGATGTATATATTAATTTCTTACTTATAATTTTTTAATATTATAATTTTATTAATTATTAAATTTAGGTGTATATATTAATTTCGTATTTATGATATGATTTCATTAATTGTTAAATTTAAATGTATATATTAATTTCTTATTTATGAAATTATATTTAATTTTATTAGTTATTCAAATTTAGGTTATTTAGAGAAATTTTCTATAATTGTCAAGAACAAAATAGCCTTTACAACTCTTATATCCAAACCATTATATAACCCAAAAAGCTCCTAAAAGAAGTTTTTTTTTTCAATTTGAGAGATTTTACCCAATACATTATTACAATTCTCTATTTACCAAACATCTAAATTAACGAATTTGACTTGTCAAAACTCTAAAAATGGTTCAAACATCTAATTTTAGCTCAAATGCTTTTTTACCAAACATTACCTATATAAAAAAACTAAAGAATTTGATTCACTACTTAGGCCAAATACACAGTTTATCCCTCGAAGTATATCATTTTCTCACTTCGCACCCTAAAATTTTGTTTATTCAATTTTTCCCTTCAAGTTTTCCTCCATTACACTTATGGCCATTGGGTTTGGTGAAGTTAAAAAATGTTTGCTCATCCAAAACCAGATTCCAGCCCAGAAATTTTTTGAAATTGTCAAAAAATTGTGAATTTTCGGATTCTACTGTAAATTTTTATAATTTTATTAAAATTTTATTTAAATTTGATTATTCTTCTATGAAAGATACTTAGAAATATTTATATATTTTATTTATTTATAATACAGTTATTACTATTTATGTTTGATTATCTTACATCTAAAAAAATAAGAGTTACATTCATTTATGATATGGTTGTTTATTATTTATAGATAAAATTTTAATTATCCATTAAAATGACCAATTATATGTTCATGAACATACGTGTGAATATGTTTATTCAATGCTTAAAATATTTTGTTTTGGTCGGCGGCGGCGACATCAGTTTTGGTGTTGGTCGTCGGTCGTCCGTGTTTTTATCTTTTTCATGATTTTTTATTTCTTGATTTGATTTTTATTTTCTAAGTTATTTTTCTTTTGATTTTCAATAAAATTTTATGTGTTTTGGTAATCTCTTTTTCGCACATCTTGTTGCGCTTGTTATTCTTTGTCTTTATGACATGCCTTTTCTCTGCCTTTATGACACGTCTCTATCTTATGACACGTATCTGTCTCATGACATATTTTCTGGATACCTTTGCGGCTGCCTGATGCTTGTGTAGCATTCTTCACGACGTTTCTGATTTGAGTTTGTCGGTAGTCATAGATAGTTTCATCCCCTTTTGGGTTGTTTGCCGATATAATCAAAAGTAGAGCGGATCAATATCTTTGGAACCAACACGAAAGGTATTTGCAGTTTTCTAGTGGAAATTTCATTTAGTTCATGTTTTGACAACTCCCCAGGAACTCTTCCTACAATGAACTTCAGAGATTTGTTGTGGTACAAAGAGAAAGTGTCTAATCTGACTGGAACAGCCTTTTACTTTATTTTCGTTTAGTGTTCACATATATTAAAAAAAACATGAACATATAATTTTTAGGGTAAAGTATACCAATGGTCACTGAACTTTTAGAGTGCGATCATTTTGGTCACCGAAATTTAAAAAATTTATTGGGATCACTCAATTTTTAATCCACTTTTATTTTGGTTCCTCCCGTTAACTTCTATTAAAAACGCTAACGTGGCACGTTAACTTTCTTTCTTCAGCCATTTTATTCTCTTTCCTTGCTCTGTTTTTCCTTGCTATTTACCAGTTATACCATGAATTATTGATGACAAATTCAAAAGACAGGGTGAAGGGAAAGGAATGTCAGACTTGGTAGGTAAACATCAGGAACCTTGGAGGGCACAATTTCTAAATCAGTGTGATAAGGAAACTAGGGTAACTATAACAAAACCCAGAAAAAGAAACTAGGGAGTAAAATTGCAGTCAAGGGAAAATGTAAAATAGAGAACAAGCATTCCGTTGGAAATTTAAAAAGGAAAAAGAAAAGATATGGAGTTTGGAAGGGCCAACAATGCGAATGGCGGAAATTTTATGGTTGAGTGACTGAGGGTCGTTGACAATGGTGAATTTAGATAGATCGTGAACCTCCATTTCCAAATTCTTGTTGCTTTTGCTGCAACACCAAACCCTATTAAACAATAAGAAATTAGGGATTTAGTTGGAATTAGGAGGAATATGAAGTTTGCAAAGGGCACTGCACTTAGTATTGATAAAGCTGCTGCTTAGGAACATGTAACTCATTCGAGACGCAAGAATACTTGGAACCAATAACAATACATATTTTATCTACACATAGTGAAGAAACGCAAGAATACTTGGAAACAAGCAAAAAAAAAGTTTAGGAGATTTAGTGCAATAAGGTCAGTTCTTTGACATGTAAAACAACACAAATTATTGAATCAAAGTGAAGCATTTGAGGCAAACTGAAAGGAGACTAAAATAGAGCAAGAAAAGGAGAAGAAAATAGACGAAGAAAGAAAGTTAACGTGCCACGTAAGCATTTTTAACGAAAGTCAACGAGAGGGACCAATATAAAAGCGGCTAAAAGTTGGACAATTTTAATGAAAATTTTAAAAATTCGGTGACCATTGGTATACTTTACCCTAATTTTTAAATAGATGAACATGAACATAATTTTAAAATTTTTAACCAACACTAACAAACTTTTTTGAACAAAGTCGGCATTCATTATTCAAACACAAACAAGCATACAAAGAACGAAGAGAAAAAACAAAGAGTACAAGAGAAGAGGAAGAGGAAGAGGCGAAACACGAAATAGAAAGGACATCAAACAACAAGAATAGAGGAAACAAAACTACAACAAACAAACACCTCAAAATAAAAACAAAAACAAACGCAACAGAACAGGAAACAAGTCACACCCAAAAACGAAGGGGAGAAGCCAGGTTGGACGGGGAGGGACCGAGAAACACCAAGCCAGCTACCGATCTTGAGCCTGCATGGACACTTCTAGGTCACAGAAGGATAGGGTCATTAAAGAGATGCAAAAAGAAGACGGGGAAAGTCATCCGTTAGAGAGGAAAGTGAAAGACAGAACCACCGTTGGAGGAACTCGGTAAAACCAAAGGCAAGAAGTCGAATCCATTCTTATCTGTGATACCAGTTTCCCCTCACCAAACGAGAGTCTGATCAAAGCCTCAAGCACCAAGGAAGAGTCTCCACAAACAAAAGCCCAAAGGTTGATCAGAACACCAAACGTCGAGAAAGAAAAGAAAATCGAAAAAGAAAGAGAAAATGGAGGGGAAAGTGATAAAGAAAGGGGAAAAAGAGATGATTCAGAGGAAGGGGTGGCTACCGCTTAAAAGTTAAAAGAGACACTACCCCAGGATACAAAGTTTTAGATCTAGAGTTGAAAAAAGAGGGAGTTAAGAGCTTTTTTTGTGTAATTAACACAAACAAACTTAAAAATAAACAAATGAACATAAATATAGTGTCATGATAATGGAAGAATTAAGGAAAAAAATTAGGGTTTTCGACTGAGAAATTAGGGATTGAGGAAATAGAAAAGGGATCAGTTGAAGATAAAGTAATCGAAGTAAAAAGTGATAGTAATTCCCTCATTGTTGGTGATCAAAACGACATCATATAAGACAGAATGCTAAATAGATTGGTTATGGATGGGAGCATTGGACCCCAAGAAAGAGAGCCCAACAGTGAATTCAGAACATGTAAAGGATGAAGAAGCTTAGGCCTGTAACGGTTAGTTTGTTACTATGAATAGCCACGTGTCTTTAAATAATTGTGTTGGCATGTTTTCTGTTTTAGCTTATTAGCTAAGGGGTGTAACCGTTTCTCATTATAAAAAAATACATAAAAGTTCGCTCTTTTCTTTAATCTAGAGCTATATTTTTTTGATTATTAGACAAACTGGGCAAGTAAGAAAAGAATCAAAACATGGTGGAAACCACGACAGTTGTGGTAGTTAGTGCAGAATCAACAAATGAGGCAAAAATAGCTTCAAAGGGATGGAAAGAACATCGAGCTGAGCTGGAGAATCGAATGACCAACATAGAATCCAGGCTGGATGAAATTACTTCCAAGTTAGAGAAAAATAACTTCCTTCTTGAGAACCTTTTGAAGATGATGGCTAAAAAAGAATGGGGGAAGAGTCCTACACCAGTTAAGTAGAACACTAGTCAGGTAAACATTGATAGTATGACTAAGAATGAAGGAAAAAAGCCTGTTTAAGTTACAGTAATTGATGATAGAGAAATATATTCCTTTAAAATTGATGAGCCTGGAATTTTAGCTGCAAAACCTAATATTCTACCTAGGTATAACAGTTTGAACTTAGGTGAGAATAGTTATGGTCATGGAGGGTTAAAACAACATAATTACAACCCTACGAGTCAATTTGGTAGTATAGGCAATTTCACCCCTAGGCTCAGAATTGAGCTGCAATTCTTTGAAGGGCAAAATCTTAGAGGATGGATAAGAAAATATGAAAAGTACTTTAACACATTCTTAATACCTGAAAGTCAGAAGATTGAGATGGCTAATATGCATCTAATGGGCAAAGCAAAAACTTGGTTTGATTCATACATCTCCCAAAAACACATGCTAACTTGGCAGGAATTTGCTGCTGATTTATGCAATAGATTTTGTAATGAAGCTTACACTGATATTATGGAGGAATTTATTAAACTAGTCTAAAAGAGTTCAATTGAGGACTACCAGGAGAGGTTTGAAGAGTTACAGCCACTGATGGTTTAACAGAATCTCCAATTGAGTGAAGGATATTATGTCTATAATTTCATTAGTGGGCTCAAAGATGATTTAAAACACAAGGTTAAGATGTTGCAACACCAGACAGTGTTTGATGCATGCATGCAGGCCAAATTATGAGTTATCTTTGGAGTTAGAAAATAGAAAACAGAAATTTGTTCTAGGTCCAGTACTTACAACAACCAAAGCCCTATACATAAGACTTATACAAATTCTCAGAGCCAAATCCAGAAGCCTACTGTTCCTAATCTTTCAAACAAACAATCATTGGTGGATTACAGAAGAACTCATAATTTGTGTTTCAAGTGTAGAGACAAATTCAGTCATGGTCACCAATGCAAGATCAAACAGCTAAACTGCATGAAAGAGGAGGATGAGCAAGAGATTAAGATTGGTAAGAAAAACTGAAGGTACCTCCTTCCCTACAGCCCTTTTATCTGCACAACTTACTCCAACGTGGATCATCGACTCTGGGGCATCTGACCATATGACTGGTAACAAGGAATTGTTCCTTAAATACACAGCATCTTCTTCTGGTAGATCTATTAAAACTGCTGATGGCTCCCTTTCTCAAATTCAGGGCTGTGGTTCTATTAGTATTAATGAAAATCTGTTGCTCCATGATGTCTTATTTGTCCCCAATCTTGCCTGCAACCTGATATCTGTTAGCAAGCTTTCAACAGATTTAAAATGTTCCACAGTTTTTAATGCTTCTGGTTGTGTTTTGCAGGCAATGGACTCGAAGACAATGATTGGCAATGCTAGTTTGCACAATGGCCTATATGTTCTTCATGGCACTCCACCCTCTTCTATCTCTCAATCTTCTTGTTCATTTACAGCTTTAGGACAAAGTGATGATGTTTTATTATGGCATTTTAGGTTAGGTCATCCTAGTTTTTAATATCTTGCAAAATTGTACCCTTCCTTATTCATCAATAAAAAGCCAAGCTTATTTAAATGTCATATCTGCCCTCTTGCTAAACAAACCAAAGCATCTTACTTGCCATCTACTTATAAACCATCTCACCCTTTTTCTTTGATCCATAGTGATATTTGGGGCCCTTCTAGAGTGAAGAATGCTGATGGTTGTAAATGGTTTATTACTTTTATTGATGATCATAGTAGGACTACTTGGACTTATTTGATGAAAGAAAAGTTTGAAACTGAAAGCATTTTTGAGAGATTTTACACCATGGTTCTTACCCAATTCCATACTAAAATCCAATTGTTTAAATCTGATAATGGCAGTGAATTTTTTGCTAGGTCTTTGGGTGATTCTTTTCGAAAAAAGGGAATAGTTCAGATTAGTTCCTGTGTTGATACTCCACAACAGAATGGAGTGGCAGAAAGAAAAAAACGACACCTTCTTGAAGTCACTCGATCCCTTTTATGTAATGTTCCTAAGTACTTGTGGGGAGAAGCTTTGTTAACTGTCACATATTTGATCAATCGCATGCCCAGTAAGGTTTTGAAATTTCAAACCCCTTAATCAATTTTCTTGGAAAAATATCCCCACTTTAAGCCTCTATCTTGTACATTACCTCCTAAGATCTTTGGTTGTACAGTTTTTATTCATAATTCAGCTAGTAATAGGTCCAAGTTAGATCCTAGATCTGTAAAGTGTGTGCTAGTAGGGTATTCTTCACTTAAGAAGGGCTATAAATGCTATCACCCCCCATCTCGAAAATTTTTTGTTACTATGGATCTTACCTTTTTTGAACAGGACCCTTACTTTACTACGGCTGTAATTTAGGGGGAGACTTGGGATGATTTTCAGCCTTCTTACCAACATCAGGTAATTTCTCCTAGTTTTTCTATACCTCCAGATTTTTCATTCACAAATCCATCCTTGTTGCCTACAACACACCTTGATTTCTCACTGTATCTTCTTTACCAATCCCTTCACAAACACCAAAGAACTTCTCAAGATCCTTTCAAAACACCTACTCCTCCCAAACAACTTTTGACCTATACAAGGAGAAAGAAAACTATACCCGAGGCCATCTTGCAATCTGACACTTGCCGAGAATTGGATTTGAGTCCAATTGCCAATATGGAAGATGAAGGAAATTTGATCGAGAAGTCTACTACTCCTAACTGGATGATTTTCCTATTGCTATTAGAAAAGGAGTTAGACAAGTGCACTAAACATCCTATCCGAAATTTGTTGCTTCTGATTCGTTGATGCCATCTTTTAAAGCTTTTCTGACAAGTTTAGATGAAAAAGAAATTCCTACAAATCTGTTGATGAGGCACTAAAGCATCCTAAGTGGAAAAAAAAGGGTCATTGAAGAAGAGATCAGTGCACTTTGAAAAATGGTACGGACAATAATGGATCTTCCCAAGGTAAAAAAACACATCGGTTGTAAATGGGTTTTTTCGTGAAATATAACTCGATGGCGGTTTGAAGAGATATAAAGCAAGGCTCGTGGCTAAAGGGTATGCACAGAACTATGGGATTGATTATACTGAAACTTTTGCTCCAGTGGCAAAACTCAACATTGTTCGAGTTTTGTTAAGTCTTGCTGTCAACAATGATTGGAACCTGCACCAACTTGATGTCAAGAATGCATTTCTTAATGGGAAGTTAGAGGAGGAAGTTTATATGAAGATCCCACCGGTCCGAAATCGTTGAAGGAAATCAGAAAATTTGTAAGCTCAACAAGTCACTTTATGGTCTAAAGCAGTTTCCTCGAGCTTGGTTTGACAGGTTTACTAGAGTTATTCTAAAGAATGGATACAAGCAGTCACTAGCTGATCATACACTCTTTATTAAGGTAACTTCAAAAAATAAAAGAGTTATCTTGATTGTTTATGTGGATGACATAATCTTGTGGGGATGATGATGAAGAAATTAATTCGCTTGAAGAATCTTACGAATAGAGAGTTTGAAAGAAAAGACTTAGGAAGCTTAGATACTTTTCGGGCATGGAGGTTGCAAGGTCAAGGGGTTGGTGATAAATCGGAGGAAGTATGTCCTTGATTTACTAAATGAAGCTAGAATCTTTGGGGTGTAAACGTGCAGATACACCAATGGAAGGCGGCTTGAAATTTACTAATGAAACAGCTCTTTAGTTGACAAAGAAATGTTTGAGAGATTAGTGGGAAAATTGATCTATCTATCACTAACCGGGTGAGACATTGCTTTTCCGAGAAACGTGATAAGTCAAAGCATATGACCAATCCAAATGAAGAACACATGGCAAAGCAACAAATGTAATTCTTAGGTACTTGAAGAAGACTCTGGACATGGTTTATTGTTTAAAAAGACATGACAGATCTGTGAAAGTATTCACCGACTCTAGTGGGCTGGAGAACTCACCGAAAGGAGATCAACCAGTGGCTACTGCACTTTTGTTTGGGGAAATCTCGTGACTTGGAAAAGTAAGAAGCAATCAGTTGTCTTGAAGCGGTCTGAAGCAAAATTCCGAGCTTTGGCACTAGGAATGTCTGAAGGAATTTGGTTACTTAAGTTCTTGAGGAGTTAAACACAGACCAAGAAAATAAGTTTGAGGTTTTGTGTGATAACCAATCAGCAATTCAAATTGCTAGGAATCCGATTCAACATGATAGAACAAAACATGTTGAAATAGACAAGCATTTTATTTGAGAAAAAGATTAACAATGGAATAGCTTCTTTGTCATACATTCCTACTGAATGACAAGCTAGGTGATGTACTTACAAAAGCCTTACCCAAATCGGTTTTTGATGAGTTCTTATCCAAGCCGGGACTATACAACGTATACTCTCCAGCTTGAGGGGGAGTGTAGGATAATACGGCTTGTATATTATGTAAAAGACTTGTAAGTTATGTAAAAGATTAAGAGTTATTTGTTAGTAGGATAAAGACTAAGAGTTATCTGTTAGTAGATAAGAAGTCTTCTATTATTAGGAGTCCTAGTTAAAGATAAATTCTTAAGGACTCTATAAAAGAGTTCTATGTTGTAACCTATGAGATATCGAATAACAGAACACTTTCTCTTCTGTTTTCACTACTTTCTACAATGCCTTTTGGTTTGACAAATGTCCCTGCCATATTTCAGTCCTTGATGAATCAAGTGTTTGGTCTTTTCTTAGAAAGTTTATTTTAGTCTTCTTTGATGATATTTTGGTTTACAGTTCAACTCTATCAGCCCATCTTCAACACCTTAGACAAGTCTTGGATGTTTTGAGAAGCAACCAATTATTTGCTAAGAAGAGTAAGTGTTTCTTTGCTCAATAACAGGTTGAGTATCTAGGTTATGTCATTTCTACTCAAGGTGTTTCCACTAACTTTTCAAAGGTTGCAGCTATCAAGGAATGACCCTTACCTAAAAACCTTAAATCATTGAGAGGATTTTTAAAACTTACAGAATATTATAAAAAGTTTATCAAAGGGTTTGGGGCAATTAGCAGGCCTCTAACACAGATGTTAAAAAGGGTAACTTTGTATGGACTCCTAAAGCTAGAGAAACATTTGATACACTGAAAGAAACTATGTGTCATGCACTAGTTCTTGCCTTACCAGATTTCAACAAAAGTTTCTGTTTAGAAACTGATGCCAGCTCCAAAGGGATAGCTGTTTTATCTCAGAATGGAAGCTATTGGCTTACCTTAGCAAAGACTTAGGTCCTAGGCATGTTGATTTAACTATCTATGAAAAAGAATATTTGGCTATCCTTATGGCAGTGACAAAATGGAGGCAATATTTTGAAGGGAATTCTTTTATGATTAAAATAGATCATGAGCCTCTCAAACACCTATTGGAACAAAAACTGTCAACTTTTATTCAGAAAAAAGGGTTTTCTAAATTGCTTGGCTTAAACTATGTTATCCAGATTAACTGAGGAGGGTGCTGAGTGTTTCCAGATGGCAACTATAGTTATTGTTCCCAAGTGGGTGCAAGAACTTGAACGGAGTTATGTGAATGATACTTTGGCTCAATAGAAGATTACAAAACTGTCTGTGGCTTAAATAGATCAATAAAATTGGAAATTTTAAAAAGCGATTGTCAAATTCAAGAAAGTTTATGTAGTCCAGAATGGTTCATTAAGAACACAACTATTGTAGTCCTTTCATGACTCACTACAGGTAGGTCCTCAGGGGTTTAAGCAACTTATCATAGGCTACAATTTTGTTTTTTTTGGCCTAGAATGAAATCTATGATTCAGCAGTATGTCAAACAGTGTAATGTGTGTCAAAGGGTAAAGATTGAGCATGTGCCTAAACCTGGATTACTTCAACCTCTTCCTATTCCTCAGAAAGCATGAGAGGTCATCACTATGAATTTTATCGAGGGCTTACCTCAATCCTTGAAAGCTAATAGTATACTAGTAATTATTGACAAGTATACAAAATATGGCCATTTTCTACCCTTATCTCATCCCTATGCAACTCTGGAAGTAGCCAAACTCTATCTAAACCAGGTTTACAAACTATATGGTCTGCCTAAGGTTGCGATTTCTGACAGAGATCGAACTTTCACAAGTCAATTTTGGAAAATATTTATGGCTCAGTTAGCAACTTCAATACTCTTCAGTACTGCCTACCACCCTAAAACGGATGGCCAGACTGAGAGGTTGAATTAATGTTTAGAACATTATTTACGGAGCATGTGTTTTTTAAAGCCAAACACTTAGGCTAAGTGATTGTCCCAGGTAGAATGGTGGTATAATACTACCTACCATACTTTCCTAGGAACTACTCCTTTCGAGGCTATGTATGGTTATAAACCTCCTTAGTTTAAATGGCGTAATATCTCAAATTTTTTGTTAGTGACCAAATATAAATTTTGAAAATTTATGGGTTAAAGTGTAAACTTTGGAAAAGTTCAGGGACCAAAGTGTAATTTCCAAAAGTTGTGTATTTTAACCCTTTAAATGAATAGTTTACCCCCAAGAATGACGTTTTCGTGTTACTCGAATTTTTAGTACGGAGTTTGTATTATTGGCTATAAAGCAATAAAGTTCGGAAGAATATTCGGATAATCGGATCGAATCGCATATACAAGATATTTTGAAGGATAATAAGTCACGGTTGATTATGTTATTTTACATGTCTGAGATATTTTCTTTGTGTTGGAAGAATATGAACCCTTGGATTTAAGTTGATTTTCCATGCTAAATATGAGCCGTTAGATAAAAATGGCAAGATCGTAATTTTGCAAAATCATAAGAGCAAAGTTGGTAAACTACTAACTCGAGATTTAAATTGAGGTCATTGGATGAAGGATGATGATATGAGGAATATTATGGAAATATAGAATTTTCAGAATAGATCCGATAGCTCAGTAAAGGTAAAATCGTAGTAGAAACATTTTGTGAATATCGGGAAATCGGATTGAATTGAAATTTTAGAGGATGTTCCATAATCCATGGAAAATCATAAAATGATATTTATGGAATGGTGGCCGGTTGAGGAGGAACTAATTTAGTTAGATTTTAATGGAATAGCAATTTCGAAACAAATTAGTAAATAAAAATTAGTTGGAGGGCAAATTGGTCAATTGTAGGGATGACAATTTTGAAATATTTGAAGTTACAAGGGCTATTTTTGGAAGAAAAAAAATTAAAGATTAAATCTTGGCCCTTGATTGATGATAAAATCAATCTCAACCGTTGGATAAAAAGACACTTTTATAATTTCTCTATTTGAATAAATTTAAAATTCATTTATATAATACAAGTGGCATAATTGGAGGAATAGAAAATTAAAAGGCCAAAAACAAAGATGATGAAACCTTCTTCATCTTCTATTTTTGAAAATACGAGGGAAAATAAGGAGAAAATTTCCAAGCTCGACTCAAGCCCTGAAACTTAATTTTCAGGTAATCTTTCGAATTACAAAGTTATTCTACTCTTCAAACTCTATCTTTTGATGTACTTAATTTATGGAATACATGATTGATTGATGAGAATTTTACATGAGAAGGAAATTATGGTTCATGAACAAAATTGAGGCTTTTGAGATTTTATGATTTCATGGTTGAATTTAAGTTGAAATCAAGCTTATATGATGTTAAAATCATGTTTTTGATTTAGGATTTAAATCCTACATATTTTGATTTGTATGGAGAAAATTAGGGTTTATGGATTTAAGTTTAACTTAGGGTTTGTGATGTTGGATTAATGATCTAGTAAGCTTGATTTGTTGTTTGAAAGCAAAACTCTAAGTTAAAATTATAAGGACCAATTCGGCAAGCTTCAAAGTTAAGGGACCAAATTTGAATTTTATGAATTTGGAATGTATTTATATAATTAATGATGTCGGAGATGTGAAATTAATGTTAGAATGCTAAACCGATGTTGAATCGAATTAGTAACAATTTTGTCAAAATCAAGTAACCAAATAGGAAATGAATTCTTGGATGGGGATTAAATTTGATTTTTAGTTAAAATAATAAAATTAAGGTAGTAGTGTTGATTTGAGGACTAAATTGCAAAGTTAAAAAGTTTGAATTCTTACATTTGCATTTTAGTGACTATTTTGAGCAAACAACATTAGAAAGAATTATTTTGAATAATTATTTGATGAAGAAGAGGAATATTAGTGGTTCGAAACAAGTGATGAGACTAAATTGATAAGTAGAAAAATAAGGAGAAATTAGTAGAAATTAGAAGTTTATTATGGAAAGCTATATAGAAGATTGAATTTTGACAGTGACTTCGAAAAATCACCATAAATTCTACAAAAATGGTTAGATGATTAATTTTATACCGTTGTAAAGATGTGTTCGTCTAGTTTCGTCTCCAACAAACGGAAACTGATTTCGAGTTCAAAGTTAAAAGATGTGAATTTTTAATCGAATAAAGGTCAGAAAAATTATAGAGCAGATTTTGTAAGGACAGATCTGTGACGGGAGTTTGAAGAATTTTCATAATTTTTTTAGATTTTATTAATTTTTGTGGCTTATACCATTAGAACCGTTATCGAATCTAATTTTTCCAGTATAAAAGAAATTAAGATGCGTTATGTATTCTGCCCAGTATAAGTAAAATTTTGAAGGTAGCGCAAGCTGTCAGAAAATGAAATTTGAAATATTTTATATTTAAATGTGAGTTAGCAAGCTCGGAATAATTATTGGAAGTTCAAATTGGTCACTAAGGACCATAATGAGTTTTTGAACAATAAAAGGAAGGAAAAATATTTAGAAATTTTATATTCGAATGATTATATTAGACAACGTGTTTAAGGTATTGTTAGATTTGAATTTAAAAAATATTTTATCTTATTCATGTAAATATTGAAGTCAATGCCGAATCAAAGAAGATTCGAAGTTCTATAAAGGAATGGATCAAATAGAATTTAGTGAGACATGCTAATAAATGGCTCAGATGAGTGCAATGCATACATAACATGATACATATATGTTTTATACATCATTAGGAAGACTTGCGATAAATTTACCTGGTTTATATATTGGCATGATATTTATGTTATTGATCATATGATTGACATATTTTAAATATGTCAAAGATTGAATATAAATGCATGGATCACTAGTTATCTATGATGTTATTCTATAAATGTTATTTCGGGTATGAACTGCCAATAATAAATTATATTGATATACATTGCCATTGATGGAATAAATACGAAAATTATGCCCAAATAAGTCATTGAGGCATGCTAATAAATGGCTCAGATGAGTGCAATACATACATAACATGATGCATATATGTTTTATACATCATTGGGAAGACTTGCGATAAATCTACCTGGTTTATATATTGGCATGATATTTATGTTATTGATCATATGATTGACATATTTTAAATATGTCAAAGATTGAATATAAATGCATGGATTACTAGTTATCTATGATGTTATTCTATAAATGTTATTTCGGGTATGAACTGTCAATAATAATTATATTGATATACATTGCCATTGATGGAATAAATACGAAAATTATGCCCAAATAAATCATTGAGGGACAGGGTATAGTTGGCATGCCATAGAATCCAGCAGCACGCTGCATATTCGGGAAACCGGGATAGCACTATAGTGTACGTAAAGGACACTTAGTGCATGGTAAGCACGGCCTTATAAACGTGCGGAAAATCGGGAGGTTAGTACAGCCTTATAAATGTGCAGAAATCGGGAGTACTTCGGTGCATATTTGACTCGTGTACCCAAGGTTCTCAAAGTTTAGTTTGGGCTATAAATAAACGGATAATAAATAGTAAACATGTTAGTGTATATTCGGGTATCCGGTTTATATGAACACTCGGGGCAAATGGCAAGTATATCGTTAAAAAATTTATATCCGGTTTATATTATGTTGATACATGATTAGTATGATGATATACTTATCTAGTGATCATGATGCATTTATGCACATACGGTATATTATGATAACCGGGCAAGCATGAAAATCTTATGACATTGACATATAGTAAATAATTAATAATGCAATATGAAAATTGATGCATTGGCATATATCATGCTATATAAATATAGCTATGAAGTTGAATAAAATTTAAATTATTGTTATTAACTTTCTTTATTGCCTCACTAAGTTCGTACTTAGCATGTATTTGATTGTAAAAACGTAGGTAAATCAAGATGAGAGGGAGAAAAGCTTTGCATCAATATTGGAAAGCTCAACAGGTAATCACAGTAATGACATCCTAATTAAGGTTTGATTATTATAGTGGCATGTATACTTGCTAAACCTATTTTTGAGTGTGATTGACTTTTAAATTCGTTATGGTTTCAAGATAGGTAGCGTTTTTGGAAAGATTCAAGGTTAAGAATAATTTTAAGTGATGGGTAGCATGCTAAGATAATTGATTTATGATTGGAACTCGAACAAATAATTTAAGTCGGTTTTAAATAAAGTTAAGCGTGCTTGAGCTAGAAAAATTTTAGGATAGGTGACCATCAGGAAATTTTCTGAAAATTTTAAATTACCCTGATTTTTTTATTTAAAGAAGCCGTAACATTTTCGACTCGTACCCGGTGTATAGATACCGGAAAGGGGTGTTACAAATGGACTAAAGATATAATCAACACCAGTGTGCAGATTAATGGAGAATAGACAAAGCTAAGCTAAGCTACTCAAAGATCAACTCGAAAAGGAAACTAATCGAATGAAATAGCTTGCAGATAAGAAACGAACAGATAGAGGATTTGCAGAGGGAGATATGGTATACCTCAAGCTGCAGCCGTATCGTCAATCCTCTTTATCCATTCGCAAGAACTTGAAATTAGCTGATCGATATTTTAACCCTTACAAAATTGAGAAAAGAATTGGGTTAGTGGCTTACAAACTTCTTTTATCTACTCATTCTAAGATTCATCTCGTGTTTCATGTTAGTTTGTTGAAGAAGAAAATTAGGGAGAAATTTGTTACCTCAATCGACCCTTCTAAAATTAATGATGATGGGCAACTAAAAGTCTACCCCGCTATCGTCTTGGATAAAAGAATGGTGAAGCGCAACAATAAAGCTGTCACTCAACTCTTGATTCAGTGGTCTAATCTGGGTGCCGAACATGCCACATGGGAGAATTATGCAGTGCTTAAATTCCAATTTCCAAATTTTGATCTTTGGGGACAAGGATTCAGTGGAAGAGAGGGTATTGTCATGAGAATAGAAGAATTGAGGGAAAAGTTTGGGTTTTTGACAGAGAAATTAGGGATTGAGGAAATGAGAAAAGGGATCAGTTGAAGATAAAGTAATCGAAGTAAAAAGTGAAAGTAATTCCCTCATTGCTGGTGATCAAAACGACGCCGTGGAAGAGCAGATGATAAATAGATCGATTAAAGCCGGGAGCATTGGACTTAAGAAAGAGCCCAACAATGAATTCAGAACATGTGAAGGATGAGGAAGTTTAGGCCTGCAACGGCTAGTTTGTTACTATAAATAGTCACATGTCTTAAAATAATTGTGTTGACATGTTTTCTGTTTAAGCTTATTAGCTAAGGGATATAACCGTTTGTCATTATCAAAAAAAAAATACATGAAAGTTCTCTCTTTTCTTCAATCTATTTCTATCTTTTTAATCCTTTATTTAAATCTTCAATTTCCGAACGAGTTCGTGACACAGTTTTTTTACTTCTGTAATGTGATAAGCTGCAAAAGCATGCGTGGGGCCAAAGGGGGTGGGTGGGTGAGCGAGGAAGAAGACGTACGCATGTAAAAGTGATAATTCCATGTGGCGAAATTGTATTAAAGTGATTGGAGTTTGTTGTTGCCTTTGTATTATTCCCACGCATCCACATTCCACACCATTCGAACTGGGTTGATTTTGGACCCACTTTTAGAGAGTAAGAAATAATATCAATCAATGGACAATGGTGCATTGAAGGTGTTATTCCTAGCTCTGAATTAAAAAGAAAAAAAAAGTTTGTTGTTTGATGAAGCTCGACCATTCTTTCAAAAGGCAGATGAAAAGGAAATATTTTTTTATTAAATAAAAATATTATATTTCCATATTAAAATTCAAACCAATTAGAAAAAGAAAGAATTTTCATTTAAATAAAAATATCGACACATACATGGAAGAGAGCACCTCAGGCGTTACAATGGAAACGACTCCAACGAGATAAGCATATGACGTAAGATCATGACACGTGATTGGTTGATATTTAACTTCTCTCGTCTCTCCCGGTCTATAAATTCAAAGCCTTTTTTTGCCTTCTCACTGCTCACGTTCAAGTGTTGTTCTCTTGTAAAACTCGTTAGAATCACTTAGATTTTTAATCAGAAAAAAAAAACAGTGAAAATGTCTTGCTGTGGTGGAAACTGTGGCTGCGGTTCTGGCTGCAAGTGCGGCAGCGGCTGTGGAGGGTAATTAATTTCCTCCGTTTCATTTCCCCTTTTTCAAACAATTTATTCCCTTATTGCTACCATAAAAACTTCCCCTTTTTCTTATGATTTTCCGTTTCAAATGATTTCAAAATATCGTTTTCCCTAAAGGGTATTTTCAAAATCGTTTATTTTTGCCACTGATCTCGTTTTTTCGTTCAAATTTTGAACTCGCAGATGCAAGATGTACCCTGACATGAACACTGCCGAGATGACCACAACTGAGACTCTCGTCCTCGGCGTGGCACCCCAGAAAGCGTGCGTAACAGAAAGGTTCAATCTTTTGTTCTTTTTGTTTTGTTTTCTAGGTTTCTGATTCCTGTTTTCTAATGCATGACAGACACTTTGAGGGAGCTGAGATGGAATCTGGGGCCGAGAACGACTGCAAGTGCAAGTGTGGAGGCAGCTGCACCTGCAACCCTTGCAACTGCAAATGATCAGATAGAAAAACCAAGCTCCCTGGACGCAAAGAGGCCTTTTTTATTAAGAAATAATGTGTTTTGATGTTATGTGTTTAGAATAAAGTAGCCATGGATTGCATGTTGCCGCCATGGTTACTTGGTGCTTTCAACAGTTATTAGTTCAAGTTACTAGTATTAACGTGTCTTTATTTCCAGTATGAGCCGTCTCTGCTATCTAGGATATATTATAATGTAAGAAAGGGAACCAGTTTTCCAATGAAAGGAAGCTCCTTTGTCTTTTACTCTCTTCGTATTTTTGCTTGTTTGTTGGATTCCATGGAAGAGAGCTGATAGGGGATTTTGATGAGAAATAACATGGGACTTGTTTAATGCACAGAAAATGATGAAGGAATGGTCCACATCCAAATTATTGAGCCTTTATGTACTGTGAATTTTGCAGCAAATTCTAGGCAGAAACAGAACCGATTTGATCAGATAGATTCGATACAAGTGGCCATTCTACTACCATCTTCTAAAAACTTACATGCAGTAAAATAATGAATGTATTCTGAAGTGACAGATCAAGAAATAGTACATATTTGCAAACTGGGCCATCTACTACATTAATGTCACACAATTGCAATGGAAAAAAGGGATCTTGATTAATATGCTCACTCAATAATTCCTTTTGCAGCTCTGCTGAGCAAGTTGTAAACCTGCTTTGATGAAAGGCCAATCTTTTCCAAGTCACCCAGGTGCAACCAAAGCCAAAAGCTGGTTGCTTAGCTTTTTTACCCATAATTCAAAAGACATGTTTCAAATTATATTAGCATAGAAATAATTTGCTTACCGATTGTAAAGGTGATGCTTCTGTAAGTTCAATTATGTACTCTGTCATCTTCGATCCAATACCCTTTAACATATACAGCAAATTAAAATGATGGATAAAAAGAAGTTTTGAGAAAGAACTGCATAATATTGCTTAGCTGAACAGTACCTTTAGGCCCCCGTAATTCTTCTCTGCTGGCTGTATTTAGGAACTCAATGTATTCTTGAATAAAAGTGCACTGCAGAAAGATTTATGGAGTTAGATCAAATGGCTAAGATAGGGTCGGTAGAAATTTAGTAAGACGTATACATACCTTCAAGTTAGAACTCCATGCGCTAAGTTCATCGATTGGGGTGCCAACATTTTGAAATTTGTTGGTTGCAGAGATTATTGGGGGCGCTAGGGGAGTTTTTGGCTCATATGACAAGGAAATTTGATCCTTGATGGATTCTGGAATTATATTGGAACTGATGGGGGGACAAGACCTTTCTTAGAGGGCTTTGCATTGCGGTTTTCCTCTCATTAACTGGAGATAATCCCATGGCATCGATCGAGTTTTCTACCGTCGTAAACTCTTTCTTGCTAGATGATTCTTCTACAAATTGGATAGCTTGAATAAGAACCTTTTTTACTAATAACTTGAACAAAAATGTTTGGACATATAGTTGTCAAATAGATTTCATGCTTAAACAACATACCAGGCAAGTTGATAGTTATTCCAACATAATCTCCTCAACATCAACACCTCCTTCATTGTTGAATAAATTTCTGAAAGTCAAAGATTTGTCCCTGCATATATGTTTAACATAAGTAGTGAGTCTATGAACTCAGGTAGTTCAGAAGGCATTCAAATAGTAGTCAAGTTTAATCTGTACCTGGCTTTGGCATTAGAAGGATCTTCCTTGGTATTCATGGCACAAGACCTGTTATAATCAAGCTTCTTCACAGGACGTATGGAACTGGGTGTTTTGGCCATGATTCGAGAAGAAAATGGTCCCATTCTTTGCGCACTCTTCGTTTTTTTTTAGTTTTGGTTCCATGTCATTTTTTTCCTTTGGCGTCTGCAGCTTTTGAGCTGAAGAAAGTACATTTGAAATATGACGAGACCTAGCAGCTAAGCTAACAGTGTGAACTGATTCTAGGTACTCTCCAGGATTCTATTGAGGAAACAAGGAGAAAAAATGATCAAAATTTTAGAAAACCTGCACCGAAATGGTAAAAATTGAGAAACCCTACCACGCAAGCAACCATCAATGCTTGGCTAGTTCCACCGAGAGAGTCCTGCAATATTCGAGTCGATTTGCTTTCTCCATATGGTACTCGACGCAGCTTCTTGTTCCATGCATAAATCACATTTGACAAAGCAAATACAGACTGGTTGATCTTAGCACTCTCTTGGAGACGAATGTCTTCATTGCAGGTTCTCCTATTATCCTCATTACCTAATAAAACTTAAACAAAATTTGTAATTCCAACTTCCTTCACAAAAACCAATTCAAAATTCTCAGAAATCAACAACCTGCTAAGTCTATGAGGTTGAGCTTCCCCATCAAAACAGGTCTAGAACCATCATCACAAGGAGTGGAAACAGCAATCACAAGGACGTCGTGGCTTCTACTAGAAACATCACTGAGACCAGTATGTGCAACTTTCCTTCTCTGAACTCCACAGGAGAAGACTACATGAAATTCAGACATGGAATTAATAGGCACCCGGGACAGGCCCCTTAGATGAACGCGCCCATCTTTATCGTCCAAAACCGAAATTTCTTCTGGTTTGGCTTCTAAAAGATCATAACACCTATCCATGTAGACCTCGTAGTATGAAATCTCTGCTATGCACCCTTTGCTTTGGCATATGGACAAAATTGTTGACATGGCCAAAGGCATTAGACCAGGATGCTCTTCTGTCCCCTGCATTTACGACATGGAACATATGTTACAACAAGCGCATTAATCCAAGAAAATAATAAATCAATAAAACGTAGATTTTAATTGAAATATTAAATCGAACAGTATAAAATTAAGAACGGTACAACGATGTGTAAATTAAACTGATTTAGAACGAAAATCGAAAGGAAACGTGTTGATGTCTGCACAAACGCAGTTTTCTTAAGACAGATTTCGACCACTCCTTAGTGCTTAAGTTCTTTTGGTCGTCAGTCTCACATGATACAACAACTGATGATCTTCAACAGTAGAACGACCGTGATCACGAACAAAACCCTTGCCTTTCACTATCACCAAAAACTATGCAATTTTCAAGAGGAGAAAATTTTCGAGTTGTGTTTTAAAACTGAAGAGAGGCATGCTTTATATAGGGGAGTGATTAGGTTAAACGTAGGAATCAAAATATTCGTTTTAATGGCCATTGATTCTTTTCCTATTTAATTCGAAAACATACAATTATTGCCATATATAATCGGATATTTTTCATGAATTGCAAGCATTACCATTTTAATATTCGAATTTAAGGAAAGTAGATAATATCTCTTTAAATCCGGAAGATTAAAAAATATATGCTATTTTTAAGGAAAAAATTTATCTGATGTGGGTAAAATATTCGCAGGTCCACGAAGGGCACATTCGCGTCACCTACGTAGTGTGGGTGCGCCTCAACCCGAATAGGATTGGATTCGCACCCCCTGCGCGCGAGGCACAGTTTCCATTCAAGTCATTCAATGACCACAAAATGGGTAAGTGTATATAAACACTTCTCATTCCATTTATCCCATCAATGTGTGATAAGGGGGTTTCATTTTCCTTACTCAATTCACAACCACCTTACTTTGAGCATCAATTTCTCATTCATCACTCAACCATTTTGAGCATATGAGATACCGTTGTAAAGGTCTCATGGAGTAGAATATGACCCAATAAAATCATTATTCGAATCTCCACCTTTACCCTTTCAAATTATGGCTTAAAGTTGCTTATTCCTCACTGTTTTTTCCAACAATCCCCCACATGAATGAAGTTGATGATTTTATCAAAACATTTTGACTCGATGTGATGATAGGTTCTGTGATCGATAGCTGCATAGGATAGGTAGGTTTCATCCTTTGAACCTTCCCTTGTGAAAGCTTATTTACTTTACTAGCTAACCAGTAGACTTGATGTCCTTGAACTGTTCAGTCGTTTGTACAAACAGTGATATACTTCACACAACTATCTCTCTAACAAGAGTTGTAGTTCTCATGGTTATGTCCATATAGCCGTGGACTTCGCCTGGTTCTGCAAGAGTTTGAGAGAACTATTCCAGTAGTCTTACTAAAGCAGCCCCACTCCACTCTCACATAGGTGACTTATATTACTCGGCTCACCGAAGAACACAATGGTCATTAAAAGCTTTAAGCTTAGCATATCTCACTTTGATCATTGTTTACATCATAGGAACGAACTTGGGGATAAGTACCCCCACAGTGACCAAACAGGTCTATGCAATTAGGTTGTCCCTTTGAACCTAGATCTTGGAATCTCCAGTCAAATAGATAAGGTTTTCCTTCACATAGCGCCTTGAATTTTTCTAGGCTTTAGTTCCATTCCTTTAGATGTTTTCTCAACTTGATCTCGGTTTAACCCTTTGGTTAATGGATCCATAATGTTATCTTTTGATCTTACATAATCAATAGAGATAACTCTGTTTGAGATCAGTTGTCTAACAGTATTATGTCAACGATGTATATATCTCGACTTAACATTGTAAATACAATTCTGTGCTCTAGCAATTGTTGCTTGATTGTCATAGTATATGCATACTGTGGGCACAGGTTTCGACCATTCAGGAATATCATCAAGAAATTGCCTAAGCCATTCGGCTTCCTCTCCGGATTTGTCCAGATCCACAAACTCATATTCCATTGTGGATCTGATTATAATCGTTTGTCTTGAGGATTTTCATGACACAACTTCTTTATTCAATTTGAAACATATTCACTTGTGCCTTTGATATCTGACATCAAATAATCCTTATGAAATAATACAATTCATAATCTTGAGTATATCTGAGATATCCCATCACTCTCACAATTGCTATCCAAAGGTTTGACCCTGGATTGTTTTTTGTGAATATGCTTAAACTGCTCAAAGTGAAAGCAATATTTTGTCTAGTACAATTTACTTAGACTGTCTATGACATTTGCATATTCCTTTTGAATGAGTTTTGGCTCATATTTATTTAGAGTTCTGCTATTCCGGGAACATCCTTCCCAAACTTCGTTTGTCCATGTAGTGTGATTGTGTTAATATGAGACCTTTAAGTGACCGTTTGATTTGGATGCCCATAATCAAAACTGTCAATCTCATATTTTCCATGTCAATCTTGAATTTGACAAATCTTTGGTATATTTACCATGTCATCAACATAGGATCATATATCCTAGTTTATACATACATTTGTCACACTCTTATGACAATATCTTTTATTGAACGTATAGAATATTTTTCCATCCAAAGTTCGTTTCATTGAACTTGGATCAACTTTCTTAATTATACAAGGAAGTACATTTTCAAAGAACGAGTCATTATTTGATTCCATTATCATATTTTTGTGGACACAAGAAATTTATATCTCTTACTATGTCATTGAAAATACAGTCCACTTATTTTTATTTACTTTGGTAATGGAGATATTACCTTTGCAGGACACCCCCATATTTTTATGTAGTTGTATGAATGTTTTATTTCCTTCTATAACTCAAGCGGTGTCTTGTCTCTTTTACTTTGAAATACCTTATTAAATGTAATTAGTTGATAGAACAATTTCCCCCCACATGTTAGGCACATTTTGAAGTTTCAATTCTTATCTTCAAAATCATTGTACCATTTGATGTTGCTGCGTTACTCACATAGAGTTTCTCCCAAAATTAATCAATTTATTAAGTTTGGGTTTCAACATCCTGCTTATAGATAATAATTTCTCTATAGCATCTTTTCTTTTAAGCAAAACGCTAGTTTGTTCTATCATGAAGGTAAAAATTTCCTTCAAACAATTGTTCGTCATATCAATTGTTATGACAAAATTTTATCACAATGTTGAGCTCGTTTTTGAAGTCTATAGTCCGAGGACTTGTTCATTATCTTATGGTGATTGAAGCATTTCCCAATTAGCTTCTTGAAAACACTACCTAATTTGTGGTTTGAAGTCATTTTTATGACTTCCACTATGTTTGCCCTAGCATTATTTGTCTTTGCAATATTTGCCTTAGCAATATTTAAAGATGGTAGCAACATTTACCTTATCCTCTCTAACACTAGGAGGATCTTTCTTTGACTAAGTTTATCATGGTCAAATATGCAACATCTTTTGTTGCCACGTTTTGAAATTCTTTCCAATGAATTTCACTGGGTTTTTTATTGCGTCACATAGTCACAAACCAAAAGCAAAATATTATGAATCTGTTAAACATCAAGAATTTAGTCAGATACTAAAACTAGAAACAGAAACGTAATTTCTAAATTTTTTTAGACGATGGGATTTTAGTAAACTAAAACCCTAAAATAAAAGTTCACAAGGTCTTAAAAGAAAGAACAATAATGAATAGTGCACCAGGTAGGTAACTTATGAAAAGAGAGGTGGTGCACTAGGCACGCTTAAATATCAAGTCTGTAACACCCTTAACGTATACTCGTAGACCAAATACACATTAAAGATGTTACGGAGTCGTTTAAAGAAATCTTGACTTATAATATTTTTTTATACATATAAATCTTGTCTTTATTAATGTAACCTTTTTCTCAATTTTCTTGAAATCATAACTTATGTGTAGTTGGCTAATTTCGACCATGAATTAGTTGGTAAAACATATTAGTCAGTTATTAAAACGATAATGCAATTCGGGGTGAAAAATAGGTTCACAGCCTCGGTCATTTCTTGATTTTAAAATCCTTATGCGATTACCAATAAATAAAAATTTAAACTGATTAAACAATATTTACTACCTTTTTAAGCTTACTGATTATTCATATTAACAAAGTAAGCTTCTTTTCTACTTTATTTTATTATTTCATATTACTAATACCTTATATTGCTTTATCTATATATGATTCATCATTAAAACTGGTCAATTATCTATCGTTTAATTTAATTTAACGCATCATATACTAGCAGCAGATAAATAATTACATGCCCACTAAAGATTATCATAAGCTAGAATATCTTACTGATGTTTTGCAGATTGAAGTTTCATCAGTATGCTCAACTCCTCTTCAAGTACTCCATCTTAACCTACGTGTGAATCAAACACACGCTAAGTTTTCACTTAGTGAGGCAATAAACAAAATTAATAATAATTTAAACTTATTAAACTTTATGGCTACATTTATATAGCATGATATATGCCAATACATTAACTTTTATGCTGCATTAGTGATAACTTACTATATGCTAATATCATAATATTTTCTTGTTTGTTCATTTATCATAATATGTCATTTATACCTCAATGCATGAACATATATATCATGTTACAAGCTAATGAATGTGCTTGTTCTATTCCTTTAACATCATATCACTACTTACCATTAATGTTAAACTTTTAAGTTTAATTTACTTACCATTTTCATGCCTAATAACATACGTTACCTCACATGTACTAACATATATCAAAATTTTTCCTTTGTCATGTAACCTGTAAAAATCAACATCTCATATACATATGTTAGGCATGGTAAGTCAATTCAATATTCTCAAAAAAATCTCTTGTTTCCCTTTTGAATCATATTAAGATTACTTATACTAATTCTTAATACCTTTAGCCCAAGAATTTTATATAGAGAGAAACTTAAGTATGCGAGATCGATACTCCCAAAGTACTAGTCACCGAAGTGACGATAAACATATAGACACATAAAGTGCCGGTAACATATAGACACATAAGTGTCGACATCAAATAGACACATAAGTGTCGATATCATATAGACACATAAGTGTCGACATCATATAGACACATGAGTGTCGGCATAATATAGACACATAAGTGCCGGTAAACATATAGATCTGAAGATTGGTGTGTAGCTACACGCAGTCCCAGACTGCTAGACCTCTAATGGCATGCCACTATACTATAACTCTCTATAATATAATTTTATGTATAGAGAGAAACTTAAGTATGCAAGGTCAGTACTTCTTGAGTACTAGTCACCGAAGTGACAATAACTTACAAACACGTAAAGTGCCGAAAACATATAGACACATAAAGTGCCGGTAAACATATAGACCCGAAGATCGGTGTGTAGCTACACCCAGTCCCAGACTGCTAGACCTCTAATGGCATGTCACTATATTGTAACTCTCTATCATAAACTTGGGCAATAAATCCATATCAATAATTTGTAAATTATCATTTTGTAAATGATTCATATATCACCATTATTCAATAATAACTTGCCATAATATAACATAATAGGGTAGTTCATACTCTATCATATATTAACATTTTTCCTTTGCTTGTAAAAGTCATATAACTTATACAAAACCATGTTATCATTTCTATAAAATCAAGTAAATAAAATTCTTAAAAGTTTGCTAAAATACATTTCAAAACATATAAATGCACTCATCTGGGCCATTTATTAGCTTGCCTCATTAAGCTCTATTCGATCATTTCTTTTATAGCACCTCGGACCCTCTTTTGATTCGGATCAAACTTCATTAATCACATGAATGTAAACAACAAATTGTTAGATTCAAATCTAACAATTTCTCAAACATGCTATCAAATCTAATCATTCGAATATACAAAATTTCCAAAATTTTCTTCCTTCCTTGAATTGTTCGAAAACTCATTATGGTCCTTAGTGACGAATTTGAACTTCCATTAACCTCTTTCAAGCTTACTAATTAACCTTAGATACAAAATATATCAATTCTCATTTTCTGGCAGATTGCACAACCTTCAAAGAAATATTTCTATAAAATAATTTACAACTCAGAATTCGACTCCATTTGTTTTGAAAGAAACTAGATTCAATGAGATTTTCACCCATATAAATTAATAGTCTGAATTCAACTTGTATGATTTATGACGAATTTTCAAAGTCAATTACAGAGCTGGAATTCGGAACAGACTGGTGCTTTGTTTTTTGACCTTTCGTCACTTAAAAAATTATATCTTTTGACTCGGAACTCGAAATTAGTTTCCGTTTGTTGGAAACGAAACTAGAGGAACAAATCTTTACATCGGTATAAAATTCACCATCTAGCCATTTTTGTAGAATTTATGGTGAATTTTTAAACTTATTGCCATAATCCAGTTTTCTACACAGCTTCTATAAATAAACTTCAAATTTTTATACTAACTTCTCATTACTTCTCTATTTTTCAATTTAGTCCAATTGCTTGCTTTAAACCACCAACTCATCACCTTATTCACCAAATAATTATTCAAAATAATTATCCCTTATTTTTCATTCTTTGACAAAATAGTCACTAAAATGCAAAGATAAGGATTCAAGCTTCTTAACTTTGCAAATTAGTCCTCAATTCAACATTACTACCTTAACTCCATCATTACAACTAAAAATCAGATTTAGCCCCCATACAAAACTTCATTTTCTATTTAGTCACTTAACTTTGACAATTTGTCAAAATGGTCATTAATTCGATTCAACATCAATTTAACATTCTAACTTCAATTTCACGTCTCTAACATCATTAATAACATAAATACACACCAGAATCATAAAAATCAGATTTGGTCCTCTAACTTTTAAACTTGCCAAAATGGTCCCTATACCTTTAACTTAGGGTTTTGCTTCCAAATAACAATTCAAGCTTACTAGATTGTTAATTCAACATTACAAACCCTAAATTAAACTTGAATCCATAAACCCTAATCATCTTCATAAAAATCAAAACATGTAGAACTTAAATCTCAACTCAATATCATGATTTTAACATCATACTAACTTGATTTCAACTTGAATTCAGTCATGGAATCATAAAATCTCAAAAGCCCCAATTGATCCATAAACCCTAATTTCTTTCTCTTGTAAATTCTCATTAATCAAGCATGAATTCAATGAATTATTGATATCAAAAGATAGAGCTTGAATGGTAGAACAACTCTGCAGTTGAAGAGATTACCTAAAAATTGAGTTTTGGGGCTTGAATCGAGCTTGGAAAAATTTTCTCTTTCTTTCCCTAGCTCTCATGTTTTTGGCTGGAAAAGATGAACATCACCATTATTTTACACATATAACTATTAAATGAATATTAAATTTATTTAATAGTGAAATTACAATTTTACCCTTTTATCCAATGGTTGAGATTGATTTTATCATCAATCAAGGGCCAAGATTTAATCTTCCATTTCCTATTTCCAAAATTGACCTTATGACTTTTTTAAATATTTCAAAATTGTCATTGGGGCCAAATGACCAATTTTCCCTCCAACTAGTTTTTATTTACTAGTTTGTCATTCTTGTAAAAATTCCACTAAGTCTAGCTGGAATCCAACCAACTGTAATAAAATATTCATAAAATAGTATTTTATGACTTTTCCATGGCTTTTGGATTAGCCTCTGAAATTTTAGTTCGATCCAATTTCCCGATATTCATAAAATACTTCTACTGCGATTTTACCTTTATCGAACTGTCAAATTTATTCCAATAATTCTATATTTCCTTTGCGAAATCCACAATATCATCTCATAAAATTTTCCTTTCCAAAGATCTTAGACTGAATTTTCTTAACTCATTATATTTTCCCGATACTTATCGAAAATCTTCATAAAATAAATTTTCTCTTAGAATTCCTTTATCAATAATCTATACGAATATTCTCTACTCTTACTAAGTCCAAAATATCGACCAGAAACACTTTTATTGGACCTTCCCGGAGGTCACCCATCTTAATATTTCTCTGGCCTGAGCACGCTTAACAATTTTATTCGATCCAAATTTGATACATTTTACTGCATCTTAATTCTTAAAACTAATATCATGGTACTTATTTCGATCCAATTCACTCTAATCCCGAATAAAATTACTTATTGGGAAAATTTACACTTTAGTCCCCAAATTTTTTCAAAGTTTATACTTTAACCCCGAAACTTTCAAAATTTATATTTTGGTCACTAACAAAAAATTTGGGATATTACAAAGTCATTCAGAGAACTAATCCTAAACATGCACTTTCAAATTGTCTTTCAATCACTGTTTATGGGTTTTATTCTCTTATGCTTAAGGAAGTTCTTTTCCCCGCAACGTTAGAATCATACAAGATTCTCACAAAAATAAAATCAATGATTTATTTTCCCATGTTGTCACTGATTTTTTTTTTTGCTCAAAATACAAGAAAAAAGAAAGAAAGCAAATGGGAAGCTGTGACCGATTTAAAGCTTGGGCAAAAGGGGGAAACTAAAAAGGAAAGCAATACCCGAGCAGGTTTGAAAGAAAGGGGAAAGAAAGCAAGTCAAAATCTAGTATATTTGATTCAAGGAATGAAATATGGACAGATTTAAAATGGGGAATCAAATCAAGTTTTTTGGGAATAATTTTACCCCAATTTTTTGGGATTTTATAGCTTTTCTTTCATGTATTTTTGGGTAGAAATTTACCTATAAAAAGACCCCTTTTCACCATTTTAGAGGACTCACTACACAAAACATTCACAACACAATTCCTACGTTGTATTCAAGAATTCCTAGAAAATTTGTAGTTTTGTTTGAAATACAAGATGCACAAGTACTTCATTTGAGTAATTTGCTCTTATTATTTTTATTTATTTCGAATACTTTTTTATCTTTCTTTAATTTTGAGAGTTTTCAATCGAATAATAATGGGGTTTTCCGGGGAGTTCCACCGCTGTAAACGGCGGCCGGCATGGTGGTTCTCCACTTTTCTTTCTTCTTTTGTATTTTATGAACACTTGATGAACTTGTAAAAAGAGGTGTTTTGATCCATTTTTATTATTGAAAATTGAATAATTGTGTTTTGGGGCTTTGTACCCATTTCAAACAAAGGTGGGCCACTTAATGTTATTAAGTCCCTATGCCATTTTCATTACATAAAGTCACTTTAAATATTCTTTAAACTTGGCATATAATTTCAATTTAGTTATTAACTTCAACTTTTAATTGTTAAACCCATTTTTATCACATTCTTTAAAATTAAAGTTTTAATTAGTTTTTTATAAAATTAATATGAATATCGTATGTTCACTCAACTTCGAGAAGGATACACATTTTAAATTCTCTTCCATTTTTTATTTTATTTAATTTTGTAAATTTAATTAATGTTACCTTTTTATAGATATCTCGTTAATTTAGTTCGCTTTTAATCTTTAATTGTTTGACTTGTTTAAAATTTTAGTTTAGGTAAAGCCCAAGAGATTAGGACCTTGAAAGCCTTAGTTAGGGTCTTGTAGCTTAATAAAATTCTCTTCACATCAAAATCATAAAACACACTTACTTATATTTAACCCTAATAGGTAAAATTCACTTAGACAAATTCTTATGGTTAGTAACTACCAACTTAGAATAATAAAAGCCTTAACACATTAATTTTTTCTTTAATTGTTTGTTAATAAATGTAAAAATTATTTAATGCGGTGTCCTACCAAAATGAGGTGACGGGTTAGCGCCAGAAATGTTGGCGGTGATTATAGTTCATTCTCTAGATGGTGGGACAATTAAAATGAAATCATATTCATAAATGGACAGTAAGTTAAATTTTATACGAACTTTCAAATTTTGACATCAAAACGTTTTGTAATCGGCTAGGTACCAATTTTTGGGCAATGTGGGGGTGTTAACCCTTCCCTATGCGTAACCAACTCTCGAACCTGTTTTTTGTGTTTTTCACAGACCAAAAATGTTGTTTTAATAAAATAAAATAATTTTATTAAAATGACCCAATTTTAGGTGATCCAATCACACCTTGAAAAAGATTGGTGGCGGCTCTGTTATTTTGTTTTCTTAAAAAAATGTCGGGCCCCAAAAAAGGTTGCGATAGCTTGGCGACTCCGTTGGGGAAATTTTTTGTTTTTACAAAAAGGAGAGTCAGGCTACAAGCCGATTACAATTTGCTTTAATGTTGGAATTTGCTAAGTTCTTATAAAATTTATCTTAATTGTCCATTTATGCGTATGATCTCATTTTACGCATTTAAAGCTTGATTATAAGCTCTATGCCAATCTTCGGCCCGATCGTGTAAGTGAGGGGAAAATGCTTTGCTCATGTGAGAATATTGATTCTTCATATGAACCTAGCAAGTACCTTCAGGACTCATATGCCCTATGTCTTTGTAAAGTTACTGATCCTTCGTGAAGACATAGGAAAATGGTCCATGGAGTTAAACTTAATTCGTTTGAAGCCTATAATGGGTGAGAATCAAGATCCTTGCTACCCTTAGTAAGGGATAGCAAGGACAGCTCGGGGACCTTTCTAGAACCAAACCTTTGTGTGTGAATCTAGAAGCCCACCCCAATAGAGCCATGTGGAAAACTCTAAGTGTTAGAATTCGGTCAAAATTATTTCGTAAGAATAGTCTGGGGAGACATGTCCAGAGATGTTGGAATGTGTTGCTCAGTCATTATTCATAGAATGAAATGATTTTGGAACTTTTATGTTTTAAAGAGTAATAATTCTTTCTTTTTCTTGTTTTGTATTGTTTTGCATAGTTTTCTTCTATCCACATCTCATATCTAGAAGGGGTCGATTCTAAAGCACATTGCTCAAGTAGAAAGTAATTTTCGCGATGGATAGAAGAATCCTTCAGAAAGAGGAAGATAATGCGAGGGTGCGTCGTTGGTCCGAGGTTAACCAGCGGGCAAATTGAAAAAAAATCAAGACAAAGATTAGAGATGGGCACGGGTCGGGTCGGGTTTTTGGCCCACCTGAACTCGACTCGAAAATAAATATCCTAAACCCGCACTCGACCTTATTCTTTAAAAAATTCGACCCGACCCAACCCGAAAATAAATATACTAAACCCGACCCGACCTATATAAAAAAATTAATTTTAGGGACCTAATTGTAAAAAAATAATTTTATGAGACTTAATCATAAAAAATTATAATTTGAAGGACTACATTGTAAATAAAAATTTAATTTTAGGGACCTAATTATAAAAAATATAATATAAAAGGGGTATTATTATAATTATCCCTAAAAATTAGGGGAAATTTACATAATTAGTCCTCGGGTCGAATATTTTCCACCCTAAACCCGCACCCGACCCGACCCTACCCGAAGTTTGTGCCTATTCCACCTGACCCGACCGACCCGGACCTGAATTTTTTTTAAAAAAAATCTAACCCTATCGGGTCAGGTTCGGTCGGAACCCATCAGATTCGGGTTCTGTGCCCATCCTAACAAAGATCTTGGTCCTTGAAGATGCTAATGAAGAGGGCAATGATTACTGGTTCACCGGGCTTAGGGACAATGCCAAAAGGTTCCAAGAGCAAGATGAATTCGACAAGAGTATCATGGTCCATAATGTAGCCAAGCATGTGATGATGTTGGCCAAAGAAGCTGCAGCTTTGCGCCAGTATGTTAGGCCAATAGGGGAAGTAGGAACGAGACTCTTGTGGTTAATCGAAGAAATAAAAGAGCTGGGTGCTCGGGTTGAGATGTACTCATGATATAATTCAGAATCTTTTGTAATAAGAAACTTTGGATTCAATGAAAAACTACTTCTAGAGCAATACCTTTATGGAATTGATGGCCCTTCGCCTACATTCATACATTCGTATTTTTTATTTTTTGGTTGTCTGCACTGGTTTATGTTTTTACATCATTGCATACATTCACATAATAAAAAATTAATTATGGTAAAATCTGGAAAATTTAAAAATAGCAAAAAAATCTCGCATAAGTACGATACCAGAGAAATGGTCATTGATCTGAATCGCAAGAATATGCAAGCTTAGTAGGACGCAACCATGTTGAGGTCCAGTTTGCCCAAAAACAACAAAGATCTTTCTGTAGGGATATTCATGGTGGGTCTATAGAGTTTTTCATTTCAATGAAGGATGCGTCTTTGACTATGAAACCTTGAATATATATATATATATATCGCCCTACCCTTATAGGTCCTCGGATAACAATTGCATGTTGTGGCATTGATTCCAATATAGAGATCAATTGATTGTTGCGAAAACGATAAAGTGTGATTTGCTTCTCCGACTACTCAGGTCAGCAAAGTAAGGAAAAAAAAGACTGACACGCCTTTGATGACATTCAATGATGAGAAAATCTTTAAAATTCATGAATGTGGAATCGTGAACTAGGCAAGTTTAACCAAAGAGAGTTGCTTAAAATTGAAATTCTAATAATAGTCTTTTATACCCAATAAAGACACATCGATTGTAACTAGTAGCTCAAAGAATATCTCGGGGGCATTCCGCTAAAGCTATAATGTTGAATATCTAATAAGGAAGCAATGCTTCACCTATTTTATACATTGGCTTCATGAGTGGCTTTCAAATCCTAACAAAGAAAAATATTTAATGAGATGAAATCCTGAGATAAGTAAAAATGACCAGTAAAAACAAAACCTCGAGGACACTCCGCTATAGCTATGAGGCCGAGTATCTAATAAGGTAGCAATGCTCTATCTGCTCAATGCCTTGTCTTTTACGAGTGATTTTCAAATCCCGACAAAGTCAAACAAATTAATGAAATGAAATCTCGAGGAGGTCAGAAATAAAAGAAATAAAAGAGTGGCTAGTTGCAATCAGAAACGCACACATGCACTCGTAAATTCTATTCTTAGAAAGATATTTCTGCACTCCCTTGGTTAAGCAAGTATAAGGAGCTTGAACACATTCTTCAATGAAGAATAATAATGAGAACTAAAAAGGAGTTGCTTTCGACTGGATCAAGTAATGTGATAACGATAAGGATAAACTGAGCGATCTTAGAAAAATTTCACAAATTCGAAATATCGCCACAACATTCAAAGTCTTCAAAGACTTAAGCTATGCTTAAAGTGATCACTAGAAGGTTGATTCAAAGACACTGACGTACTTGATATTCGGGGAATCCTATTTTATTTTCTTTTTTAATAAAAAGAATGATTCTCTTTGTCTTAAAGGCATCTTTCATTGAAATAACACCTGATAAGTAAACCATGCCATCGGATTGGGGCAGTTTGCATTGGGCAAGGATTTATGGCCCTCAACGTTTATAGGCACAAGAGGGAGAGAAGAATACGTCAATATCATTCGAAGACATTCAAGGTAGAAATAAGCTTTGCTGCAGACAAGCGCTTCAAAGTTCCATGTAGGGGCAAGAATTGGAGAACTCACAAGAGGCACTAAATGTGCTTGATATTATTTTAAGAGACGTCTGAATAGTAAAATAGATTATTTTAATAAACATCTAGATTAAATGTCTAAGGATTAGATGTTTTCTATGAAGAAAAGAGATACAACGAATAAAATGGCAAAGCATATATGTCTATCTAGGCTGAGCGAGCAAATGTGCAAAGAAAAGAAAATGAAAGAGAAAAAGGACATGCATTCATGTGTTAGGCATCCCTAGGAGCATGCTCATTATAATCATAACATTTGTTAAATTTTGATAGGTATAGAACTCGCTTATTCGTTTAGTCATAAGGAGAATGGAACCCGCCTATCTGTTCAAGCATAAGGAGAATGGAACCCGTCTATTTGTTTAGGTGTAAGGAGAATGAAACTCGCCTATCCATTCAGGCATAAGAAGAATGAAACTTGCCTATCTGTTCAGGCATAAGGAGGATGGAACCCGCCTATCCGTTCAGGCATAAGGAGAATGGAACCCGTCTATTCATTTAGTCATAAGAATGATGAAACCCGTCTATTCGTTCAAGCATAAGGAGAATGTAACCAACCTATCCATTCAAGCATAATGAGGATAAAACTCGCATATTTATTCAGGCATAAGGAGGATGGAACCCGCCTATCCGTTCAGGCATAAGGAAGATAAAACCCGATTATTCATTCATGCATAAGAAGGATGAAAATCGTCTACCCGTTCAGGCATAAGGAGGATGGAACCCGTTTATCCGTTTAGGCATAAGGAGAATGGAACCCGCCTATCCGTTCAGACATAAGGAGGATGCAACTCGCCTATCCATTCAGGCATAAAGAGGATGGAACTCGTCTATCTATTCAGGCGTAAGAAGAATAGAACCCGCATATCCGTTCAGGCATAAAGAGGATGGAACTCGCCTAGCATAAGGAGGATGGAACCCGCTCATCCATTCAAGCATAAGGAGGATAAAACACGTATATCCGTTTAAGTATAAGGAGAATAGAACTTTCCTATCCGTTCGGGCATTAGGAGAATAAAACCTTTCCTTTTTAAAACTGTCTATTCATTCAGGCATGAGGAGAATGAAACCCTACTTTTTAGCAAACTGTCTATCCATAAGAGGAATAGAACTCCCGTTTTTTAGCAAACTGCCTATCCATAGAGGAATAGAACTCCCATTTTTAGCAAAACGTTTATCCGTTCAGGCGTAAGAGGAATAGAACCATGCTTATTAGCAAACTACTTATCCGTTCGGGCGTGAGAAGAATGGAACTTTTATTTTTTATCACAATATCTATCTGTTCGGGAGCGGGGAGAATAGAACCTTTATTTTTCAACACAACGCATATCCATTCGGGTGCGAGGAGAATGGAACCTTTATTTTTCAGCAACCATCTATCCGTTCAGGCGCGAGGAGAATGGAACCTTGCTTTGATGTCCATCAACCAATTTGTAGTATGATTGGCTAAAATCAGTGTCTTTTGTTCTTTGCTCTATTTCTGTTTCACCAAAATAGGCAAAGAGGGACAGCTGTTGTTACTTTTTTTTTTTTGCTCAAAAATGCAAGAAAAAAGACAGAAAGAAAATGAGAAGATGTGACCGATTTAAAACCTAGGAAAAAGGGGAAAATTAAAATTGAAAACAATGCTCGGGTAGGTTTGAAAGAAAAGGGAAAGAAAGCAAGTCAAAATTCAGCATATTTGATTCAAGGAAGAAAATATGGACATATTTGAAAGGGGGAATCAAATCAAGTTTTTTTGGGTATAATTTTACTCTGATTTTTGGTGATTTTATGGCTAGTTTCTTTTATGTATTTTTGGGTAGAAATTTACCTATAAAAGACCCCCTTTTCACCATTTTAGAGGACTCGCTACACAACACATTCACAACACAATTGGAGTTTTGCTGGAAATACAAGAAGCAAAAGTTGTTCATTTTGGTAATTTGCTCTTATTCTTTTTATTTATTTCGAATACTTTTTTACCTTTCTTTAATTTTGAGAGTTTTTAATCAAATAAGAAGGGGTTTTTCGGGAAGTTCCACCGCTATGAACGGCGGTCGACACGATGGTTCTCCACTTTTGTTTCTTCTTTTTTATTTTATGAACACTTGATGAAATTGTAAAAAATGAGGTGTTTTGATCCATTTTTCTTATTGAAAATTGAATAATGGTGTTTTGGGGCTTTGTACCCATTTCAAACAAAGGTGGGCCATTTAATTTTATTAAATCCCTACACCATTTTTCATTCCATAAAGTCATTTTAAGTATTCTTTAAACTTGGCATATAATTTTAATTTAGTTATTAACTTCAATTTTTAATTGTTAAACCCGTTTTTATCACATTCTTTAAAATTAAAGTTTTAATTAGTTTTTTATAAAATTAATTTGAATATAGTATGTTGACTCAACTTCAAGAAGGATACACATTTTAAATTCTCTTACATTTTTGTTATTTTATTTAATTTTAGAAATTTAATTAATGTTACCTTTTTATAGATATCTCATTAATCTAGTTCGCTTTAAATCTTTAACCGTTTGACTTGTTTATAATTTTAGTTTAGGTAAAGCCCTTGAGATTAGGACCTTGAAAGCCTTAGCTAGGGCCTATAGCTTAATAAAATTCTCTTCACATCAAAATCATAAAATACACTTACTTATATTTAACCCTAATAGGTAAAATTCACTTAGACAAATTCTTAGGGTTAATTACTACCAACTTAGAATAATAAAAGCTTTAACACATTCATTTTTTTAATTGTTTGTTAATAAAAGTTAAATTTTATTAATGCGATGTCTTTCCAAAAGGAGGTGATGGGTTAGCGTCATAAATGTTGGTAGTGAGAGTTCATTCTCTGGATGGTAGGACCTTTAAAAATGAAATCATATTCATAAATGGACAGTAAGTTAAATTTCATACGAACTGGCAAATTCTGACATCAAAATGTTTTGTAATCGAGTAAGTACTAATTTTTGGGCTCTATGGGGTGCTAACCCTTCCCTACGCATAACCGACTCACGAACCCGTTTTTGTGTTTTTCGCGCAAAAAAATGTTGTTTTAATTAATAAAATAATTTTATCAAAAAAATGTTGTTTTAATTAATAAAATAATTTTATTAAAATGACTCATTTTAGGTAATCCAATTATACCTAGAAAAAAATTAGTGGTGACTCCATTATTTTTTTATCTTATTAAAAATGTCGAGCCCGAAAAAAACTGCAACACTTCGATGACGGGTCCTTTGTTCTCTAGTTTTGCCCTTCACTTATGTTCTTTTTTATTTTGGTTCTCTGTTCCTTCCTGTGTTTTTCCTTCAGCTCTGTCAACCACAACATAGGATGGAGTCTTCATCTGTCTTATTTTTTCATTTGCTTCGCTCGTGGCTTGAGGGCTTTGTTGTTTCTCTATTTCAAAGATACCAAGCTTCATCGGTGGTTTTCCATATGCGAACAGATCTGGTTCTTTCGGTAGTTGTGACCTTATCACAACCGTCTTCGTCACCCCTACCGATAGAAGTCACGACATTGCCCTAGGTATTTGTTGCGAAGTACCTCGATTGGTGGGTCATTTATTGTTGCAGACGTTCGACACCATAGTTCAGCTTTAAAGCATCAAGCAACCTACTTGTTTTCTCCGTCGACCACATTTTCGGCATATGCAACGGTTGTTGTTCCTAATGTTTCTCGGCTTTTCCTGTTTACCAGTTTGTTATGGGTCTTTTGACCTTATTTGTATGGTTTGTTTATGTTTGAATGAAATGCTTCTTATTTGATAAAGATCTCTGGATTAATAGGGGTTATACCCTCAATTATAGAAAGTGGAAAAGAGCAAGTTCTGAAGATTGAAGGGTGTTCACAACTACTTGAGAGCAAAGGCAGGACAACAAAAGAACCAACAACCACCTCAACCGCAACCAGAAAACAATAACAAGCAAGCGTTGGACCAAAATCAGGAGTAGACACCAGTTTTGCATGGAGAACAACATCTCGAGGAACAACATGGTTGATAAAGGAAGCAAGCTTGAGAACTCTAGTGATAATTCGAGGGACGTTTATATACAAATATGTAATATGTAAAAAAGCAAGCAAACATGGTAGAAACAGGAGCAGACATCAGTTGTACATGAAAAAACAGTTTTTCATCAACAATGGGGTTCCATTGATCCTTTTCTTCATGAATAAGAGTCCATGTTACTTTCTTCGGAGGGTTTATAGGTCGAATTCGATACCTTAAGCTTGGTTCCTCTTTCTAGTAGGTTCGTCCCACGTACCCCACCGAAGTTCTCAAGTGATGCATATGCATATTATATAAACATATGTAAATGTAGATTCAACCAAGACGTTAAAGCGAAGTCGGAATATTATTCAGTTATCACCTTAGGATGTTGTTCAACATGCATTATAACTGGCGTCTACTCATGTTTTTGCCCCGATGCTTGCTCACAATCGTTTTTGGCATCAGTAAGAATCCAATTTACTTTCTTTAAAGGGTGTCGGGAGTCGAATTGAATATCTAAATTTGTTTCCTTTTTCTACCATGTTCTACCAGTGTAAGTATGTTCTTTTCCCTCCAACTTCCTATTCAACGAGCCTGAGACTCAAAACATGTTATTTAACAAAAGTTGTAGGCATGAATTAAATTTACGAGATATTTTGTTTCTAGACATTGAATGATTAAGGGATAGCTCAGTAAACATAAAAATTGGGACTAGTAACATTGCAAAGTTGGTAACACTTGAATGGTCTAATTATTGTTTATAAAGTTTGTGTGGGAAAGACCATGGTGTAAGTACAAAATAATATTGAGATTTAATATGGTAAAAGCATGGTTTGAAGTCCGAGCAATACATTTAATGCATACATAAACATGTATAAAAAGTACAAATAACATGTTGAGACCAATTGTTATAGTTTGTAGCACTCCACATTTAGTTAAAAATTGAACCACAATTTAGCAATACATAATTCCACCTCTAGCATTATGTACGACTAGAATACATAATATTCTAGGGGTGTTCAAATGGTAGGACCGGTTAATAACTGATCCATACAATCCAAAATCGAACTAACCGAATTCTCAAAATAATTAATTGTTGAATGTGTTTCGAACCCCAAACCATGGAATAAACACAAATTCATCTCTTTAAATTATTCTCAATATCTTCATCTATATTCATCTACTTAAGCAAAAACACAAGTTCAAAAAAAAACAAATACTCAAATTACATAGAAATCAGTGTTCATGTTGTAGCCTACTGAGTAGGAACAACAGGAATGTGAAAGAGTAGCACAGGCCATTCCAAGCTAGCAATGAGATGCAGAACAAGCGAAGGTTCAGAGTTCGGTGCGAATCAAGAATCAAACACTCATATGTTTTCCGTCCCAAACAATATTGCGAAGAACAGGTCTAACAGTGTCCCATACTTGTTCATCAAATGTGAGCACCTGAACATACTACATCTTAATTAATTTAGGGTTTCAACATATATCTTTCAAGTTCCAACACTAACATGATTGGCCTAATGAGACATGAACTGCAAGGTTGAATCAAATGATAAGATGCTTAACTCGACTCTTCATTTGTCCTCTGTTGCTCGACGTTGGAAAAGCCAAAACGGTCTCCTTGAGCGATGTGAAGATGGCGGTAGCGCCCATAAAGAAGTAACAAACTAAGGGCGCAACCAATATCGTAGCCAACAATCCATATTCTCATTGGTCAAACAGGCTTCTTCTTTGAAATGGCCAAAGTGAATGTGGTGATGGCAATCTAAATTACCAAAGTGACTGGATGATGAACGACCTGGTCTTGGAGTGAGGAAGGGCGGTGGTTAGGGATTGTAATCTGAAAGTTTTGTTAAAATGGAATTATCAAGGATACATGACTCATTACAAACTATGCGCTTATATAACACAAAACTATAACAACCTGCTAACAAAGTTAGTTGGCCCAACTAATACAAAATTACTAACAAACTAATAACTGGTAATTAACAACTAATTACTAATCTCTTACATTCACCCTATTTTCTTCTCTCGTTGAACTTCTTCAACCTTCTTCATTGAGTTGAGTCCATGAGCTACTAATCAGTGAGCTGTTATTCAAGCAAAGGAGCAAAAAAAACTTCATTCTTTCATTCTTTAATCTTATAAACTTCTTGAAGTTGTTTCTCGAACAAAATATGCAAACATATTGAGCTGGTTTAGTGAATTGGTCTTTCTTCAACAGTCTCCATTCTTCATCCTTTCTTACTTTCATTCTTCTTCATCATCCACACATCATTTATCTGTACTTGAACATTGTCCACACAATATCATTTATCTTTACTTGAACAAAAGAAATGCATGAGAGCTGGTACCCGAAGAAGAAAATCAGCATCTCCGTATTTATCTTTACTTGAACATCTGATTAACAATGTACATCTGTATTTTTTCAGTGTACTGGAGGAAAAACAGGTTTTCGTGATTCCAAAACATACTTCAAAGAAAACAAATGAGCAAAGTACTCCTTCAGCACCCTATACTTTAGATATGATATAAGTCTAGTTATCCAATTTTTAAATTAATTTATTTTAATGAGATACAATCTTCAATATTACTTCAATCACTTTCGCACTTAAATACTAAACTTACTGATGATTATGGCCTAACGCCTAGGGAACCCACGGCCTTGAGACGCCTTGTGTTTGGACCTTTCTCAAACTTCTTTACATAAGTGGCGTAAGTTTAGTTTAGTTTAGTTTAGTCACAGGCCTTAAAGTAAAATCATATAAAAAAGTTTTAATAAAAATTCATAATTATGAATTATTAATTCAAAGTTTTCATAATTGAAAAAGTTTGTATAAATTATTATAATTCATAATTATAAAAATCATATAAAAAGTTTTAATAAATTTCCGTATAATATAATTTATACAATATTTTTTAAGAAATAATTTTATTTAGTGTCCTAATATTTCTTAAAGATATCTATACTGAAATCTAGAAAATTAAGTGAATTTAGCATTCATCCATAAAAGATTTTTTTGTTTTAAGAAAGTGGAGATAAAATGAAAATAACTTATGTAAAGATCATCACTAGCAAAGGATGGTTGTCAAATATACATTGGAAATTTTCATTTACATTAGTGTAAAATATGATAGTTTTACACACTTTGAGAATTTTTTATAGGATCTATTTTTTAACAATTTAATTGTTAACTCATCAATATAGTATTACTTGATGTAATATTTTGAATCCATTTGATATCTATATATAATCACTAATTTTGTCCAGAATAATATTTTTTATTTTATTTTAGTCGGTTAATTGTTTATGTATTTACTTATTATTTTTATTATTATTATTATCGTTATTATTATATATTTATTATCATTGTATATATGTTATTATCTTAAATATTAGCCAAAAAAATTAATTAAATAAAAACCCAAATTAGTTAAATATATCAGTCCATTTACAAAAATACATACAGTAAATCCCGTTTCAGGCCCAATATCTAATTAAACATAAACTCTAATTTAAAACTAGGGTAATATACAAATCATTACTCAAATATCTTCTCACTTCTATTTTGCTCACCCAATTTTAAATTTTTTTAATTTAATAATTGAATTTTTTTTATTTTTCCTATTTTGATCACTCTCCATTATTTTAGTTATATTTTAGCATGACATGTCACATTTTATTATTATTAAATATAAAATTTATTTAAAATAAAATAAAAATTATATTTTATTATTAATATATAAAAAATTCAAACTCATCTTCAACCCCATCCCCTAGCCCAATTCCTCTTACCAGTCAACCCCTCCCTCACTCTCACCCTCACCTTCTCCGGCAACCTCCACCTTCACTGTCAAGATTGATGTTGCTACGGTACTTAATATAAAATTAAGATTGAAGATTCAAATTGCATCAGTAAAAGTTTAATAATAGTGGATTTTATGTAATGTATCAAACTAAATATTTTACTGGTTTCAGATCAATTGTTTGAAATAATTGTTTTTTTTTTACCCTTTCACCTGACCGCTCCAGCTCCCACCCCTCACCTTCACACCCCCAAACCCATCAAGAACTATTTTACATGAAGTAATTTCCTCTGTGTTTCAGTGTCTTCTTCTAATTCTAAAGGTTTGGTGTTGGATTTGAGTCTTGTAACTATTGGTTTATGGGACTGCAAAGAAATAGTTTCACCGGTGGTTAAAAGATTCATCAGCGATGAAGAAGAAAAATATATATGTGGCACCATGGAGTTTTTACCGATACCCAAAGTTCAGATTCTATAGGATTAGCAGTTTCGAGCAATGAGGTTCGTCGGGAGAGAGTGAACGACATTGTTTGATGTAAGGTTCAATGGAGATTGGGATGAGGATAGTGAGAATATCTGGTGAGGGATGATTGCTGACTGGTAAGGGTTTGGGGTAATGTTTAAAAAAATTATTTTGTTCTTTTTATTTTATTTACCCTTTAATTTTAAAATTCATTATATATTAAATATTACTAAATAATGTCATTTCATACTACAAAAATAAAAAATAATCTAGAGCCATTGAAATAGGAAAAATTCGAAGCTTCAATATTAAATTAAAAAATTTTAAAATTAAGTGTACAAAATAAGAGTAGAAAGAAAGTTGAGTGATGATTTGTGTTTTTTACCCTTAAAACTAATGAACCCTTCTTTCTTGCGCAGGTGACTATTGACCGTTAGATCGATTTTTGATCAGATCGAACCAAAGGAAACCTTTTATCTCCTCCACGCGTGTAGTTTCATTGTCCGACTATTCCACTCCCTCACGCCCCCACACTCCCTCAAACCCTTCAGCTCTTGGCCACATCAGCTTGGAGGACCACTGCAACGGTCGCTATGGCGTACGACAACCTCCTCTTTTTGGTTCTCTCCGCCGACAGATAGTCACATGCAAGCAAAGAGGGGATCGTTAATCATATCCCCAACAAAATCAGAGATGACAGAGATAAATATGAATCGAAACAATCTTTTTCAGACAACAACCAATGAGAATTTTGTTTTCTTTTTTCCTCTTTTCAAAAATAGTAAATTTCAATATATATATATATATATAAACTAAAATCAATGTAAAAATTCTACTCACGGATCAATACAACAAAGAAAAATTCTTTGAGAGGTTTTTTTTTCGTTCTAATCAAAATAGAGTAAGAGGGGTAGGGTTTCTCACCTTCCGATCTTCGGAAGGCCCTTCTTTGGCCGACGCTCCCACCCCCGATGATGGGTAGTGTCCAATGGACCAATGATACGAGGTCCTCAAAGGGTTTCTTGCTTTTCAAATGTTTGCTTCAAAAACTAAAAAAGTTTTTTTTCTTTTTGCCTTGGTTTTTAGGGATTTCAATTGAGAAAGTTTTTTTTTTTTTTTGAAAATAAAGATCAGAATTGGGTTTAAGAAGAGAAAGAGGAGTGGAAAAGGTGGTTTTTAATCTAAAAAGAGAGAGTTCTCATGAACATTTCAGAGAAAAAAAAAGAATTTTAGTTTTGATCTGTTTATGAGGGTAAAAGAAACGAAAATTGTTTTATCTTTTTGGTATTTATACCACGCTTTTAAAAATGAGGTTTTTACGCTTCAAGTCCTTCGACTCATTTATTTCCTTTCTGCAACCCTCCGTATTTTTTAATTATTTTAAAATCATCATTTTACTCTTTCAATTTGTCTCTGTAATTTTGTTTTTGTTCCGTTTTAGTCCGAAGACCAGTAGGGTATTTACCCGTTCGATCCCTACCTCTTTAATTAATTTATTGTTTATATTTCTTTTTGTATTCGCTGCCATGTTCTTTATATCATATAGTGTATAATTTTATATATATAATATGCATTATGTTTTTTATCCGTATTTTATAACATGTGTGATATTGAATATATTATGTAATGTAATTTCATTTGTATTATTTACATATGTTGTATGTTATGTACATATAATACATGTAATAATATATATTTTTACCTTCCAGTATATGTATGTTGCTTTTATTTGTGCCATTGTATATACATATTTGGAATATGGTATGATATATGTTGGTACCTTGGTATTTGTAATTGCGTATTTGTTTTTATGTGGTGTATATTGCTTTCTTTTCCTTGATATGTATATGTGTAGTATATTGCTTAGATGTGTATTTTGGTGGCATGTTGAAGTGCATAATCGTATAGTTTTGTGGGTTTTCATATTTTATGTATTTTGTCCTTGTTCGGTTTCTAATGTATAGCTCATAGTTTCTTTTTTATTGTTTCGGTATTTGATATAATGGACGCACATATATGTTTGATTCATGGTACATTGTTGTTATTTAGTATTCAATGATTTTATTTTATGCCTTTATATATAGTTTCTTTATATATTTGCAATGCCATGCTTATTTGTTAAATTATTATCAGGTTGCATTCGGGATATAAATTGTTAATGCGGTACTTCCTTATTCGATAATAAACTTGGCTAGTACCTAAGATATAGGTGGTGGTTTGTGTTTATTCCTCAAACACCGGAACCCTTTAAAATGAACTCACATGTATAACTAAATTCTAATTTAAAGGGGTGGAACCATTTCCCACATATAACCGACTCCCGAACCCAAAAAGTAAGTCTCTAGTTATTTTTTAGTGTCCGGTTTACTTAACCTAAGTGACCGGTGACAACTCCAGTTTTATTTCGAAAATAAAGTTTTTAAAAAAAATCCCCAAAATAAAAAATTTTCAAGAAAAGTGGGATACTCGAATTTGACTCTGTAAACCCTCCTAAGAAACTAACATGGACTCTTATTGATGCTGAAAATGATCAATGGAACCCCCGTTATTGATGAAAAAACTGTCAAGGATGGGATAAGGCTTTTAATGAGTTCGTGATCTCTCATAAGAACAAAGCACCCGAGCAGTAATGTGCTCGGGGTAATCTTTAGCTGTTGACTGCACGAACAAATATCTAAGTAACTTTTGTCATATCTTTGAATCTTGTAGTAAAACTTGGTAAGAACAGTTTGAATGGACCTTCAATAAATACGTTTATTTCAGTACTCAAAACAGGTTGCTAAACAACCTTTTCATCAGATTAGTCCATGCCTACATAGATGTGGAGAAGCGATCAAATATATATAACTCACAGTTGAAAAAGGATTCAAACAGTTTCCTCCAGGACTTGGAATGTAAATTTAATATATTTTAGGAGATAAACACAAAAGATAGAGCAAGTTCAGCTAATGCTACCTTTCCATTCGGTGTGTCCCGTAGACAAGTAGATAGCATCTATAAATAGACATCTATAGTAGAATAGAAGAGAATAGACGCATGTTATCGGAGACAATGTGCAGCAATGCAGAGCCTGTTGAAATCAGATGCAGATAAAAGAGCTAGCTCACAGGCCATTAGGCTCGGCAACCCTCGGCCTGCACCCCATTTGTTCAAGAAACTTGGCGAGATGCCAATGCTTAGCAGCCCATTGTTCAGCTAATTTTTGCTCCTTCGCTTCCGCATCTCTCCTTAGCCCTTCTAGTTGTTCCCTATATTCAGCTTCAATCCTGTCAAGAGCCGTCTTCTGCTCTTCCCGTAGAGCATTGATCTTCGACTCTATTTCTTCCATTTTCTCCCTTCTGCAGCACGCCTTCTCTGATTCCAGTTGTAACTCTACCCTTCTTAACCTCCAGGCTGCTTCCTTTTTATGTGCAGCCCAGGCACGGTGCCCTTCATCCAGCTCCCTGCAGCAGTCCACCAGTTCAGATATCAGCAGGTTCTCACTACAAGAAGGAAATGATCCATGGGGCACCATATTTCCCATGACGGGGGTAGTTTCCGACATTCTCTCAGGTTGCATCCATGCGATTCGGGGAGCAGCTGGCACTGTCGAGGGAGATAAGCTTAACGTCACAGAAGGGGAAGGTGGCCTGACAACTGAGGTATTGCTGGAACTAGAAAGCCAAGGTGGAAGTAAAGTTGGTGCAGGTGAAGGTGGGTCGGTAGGAAGAAAACCCCCATTGGAGGTAGCCATGGGAAAGGCTGAGCTTTGCCTCTGTTTCACTAGTTTCTCAGCAAAAGTTTCTAATAGCCTATCATACTTGCCGTCCTCAACTGGCTCAACGGTCTTATGCTTCTCCTTGTGTTCCCTTTGTTGCTTCTCTTTGAATACCTCCCACCACTTGCCCAGTCTTTTAGCAGTTCTGCCAGGGACTTCAGCAGCGATTTTCTTCCATTTGTTCCCGTGTTTGGCTTGAAGACGGATTACAAGACGCTGCTCCTCTTCCGTTAGGGATCCCTTCTTGATACCAGGTTTGAGGTAGTTATTCCACCTTTCTAAGCAAGATTTTGCATCCCGGTTTAGGGGTGTGTTCATGCGGTGTGACACAAGGTTCCACTCCCTCGGTCCATATTGTTTTACATATGCACACAACAAAGCGTCTTCTTCAGCTCTCCAACGCTGTCTCTCCTTCATTTCCAGGGGTAAACACCACTTCCCATTGCTCTACGATCCTCATAATGTATCTGCAAGAAAATAAGTTTAACCATGGATTTCCTAATAGCCAACAGATAACAGGTGGATCAAACAGTAACAAACTCAGAAATAAGAGAAGACCAAATGCCACTAGTAAATTAACAATTAACTTCATAGCCCGTAGAAGGGTCTCTCCACTGCACGTTTTAGACCTTAACTAAAACAAATATCATAAAACCAAGGGTACAACACATGGATGTTACGAAAACACTAGGTGCACGACACAAACCGGCAATCTATTTTAACCACAATCTTCATGCAGAATTATAACAACCACCTGGCACATAATTCGCCACCGTATAGCCTATAATCTTCTCCAATACGAACAAGGAGCGATTCAAGAACTCTAAATGACTCCCAAATTAGCTTGACTCAGATAGCTAACCGTTTACACTCTAAATGCCGGTAGACCAATAAAAAGGATGTCTAGCCAATCATCATAACAATGTTTGCAGAAACATGCAGTTAAATAGATGTGTCAATGAACGATAGTAACTGCTGCTGGTACAACTTTGCAGGGGAAAAAACCAAATATTATAATATTAAAATAAGATGAAATATCAGCAGACGAATGCTTTTAAGCAATGACTGAATACAAAGAACACAGTTCTGCCATAGCAAAAGCTATTATTATACAGGCAGTCATAACAATCAATATTGGAATCAGCAAAAACAATGCGCCAAAAAGATTATATATGGTACAATTATTGATAAAAACTCATATCCGGGACTCTATTTGATCCCGAAGTTTGTGTATGTAAAGCTCCCAAGCAGCCCCTGATTGTACTGCAACAGCAGGTACATAATGCAATAGAGATAAGGCTTTCGTCTTTACACATCTATAAACCAAACTAGATTTGCACCCTCATTTAAGCTGTTAATTAGAACTAATCTGCTCAAATATCCCATTAAAAATGTCTAAAAAATTAGATAAACAAGAGCAACAATCAATCAAAATTCAAACAGGGATATTCGTAAGATCTTATTCTATTTCAAATCATTTGCCATATTTATGACACAAAATCTTCAGAAAAAAAGAATATGGTTCATCAACAGAGTAGGGTGAATGTGGATATTCCTAGAATAAGGCCCGGAACATTTCTGAAATTTAGCAATTATGGATAACTCCTTAGTAAATACAGTACAAAGAACTGAAAGAAATAATTTATTGCAAGAATAACACGAAACAAATACTATAATTTATGGTTAACAAACAAGCTAAAGAGGGTGGGGGTTTCCCTCAAAATCTTAACGTTGAGGAAACGTTTGGCCGCCGAGAAAACTAGGAAATAAAAGGGAAAAACCAAAAAGAAAAAATTAACAAAATTCATACAAAGCAGATTACTTGAAGCGCAAACAGAATCCCAGAGCAAGGCCTTTGTTTTCCTCCTTAAAATTTACTAACGACGAAAAAGGGAGAATGAAATAAATTGTAGAATCATTAACAAAACAAGCTCACCATATTTTTGTTTGCTTCAAGTGCCCAAATTTAAACTCTGCCTTGATTGCATCTTCTAGCTTATAATCTCCGACAACAACAGCAAAATAAAAAGCGAAAACAAAACAAAACCGACAGTCCAAAACAACACTCTACCAAGAAACAAAAAAAAAATAGCGGCTAGAAAGAAAAATGTGAGAGTCGGTAGGGACGAAAATGCAGAAATAAAAAATAAACAGTGGGCGAATGAGAGTTACAGGAAAATGAAAACTCTGATTAGAGTGCTGTCAAACATACTGTAAAATTTAGAAGGAAAAAAAAAAAAAAAAGTCTGACAGTAGGGGCGTGATGGAGGGGCATGCACGCCAGTGGGACTGCCAACTAAAATTTTCAGACATCACCACAGATATTATTAGGCTTAAATAAAAAATAGGTTTTTAAAATATATTATTTTTAAATTTTAAGGGTTTAAAATTTATACTATTATAATTTTAAGTGCTAACAGTTAAAAGGAATTTGTTAATCAATTAATTTATTAATCAATTAATATTTAATATGTGACAATATATTAAATTTTAAAAAATTTAAAATTTGTAATTTTTTAAAAAATTCCAAAATTTTTTAATTTTTACAAAAACAATCTTCAATTTCCTAAATTCTCCCAAAAGCAAACACTAAATGGCCGCCGCCCCTAAACATATATTTTTGGTCGTCCGATTTAAACGATCATTTTTAATAGAATGTCGTCAAAAACGTTGTTTGACTGGTATATCTTTCAGCGTTTAAATATTTAAATTTATAAAAGATTAAATGTATGTATCAAAAAAATATGTGTATATATTTTTAAAAAAGATTAGTATATTTTTAGAAGGGTTATGACCTCCACCGATCCTTTCATAATATCTCTCTTGATTTTGAATATTATATAAAAGTATGTTTTAAAATAGATTTTATATTTTTTATAATAATAACTTTGGAGTTAGTAAAATTTGAGAAGCGGTTTTGGTGATAGATAAGATAATTTTCCCTTTAGATAATTTAGATTTAATAAAAATATCTTTAAAATATATGCGAAATTTATTTGGTTTAGAAAAAAGTATAATCATATTAAGAATACTTATAATAAAAAATAATTAACAATAAATTAATTTAATGAATGCGATATTAGGCCCTTTAAATAAAATTAAAAATTATTTTAATGTTGTGAGTAAATAAAATTATGTAACGAGCATTTATAAAATTTTACATGAATTAACCGATCAATAAATTATATATCGATGAGTAAATTAAAAAAATAAATAAATAGTAAAAAAAAACTTTTAAGGTCGGAGGAGGTGTTTGGAGGGGTGGGTGACGTCAGCAAACCCCTGCAAAAACCCAGGTCTCTAGTTTTTACTTCACTCAACCTTATGTTGGGTTTCCAATAGACAGACAAACAAAAAGGTTTTAAAAATGAATAAAAATAAAGCTCGATTGAAACGACTGCCACGGCGTACGCTCCATTTCAGCGCTTATAATGCGCCTCCCTTCATTGTTTTCCCCTTTTCACTTTCCCATTTCCGCCCAAATTATTATTAAATATATAAGAAAATACGATATCAAATATATAAACATTTATGTGCAGGTAATGAATAAAACTGGTAAATTTAATCTGAGAATCGAATCAAAACCGAAACGAACACCTCCGATAATAAAAGTCAAAAAAGGTTTTAATTGAAGTAGTATAAGAAACAGAAAAGAATCAGGACCATTGATAGAGAAGATAATGACTGTGATGTGGGTAGGACGGGGAGTAGAAGAAAGAAAGAGTATGATTAGCCACGTAGGATGGGGTGGGGACTATAGTCCGCGTTTCGCGGCTTAAGGAAACGAGTCTGATGTAGACTCGACCTTCTGCTCCGTTCAGAACCCCTCTCTCAAATGTCAGTAATAAGTTACTTTCCTTTTCTTTTTTTTTTCTCGATTTATTTCTTTTTATTATTTTATTTTATGTTATCTCTGTATATATTTAAGTGTGTACTAATAATAATACCATGCTTTCTCTCTGCTCCTTTGGTTTCACTTTCTGTTCCCCTTTTACACAAAACACAATAAAAAAATAGTTTTTTCTACTTTCTTTTTCTAAATTTAATTGCTACAAACATCCTCAAACTATAATATATATTTTAAATTAACATATAAACTTAAAAATATTTTAATTTAGTCCCTGGAGCATTGGTTTCATATTAATCGGATCTTTCCATCAGTCTTTGACAGTTTGGATATTCAACGTTAGCACGAACTTGAGGTAGAGTATATTTGAAAACACTATTATCAAATTTTAACCAAGAATGTACGTATCGCATGGACAGTTTAAATTTAGCATGTTAAATGAAAATAATCCTTTTAAATTTTATTTACATTAGTTTTTAAATATATTAAGTCCAAACTATTACATCGATAGGTATACCATGTGTTGAATAAAATTTTATAATATATTTTAATTTGAATTTTTTCCACTCATCTTGAAAATATTTGTTGTATAATTATCGATATCCAATTTAATAATTGATTAATTCTGATTGTATATTGTAAAAACTTAGTATGAAGATGATACTCTCAATCTAATTTGTTTCACTCACAATGCAAGAATTTGAACATTCAACCTTATTTAAGATATCTAATGTCTTATTTCTCTAAAGCACTTTTTGTTTGACAACACATTAATATTTAAAGTCTAAATTATGGATTAAAGATCTTTATAACTTATTCTGTTGAAACATAATAATATCTTCCTAATATAATTTAAACACATGAAAAAATATCCAATTTCGTAACTTGTTTTTCTTAATCGGTAGGTTTGCGGTACAAAAGCTTAATTTAAGATTAAAAAGGGTAAGTTGAAATTTGTCCAAATAATTTAAAATGTTATATTTTTTATAACATCTTAGATTGGTTTTTTTCAAGTTTCGAAACTTGTTGAAAAATTACCAATCTAAAAGCCTAAAAAAATCAACTTTCAAAACTTGTTAAAAAAATTAACCTAAAATATTTTTAAAAAATAAAACATTTTATGTTGCTAACAAGTTTAAAAAAATAGCCTTAAATTATACTGTTATTCAGACTCGCTGTTCATAATCCTTGCCTAAATTAAAGGATTTTCAACTTTCTACCCATTTTCTAACATGTCTTTTGTAACCCTCTGATTGATGCAAATCCATGGTCAGAATCAGGCTCAATGGTCCTGATTGAGGGTTGCCAAGGTGGAGAGCATAGCAGCCATGTGCAGCAGTGAAGTACAATAATAATACAAAATTCTAAGAGTACTAGTTATGGGTGAGTCTCGGGTGCCATAGATCTAAGATGTTTAAAATGGTAAATTTGAGATTTGTCGAATAACTTAAAATATTAAATTTTTAATAATATTTTAAATTATTTTTTCGTAATTTTTTTATAAGTTTTGAAATTTGTTTTTTTAAACATCGATCTAAAATGTTATCAAAATTTCAAGTTATGAAATTTGTTTTTGTAAGTTTCAAAACTTGTAAAAATTATAAAAAAAACAACCTAAAATGTTATAAAGAGTCTAACATTTTAAATTTTTGAATAATTTTTGAAACTCGTCATTTTTTAACCGCACTCTATTCATGCCTTTTTTAGAGTTACCACTAATTATATATGTTTTCTAATGAATATTACTCCATCTGTCCCAGTAAAATTATCACTTTTATATTTTAAAATTGTTTCACTCAAATTGTCACTTTGAAAATTTTAAATAACTTTTTAACACAAATTTATTTTTATCTTTTTTAATTTTGAAATAAAAATAAAAATTAACTTTTTAAAGGTAAACTTTTTATTTAAGTTATTTTATATTATATAATTTTTGAATGAGTCTACCACGTGCGACGAACACCGCTGAACCCCATTAACACCGAACACAGCTGAACCCCATTAACACCGAACACAGCTGAACACTATTAAAATAATTAATAAAGATTAAAAATTTCAAACACTCAACATACAATTAATAATTATTAAAAATAAAATTTTAATTAAATTATTTTTCATATTTATTCTATTTTTAACATTTATTTTCAAATAATTGGATCAAATATTAATTATAGTCAATCTCTAAATTTAAAAACCCTAAATCTTTTTCTCCTCTATAGAAGATTATGGTTCCCACGACTGGGATGATTTTAAGCCATCCATTGTCTCTTGAGTTGAATAACCTTTCATCTTTTTTATTTTTTAATCTTTAATTTAAAATATTAATATTAAAATTTTCATCTTCAACAAAACCTAGACATCCCTAAATGATTTACTTTCTATTATCAGAGTCGTCGAAAATACTGTAGTCGGAGTTCTCTATGAACACTAGGAGAATTTTTTTGCTATGTGAATAATTAAAAATCAATATTTTTGTATTTTAAAAAATACAGATTGAAGATTGGGATGAGTTTTTCATCATAACTACTGATTCCAGGTGAAGATCAGGGTGGAAGTTTTTCATCTTAACTACCAGATTTATCGACATTTGTTTTTCTATTCCCATTTTTCAATTTTTTAGTCGATGATTAACCGTAAAAATAAAATACCAGTATGAGAAGAGTTTAGGGATGTTTAGGGTTTGTGGATGATGTTGAATTTAATACTAATATTTTAAATTAAAGAGTTTGAAGTTTTTTAATTTAAGGATTAACTATAGTTAGTATTTTATTCAATTATTTAAAAATAAAGATTAAAAAATAAAATATAGATAAAAAATAATTTAATTAAAATTTTATTTTAAATAATTATTAATTGTATGTTGAATTTTTAAAATTTTTAATTTTTATTAATTAATTTAATAATATTTAATAATATTCAATATTAATAATATTTAACAATATTCATCACTCGTTGTAAAATTTTCTATAATTTTTTATTTAAAACTTCGTAAAAAATAATATGTAACACAATAATTAGGCTGAAAAAAAGTAAAAACAAAGCAGTGCAAATGGAAAAGGCTGCAAAGTTTTTTGCATGGGGATCGGTGAGAGTGGAGGGGTGTGAGCTCAGTGGCATCTATTTAAAAAATGGTAAATTATAAATTTCATCATTCAATTTTATTCTCATTATTATTTTAATCATTAAAGTTTAAAAGAATTTTAATTTATTCACTCAACTTTGATATTATGTCGTTTTTGGTCACTCAACCTTTAAATCGCAAATGATGTGATGACATGATAAATAGTTTGATGACACACAAACGATATAATTTTAGATCCCTAGAAAAACACAAAAACGAATCCTCATAAATGTAAAAAAAAACAAAAACAAAAACTTTCATTTTTCCCTATTCTTCTTCTTATTTACCTGAACCAATCTAGGTTCCAGCCACCACACCGGCTACCGCCGGCCACCCTCACAATAAGCATCAGACTCGGATCAATGAAGTTAACTGGTGGTTTTAGAGTAAGATTTAATATCTTGTTGTCCCTCAAAAAGCTAGACAAACAATTCACGGGATCGTGTTTCTTCAAGCAATGCCGAATAGCTTCCCTTCTTCTTTTAGGCCATCCTCTATGAGTTTCCCCTTTATATAAATTCTGGTCAATTGTGGTCCTTATCACTTAGTATTGACCTATTCACGGGCGTTTCAGGACAGCTAAAAAATCTGGCTTCTCCAAACAGGCGTTTGCCCCCAAACTCAGGTTTCTTAACTACAACGGCAAACAAAACCTTAAAATTTAGTTGTTGTAGTTAAAATTTATGGTTTAGGATTTATAGGTAAAGGTTAAGTTTTAGCGTAATATGATCAAAGATTTAGATTTTAACCTATAAACCTTAAATTCGAACCATAAACCTTAATTTTTAATCATAACCCTTAAATTTTAAACCCCTAAACTATAAAACTAAAATATTTGTAAAAACTACAGCGTCAATGTACGAAACAATTACCCATACACAAATTTGGTTTACTTGTGAGTTTTTTCCCTAACAATTTCTACATAGAGAAGAAAAAGGCACAACCTAAGAAAGTGTCTATTGAGAACTTTTAAGCAACTACTCTTGAGAACATTTGGTCAACCGAGTTGGATCATGTTCTAACTGATCAGATTAAATTTTTGAATTTGGATCATGTTCTAACTGATCAGTATTAGTTCCAAAATTTAAGGCTTGCACGCACGCTCATACAATTTATACATTGTTTTACATATTTTATCCAATGATTGAGTGATAAAATGTTGTTGCGATTAATTACGATAAATATCGACTTCCATAACCATAAAATGATGACCATCGCCATTTAAATCTTGGTCTGACCCTTGTGAGCTCCTTATTTCAACTAGCGGTTTAAATAAAACACTAATATTTACAAATTATTTGAGTTCGATTCGATAAATCTTATCTTCATTTGTTAGTATGAGAATATGTTGTTGAATGTATGTGATGGTTTTTTCTTGTTTATGTTGGATTTGTTGAATGATGGATTGTATTTTATACAATGGATGAGTGTTTTATATTTGATAATTTATTGGATATTATTTATTTTATATTTGCAAATATATTAGAGCTCCCTTGGGCTTGGCCCATGTTGTAAAATTTAAATATTTGGTAAATTTTGATCTAATAATAATTTGGCTCTTATAAGAAATAAATATTTAAATTAAAAATTATAAGACTTTATTAGATATGTAATCAAGTAGGGGTTGAACTATAGAAGTATGAGCATGTGTCTTCAAATTTTTTTAATTCAATAACAATTTAGGTCCCTATAAGTATAAATATTAAACAAATTAAACATTGCCCCATGAATTTTGAGCTTAAATGTTTAATATGTCTTTGTGTTTTTGAAATTTAATATTTCGATCCTTGTCAATGTTTAATCCTAACTCTAACATATTAAATATTTTTAAAACTTAACAATAAGTCGAAAATAATATATCGAAATAGGCTGATATCGGTACGTATTAGTACCAATAAAAAACTTTACGACTAATGATACGGAAGTAACAATTTCAAGTTCTACCAAACTTGCAATTACCTTCACCTTTAATTAGAGATGTGGTCGTGTTTTAAGTGAGAGGGGCCCTCCCCCCGCACAAAACTAGTTTTTACTTTTTATTTATATATATATATATTTTTAAAAAATAGATTAGTTACGAACAAAAAATTGGTCAGATATTGCATTTGAAAACTTTTTTTTCCAATTTATAACACATACCAGATTATTTTCTAATCTATGGCATTTGTCACAGTACAATTGAAGTCGAATTACTTACAGGCCGACTTTGAACAATATTTTATTTTTTCATTAAAAAATGAAATCGGGTTACTTACAGGCCGACTTTGAAGAGTGCAATATTCAAAATTAAAGAAGAAAAAGAAATCACTGTTCATAGTCGGGGTGTTTCCATGGGGTTTTTTATTTTTAATTTAAAAAGTTAAAAACATTGTTTATAACCGGGTTACTTGCAGGCCGAATTCAAGGTTACTGTAGCAAATGCAATAGATTTGAAACTAATTTGACAAGTGCAATAGATTGGAATTTTTTTCCAAGAATAATATCCACCGAATTTCTCCAATTACGAATTTACTCTCTACTTTGAGTCATTTATATTTTGTCCTCTAACCCTTAATTTTGGTTATGTCCTTACCTTCAATGAATGCAAATGGTTTATTATAAGCACTGAGACATATTCTTCCATAAATTTCACTTTCAATGGGAAATCTTTCAATTGAAAACGTAGAACTGAATGAAGATGAAGGTGAAATTTTGGACAGATACATGGCCAGGCTCTATTTTGTTCTCCCTCTTTCATTTCCTACTGAACAATATGATACTTATCATTTATGTTTCCACTTATAATTAGGGATAAGTATTCGATCGGATTGAATAAAAAATTTAAATTAATCGTGTTGATTTCTCATATTTATCATCTTAATTCAATTTAAAATATTTCGAATAGAGTAAACATGTTTGACATAAACTTAAAAATAGTTCAAATTCAAATCTTGTCATAACTAAATTTCAAGTTAAAACAAGTACTGTTTTTTAGATCATACAGAAAATGAAAGGCAAACTAGTACCTTTCATGAATTAAGCTAAGAACAAAAGCCTAGGGGCGGAGTTCCCTTGGGGCAAATGTAACGATTCGGATTCCAGAAATTCGAGGGTCGGGTTTGACCGAGGCATGGGCCTCGTATTTGGATCGTGTTTTTGGGCTTTTATGAGCCATTTTGGGCCAGCTTGGGTGTTGGGCTCATGTGGTTTTCGGGTTGGGTTGAGATGGGAGATAAAAGGGTAATATGGTAAATTCCAATTTTGAAGAGTGAAAGGGGAGGCTTGCTTTTCTTCTGCATTGTGCAGGGAGGTGAGATCACCTTGCCTTAATGTCATCTTTCTCCCATTTCAAACACCATATTTCTCTCCCAAAACACCACTATCAAAAGTAGAATTTTGTGAATTTGTGTTGTGAATCTCGTTTGGCTTGTAGAGGGAAGTTTTACCAGCATCCAAGGATCTACATTTCAAGGTAAGCTTTGTATAGTTTAGAGAAAAAAGGGGGTTGTTGGAGGTTTGAGAGGGAATGACATGATTGGAGTTTGGAAGCTCTAATCTTTGGTTTAGTTTATGTTTTTGGCCTCTATTATCTTTCAGCAACGTTGTAATACGTTTTGTAATCCTCTCATGTAGTAAAAGAGATTAGGAGCTCATCAAAGGCTCAAGAAGGGAGGAAAGCTTAAAGCTTTAGAAGGAGGGCTTGTGTTATCAGCTAAGCTAAGGTTAGTACACTACTAACTCCCATAGTTTCTTAGAAATCATAAAGTTAGGCTTTGAAGCATGACTTGGTGTTTTTGGCCTTGGTGTAACTTGAGGGGTTGCTAATGGCAAATTATAGAATTGTTGTTGTAATGGCCTAAAATCGATAGAAATCCACTAAATACTATTATCATAACTTGTAGGAATGGTTTAGGGTTTAACCATGAGGGTTAAGCAAGGTTTTAAGGTGAAACCCGCACCTAGAGTTTAGAAATCGTACTCGCGTACCGATACTGCGCTAGGGTATCGATACGTCTCCCCGTGTATCGGTACCCCTTGCAAGGTAAGAATTCCAGTAACGTTTTCACGTACTGGTACGCTAGGGGTGTATCAGTACGCACTGTTACATGGGCTAGGAAAGGGTTGCGTATTAGTACGCGTGATTAGGAGTACCGGTACGGTAATGGATCAGTACGGGGCGATCTTAGTACCGATAAAGAGTGTCGATACGCGATGGGTCGTATCGGTACGACTTGAAGGTTCAAATCTTTCGAACCCAAAATGAGTATTGGTACCAAGAGGGGGTATCGGTACCCACATAGGAGTATCGATACTCGCTGGGCATTCTGCCCAAGAAATTTGAGTTTACGTTCAGGGGTTCTATAATTCGAGGCAAAGGGCCCTAGGGGTCTTTAAAGGTGTAAAATGAACACTAAAACTGAGAAATTAGGATTTTAACCCCATATGAGAAATAATTTGGCTAATGGCTGGGTAAACTTTCGGTAAACCGTGTGAGGTAGTAACCCATAGGGATCCTAGGTGGATTAATCGATGATGTGTGGTAAATTAGGGTCCTTGCTGTGTGCGGAGGGGCACCTAGGTGGTCGAGTCATCCATTGTTGTTGGGATTTAGATACCCTAAGTGTGTTGCAACACCTTAAAGATTTTCGAATGTAGGAACCTGATGTTATGTGGTCGCGGGTCTCATTCGAAGATGCTTGATGAGAGATACCGAGCATGGATGCAGGATTACGATGCTATGTGGACGCAGGCCTTACTCGTAGTGTAGGATCCAGATGCTATATGGACGCGGGCCTTACTCAAGTGTAGGATTCCGATGCTTTGTGGGCGCAGACCTCACTTAGTTGCCATTGGTGTTATCCATGTAGGGTCATGTAAATGTATGAGGTACTTATATGAGCTGTGTGTGATCATACATTCATAATGCCATATGTTTAGGCGTTTATGGTAGCGCCATTGCTATATTGCCATGATATCATTTCTACTGCATTGCTTTATTTATGATTTGCATGAAGTATAATTGAGTGGTGGTGTATCCACTAAGCTTGTTAGCTTAGCGTTTGAAATCATTATTTCTGTTCGCAGGTTAGTAGGTTACCGTGAGGCTTGAAGGAGCACCATGAAGGTTGGATTTCAGCATCGACTATAGTGGTTGAGTAAATATACTAGATGTAATAGCTATGTATTCTGTAGGACCCTATTTGTATTTGTGACTTTTATTTTGTATTATTCAGTCCAAGTCAAATATTTTTAATATTTGTAAGTGGAGCTCCGTATTTACTATTTTAAACAGCTGGATTTAACTAAGTTTTCAATGTACGGACTTATTCTTGTGGGCTTAAAAAGGAAATTTTTTATCTGTACAAATTTCGGGCTTAGGGCCCAAATGTGACATCTGGGTCAAGAGTGTTACATTTAGTGGTATCAAAGCTTAGGTTTAGTCGGTTCTAGGACGTCCTGGGGGAGTCTAGAGGAGTGTATAGATGTCTAGCGAATACATGCCCAAGAGTCAAAGTTGTACTTGTTTTAAAGCTGAAATTCGATGGTGTGACCTTGTTTATTATTTTGCAGAATAAAATCATGTCAATAAGAGCAAGAATCGACGATGAAAGTTTTTGGTCCAGAGAATGGAGTTACGATGAAGAATATGTGACTGGCACAGAGGATATGTTAGAGGACACAGTTGACCGAGGAGTTAACTACTTCTCACATCTGAACCGGGCGTTGCACCGGATTGTGAAGGTGGTACTGAGAGAATCTACTACCCCTCGTGAGGCACCTGTTGAAAGAGTGAGGAGGCAAGGTGCTACGAATTTCCATGGATCGAGGTGAGATAACTCGGTACAGGTAGAGCAGTGGTTGCAAGATACACACTGGATTATGAGGCAGATGAGGTTGAGGTCAGAAGACAAGTTGTCTTGTATCTTGTCTCTATTGAAGGGCAACGCTAGGGAATGGTGGGAAATCGCAGAGCTTAGGAAGCACCCCAATCGACCGTCTTGGGATGATTTCCTTGAGGAGTTCGAAAAGAAGTATGTGGGCGAGGCTCACATCGACGCCCTAAGAGGTCGGTTCAGTCACTTGGTGCAAGGGAATTGGTCAGTTTTCGAGTATGAGCAAAAGTTCATTTAGTTGAGAAGGTAAGCTCCTGAATTGGTTGCCACCGAAATGATGAGGTGCAATAGGTTCTTGAAGGGCTTGAGGAAGGAAATTCAGACTTACCTAACTGCTGCACCACCGAAGGTGTTATCGGAGTTGACTTCGAGTGCCAAGTCTCTTGAGCAAGTGCAAGGCTTAACTTATGGCCCGTCTGGTGGGTAAGGGAGTTCGGGTGGGAGGACCCATAACCCCTCCAATAACAACTCGCAAGCTTTTTTGGGGAGAAGCAGAAACTGGTAGAACCATAATAGAGGAGCATCGAATCAAAGTTCAAGGTTCGATCGAAGGTCCGAGTCAGCTGGCTGTAGAAGACCATCATCTTCTTCATCCATGATGAGCCCAGAGGGTTCACAGATGAGTGCGAGCACACCAGTTTCCAATCAGTTTGGATCACCGAATCACTTTGTGTAGGATTGTCAGCGGCTGTCGTGACCTATTCAGATCAAGTTCAGAGGACTGTATATCCGGCCCAGAGGGGTCGAGGCCTTGCTCAAGGATGAGCAAGCCATATATTAGAAGGCACCTTCTAGTCTACCGCAAGAACACCATCTAGACAATATACAGTCAAGACTCATAAAGATTGCGCAGCTACAGATGTTATCTCAGGTACGTTTACCATATTTTCGATCCCTATTGTTACTCTTGTAGAATCGGGGTCTACCCACTCCTACATTTATAGTGGGGTATCTCAGCATTGTGGTATTCCTACCGAGAATTTAAAGGTAGGAGTCCGTGTGACTAGCCTTTAGAACATGATGTGTTAGTGGACAAGGTGTATCGAAGATGCCCGATTGAGGTTCAGGGGTTGTTGTTTCTAGCAGATTTAATGGTTTTACTGTTTCAAGAGTTCGATGCCATCTTGGGGATGGATTGGCTCTTCGAGCATGATGCTAGCCTAGGGTGTAGGGCAAAGAGTTTGAAGCTTTGTGTTGCAGATGGTTCCAAGATGATTGTGCAAGGTGAGAAAAATCTGTGTCTATCTAGTGTGGTATCGACTTTGTCTTCTTAGAGGTTGTTGTAATAGGGTTGTGAAGCCTTTTTGGCCCTTGTGGTGGATGTAAGGGTTGAGAGTCCAGCGCTTGAAAATCTTAAGAAAGTTAATGAGTTCGTCGATGTATTTTCGGAAGAGTTACTCGGGCTACCTCCTGATCTTGAATTAGAGTTTTAGATTGATATAATGTCGGGTACGGCATCGGTGTCCATCACACCGTATCAGATGGCACCTGCAGAAATGAAAGAGTTAAAGAAGCAAATTCAAGAGTTGCTAAAGAGAGGTTTTATCTGACCAAGTGTCTCACCTTAGGGAACACCGGTCCTGTTTGTCAAAAAGAAAGATGAGTCTATGAGGATGTGTATTGATTATCGGCATCTTAATAAGGTAACGATAAAGAATCGTTATCCTCTTCCGAGGATTGATGATTTGTTCAACCAGTTGAGAGGTGCTCGCGTGTTTTCTAAGATAGACTTGAGGTCAGGGTACTACCAGTTGAAGGTGGTGGATGAAGATGTATAGAAACTGCTTTCAGGACGCGGTATGGACATTACGAGTTCTTGGTAATGTCGTTTGGGCTTACCAACGCACCTACAGCTTTTATGGATCTGATGAATCAGATTTTCCAACCTTACTGAGATCAGTTTGTTGTGGTTTTTATTGATGACATCTAGATGTATTTGCGTTCAGAATAAGAGCACGACCATCATTTGCGTGTAGTTTTACAAACTCCCCGAGATAGACATCTTTTTGCCAAATTCAGCAAGTGCGAATTTTGGCTTTCGAAAGTGGCATTCCTTGGTCATATAGTTGCTGCGGAAGGGATCCGCGTGGACCCTCAGAATATTCAGGTGGTGGTAGAGTGGAAACCTCCGCAGAATGTATCAGAAGTCCATAGTTTTCTAGGACTTGCCAAATATTATAGGAGGTTTGTTAAAGGTTCTCTATTATAGCCGCACCGTTGACCAAGCTGTTGCAAAAAGGGGTCCCTTTCGAATGGAACGGGAAAAGATAACAAAGTGTTAAGCAACTAAAGGCTTATCTCACTAAGGCTTCGGTTTTAACCCAACCCGAGCCTGAGAAGGAGTATGTTGTGTTTAGCGACGCGTCTTTGAATGGGCTTGGTTGTGTCCTTATGCAAGAAGGTAAGGTGGTTACTTATGCTTCGAGACAAATTAAACCGCACGAACAGAGTTACCCTACCCATGATTTGGAGCTCGCTGCAGTCATCTTTGCATTAAAGATTTGGAGGCACTATCTCTATGGGGAGAAGTGTTATATTTACACGGATCATAAGAGTTTGAAGAACCTGCTTACACAAAAGGAGTTAAACTTGGGCAACGACGGTGGATTGAATTGTTGAAGGACTGTGATTGCATCACATAATATCACCTGGCAAGGCGAATGTTGTGGCTGACGCCTTAAGTAGGAAATCTATGTCGGATTTGAGAGCTATGTTTGCATGTTTAAGGATGACCGAAGATGGGGGTCTTTTATCCGAGCTTCAGATTGAACCTATGTTAGTACAAGAGATAAAGAGGACTCAAGCTTTGAATGAAGAATTAGTAGAACAGATTGAATCGGTCCAGAAGGGTGAAGCTTCAAAATTTGAGGTACGAGATGGTGGGTACTTGTACTTCAAGGGGCGACTGTGTGTTCCGGCCTTGGAAGATTTGAGAGACCGCATCTTAAGAGATTAACACCGTAGTCCTTTCACGGTACATCCGGGAATCATCAAAATGTATCAAGATCTTCGTTCTTTTTATTGGTGGCCAAGTATGAAAAGAGATGTCTCTGAATTCATGACAAGGTGCTTAGATTGTCAGCAAGTGAAAGCGGAACATCAAGTTCTATCAGGTTTGCTTCAGCTTATTCAGATTCCACAATGGAAGTAGGATCAGATTACCATGGATTTTTTCACCGGGTTACCAATGACCCAAAAGAAGCACGATGCCATTTGGGTTATTGTGGATCGTTTGACCAAGTCTGCTCATTTCTTGCCAGTAGAGATGGATTTTACCTTGGAAAGGTTGGCTCAATTGTATATAAATGAGATAGTAAGGTTGCAAGGTGTACCATTGTCGATCGTTTCAGAAAAAGATCTGCATTTCACAGCTAGGTTATGGAAGAAAATCCATAAAGCCTTGGACACCAAGCTGCATTTCAGCACAGCTTTTCACCCTCAGGCCAATGACCGGTCTGAGCATGTCATTCAGATTCTCGAAGATATGCTCTAGTGCTGCGTTGTGGATTTTGCAAAGAGTTGGGAGGACCAGTTACCACTTGTAGAGTTTGCTTACAATAATAGTTACCAGTTGAGCATAAAGATTGCCCATTTTGAGGCGTTATATGGGCGTAAGTGTAGAACACCCTTGTGTTGGACTAAGCTCAATGAGAGGAGGATCATGGGATCCGATATGGCTATCCAAACCTAGGAGGAAGTTTAGATCATCAAGGAAAGGTTGCAAGCGGCTTTTGACCGTCAAAATGCCTATGCAGATCGGAAACGCAAACATATCGAGTATGATGTCGGCGAAAAAATATTTCTCAAGGTATCTCTATAGAAAGGAATCATTCGTTTTAGACGCAATGGAAAGTTAAGCCCAAGGTAATCGGACATTTTGAGATACTTGAGAGAGTGGGACCAGTGGCTTATCGGTTAGCCTTACCATTGGAGTTGGCTCGTATCCACGATGTTTTTCATGTGTCTATGTTGAGACGTTATCGTTCTAATCCTTCGCTTGTTGTTCTACTTAAAGAAATTAAGTTAAATATCGACTTGACGTATGAGGAAGTTCCGGTTGGGGTCCTTGACATAGGAGTTAATGAGCTCCGCAACAAATGCATCCCTTTGGTGAAAATGCTATGGAAGAACCATAGTGTTGAAGAGGCAACGTGGAAAGTCGAGGATGACATGAGAGTTCACTATCCGCATTTGTTCCCATCAGGTAAATTTCGAGGACAAAATTTTCTTTTAGGAGAGGAGAGTTGTAACGACCTAGATTTTAGAAATCTAATGGTCAAGTTTGATTGAGGCATGTGCCTCGTATTTGGGTCGTGTTTTTGGGCTTTTATGAGCCTTTTTGGGCTAGCTTGTGGAGGGAAGTTTGAGAGGGAAGGACGGGATTGGAGTTTGAAAGCTCTAATCTTTGGTTTAGTTTATGTTTTTGGCCTCTATTATCTTCCAGCAATGTTGTAATACGTTTTGTAATCTTCTCCTGTAGTAAAAGAGATTGTGAGCTCATCCAAGGCTCAAGAAGGGATGAAAGCTTGAAGCTTTGGAAGGAGGGCTTGTGTTATCAGCTAAGCTAAGGTTAGTACACTACTAACTCCCATAGTTTCCTAGAAATCATAAAGTTAGGCTTTGAAGCATGACTTGGTGTTTTTGGCCTTGGTGTAACTTGAGGGGTTGCTAATGGCAAATTATAGAATTGTTGTTGTAATGGCCTAAAATCGATAGAAATCCACTAAATACTATTATAATAACTTGTATGAATTGTTTGGGGTTTAACCGTTAAACAGGGTTTCAAGGTGAAATTCACACCTAAAGTTTAGAAATTAGGCTCGTATACCGATACTGGGGCTAGGGTATCGGTACGCCTTAGTGTAAATCGGGGAAGAGTTGTAAGGGGAGTATCAGTACGCCTCCTCGTGTATCAGTACTCCTTGCAAGGTAAGAATTCCAGTAACACTTTCGTGTACCGGTATTCAAAGAGTGTATTGGTACGCACTGTTACATGGGCTATGAAGGCCTTACATACCGGTACGCGTGATTAGGAGTACCGATGCGGTTGTGGATCAGTACGGGGTGATCCTAGTACCGATAAAGAGTACCATCGCGTATCGGTACGACTTAAAGGTTCAAATCCTTCGAACGAAAAATGAGTATTGGTACTCATGGACGGTACCTAGAGGGAAGTATCAGTACCCACATAGGTGTATCAATACTCGCTGAGCATTCTGCCCAAGAAATTCGAGTTTACGTTCGGGGGTTCTATAATTCGAGGCAAAGGGCCTTGAAGGTCTTTAAAGGTGTAAAACGAATACTAAAACTGGGAAACCAGGATTTTAACTCCGTATGAGAAATAATTTGGCTAATAACTGGGTAAACTTTGGGTAAACCGTATGAGGTAGAAACCCATAGGGATCCTAGGTGGATCAATCGAGGCTGTGTTGTAAATTAGGGTCTTTGTTGTGTGCTGAGGGGCGTCTAGGTGGTCGAATCATCCATTGTTGTTGAGATTTAGATACCCTAAGTGTGTTGCAACACCTTGAAGATTTCCGTATGTAGAAACTCGATACTATGTGGTCGCGGGCCTCATTCGAATATGCTTGATGAGAGATCCCGAGCATGGATGCAGGATCTCGATGCTATGTGGACGCGGGCCTTACTCGTAGTGCAGGATTGCAATGCTATGTGGACGCAAGCCTCACTCAAGTATAGGATTCCGATGCTTTGTGGACGCGGACCTCACTTAGTTGTCATTGATGTTATCTATGTGGGGCCATGTAAATGTATAAGGTACGTATATGAGTTGTGTGCGTGATCATACATTCATAATGCCATATATTTAGGCGGTTATGGCAGCGCCATTGCTATATTGCCATGAGATCATTTCTGTTGCATTGCTTTATTTATGATTTACATGAAGTATGGTTGAGTGGCGGTGTATCCACTGAGCTTGTTAGCTCAGCATTCAAAATTGTTGTTTCCGTTCGCAGGTTAGTAGGTTACCGTGAGGCTTGAAGGAGCACCACCATCAAGGTTGCATTTCAGCATCAACTATAACGGTTGAGGACAATTACTAGATGTAATGTGTTATGTATTACGTAAGACCCTATTTGTATTTGTAACTTTTATTTGTATTATTCGGTCCAAGTTGAATATTTTTAATATTTGTAAGTGGAGATTCGTATTTACTATTTTAAAAATCTAGATTTAACTATGTTTTCAATGTATAGATTTATGTTTTATTGGACTTATTCTTGTGGGCTTGATAAAGGAAATTTTTTATCGGTATAGATTTCAAGCTTAGGGCCCAAATGCGACATCCGGGTCAAGGGTGTTACATTTAGTGGTATCAGAGCTTAGGTTTAGTCAATTCTAGGACGTCCTCGTGGGAGTCTAGATGAGTGTATAGATGTCTAGCGAATACATGCCCAGGAGTCGAAGTTGTACTTGTTTTAAAGCTGAAATTCGATGGTGTGACATTGTTTGTTGTTGTGCAGAATATAATCATGCCAATGAGAGCAGTTATCGAGGAGGAAAGTTTTGGCTCTAGAGAAGAGAGTTACGATGAGGAATATGTGCCTGGCACAAAGGACATGTCGGAGGACATAGTTGAACGGGGAGATAACTACTTCTCACATCTGAACCGTGCGTTGCACCAAATTGTGAGGGCGATACCGATGGCATCTGCTACCCCTCGTGAGGCACCTATTGAAAGGGTGAGGAGGCAAGGTGCTACGAATTTCCATGGATCGGGGCGAGATAACACGGTACAGGCGGAGCAGTGGTTACAAGATACACGCTGGATAATGAGGCAGATAAGGTTGAGGTCAAAATATAAGTTGTCCTGTATCTTGTCTCTATTGAAGGGCAACGCTATGGAATGGTGGGAAACTGTATATCTTGGGCAGCAAACCAATCGACCATCTTGGTATGGTTTTCTTGAGGAGTTCGATAAGAAGTATGTGGGTGAGGCTCACATCGACACCCTGAGAGATCGGTTCAGTCACCTGGTGCAAGGGAATCGGTCATTTTTCGAGTATGAGTAAGAGTTCCTTTAGTTGAGTAGGTATGCTCTTTAATTGGTTGCCACCGAAAGGATGAGGTGCAAGAGGTTCTTAAAGGGCTTAAGGAATGAAATTCATATTTATCTAACTGTTGCACCACCGAAGGTTTTTTCGGAGTTGACTTCGAGTGCCAAGTCTCTTGAGCAAGTGTAAGGCTAATTTATGGCTCGTCTGGTGGGCAAGAGAGTTTGGGTGGGAGGACCCAGAACCCCTCCAACAACAACTCGCAAGCTTTTTTGGGGAGAAGTAGAAATTGATGGAACCATAATAAATGAGCATCGAATCAAAGTTCAAGGTTCGGCCGAAGGTCTGAGTCAACTGGCCATAGAAAGCCATCCGCTTCTTCATTCATGATGAGCCCGGAGGGTTCACCGATGAGTGCAGGCGCACCAGTTTGCTATCAGTGTGGACGCAAACAAGACCCGAGTGTTGGGGAGCAGTAAGAGTTTGTTACCAGTGTGGATCACCGGATCACTTTGTGAAGGATTGTCCAGCGACTATTGTGACCTCTTCAGATCAGGTTCAGATGATTGCATATCCGACCCAAAGGGGTCGAGGCCTTTCTCGGGGAGGAGCAAGCCATGTATCGGGAGGCACCTTTTAGTCTACCACGAGAGCACAAACTAGGCAGTATGCAGTCAGGGCTCAGGAGGATTGTGCAGCTACGGATGTTATCTCAGGTACATTCACATTGTTTTAGGTCCCTATTGTTGCTCTTGTAGATTCAGGGTCTACCTACTCCTATATTCGTAGTGGGGTATCTCAACAGTGGAGTATTCCTGCCGGAAATCTAGAGGTAGGAGTCCGTATGACTAGCCCCTTGGGACATGATGTGTTAGTGGACAAGGTGTATCGAAGATGCCCGATTGAGGTTCAGGGGTTGTTCTTTCTAGCAAATTTAATGGTTTTACCGTTTCAAGAGTTCGACGCCATCTTGGGATAGATTGGCTCTTCGAGCATGATGCTAGCCTGGGGTGTAGATCAAAGAGTTTGAAGATTCGTGTTGCGGATGGTTCCAAGCTGATTGTGTGAGGTGAGAGAAATTCGTGTCTATCTAGTGTGGTATCGACTTTTTCCGCTTAGAGGTTGTTGTAATAGGGTGTTAAAGCCTTTTTGGCCCATGTGGTGGATGCAAGGGTTGAGAGTCCAGCGCTTGAAAATCTTCGGACAGTTAATGAGTTCGTCGATGTTTTTCGGAGGAGTTACCCGGGCTACCTCCTGATCGTGAATTAGAGTTACGAATTGATATAATGCCGGGTACAACACTGGTGTTCATCATACCCTATCGGATGTCACCCGCGAAAATAAAATAGTTAAAGAAGCAAATTCAAGAGTTACTAGAGAGAGGCTTTATCCGAACGAACGTCTCACCTTAGGGAGCATCGGTCCTTTTTGTCAAAAAAAGAGACGGGTCTGTGAGGATGTGTATTGATTATCAGCAACTTAATAAGGTAACGATAAAGAATCGTTATCCCCTTCCGAGGATTGATGATTTGTTCGACCAGTTGAAAGGTGCTCGCGTGTTTTCTAAGATAGACTTAAGGTCAGGGTACTACCAGTTGAAGGTGGTGGATGAAGATGTATAGAAAACTGCTTCCAGGATGCGGTATGGACATTACGAGTTCTTGGTATTGCCTTTTGGGCTTACCAACGCACCTGCAGCTTTTATGGATCTGATGAATCAGATTTTCCAACCGTACCGAGATCAGTTTGTTGTGGTTTTTATTGATAACATCTTGGTGTATCTGCGTCCAGAAGAAGAGCACGTCCACCATTTGCGTGTAGTTTTGCAAACTCTCTAAGATAGATATCTTTTTACGAAATTTAGCAAATGCGAGTTTTGGCTTTCGGAAGTTACATTCATTGGTCATATAGTTACTGCAGACGTGATCCGCATAAACTCTCAGAAGATTCATGCAGTGGTAGAGTGGAAACCTCCGCAGAATGTTTTAGAAGTCCGTAGTTTTCTAGGACTTGCCATATATTATAGAATGTTTGTTAAAGGTTTCTCTATTATAGCCGCACTGTTGACCAAGCTATTACAGAAAGGGGTCCCTTTAGAATGAAACGAGAAAAGGCAACAAAGTTTTGAGAAAGTAAAGGCTTATCTCACTGAGGCTCTGGTTTTAACCCAACCCGAGCCCGAAAAGGAGTATGTTGTGTTTAGTGACGTATCTTTGAATGTGCTTAGTTGTGTCCTTATGCAAGAAAGTAAGGTGGTTCTTATGCTTCGAGACAGCTTAAACCGCACGAACAGAATTACCCTACCCATGATTTGGAGCTCGCTACAGTCATTTTTGCATTAAAGATTTGGAGGCACTATCTCTATGGAGATAAGTGTTATATTTACACGGATCATAAGAGTTTGAAGTACATGCTTACACAAAAATGAGTTGAACTTGAGGCAACGACGGTAGATTGAATTGTTGAAGGACTATGATTGAACAATAGAATATCACCCTGGCAAGGCGAATATTGTGGCTGACGCCTTAAGTAGGAAATTTATGTCAGACTTGATAGCTATGTTTGCCCGTTTGAGGATGACCGAAGATGATGGTCTTTTAGCCGAGCTTCGAATTGAACCTACGTTAGTACAAGAGATAAAGATGACTCAAGCTTTAGACGAAGAATTAGTAGTACAGATTGAAGCGGTCCAGAAGAGTGAAGCTTTAGACTTTGAGGTATGAGATGGTGGGTACTTGTACTTCAAGGGGCGACTGTGAGTTCTAGCCTTGGAAGATTTGAGAGATCGCATCTTAAGAGAGGCACACTGTAGTCATTTCACAGTACATCTGGGAAGCAACAAAATGTATCAAGATCTTCGTCCTTTTTATTGGTGGCCAAGTATGAAAAGAGACGTCTATGAATTCGTGACAAGGTGCTTAGCTTGTCAGCAAGTGAAAGCGGAACATCAGGTTCCATCAGGTTTGCTTCAGCCTATTCAGATTCCACAATGGAAGTAGGATTAGATTATCATGGATTTTGTCACCGGGTTACCAATGACCCAAAAGAAGAACAATGCCATTTGGGTTATTGTGGATCGTTTGACCAAGTCTGCTCATTTCTTGCCAGTACGGATGTATTTTACCTTGGAAAGGTTGGCTAATTGTATATAAAGGAGATAGTAAGGTTGCATGGTGTACCATCGTCGATCGTTTCGGACAGAGATCCGTGTTTCATAGCTAGGTTATAGAAGAAGATCCATAAATCCTTGGACACCAAGCTGCATTTCAGCACAGCTTTTCACTCTCAAACCGATGGCCAGTCTGAGCGTGTCATTCAGATTCTCGAAGATATACTCCGGTGTTGTATTGTGGATTTTGCAAAGAATTGGGAGGACCAGTTACCGCTTGTAGAGTTTGCTTACAATAACAATTACCAGTCGAGCATAAAGATGGCCCCCCTTTTTAGGTGTTATATGGGCGTAAGTGTATGACACCCTTGTATTGGACTGAGCTAAATGAGAGGAGGATCGTGGGATCCGGGATCCGATCTGGTTAGCCAAACCGATAAGGAAGTTTAGATCATTAAGGAAAGGTTGCAAGCGGCTTTTGACCGTCAAAAGGCCTATGCGGATCAGAAACGCAAACATATCGAGCATGATGTTGGCGAAAAAGTATTTCTCAAGGTATCTCCGTGGAAAGGAATCATTCGTTTTGGACACAAGGGAAAGTTAAGCCCAAGGTACATCAGATCTTATGAGATACTTGAGAGAGTGGAACCAGTGGCTTATCGGTTAGCCTTGCCACCGGAGTTGGCTCGTATCCACGATGTTTTTCATGTGTCTATGTTGAGATGTTATCGTTCTAATCTTTCGCATGTTATTCCACTTAAAGAAATTGAGATAAATACCGACTTGACGTATGAGGAAGTTCCGGTTGGGGTCATTGACACATGAGTTAAAGAGCTCCGCAACAAATGCATCCCTTTGGTGAAAATGCTATGGAAGAACCATAGTGTTGAAGAGGCAACGTGGAAAGTCGATGATGACATGAGAGTTCACTATCCGCATTTGTTCCCATCAGGTAAATTTCGAGGATGAATTTTCTTTTAGGAGATGAGAGTTGTGACGACTCAGATTTTAGAAATCTGAGGGTCGAGTTTGATCGAGGCATGTGCCTTATATTTGGATCGTGTTTTTGGGCTTTTATAAGCCCTTTTGGGCCAGCTTGGGTGTTGGGCTCATGTGGTTTTTGGGTTGGGTTGAGATGGGAGATAGAAGGGTAATGCGGTAAATGCTAATTTTGAGGAGTGAAAAGGGGGATGCTTGTTTTTCTTCTGCATTGTTTAGGGAGGTGAGATTACCTTGCCTTAATGTCATATTTCTCTCATTTCAAACACCATCTCTCTTCCAAAACACCATTATCAAAGGTATAATTTTGTGAGTTTGTGTTGTGAATCTCATTTGGCTTGTGGAGGGAAGTTTTACCAGTATCCAAGGATCTACATTTCAAGGTAAGCTTTGTATGTTTTGGAGAAAGAATGGGGTTGTTGGAGGTTTGAGAGGGAAGGATAGGATTGGACTTTGGAAGCTCTAATCTTTGGTTTAGTTTATGTTTTTGGCCTCTATTATCTTCCAGCAATGTTGTAATATGTTTTGTAATCCTCTTATGTAGTAAAAGAGATTGAGAGCTCATCCAAGGCTCAAGAAGGGAGGAAAGCTTGAAGCTTTGGAAGGAGGGCTTGCGTTATCAACTAAGCTAAGGTTAGTACACTACTAACTCCCATAGTTTCCTAGAAATCATAAAGTTAGGCTTTGAAGCATGACTTGGTATTTTTGGCCTTGGTGTAACTTGAGGGGTTGCTAATGGCAAATTATAGAATTGTTGTTGTAATGGCCTAAAATCGATAGAAATCCACTAAATACTATCATCATAACTTGTAGGAATGGTTTGGGGTTTAACCATGAGGGTTAAATAGGGTTTCAACGTGAAACCCGCACCTAGAGTTTGGAAATCAGGCTCGCGTACCGATATTGGGGCTAGGGTATCAGTACGCCTTAGTGTAAATGGGGGAAGAGTTGTGAGGGGAGTATTAGTACGCTTCCTCGTGTATCGGTACCCCTTGCAAGGTAAGAATTCCAGTAACGCTTTCGTATACCGATACGCAAGGGGTGTATCGGTACGCATTGTTATATGGCCTAGGAAAGGCTTACGTACCGGTACGTGTGATTAAGAGTATTGGTATGGTTGTGGATCGGTACGGGGCGATCCTAGCACCGATAAGGAGTATCGATACGCGATGGGGCGTATCGGTACGACTTAAAGGTTCATATTTTTCGAACCAAAAATGAGTATCGGTACTCATGGATGAGTATCGGTACTCATGGAAGAGTATCGGTACCCAGATGGGGAGTATCGGTACCCACATAGGAGTACCGATACTCGCTGGGCATTTTGCCCAAGAAATTCGAGTTTACGCTTGGGGGTTCTATAATTCGAGGTAAAGGGCCCTGAGGGTCTTTAAAGGTGTAAAATGAATACTAAAACTGATAAACTGGGATTTTAACCCCGTATGAGAAATAATTTGGCTAATGACTAGGTAAACTTTGGGTAAACCGTATGAGGTAGTAACCCATAGGGATCCTAGGTGGATCAATCGAGGTTGTGTGGTAAATTAGGGTCCTTGCTGTGTGCTGAGGGCGCCTAGGTGGTCGAGTCATCCCTTGTTGTTGGGATTTAGATACCCTAAGTGTGTTGCAACTCCTTGAAGATTTTCGAATGTAGGAACCCGATGCTATGTGGTCGCGGGCCTCATTCGAAGATGCTTGATGAGAGATCCCGAGCATGGATGCAGGATCCCGATGCTATGTGGACGCGAGCCTTACTCGTAGTGTAGGATCCCGATGCTATATGGATGGAGGCCTCACTCAAGTGTAGGATTCCGATGCTTTGTGGACGCGGACCTCACTTAGTTGTGTCATTGGAGGTATCTATGTGGGGTCATGTAAATGTATGAGGTACTTATATGAGCTGTGTGCGTGATCATACATTCATAATGCCATATGTTTAGGCGGTTATGGTAGCGCTATTGCTATATTGCCATGATATCATTTCTGCTGCATTACTTTATTTATGATTTGCATGAAGCATGGTTTAGTGGCGGTGTATCCACTGAGCTTGTTAGCTTAGCGTTCGGAATCGTTGTTTCCGTTCGCAGGTTAGTAGGTTACCGTGAGGCTTGAAGGAGCACCATCAAGGTTGGATTTCAGCATCGACTATAGTGGTTGAGTACAGTTACTAGATGTAATGGGCTATTTATTCCGTAGGACTCTATTTGTATTTGTAACTCTTATTTTGCATTATTCGATCCAAGTCGAATGTTTTTAATATTTGTAAGTGGAGCTCCATATTTACTATTTTAAACATCTGGATTTAACTATGTTTTCAATGTATGGACTTATATTTTATTTGACTTATTCTTGTGGGCTTGAAAAAGGAAAAAATTATTGGTACAGATTTCAGGCTTAGAGCCCAAATGTGACATCTGGGTCAAGGGTGTTACAGCAAAAGGGGGTCGACCCTGTTATAAAATCAAAACATTTCATAAATATTGGTAATATAATAATTTAGTAGTTGTAAAAGTAAATGTTCAAATCTAAATATATAGGAGTTTGTTAAATATATAATCAGGTAGGCGTTGAACTAAAAAAGAATGAGTTCGTATCCACAAATATTTTGGTTCAATAACAATTTAAGCCCGTATAAATTAAAATATTAAATAAATTAGGCATTTTCCCCCTTAGTTTTGAGTTTAAATTCTTACTAAGCCATTAAATTTTTAAAATTTAATTTTTTAGCCCCTACCAAGGATCGATCCTAGTTTTGTCCCTGTAAAAGCCGAAATCGAATCCTAAATAGTTTCACCAATGGGAATGCCTCGGCAAGCTCAACCTCCGCATCCATAGTTCTGTTGTACTCTCGACTAACCTTACGAAATCGCAGTTTCAATCAAGAGAAAGAAGATTCTGAACAGCAGTAGCGAGGAGTTTCCTTGAAGTACCTCAAACCATCGAGCTAACAAATCCACCACATCAGCCTTGTCAGTTTTGATTTCAATTTGCGGATGGTACAAACTTTAAGAATGTTTCAAGGCATCATGAACCGCCCATAACTCCGCAAAGCCAAACTCCAAGCATGTACATTTAAGAGCATTATATATTTGAAAACTTTTAGCTTAAGCGTCTAAGAAGCCCTGAATTTCTGAAAAAAATTATTTAAGTTTCTAGACTTTTTGTACTCAATTACGTTTTTGAACCTAGAAATTTAATCAATTAAGTCTTTTGAGTAATTTTGACCATTAAATATTAATATTTTTTCTTTAGATATTACTTACACATGATACACTACAATTATATCATGTTGTATTTACATATTTTTTTAAAAAGTATTTTTTTGTAAATTTCACAAGTGTTCTAGAAATTTTAGAACATTTAAAGAATTTTTTAAATAAGATACAAAAATCTTAAAATTGTCAAATGGAAATATTATGACACGATGTATTGCACCAATAGATCCAAAAAGCTGTCAATATTTAATGGTCAAAATTAGTCAAAGAACTTAATTGATTTAATTTTTTGTTTAATTTTAAAATTTAATAATATAATATTTTATATATTTTTAAATAATCTTTAAGAATTATATATTTTAATTATTTTTTTTAAAAAAAATTGGAATTTTTATATATTTTACACGGATGAATTCATATAAGTTTGTAATTTGATTTATTTAAATGGCAAAATTCAACTCGAACTAAATTCAAAAAAGGAAAGAACTTAATAAATCAATTTAAAAACCCGAACAACTAAAAAAAAATTAAAAGTGCGCCCAATAGAGTTGTGTTCACAGTTCATTTCTATTGAAAACTAATCCGTAGAAAGTTTTCATCAACCGTCTTAATTCAGTTGGTAGAGCGCGTAGCTTTTAACCGTGCGGTCGTCGGTTTAATTCCCACATACGTCGCTCCGATTTTGGCCTTGGTAAGAGGATCTCTTTTAGTGCTTATTGCCATGATCAACCACCCAGGCCCATTTTGTCCAACATGGCCTACTCCACCGACCTTTGTTTTACCTCATATAATATGTCTTTTTTGGGCCAGGTCAATATTAGACATATTAATTTTTCCTGTCGGGTAAATTTTTGGGTAGATCAATATTATAATGTTTTATTTTTTAGTTAGATTAATATTAGATCCGTTAGTTTTCGAGTCTAGTCAATCTTTGGATCTTTGGGTAAATTTGGGTTGAGTTGGATATGAGTTCAATCGAGTATATATAGAATTATTAATATATTCTTATAAACTGTGTCCTTTTGTTTGTCAGTCTAATCATTTAGATCCAACTCTTAAATGTTCAATGTTTAAAATTTAACCATCATTTAGGTATAATAATTAGACTCAAACTGGCCTTATAAAACATGTTAGAGTTTATAACTTAAATTTCGTATTGGTGTGACTCATATTTGTTTAAGAAAAAAAATCACGTGTTTTTTATGCTTACGCTTTTCGTTGAGTTGATTTTAATCTTTACTATTTTTAAATTGTTGTAATATAAAAATATCTTTTATATTTATTCTCAATTAAAATTTTCAACAAGATATTAAATGTTTAGTTATAAATATAATATTTTTATTGAATTTAAAAAAGATTAATACAATACTTATATTTTTTTGAATAGTTACTTTTTTTTATAGAATACAATATTAGATTTAAATGAATATTGATTTAAACAGTTTTACATGATATTATATCCCTATAATATTTTAATTTTAAATCATAAATAAAAATAAATATTTTCATATTGTAAAAATAAGATATTTATCAATTTTTAAAAGGAATAGTATGATTCTAAATGAGGATGATACACTGTTAACATTAAGGGTGTTTAATAATATCTGACAATGGTGTTTAACAATACATGACATGTTCAGGTTAAATTAGGTAAATCGGTCTAATTAAAATTCAAATCGATTTTGGTTCAGTTCGATTTGTTTCAAGTTTTGAATCACGTTTGAACCATTATATTTATATCTCTATCGAATCTTAAGTCAGGTAAATCAATTCGAGTAATCGATTTGGATCATGTTTATCATGTCTACTTTCACTTTGGGATTGTACACGTCATTACCTGGAAATTTTAAATAAGTTTAAATATATAATGGGCTTTGTGTTATTTTACAATTTAAATTTAATCCTTACGCTTTAATTTTGTGAAATTCAAACCATATATTATTTTCTATCTAACAATTTTGATCTCTCCTAGCTTCTATTCAGTTTTACTGTTATTATTATGACAACTATAAAAGTGGACCAAAACAATTTTTTTAGTCCCATACTTCATGTATTACTTAAGGGTAAAACTTTAATACACAGGCTGTGTAAAATTAATTTTACACAAGCCTGTGTATTTACACTATAAAAACTCAAATCCTAAATTTCTAACCATAACCCTAAAAAATTAAACCCCATACTCTAAACCCTAAACTCTAAATTATAAATACTAACCTTGCATTCTAAACCTACAACCTAAACTCCTAAACCTTAAACCCTAAACTAAAACCCTAACCCTTAAAACTAAAAGGCACGTATAAACTAAAGTTTACACGGCCTATGTATCAAAGTTTTTTCCTTATTTTTTATTTGAAAATTTTGATCCTCCTAATTTATGTTAAATTTTACTATTTATAGTTGACCTGTTAACTATAAAAGGAAAAAAAACAACAACTTTTTAGCCCCTATGTTTATATTTTTATTGTTATATTTTAATGTTGTGAAATCCAATTTATGAATTATTTTCTTATTGGAAATTTTTGATCTCTTCTGACTTTTATTCAGTTTCATGGTTAACGGTTCACTCAGCAACTCTAAAAAGGGACAAAAATGAGTTTTTTAGTATCTTATGTGTACATTTTTTTTAATTCAACCCTAAATATTTAAAAATATTATTAATTAAACAATACAAATTTTCAATTATCCCTGTTTATACTTTTGAAGGGTCAAATTGATTATAACTGTAAACGTAAAGGGTTAAAAAGTTATTTGACTTTTTTATTACTGCATTGTCATCTATTAACGATAAAACTGAAAAGAAGACAGTAGAAGAACACGAACATTGAAATAAAAAAAAACAATACACAAACTCAATATCGTAAAACTAAGGTATAAGAATTAGATTTTAAATTTTGAAATAGTACAATGCCCTTTGATATATTTACAACATTCTAAATATATATATAGTTCATTTTGAGTGATGACATAACATAACCTCAAAGTACCACGTCAACAACAAAAACTTGAAACTAAATAAAAAAAATTAAATTATAAAGATTTGTCAAGTGGTTAGAAAAGAATTCAGGGATGAAAATACTGTTTTAGTAACAAACTATTTAAGTTCCCCTACATCAGCCGTCTTAGCTCAGCCGGTAGAGCGCGTGGCTTTTAACCACGTGGTCGTGGGTTCGATTCCCACAGACGGCGTTCGTTTTCTATTTACTAGTTTTAGGTTAGAGGAACATGCTCAGTACTTGTTGCCTATTAAGCCCATAATACAGGCCCATTTTACCCACAACTTTTTTTTGGCTGACTGAAATAAAAATATATACTATATTATGGCTAATTTGATAACTTCAATATGTACAAACTATATTTATCATTAATTAAATTACGTGATAAATAATAAGTAATTAGCTTATCTTTAATTAATAAAATTAATACTCATGAGATAAATAATTAAAAGAAGAGTTCAATGCTTACAGATACTCAAATAGAGAACTTGTAATTCATCATTACTCTCTTTTACACACATCTCATTGACAGTATAAAAATGGTTAGCCTTAAATCATTCAGACACAAGTTCACAAGTGGAGAAGTCCATAAGTTCTACAGAAACAACGAGGGGAGAAAAGATTTTAAAAAGATCAAAATTATATTTTTTTCCGAGTTCTCAATAAGTCTCAAATGAATCCATAGAGTATCTGAATAACGTCTCATTAGAGATGGGCACGGGACGGGTCGGGTTTTTGGCCCATCCAAACTCGACCAAAAAATAAATATCTTATACCCGCACTCGACTTGACCCGAACTTATTCTCTAAAAAATGTGACCGACCCGGAAATAAATATATAAATCCGACCCGACCTATATAAAAAATTAATTTAGGGACTTAATTGTAAAAAAAATAATTTTAGGGGACTTAATCGTAAAAAAATATAATTTAAAGGACTAAATTGTAAATAAATTTTAATTTTAGGACCTAATTAAAAAAAAATATAAGGGTATTATTATAAATATACCTAAAAAATTAGGGAAAAATTACATAATTAGTCCCAGATCGAATATTTTCCACTATAAACTCGCACCCGACCCGAACCTGATTTTTTTAAAAAAAGCTGACCTTATTGGATCGGATATTTAGGGTATCTGAATTTCTTGCAATAGGGATATTTAAAAAAAAAATCCCTATTGCATATTACACATATAACTATTAAATGAATATTAAATTTATTTAATAGTGAAATTACAATTTTACCCTTTTTATCCAATAATTTAGATTGATTTTATCATTAATCAAGGGCCAAGATTTAATCTTCCGTTTCCTCTTTCCAAAATTGCCCTTATAACTTTTTAAATATTTCAAAATTGCCATTGGGGCCAAATGACCAATTTGCCCTCCAACTAGTTTTTATTTACTAGTTTGCCATTCTTGTAAAAATTCAACTAAGTCTAGTTGGAATCCAACCAACTGTAATAAAATATTCATAAAATAGTATTTTATGACTTTTCCATGGCTTTTAGATCAGCCTCTGAAATTTCAGTTCGATCCGATTTCCCGCTATTCATAAAATACTTCTACTGCGATTTTACCTTTATCGAGCTGTTGGATTTATTCCAATAATTCTATATTTTCATATTCGGGAAATCCACAATATCGTCTCATAAAATTTTCCTTTCCTAAGATCTTAGACTGAATTTTCTTAACTCATTCTATTTTCCCGATACTTATTGAAAATCTTCATAGAATAAAATTTCTCTTAGAATTCCTTTATCGATAATCCATACGAATATTCTCTACTCTTACTGAGTTCAGAATATCGATCAGAAACACTTTTATGGGACCTTCCCAGAGGTCGCCCATCCTAATATTATCCTGGCCTAAGCACGCTTAACAATTTTATTCGATCAAAATTTGGTACCTTTTACTGCATCTTAATTCTTAAAACTGATATCAAGGTACTTATTTCGATCCGATTCACTCTTATACTGAATAAAATTAATTATTAGGGAAATTTACACTTTAGTCCCCAAATTTTTCCAAAGTTTATACTTTAACCCCAAAACTTTCAAATTACATTTTGGTCACTAACAAAAAATTTGGGATATTACAATGTCCTAGTGTAATGGGGTGTTGTTCAACATGGGCTTTTAAGTAGAATACTTAATATTCATTAAAACCCTAGAAATTAATAAATGATTAGATTAATCAATTAGAGCTTTAAATAGGAATAGAACTCTAATAATTAGATTAATTAATTAAACTAGGGAGTATTATATATAATTTTGAGTTTAAATATGGATGGTGCCCAAGTAATTGGGTGTTGTCTCATGTAAAGCTTTAAATTAAATAACATTCATATATTTAATAAATACACAATTAGAGCTGTTTTATATTAACACTTAAAATAAACAAGATCATAATTAATCATGCATAAAAACATTTTATCTGGGAAATATATTTTTAGAATATGAATAGAGGTGCCATGAGCTTATAAGTGTGTTTCCAATTTATATTCGAAGCATGAATATATTTCCTTATAAAAGGAATATTTTCATTTGGAATATAAACTCAATTAATAATTAATTATTATATTAAATTTGAATTGTTATTCTAAAATGGCAACATGCCACACAAAATTAAAAGTACCGATATCGAGCATTTGTGGGTGGTAATCCTTCCCCACACGTAATCGACTTTCGAACCCCAACTTTAAGAAAAAAACGAATATCTGTTTGTTTTTATGGTGTCTTTTCTACCAAAGTGACCGGTTGCAACTTCAAACATTTTAAAAAATCGAATTAAAAAGGAAAACCCCAAAATTTCAAAAATAATTGTCCAAGCTATTTTTACCGGTTAAAAATAGTTTCGACAGGTGTATCGGTACACGAATGACTGTATCGGTACACATAGTCTATTTTTTTTACTTTTAGGTTACTTTGAAAGTATTTAAACAAGTAAAATACTCTTTGAAAAACATTTCAAACATATTTTTCAAGTTAATGAACTTTTGAAATATTTTTGCAAATTTGTTTAAGTGCAAAAATATTTTTCATTTTAAGTTATATCAAAATCAATATCTTAACAATATCCGATATAAATTTGTTACCCAATTAATTGGGTACCGAATATTATAAATAAATAGAAAATGGACTAAAATCTAAATTCGAAGATTAGTGTGTAAAAAATCTGGGATCAATTTTAAAAGAAAATTACTAAGAGCAGGTTGAAGACAATTCTAAGATATCAAAGTCAAAATTGAGAACATGAAAAACATTGTTAAAGGGAAAAAATATTTGGGTCCTATGAAATGATACATCTTATTATAATTAAGATTATATTTTGATTTTTCTTGGGAACATATGGAAGGGCTTGAACAAAATGAAAGGACTAAAACAAAGACCACAAGCAGTGTATTATTATAGCAGTAAAAATGGAATTACCATATGACCAAGTGCTGCGGGCTACATGTTTTCTTTGATTTGCAGCCGCTTCAGCTCCACCTTACAACCTTTTTACCATCAGCTGGATTTTTTTTTACTATTACCACCAGCTTCATTATAATTGACACCCAAAACAAAAACGAAAAAGTAACATTCGAAAAGAAAAATTACCAGTCACACACACTTCATTTGGTGACTTTCCTATCTATTTTTACGCAAATTCTACCCCAGACAGGCGTTTACTTTTACCCACCCACCACTTCAAATTTTCCCGAGAAAATTAAGGAAAATTGAAGGGCCAGAAAACAAAGGCAATATATATATGTATGTATAAGTTAATAGTAACATTTAAAGGGAGAGGATGTGCGATTTGTGTTTCAAACGCGGAAATTCTTTCCGGTGAAGAATTGGCCGAACTGCCAATTAGAGGGTGCCACGTTCCAGGAGGTAAAGGTCCTTCCGTCACTGCCGGTGACCCTAAAGGAGAGTTGCTGGCCTACCAAAACGGAGTTGGACTGCCAGTTCTGACCCCAGTTACGGCTCATGCTCAGCCAACCGGTGTTGGTTCCTTTGACGCTCACCTTGACGATATCCCCTGCACCCGCCACGTTGGTCACCAAAACCAGGTTGAAATAACGGAATCCGTTGACCGTGAATCTGATTCCGCCTTGCTTCCGGCAGGCCACTCTGTAAAACACAAAAAAGATAATATCATTAATAATATACAAATGGAAGGGTAATTATGGAAATTAGGATTTTCTTTAGAAAATCCCTTTTTTTCCGCACTGATGATGAGAGAACGGTTGATTATGGGTAGGATGTAGAGATGGGCACGGGTCGAGTCGGGTTTTTGGCCCACCCGAACTCGATTCGAAAATAAATATTTTATACCCGCAGTTTACTCAACTCGACCAGAATTTATTTTTTAAAAAATTCAACTTTACCTGACCCGAAAATAAATATATTAAACCCGACCCGACTTATATAAAAAAATTAATTTTAGGACCTAATTATAAAAAAAATAATTTTAAGGAACTTAATTGTAAAAAATTATAATTTGAAGGACTAAATTATAAATAAAATTTTAATTTTAAAAACCTAATTATAAATAAATATATATAATCGGTATTAATATAAATATCCTTAAAAATTTAGAGAAAAATTATATAATTAATCTCGGATCGAGTCAAATATTTTCACTATAAATTCAACTAGAATTTCTTACATATTCTACCCAACATCTGAATCAGAACTTTTTTTTTTAAATTTAATCATATCAGATCAAATCAGGTCGAAATCAGTCGGATTCAAGCGCTCGTTCCTAGAACTAGGATGTCGTGAATTTTGTCGATTTAAGGATGTCTGATTTTGAGGGAAATCATTAATGAGACGTAAATTTACGGTACTACCCTGGCAACTATTTCACTTTATCGAGAAGCGAGAGAGGTAGCTTTTAAGGCAAGGAGTGTTCGGGTTCTTTCTCGGGTCACAGAAAAGCCGTTGGGTCTAAATTTGGGTAAACGACAGATTATGAGCTCATCAATCGCCTCGTTTTTGCTTTCCCAACAAATTATTCAAACTAAACAATTTTTTTTGGGATTTTTACGCAAATATTCAGTTTTTAATATTATTTATGAAACTTGCACTTAAAAAACAATAATTATTATCTATCCCTTGTGAAACTCGTCCTATTTGTATGCCGAGTTCCAAGTCTTTTTTATTTTTCTACTTTATGAAACACATTCAATTTTAATACAAAAAAAAATAATATTTTACTAGTCTCACGAGTTCCGGTATGACGATTTTCAGAAATGATATTAGATTGGGTATTAATGTTTATAAATAATATTTAAAAACGGAATTTTTGGGTAAAAAAAGTCATATGTTTGTGTGTTAAAAACATTGATTGTGTTTGGTTCCTTAGAAAACAGAGAACAGGAAATTTGAGCAGAAATACATTAACACAGTAAAAAATTCCCATTTTTAACCCAGAAATAAGAATCAGCAGTTCAAAAAAATCAATTTAACCAAGTGGAAGAAAACTGGGAAGAGACTCACCTGCGGAAGGAAACGGGGACAATACCAGCACGGTACTCGGCTATGGTGAGGAACATTGGCCTGGCAAGGTCGAAGTGAGGGCGAGGAGGGTTGCACCAGCCGCCATTGTCATTGGGGAGAGCGAAATTAGGAGGGCAAAAGTTTGTGGCAGTGATGAAAATGGAAGGGTTGCCGGGTTTACACCATCTCGGGTCATCCGTACACTTGATCTCAAAGCAAGCGCCGCAGCTGAGTCCGTTGTTGAAAAGCGCCGTGCTTAAAGCCGCCGTGTTCACACCGTAGCCTTGGCTGTAGAGATTCCCATACCCACACGCACCGCCTGAACAAAAAACAGGAAACAAGTTTTGTTAGCAAAATGCATGTTAAAAACTAGAAACAGAGCAAAATCTCTGGATAGTAAAATTACAAGATAAGAAACAAATAAATACCCATTGTTCCAGTAGCATCACTGCCGCCGTAAAAAGTAGCATGGGCAGATTCCCAAGGGCCACCAGTGTAAACTCCAGGGATTTTTGCATTCGCTATAGCAAAAGAGCACATCAATGAAGCAAAGCAGAGCATTCTCAAGGAAGAAGAAGAAGAAGAAGAAGGAGCACCAGCAGGCAGCAGCCATTGTTGTTGTGTTTTTTTTCAAGAAAAAAAAATGAAAGAAAGAGTGATTCGTTAATTTGGGGCGAATAGAAAGCAGGAAGAAGGTGGGGTCCGTTCATATTTTGTGTGGGTTTAAATTCAGTATTTGCTTTGAGATATTATTGTGACATTACTTAATAAAAAAATTAGTTTTTTCTAACTAATAAGTTTTACACTTTTTTAACATCAATATTAAACGTTTAGACATGTTCAATCTCGTGTCCTCATATATATTGTACTAATAACAATACCGATCGAATTATACTCAATCGAAATGAGTTCTACACATTTAAACGATAATATTTAATATAAAAATAAGATCCATTTATATGATGTAAAACTCAATTCTAACCTTAAATTCAATGTTTAATCTTATTCATATATATTACATATTAATAGATGAACAAATAATAGACCAAATTCTAACATGTGTTTTCGGAGGTTGGTTTTTAATGAGTTACATTGTATATTCACAAGAATTCCTTGTGTTAAGGTTTTGAAGCGGGACAAAACATAAATTTCAAAAAGTGGAAGAGACAAATTTATAATTAATTTAATTTTTTTAAAAAGTTAAAAAAAAGGTAAAAAGATTCCTTTGCCTAATGTATTTCTTAACTTTTATATATTTGAATTTTTGTTGGAATGTTACATCATCGTATTTTATAAGAAAATGAAGTAAGATACGTGAATGAATCAAATTAAAATATCAAACCTAAATAAATTGAAAAATAATCAAATTCAAGTAGCATTTTACTTTTGTTTGAATGATCATTTACTAATAAGGGTACGGTCTCGTGAAGTAGATTTTGAAAAAGGAGTAAAGTTAATCTATAAAATAAAATAGAGGTTGGAGGTCTAACATTTTATAATTGAATAACAAAATAGAAATCAATTATCCAATTTATTTGGGTAAGATGATATGTATTTAATAAAAACTTAAGTATCTAACAAGATTTGTTTTAAATTTTCTGAAAAGAGTTTCACTTTCATCTATATTTTTCTTCTCCTTGAATATGTATGCAAAATAAACTCAGATCAACGTCATATATATATAATGCTTCCTTCCCTAGTGCTAAAAAAATGGGTGTAGTAATAATTCGAATATAATAAAATACTGTAAGAAAAATAAATTAAAAACAGAACCTGAAATCGGGCAGAGTTAAAAATTAGAATAATTTTGTTGAGACATGTATAAACAGTTTTCTTAAGACATATTCGTAGTTTTAATCCAAGATTTCATATTACAGTGACTACGGTGATTCGAAACATAAAGAAAATATATTTTTTCTACTACGTTTCTTTAAGGCATTAACCGGACATTTGTAATATTGGAGAAGTAAGGAGATGATAGTGGAATGAGAAATGAGAAATTCTACAATCAAATAGCTCTTAAATTCTGGTTCGATTCTCACGATCTGTTGAAAACTAAAGATAAGGAAATTTTATTATTGTTAGGAAATTATTTCTGAGACTAACCTTTGTCTATGTTTAGAGTTTAATAGAATTGTGTTGGCTTCGTACTTTTGTTTCGGGTTTTTAGTTTTACTAAATTCTTGCCGTTCAACAGAAGTTGATCAATTGTGTTTTTGTTTCTAGTTTTTTACTACTGGCTAAATTCTTGACGATTAACAAACTCATAATTATGACATGACATTTAGCTCATGATTTTGCCGTGGCATAATCGAGGAACTCGTCCAGTTCTCAGTATGATGATATAGTCACTACTCGGGCTCAGACTCCAAACCAAAGTCAAACGTTGTTAGTGACTATAAGTAATACGAGGATGGATCCACCCAAAGACGATCCAATTGAGCTTCCACGAGGGCCGATCACTCGAGCAAGAGCCAAACAATTCAAGGAAACTCTCATAGGATTAATTGAATAAGCTTGGGACATTGGGCAAGCTTTGGACATTGGACTTGTGCCATGCAATCCATACAATTTGTTCCATGTGAACATATTTGAGTGAAAAGGGGAATATTTTAATTTATTTGAAGCTACATATTTTTAATTGTTGTTACATTTTAGATAATTTATTTGTTACTATATGTTTTTTAATTATTTTATTGTTGTCACATTTTCATGTTCCGATATTTGTGTCACATTTACATGTTATTTTCACCTATTATTAATATGATTTTTGTGTTCACAAATTATGTCCTAGATGTATCCTACATGGCTGGCCACATCAAGCTTGGAAGAAAGACTCTTGGGAAACCACATGCACATTCATGAAGAGGTGGGAAGATTCAAGACATTAAATCCATACATTCCTTCAAAAAGATCATTCATTCATCGTTTGAAGCATGCATGTACGACAAGGGGGAATTGCTTGGAAGTTTGAAATCACTTGTTGGCACAAGATAACAATGGATAAAGGACCAAAATAGATTTAACATGAAAGAATTAAAAAAATGGCTTTCCCTTAATCAAGCAACAAAAGAATGTTAGTCCAAACATTCAAGAGAAATAAATTAAATTTCAAATAAAAAAATAGAACTCGTAATTCAATTTAAACATGCCATATACCAAAATATATCAATACGCACAAAGCATGGCAAAAGGAGACAAAAATGTCATTTTTTGGTTGTGCGTACCGGTACAGTATCGACCGTATCGGTACTGGTTGAATGCCTTATCAGTGCAGTATGGGTTGTACCGATATCGAGAGCATGAACTGGTGAAATTATGCAGCAAAATCAACTCAAATAGCCTTACAACTTAGTCTTAAGTTCATACAAATGCTCTAAGAGGTCCTAGATACACATTTTGATCATTTTTGCCACAAAATAACAACACGCTTCACAAAATACAATATTTAAAACATGGAAAGCATGGTTTCACCAAGATTCAACAAAAAATTACAAGATTAAGGCCCAAAACATATATATGTGCATAAAAGGCCGAAAACATGTAACTCATGCAATTGAGACTCCCCCTAACTATATGCAGTTAGTCATAACATGGAGTCATACAAACATGCTTGAACCATCATAAGAAATAAATAATTTAATCCATGATCAAGCAATTGCATGCAATTTAAATTTACCACTTGAACCAAGGTAGGATGTTAAGCCTTTCCTTCTTCAAGTGTCATTCTCCCTTGTGTGTCAAGAGCTCCCAAAATTTTAACATTGATCATCAACGTTCAAGCACACCTAGACAATCATTTTTGTTTTGGTATCCAAATTGCTTTGGATCCATTGGCATTAGTCTAAAATTTTTTAGTTCCATTTGGAATCCATTTTTCAATGTCTTCAATTTTCTTTGAAGAAATAAGTCCCTTAGGGACCCAAATGTTTTTAATCATTTTCCTTTGAAAAATCTAGGGGAACTAGATTGTCTTTGGTAAAAATTTGTTTTGGAGCTAACTTCATTTCATTTCTTTGAAAATCTTTGTTAAACAAATTCTTTTTAAGATCATATATTTCTCTTTGATGATATTCTTGAAATTTTTGAAGCAATTTTGTAAATCAAAATTCTTTTTCTCAAACTCATTGAGTTTTTCTTCAAGTTCAAATTTGGTTTTAGAAATCAAATCATTTTCAATTTTTAGCTTTGAAACCATTTTCTTATTTTTCAAAATATGGTTTTCAAACTCTAAAACCAAATCATCATAGGCATCTTATAATTCATCAAAAGTATACGAAATTGGAGTAGATGAATTAGAAGTTACCCTTTATTTTTCTTCGATGGCCATGAGACAAAGGTTGGCTATTTCATCATCGGTGGAGTCCTCTTCATCACTCTATGTAGCCACAAATGCCTTATTCTTATAGCTTGATCCCTTCTTCTTCATCTTTGGAAAATCGTACTTGACGTGTCTTGGCTTCTTGCATTCGAAGCATATGATGAGATCCATTTTCTTCATTCTTGATTCATGTCTAGTTTTTTCTTTCTCGCACTTCATGAACCTTTTGAGCTTCTTGAAGAGCTTGACCATCTCTTCATCTTCACTATCCTCTTCACTTGAATCTTTTTGTTGGCTTGCGGAGGATTTAAGAGCAACATTCATTTCTTCATTTCCTTTTTCTTCTTTTTTATTTCCCTTTGACATCATCATTTCATGGGTTAGCAAAGATCCCAAAAGCTCGTCAAGCTTGAGCTCTTTCAAGTTCTTTCCTTCAATGATTGCGGTCTTCTTAGAATCCCATGAATCGGGAAGTGAGTAAATTAACTTTCTTACAAGTTTGTCCTCCGAGATTATCTATATGAATCCTTTAAGTTTATTCACTATGACAGAGAACCGATCGAACATAGCTTTGATATCTTCTTTCGGGTCCATCTTAAAGTTCTCATAGTTGAGGTTGAGAAGTCCAATCTTGGTCTCATTCACCTCATTGTTTCCTTCATATGTGACTTCAAGGTTGTCCTATACTTCCGTACCAAGAGCACATAAAAGAACATGCAAGGCCTTGGAGTTAAGTTGCATTTGTCTCCTTTGTTGATCACTCTATTCATACCTATCATTGAGGATAAAAATGGCCCAACCATTTTTTGTGGTAGATTAAGGCCATCTTCAATTATCTCCCAAAGCTTGTAATCTACGGATTGAATGAAGATCATCATCCTATTCTTCCAATAAGAATAGTTGGCACCATTGAAGTAAGGAGTCTTGGTGATGGATTGCGCCATAAGCTCCGGTTGATGTATAAAGGTTGAGTACTTCAAGGATCGACTCTTGGATGTTAATCCTATATAGAGACAAAGCTCTAATACAAATTTTTTGGGTTGAACAATCAACCAAATTCACCAAGAGGGGGTGAATTGGCTTTTTGATAGACATTGTGGAAGCAAAAGGAAATTTGCTCAAAAATTTGCTCAATGATTTATAGTGGTTTGACTTCTAAACCAAGTCTACCTCCACTACCTTAGCTTCCTCACTAAAGATTTTCCACAAATTCACTAATTTGTCTTTCCCTTTTCTAGGCTCAAGGAGATAACCTTTACACAACCTCAAAGCTTATACCCCAAAGCTCTGAAACACTCTCTCAAAGAGAATATAAATTAAGCAAACAAGGAAAAACTCATAAGGCTGATATGTTTGCAATTTAAGCACCCACCCAAAACCTAACACTTGAGCAAATATAACAATTAAGCTCAACAAGTGTTGTCTAATTAAAAAATAATTTAAATACAAAAATCACTTTCTCTATACATGAATGTTGGCAAGGATGTTTCTTGTTATTCCATGGTTGCTTGAAGAGGTCTTTTAAACCCTTTATAAGCTTCATGACTGTTACTAGCCATTAGGGATTTTAGTTTTAGCATTAAATGCTATTTTGGGCATGTCGGTATCGGTATGCATCTTTGGGTATCAGTACCTGCGTCAAAATATAATGAACCATTGGGCATTTATAATATTGAGTACCGGTACATGATAATTGGGTATCGGTACAGTAACATACGTATCGGTACGGCCAAGCTGTACCGGTACAAAGATTGGCTACTGGAAAATCTAAAAACTTGTGGAATAAAGGACGTATCGATATACGGGCGACCGTACCGGTATGAGCTATTGGGTGTCAGTACGAGAAAGATCGTACTGATACTCGAAGCCTGTTTTTGACACTTTGGCTATTTTGAAAGTATTTAAAATTTTCAAAAACCTTTTAAAAACCTTTCAAACATATTTTTCAAGTTAATGGACTTTTGAAATATTTGTGCAAATTAGTGTAAGTCCAAAAACATTTTTCATTTAAGTTATATCAAAATCAAATATCTCAACACTACCACCTTCAATGTTGCCAAGGCATGGATGCACTATGATTTTCTATAATGTAACTACATTTTCAAAGCTGTATTTGATGCACGTTATGAAGTGCACAATATTATAAGAATGAGAAGAAAATTATGGGTTATCGTAGAACATGTAGGAGAAGTTGTGTTATCTGTAAATTACCTTTTAAATAAGGTATCCTATATGGAAAAGAAAATACACCATCTGAATTATGGAATGGTAAAAAATATTCCTACAACTACTTAAAAGTGTGGGGGTGTTTTGCCAAAGTAATGAATCCTTTACCAAAGCAAATGAAAATAGGTCCTAAAATGGTGGATTGTATTTTCATTTAATAATGCTTGCCATAAAATAATGGTAATGGTATTATTGGTGAAAATGAAAGAATTTCGTTACCATGGATTATCCTCCTAGTGCTTATTTTTATGATAAATTGTTATGTTTGCCATGACAATGCATACCGTTTCTTTTGCATGAATAAAAGAATCTTGAAATTCACAACAATATGATATTGAAAGCTGAAATTGTCTCATTCTTTTGTAAGACTAAAGAATTTGGTCAAGTTTAACGAAGTGAACTATAAAAACTATTGATGAAAATTGTCAAGACCTTCAACAAAAGGTTTATGTCGAGGCAAAATCAAAAAGAAGTAAAGGGTAAAGAGTGAAAAAGTCCTTTAGATCAGATTTTCTAACCTATATGTTTGAGGCTGAATGACTATGAAATTTCTTGGAGGATATTCCAGAATGGCCAAAGCATGCGCTCACAATATGTATATATTACGATAGCCAAGCAATATTTGGTACATCACTGAACGTAATGGTAAGTCGAGGCATTTGCATCATCGACGAAAACCTAATCTCAACTAGAATTTTCTCTATTAATTTTGTTTCAAAGTATAATATTACGGATATGCTAACCAAATGGTTGACTCGAGATCAAGTTGATAAAACATCAAAAGGATTGAGACTAACGCCCATGAATTTTTAAAGCACTATGTGAAGGAAAACCCAACCTAGTTGACTGTGGATCCCAAGATCTAGGTTCAATGGGATTGCCTACTTGCATAGACCTTATGGAGTCACTGTGAGATTCTTATATGAAGTCTATTCCTATGATGTAAACAATGACTAAAATGTGAAAAGGTTAAGAAATGCTTTTAATTACCATTGTGTGTTTCGGTAAGCTAAACAAAATAAGTCACCTATGTGAGAGTGAAGTGAAGCATCTTCAAAGAGACTATTGGAGCATAGTTATTTAAGCTCTTGCAAAACTAGGAAATGTCTAAGGCTATATGGACATAACCATGAGAAACAAATTCTTGTTAGTGAGGTATTTGTGTGAGGTATGCCATCGTTTACACAAACGATAGGCAAGTTCAAGGACATCATGAGTACTGCACACCCAGTAAGGTAAACATATTTTCACAAGGGAAGGTTCAAAGGGGGAACCCCTACCTATCCTATGCAAATATCGAACGTAGAATCTACCACCACATAGAATCAATGTTTTTGAACCATCAATTTTATTCATATGAGGGATTGTTGGAAAATAATATATATTGGTTGAATAATATTGATGCTAAGTCATGTCTTGGTGAATAGACACGCTAAAAATAAGTCGTGTCACTTGGTGAATAGACTTATTAATTTATGTTTAAAGTTGCATCCATTCAATCATATCTATTAATTTTTCAACAAATATTTCCATCAAAATATTTAATCTTTTCATCAAATGATACACTATAAAAAAGAGAGATTTCCAAAACATTTTACACAACTCAAAACAACGAAAGCATTATTTACAATATCCAAAAATATATACTTGGAAAATTGTTTTTGGTTTCTAGTGATAGAGAAAGTTAAGTTTGTGTTCGATTGTTCACTACAATTGTGCTGCTGCTATGAACGTTTGTTGTTATATCCTGGGAGACAAACGTCCAACGTTACTCAAGCACCAATGAGAGGACGAATCTGTTTGAAGGAAACTATTCATACATGTCTCAACAAAAAATCTTATGATTTTTAACTCTGTTTGATTCAGGTTCTGTTTTAATTTATTGTTATTTATTTTTCTTATGGTATTCTATTATATTTGGATTATTATTGTACCCATTTTTTCTAAATTAGACTGGAGTAAAGTTAATATAGATGAAGTCTTGAATTTGAAAGAAGATTTGTGATTTGTAGGAGTGTAGTTAGGGATAATAACGGATCCATAAATTAAGGAATGAGATTTTAAGATATTTTTTCTCAAGCAAATATGAAAAAAAATTCAATAAACACAATAAATTAATTTTTTTAGTAAAAATTCAACACTAAATTGAAATTTTCTCAAAAAGGAGGTGTAAATGCCTTAACCTAATAGATGTCATTGACTGGCTTCAGAGCCTTTTAATCATATACGAGACCCATCCTCAATCCTTTTCTCTATACTAGTGATAAGTGTGAAAAAGTACTATATTTTGTACCCTTTTTACTTAGATTATTTTTTATACTTAGGCCCATCTTGTTGCATTTTTAGTTGTTCATGCATAAATTCGTAGTTCTTCCGTTTATTGGGTTTGGCCTTGCATTTTGCTATTTTTGTGGAGAAATTGATGTTGTTTTTGTTCTTTTTGCACATGAACGAATTGCCGAACCAATTACTGAGGATTGCCAAGGCAAGTCAGAGAAAAGATCAATTTTTTCAAGCCTTATCCGTATCTTATCACATTGGATAAAGCCCATATTTAAAATAAGAGCTACCGTAGATAAAGATAAAGAGATTATCCCCTCTAATTCGAAATTCAAATGGTGTTTCCCCTTCTATATAAGTGGACCGCATCTTCAACATCAAAGAAGATGAGGATCAGATCAAAAGTGAGATCAAATCAAATGGAGGATCGAATCAATGAGGAGTTCGACTTCCCTAGATTTTTTTCTCTTTTTATCTTTTGATTAAACCAATGTCTTGGTTTTTATATATGTTGATTTCTTCTAACCCAGCCATGAACTAAATTAATTGGCTTGGGTTATTGGGTTTATGATGTTTGTGTACGAAGGAATTGCTTTGGTTTTTAATTCAATATTCGATGTTTATCCAATTCTTGTCATGCTATTATAATTTCAAGTGAGCTTGGGAAAAACTTGAATGTATCCATTTATCTAGACTCGGGAGAACTAGATTCACGAAATCGATTGGATACGGTTTCCATTGAAACAACCATTGGTGGGAACTAATTCGCCTTAGGGATAAAGAGTGAACTTCAAAGACTAAGAAAAGTTTACTGATCAATGATGTCCACCCAAGGTTAATGCAGGGATGTATTATCGAGGCTTGCACAATTATCAGTTCTTCGGTTAGGGATGTATTATCGAGTTTTACACAATTATCAAAGACTACTCTATCGAACATCGAAGGGCAATTAATTGCTACATCAATTCTGCCGGCAACTGCATCATTATGCTCAATGACCCAACCTACTCTCTCAACTCAGTTTCTTATTCCATTTATCCATTTCTTTTAGACTTAGTTATTATTACTTTTTATCACCATCACTTTCATTTATTTTTGACTTAGTTATTATCTCAATCCATAAATTGTCACTCCTGAGATTCAAGTCGCACAATTTGAATTGAAGCAAATTATGTTTAACATGCTCAATTCAATTGTACAATTTGGTGGTTCACCACAAGATGCCATGCAACATCTAATATCTTTCTTAGAAGTTTGCAATTCTTTTAGACAACATGGAGTCCACGAGGGTGTCCTAAGGCTAAAATTATTCTCTTATTCACTAGGGAATATGGAGAGAGTATGGCTGAACAGTATACCATCTGGATCTTTAGAATCTTTGGAAGATCTATGCCAGAGCTTCTTTATCAGGTATAATTACACAAATATAACTGATAAACTTCGTAATGACATTACTTCTTTTTGTCAAGTAGATGACAAATCCATGTACGAGGCTTGAAACTGATATAAGGAGCTTCTACGCAAATGTCTTACATACGGATTCAAAGATTAGATACAAGTGGTAATGTTCTACAATTGAGTAAATGCACCGACTAGGATGATGCTAGAAGCCTCAAAAAATGACACTCTCCAAGACAAATCACTTGAGGAAGCCTTAGAGATCTTCGATAGACTTGCCAATAATGACTACCAGTTTTCATCCACCAGGAAGGGACCGACAAGAAGAAATACCACGGCAATTGAGCTTAATTCATCAGATGCCATTTTAGCACAGCTTGCTACATTAACCAACATGGTTAAGAATTTGCAATGACCTAATAATACATACAAAGTTAAGGTAGAAGACTCATTTTTATGTTTTATGTAATGATAATCATGATTCTTCTGAATGTCTGCAGAATCCAGAGCCATATAACCCAAGATGGCTGTAGCACCCTAATTTTTCTTTAAGTAACTAGAACAACTCCAACAATCCATCCCGCCAAAACACAAAAGCATCATGGTTCTAATAGAACTTGCCACGGCAACAAAATTAATTGTCGCAACAATAGTTGTCATCAATAAGTTCTTTGGAAGAAACTTTAAATGCGTTTATGCTTAAGACTGATTCTTATATGGCTGAGACCAGTAATTTTATGAAAAATAATGACTCTTTTATAAACATGGTTGAGATCACAATACAGAGTCAATGAGCAGCATTGAAGACACTACAGATGCAAGTAGGGCAATTTTCCCAAGTTTTAAGCACAAGGACATAAGAAAGCTTGCCCAATGACATTGAGGTTGCACGAGGAATGGACCATGAACAATGTAAAGCGATCACCCTCTGAAGCAAACCGAAGATGAGCAATGATCTTATTCAACCTAAAGAGAGTAACCAACCAACAGAGCAATCTTCTGTTGAGGAAGATGTACCCATCAACAAGGCTACGACAACTACAGGTGATGAGCCTTCAGAAGTTGCCATAACAATTCCACATGCCACGAAAATTCTGCCTACCACGACAATTCCACCCAACACTTCCAAGTCAGATAAGACGAGTAAAGGCAAAGAGATTAGATTGCTGTTGCCATTTATATAGAGGCCAAGGTAGCAGAAACATGAGTATCAGTTCAAGAAGTTTCTTGACATCGTTAAGCAAGTTCACATCAACTTGCCATTAGTTGAGGCAATTGAGCAGATGCCTAATTATGCTAAGTTCCTTAAAGACATTGTCTCTAAGCGAACACGACTGAGTGAGTTCGAAATAGTTGCCTTGGTAGAAGAATGCATGGCAATGTTACACAATCGATTGCCACCTAAGCTTAAAGATCCAGACAGTTTCACGATACCATGTGCTATTGATAACCATTATGTCGGGAAAATGTTGTGTGACCTTGGAGAAAGTATTAATCTTATGTAAAAATTTGTTTTCCAACGATTTTAGGCATAGAAAAGGCGAGACCCATCGCAGTCATCCTGTAGCTTGTCGATAGATCTTATGTTCATCCAAAGGAAAAAATTAAAGACATTTTGGTAAGAGTGGATAAATTTATTTTTCCCACTAATTTTATTGTTTTTGATTGTGAAGCGGATGAGTTTGCAGCCATTATCCTCAGAATACCTTTCTTAGTAACAATAAGGACATTGATCGATGTCGAGAGATAAAAAATCAATATACAGGTAAATGAACAACAAGTCACACTTAATTTCTTTAATTCACTCAAGTATGTAGATGACCCAGAAGAATGCCAGGCTATTAGAGCCATCGCAAAGTTCAATTTTATATGGAAGAATTTTTCCATGTCAAGTTTATGAATGCCGAGCTTGAATCTAAAGAAATCAAGGAGGTAGAGTTAGATAGTGAGGCGAATTGGATTGTAAGTCAACCGAGTAAAATTTCTGAGTCCATTGGTTATTCAAGTAAGGAACTTAAACCTGACAAACCTTCCATTGAGAAACCCCTATTTTAGAATTAAAACCATTGACAAAGCAATTGAAATATGTGTATTTGGGAAATAATAACACCTTGCCCGCGATAATTTCTTTTAAGTTGCAACCTGAATGGGAAAAGAGATTGATTGACATGTTAGCGCTGCATAAGAAGGCAATAGGTTGGACAATTACAGATCTGAAGAAGATTATCCCTACAGTGTGCATGCACAAGATCCTACTGTAGGAAGGCCACAACAATTCAATTGAGGCTCAAAGGAGACTTAACCCTACCATTAAACAAGTCATGATAAAGGAGATCATCAAGTGGCTCAATGCTAGTATCATATACCTGATCTTCGATAGCTCATGGGTAAGTTCGGTATAATGTGTACCAAAGAAGGGAGGTATGACTATGGTAAGTAATGAAAATAACAAACTCATTTCAATAAGAACTATCACCGGTTGGAGTGTATGTATGGACTACCGAAAATTAAATAATTCTACTAGGAAAGATCATTTTCCTTTACCCTTTATAGACCAACTGCTTGATCATCTTGCAAGAAAGTCATATTATTGTTTTCTTGTTGGATACTCAAGTTATAACCAGATTTCCATAGCACCAGAACACCAGGAAAAGACCACATTCACATGCCCTTTTGACACATATGCTTTTAGGAGAATGCCGTTCGGACTGTGCAATGCTCTAAAAAATTTCCAGAGTTGTATGATGGCGATTTCCTTAGACATGATGGATGATTTCTTGGAAATCTTCATGGATAACTTCTCAGTGTTTGAAGATAGTTTTGACAAATGCCTCGGCAATTTGGAAAATGTGTTAGCATGATATGAAAAAACCAACCTAATTTTAATCTGGGAAAAGTGCCACTTCATGGTAGATGAAGGAATTATTCTAGGACACAAGATCTCATCCAAGGGAATCGAAGTAGATAAAGCCAAGAAGGATGTGATTGAGAAACTGCCTCCATTGAACTAAGTCAAAAGAATTCAGAGTTTACTTGGACATGCATGTTTTTATAGAAGGTTTATTAAAGATTTTTCTAAAATTTATAAACCTTTTTGTAATTTGCTTGAATAAGAAAAAGCCTTTGACTTTGATGTTTCACGTGTCTTGGCATTTGAAGATATAAAGAAACAACTTGCCACAACACCTATTTTAGTTCCCCTTGATTGGTTCCTATATTTTGAGCTCATGTGCGATGTCAACGATTTTACTGTAGAAGCATTCTTAGGCCAACAAAAAGGTAAAATCTTTCATGTGATATAATATTCTAGCAAAGCACTCAATGATGTGCAATTGAATTCCACCACTACTGAAAAGGAGTTGCTAGTAGTAGTGTTTGTATTTGACAAGTTCTGTCCTTACTTGATTAGCACTAAGGTAATTGTTCACACTAACCATTCGGTAGTTAAATATTTAATAGCTAAAAAGGATGCGAAACCATGATTAATTCGATGGATTTTATTGTTACAAGAATTTGACATCAAAATTAAGGACAAGAAAGGCACGATAAACCAGGTTGCTGATCACATGTCCAAACTTGAAGGGAGCAATGAAGATTGCGATTATTTGGAGATCTAGGTTGTTACTTTCCACGAAAACACCTTGGTATGCTGATTTAGTAAATTATCTTGTGAGTGGTATTTTACCTTTTGACCTTACTTATCAGGGGAAAAAGCGGTTCCTACACAATGCTAAGCATTATTGTTGGGACGAGCCTTTCTTGTTTATACAATGTGCAGACCAGGTCGTACAAAGATGTATTCTCGATGATGAGAAACAAGATGTGCTCCTTCACTGCCATTCATCACTATATGGAGGCCATTTTGGAGGTATCAGCATCGTGTCCAAAGTTTTAAAATCAGACTTTTATTTACCAACACTTTTCAAAGACGCCCATGAATTCTACAAGAGATGTAATCGTTGCCAACGAACGAGAAATATCTCAAGGCAACATGAGATGCCACTACAGAACATCCTTGAGGTAGAGTAGTTTGAAGTATGGGGAATCAATTTTATAGGGCATTTCCCATCCTCATTCAGTAACTTATACATTCTACTTGAAATGAACTACGTGTCTAAATGGGTTAAGGCATATGTAGTTCCCAGAAATGATTCTAAAATCGAGCAGCAATTTCTACAAAAAAAATATATTTACACAGTTCGAAATGTCGAAGGCAATTATCGGCGATGACAGCAAATATTTTGACAATAAGCTTATTGCCAATATGTAGTTCTGCTTTGGAGTGACTCACAAATTTGCAATGGTATATCACCCACAGACTAATGGACAAGCCGAGATCTCTAACCGTGAGCTAAAGATTATCCTCGAGAAGGTTGTCAATCCTTCACGGAAAGATTGGCCTGTGAGGCTTGATGACGCAATTTGGGCCTACCGAATAGCATTCAAGACGCCCCATTAACTTGTCTCCTTATAGACTTGTCTATGAAAAAACTTGTCACCTTCTAGTGGAGATCAAGCATAAGGCTTATTGGGAAATCAAAACAATGAACATGTACTGGGAAAAAGCAGGAAAAAAATTAGATTTGAATGAGATGGAAGACTTCCGTCAGCAGCCTACGACAATGCCAAGCTCTACAAAGAAAAAAACAAACGACGACATGATAAGAGCCTATTGCCGAGGAAATTCTTTCTAGGATAACTGGTGCTTCTCTACAAGTCTAGACAAATTCTTTTCGGGCAAATTGAAGTCAAGATGGTCCGGACCATTCGAAGTAGTTAAACTATATTCTCATGGGGCTGCCATGATCAAATTAACTACAGATAGATGGAAGTTTAAAGTCAATGGAAAAAGATTAAAGCACTCTGTTCGCACACACATTGAGCGCGATAAGAGAGAAGTGTTTTTGGAAGATGCATAAGAATGCAACTTCTAGACAATTTTAATTTTTCTGCTTTATTTTTATTTTTTCTATTTATTTTGTTTATTTTCATTTTATTTTTTTATCTTTTTATTTACTTTATCCTTTTATTAATATTCATCTATTTATTTATGATTTTTTAGGATAAGAGTCTTAAAAATATTTGGAGATTGGGCTTAAGAGATAAAATTTCAATGATTTTTTTATCCATTAAATGAGATAAGGGTTGGTTCTTTTAATTTCTTTTCACCCAAATTTTTACCCAAAATTTTCAATCTTTCCCTCATTCTCAAATACCCTAGACTCACCCATCCCTCATAAATTAATTCCATCATTGCATCTCTTTAATTGATGCAAAGCCATTAGCCACCCATTTTTCTTTCTTGTCACTTCACTTACCCATCTTTACTCCACCATTAAGACAACAAAGAACTCAACTTCTTCATCTTCTCCACATAATGACATATTCTCTTCTTGAGTCTCTTAAGTTTTTCTTGCTTTCTGATAAGTGTTCAAAAGTACTATTTTTCTTACCCTTTTTACTCATATTATTGTTAGACTTAGGCTCATATTAGTTACATAATTAGTCATTCATGCATTAATCCATGTTTCCTTCCATCATTGAGCTTGATTGCATAACTTGGTTGTTTTTGTGGGAAAAAATGCTTCTTTGGTGTGTTTTGTGTGTATGTGCAGGATCACTTGCCAAAGCAAGGCTAAAGCTAGTTGCCAGGGCAATGCATGAAGGAGACGCTGAGCCAGTTGCCAGGGCAATTGTCGACAAAGAATAAGGTGATATGGTAGTCAAAATTGATGACTAGACAAGCCCAAGATGACATGGAGCAAAGCTAAATCCCAAAGGAGTTTGATTTCCATAAAAAGGTTAAAGAAGAATTAAGTTCCAAGAAGATAGGAGAAGTTCTAGAAGCAATATAATTATAATAAAGAATTATATTCTTTAAAGATAATTTAACTCCAACTTAACTTCCTCCTCAAAGAAGGACTTTGACCTAGCCCTATAAATTAGAGGCCATGCCGTAAAATCCAGGGGGAGAAAAGAGAGAATTTTCGACAAGCATCAAGGGCAAGGAGGATTTCGACAAAGCTCCATCCATTTTTCATCTTTTTCTTTCTTGTTCAATTAGGTTCATGCTAGGGATTCTTTATCTTGTGTTTCTTTGGAACCTAGCCATGAACTAAATCTATTTGGCTAAGGTTATTGTGTCTTGTGGTTGTGAGAAACTATTGGATTTTGTTTAGGTAATAAGAGTTTGCTTTTTTCTATTCGAGGTTTATTCATTCTTGGTTCTTATGCTTATTTGTAAGTGAATTAGGAGAGGATATCGTAACTTCATCTATTTATCTAATATCAGGAGAGTTAGATTCAAGAAACGAATGAATATGATCTTTATTCAATCTATTGATGGTGAAGATTAATCCGACTTAGGAATAAGTTAAGGATTTCAACGGCTAAGAAGAACGCAAGATTGGTTGTTGTTCACCCTTGATTCACGCAGGGATGTATTATCAAGGCATGCACAAGTAGCTAGAGTTTCAACTTAGGGATAAGAAGAAACCATTGAAGAACGCTCTACCGAACCTTGAAGGTTGCTGCCTAGACGCCCAAGTAGTTGCCCAACTAGTCGCCCAGGCAACCATCGATTAGTTGCCAAGGCAACCCCGTTGTGCAAGTTGCCACGGCAACTGAGTTGCCCTTGCACTCTTTTACCAAGACGATCCAATCGGCTATCACACCTCAGCTCACGATAACCTGGCCTATTTTCTCTCATTTGATTTCTTCTATTCTTTTACTTATTTGTTTTCTAGATTAGTTATTAGTTAAAACTCTTATAATCTTCTATTTGTGTTTTTACCTTTTATAGTGCAAGAGATTAGATTCTTGAAGTGGCACCAATCCTTGTGGAGACGATATCTTTTATACTATAACTTGCGACGTGTACACTTGCACAATTGCGGAGCACTTATTACGCGCAACAAGTTTTTGGCGCCGTTGCCTGGGATTGTCAATAGCGACTTTCTTTTTATCTTCTTGCACTTTCTTTTTACTTTTCTTGTTTAAGATTCAAAGGGCTAACAAACTTTGGTTTTGCATTGGTATATGACCAGGGCGAGACCGATTACACCAGAATATCCCTTTAATCCAGAAATCGAACGAACCTTACAAAGACTTAGACGAAGGTTAAGAGTAGCAATGGCTAATCAAGACGGCAATATGAATCAAGATGTTTCAGCAGGAGGAGGAGTGATTCTTGCACGAAACAAAACTATCTGATACTATCTTGAAGAAGATCTTGATGTACTTAATCCTTGAGTTGTCGCACCTGAAATTGAAGCTGACCATTTTGAGTTGAAACCGGTGATGTTTAATATGATCAACACAATTGGTCAATTTGGCGGCTTAGCAACTGAAGATGCACGACAACATCTTAAATCTTTCCTCGAGATTTGCAACTCATTCAAAATACACAGAGTCACCCCCGATGTTTTACGATTAAGATTATTCCCCTATTCACTGAGGGATAGGGCGAAAGCATGGTTGAATAGCATTCCTGCCGGATCAATAGGATCTTGGACCGATCTTTGTCGTGATTTCCTTGCTCGATTTAATCCTACAAATTTGACTGATAAGCTTCGTAACGACATTACTTCTTTTTGGCAGGCAGATAATGAATCCATGTACGAGGCTTGGGAACGATATAGAGAACTTCTACACAAATACCCCCTACACGGATTCCCAGTGTGGACACAAGTAACAATGTTTTACAACGCCGTGAATACACCAACAAGGATGATGCTAGATGCCTCGACAAACGACATACTCCTAGATAAGTCACCGGAGGGAGCAATTCAAATTCTAAACAGGCTTGCCAAGAACGACTATCAATTTCCCTCTACTAGAAGAGGAGGAGTTAGATGCCAAGCCACAATACGTGAACTAGGATCATTAGACTCAATTTTGGCACAATTGACCACTTTAACCAAGATGGTCCAGAACATGCAGAAACCAAACAACACACATGAGGTCAAGGTAATGGATTCTTTTTGTGAGTTATGTGGTGGTAACCATGATTCTTCTGAATGTATGCAGAATCTAGAATCCAACTTCTATGTGGGGAATTACAACCGAAACAATAATGTGATGTCCAATACATACAATCCAGCTTGGAAGAAGCACCCAAATTTTTCATGGTTCCAGCAGAATATGCCACGGCAACAGTTGCCGCAGCAACAACCGACAACATCTAGTTCTTTGGAAAATTCTCTAAATACTTTTATGATGAAAACTGAATCTTATATGGCTGAGAATAGTAACTTCATAAAAAGAACTGATGCTTTTATTAATAGGACCGAGATAGATTGCAAAACCAAGAGGTGGCAATCAAATCATTGGAAAATCAAGTCGGAAAATTTGCTCAAAACCTGAATACTAGACCGCAAGGAGGTTTACCTAGCGATACTGAAGTCGCAAGGGGAACTGGCCATAAGCAATGTAAGGCGATCACCACTAGATGTGGCCAACAACTTAAAGAGGCTCAAGCCCGCTCATCAAACAAAACTCCACAAAAAGATCAAGACAAACATAGCAGGAAAGCCTCAGATGCTGAACCAGGAATTGCCGCGGCAACCGGCAATAAGCATGCCTCGGCAACCACAGTTGATAATGCCTTGGCAACTCCAGTTGTCCCGACAATGCCGTCAATCAGGTTCCAAACCAATGAAAGGATCGAAGATATCCGACTTCCACCACCATTCTCACAAGGGTTGAAGAGACAAAAGCAAGAATATCAATTCAAGAAGTTTTTTGATATCCTAAAGCAAGTCCACATCAACTTGCCATTGGTGGAAGCAATTGAACAAATGGCAAACTATGCCAAGTTTCTTAAAGACATTGTATCCAAGAGAACAAGGCTAGGAGAATTTGAAACAGTTGCCGCAATAGAGGGATGCATGGCTATGTTGCACAATCGTATGCCACCCAAGTTGAAGGATCCCGAAAGTTTCACAATACCCTGTTCCATTGGAAACCACTATGTCGGGAAAGCATTATGAGACCTTGGGGCTAGCATAAACTTGATGCCTAAATTGGTTTTCCAGAAACTAGGAATCAGGAAGGCAAGACCTACAACAGTTATGCTACAACTAGCTGACAGATCCTATGTGCATCCAGAGGGAAAAATCGAAGACATACTGGTAAAAGTTGATAAATTTATTTTTCCCACTGACTTTATTGTTTTGGATTTTGAAGCAGATGAGCATGCACCTATCATTCTCGGGAGACCATTCCTAGCAACAGAGAGAACCTTGATCGATGTTGAAAAGGGAGAACTCACAATGAGGGTGAATGACCAGCAAGTTAAACTAAATGTGTTCCAAATACTAAGGCATGCCGATGATCCAGAAGAATGCCAACTTCTTCATGCCACGACAGAGTTTAACTTCGACGAGGAATTTAGTTACCTCGGCAACTACATTGCTGATCAAGAGGAACCTGAGAAGTATGAAGAACCGGTCAATGAGGAACAACAAGAAGAGGCAAATTGGCTAGTCAATCGACCAGGTACATACTTTGAACCACTGGATTACTCAGGTAAGGAAGGTAAGCTCGAAAAGTCCTTTATTGAACAACCACCGATTCTTGAGTTGAAACAGTTTCCAGAGCAATTAAAATATGCATACTTAGGAACCGATAATACATTGCCTGTAATTATTTCTTCTAAGTTACAGCCTGAGCAGGAAAAGAAGCTGATCAAAATGCTGATGCTATACAAGAAGGTAATAGGGTGGACAATTGCCGACTTGAAGGGAATTAGCCCGACAGTGTGCATGCACAAGATTTTGTTGGAATATGATCACAAACCTTCAATCGAGGCCCAGAGGAGACTGAATCATGCCATGAAAGGGGTTGTAATGAAAGAAATCATCAAGTGGCTTGACGCCGACATTATATACCCTGTCTCTGATAGTACATGGGTAAGTCCGGTACAATGTGTACCGAAAAAGGGAGGTATAAAGGTGGTAAGTAATGAAAACAATGAACTCATTCCAACCAGGACTGTGACCGGTTGGAGGGTTTGTATGGATTATCGAAAGCTAAACAAAGCCACTAGGAAAGATCACTTCCCATTACCCTTTATTGATCAAATGCTTGACCGTCTTGCAGGTAAACCCTTTTATTGTTTTCTTGATGGTTATTCAGGTTACAATCAAATTGCCATAGCACCAGAAGATCAAGAAAAGACAACCTTCACATGCCCATACGGTACTTATGCTTTCCAAAGGATGCCGTTTGGATTGTGTAATGCCCCGACAACCTTCCAAAGATGCATGATGGCACTCTTTCCAGACATGGTCAAAGACTTCCTCGAGATCTTCATGGATGATTTTTTTGTTTTTGGAAATGACTTCGACAGTTGCCTCGGTAATTTAGAGAATGTGTTGGCAAGATGTGAAGAAATTGATTTAGTCCTCAATTGGGAGAAGTGCCATTTTTTGTAGATGAAGGAATAGTGCTCGGCCATAAGATTTCATCCAAGGGAATTGAAGTAGACAAAGCCAAGGTGGACGCAATCGAGAAATTACCCCCACCAAGTTCGGTTAAAGGAATCTGAAGCTTTCTTGGACATGCAGGTTTTTACAGGAGGTTCATTCATAATTTTTCTAAAATCACTAAACCCTTGTGCAATTTGCTTGAATAGGATAAAGTCTTCGATTTTGATGATTCTTGCGCCCAAGCATTCAAAACCCTAAAGGAAAAGCTTACCTCGGCATCCATGTTCGTTCCACCAGATTGGACGCTACCTTTTGAGCTCATGTGTGATGCAAGTGATTTTGCAGTAGGAGCAGTCCTAGGCCAACGCACAGGTAAGACCTTCCATGTGATATACTACGCTAGTAAAACTCTTAATAGTGCTCAAGTGAATTACACAACAACGGAGAAAGAGTTACTAGCTGTAGCTTTCGCATTTGTCAAGTTCCGATCCTATTTGATTGGTACAAAGGTAATTGTTCATACGGACCATTCGGCAATCAAATATCTATTTGCTAAAAAGGATGCCGAACCTCGTTTGATTCGTTGGATATTACTTTTACAAGAATTTGATATTGAAATTAAAGACAAGAAAGGAATAGAAAATCAAGTGGCCGTTCACTTATCATGTTTAGGACGCAATAGGGAGGAGGACGCGGACCTAGAGATATGCGACGCATTCCTAGATGAGAAACTTTTTGTTGCCTTGGCAACCATGGACGCGCACGCCTCGACAACTCTCGACGTCGCGGCAACCATGGATGCGCATGCCTCGGCAACCCTCGATGCCTCGACAACCATAGACACACACACCTCGGCAACTCTCGACACCGTAGCAGCCCTTGACGCGTACGCCTCGGCAACCCTAGACGCGCACGCCTCGGCAATTTTGGGAGCAGTCGCCACGACAGCACATGCCTCGGTAATACCCTGGTACGCGGATTTAGTTAATTTCCTTGTTTGTGGTATTTTACCTTATGGTCTTACTCACCAAGGGAAGAAGCGGTTCTGCCATGATGCTAAGCATTACTTTTGGGATGAGCCTCTTTTGTTTAAACAATGTGCAGATCAGGTTATACGCCGATGTATCCCTGAATAGGACCAGCAGAATGTAATCCAGCAATGCCATTCTTCACCCTATGGAGGACAATTTGGAGGAACTCGTACCGTGGCTAGAGTTTTGCAATCTAGTTTGTATTGGCCAACATTGTACAAAGATGCCCAAGACTTTTACAAGCAATGTGATCATTGCCAGAGGACGGGAAATATCTCTAGACGACATGAGATGCCGCTCTAAAACATCATCAAGGTGGAATTGTTCGATGTGTGGGGGATCGATTTTATGGTACCTTTCCCATCTTCTTTCGGCAACCTCTACATTCTACTTGCCGTTGACTACATGTCTAAATGGGTTGAGGCAGCTCAGTTCCCAACAATGATTCCAAGACCGTGCAACGATTCTTGCAGAAAAACATATTTACACGGTTTGGGATGCCGAGAGCAATTATCAGTGATGAAGGCAAGCATTTTGACAACAGACTTATTGCCAAGATGTTGCAATGCTTTGGCGTATCACACAAGATTGCCACGGCATATCACCCACAAACCAATGGGCAAGCAAAAATTTCCAACCGAGAATTGAAGGGTATACCCGAGAAAGTTGTAAATCCCTCTAGGAAGGATTGGTCATTAAGACTAGATGACGCACTTTGGGCATATCGCACTGCATTCAAAACACCCTTAGGTATGTCCCCCTTCCGACTTGTCTATGGCAAAACATGCCATCTACCGGTGGAAATCGAACACAAGGCATATTGGGCAATCAATACCGTGAATATAGATAGGGAAAGTGCCAGACAAAAGTGTTTGTTGGACCTCAACGAGATAGAAGAATTCCGTGCACTCGCCTATAACAATGCACGAATCTACAAGGAGAAAACAAAGCAATGGCATGACAAGAAACTATTGCCGCGACAATTCACGCCAGGGCAACTAGTTCTCTTATTCAATTCTCGGCTAAAACTTTTTTCGGGAAAGCTAAAATCAAGATGGTCGGGACCATTCGAAGTTGTCAAACCATTCTCCCATGGTGCCGTGATAATCAAGTCCATCACTTACAAAGATGAATTCAATGTTAATGGACAAAGATTAAAGCACTACAATGGTGCCCATGTGGAACGTAACAAAGAAGTGGTCACCTTAGGAGATGCATGAGCATGCTCTCCCTTCGATATTTTATTTTTATTTTATTTTTATTATTTTCGATTACTTTTTTTATTTTTTTAGTTTTTTTTGAACTAATTTTTTTTATTTCCGATTATTATTATATTTTTAGGATAGATTTATTTTCTTTTTTTTATCCTTTTAAGTTTAAGAATCCCTTTACACATCTTTATTTATTTTCTTTTATTAGTTTATCTTTAATTTTAATCCTTATTTGATTTATCTTTGAATTGTAGGAAAAGAGTTCAAGATAAAGAGGAATTTTGATCCAAGAAGGAAAACATCTTCAACAAGGAAATTAATGGGCTGAATATAATGCTTATATAAAGCCTCCAACTTACCCTAATTAAACCCCCTTGCCGTCACCCTTCCTCTAAACCGAAACCCCCTTTATTTTCTATCCAAAATTAATCGCACCCACCATATTTATTACCTATCTTTTCTATATAACTCATCACCCTTAACTTCCAAGAAACATATTCCTACTTTTCATCTTGCAACTCTTTAGTTTCTTTTATTTTCTTTTCTTTTTTTTTTTACAAAACTCACAACCAAGATCATCCATGGCATCCAAAATTAAATTTTTAGTTCATCCAAGTTCCTCCAAAGAACCAAGATACAAGAATTTTGCTACACCGGTGGTTCAAGAAAGATTTCACTCCAAGTTTGAAAGCCGGAAGATTTACGAAGAACAAGGATTTGAATACTCCAACTCTCATCAAGATTTCAGCCTTGAACCATTCATCTTCGAGAGGATTGCACATCAGAAGTGGCAAATCTTTTGCCATCAATCAGAACCGGGTAACATCTCATGGGTAAGAGAATTCTATGCTCACTCACCTAACCCGGATAATCCTTATGTTTTTGTTCGTGACAAGGCCATACTCATAAGCCCCGAAAACATCAACACCTTTTACGAGCTCTACATTGAGAAGGACGAGCATCAAGCCTTTGTTATCAATTCACGCCCAAATAACTCGACAAGGTGCTTCAAGAACTCACTCTACCGGGAACTTATTAGAACGACGGTAAATACAAGGGCATGGTAAATCACCTTCGGCTTAAACCCGAGGAAAAACTATGGAATAAGTTTGTTAAAACTTCTTTAATGCCTACCACACACAATACTACCGTTGATATACCACATCTTTTTCTCATACATTCTATCTTGCATAATCGCATCATTAACATTGGAAAAATTATTTGTGATGAGATTTTTGTATGTAGCTCAAAGGACAAGGGTTCTCTTTTCTTCCCTTGCATAATTTCCAATCTTTACAAGGAGATGCATGTCCCAAGTGAGTCCACCAATGAAAAGGCCCTACGAAAGTCCAGTTGGAATAAAGCACAAATCCGAAAGCTAACGGGAGAGGCACCGGTAAAATCCTCAAGGCCTCCAATTGCCGCGACAACCCCTAATGCCCAAGCACCTAATGCCCAAGCAACTCGGCCATCAACTCCGGGACACTTTGAAGCACTCTTGCAACCATTGGCGAGCCACCTTAGGCAAATTGAAGACCGGCAACTAATGTTCATGCGGTACATGAAGGAGCACAATAATGCAATCACTCAAGTCATCCTAGAAAAGTACCCGGACAGTCGTGTGCCGTTCCCAATCTTTCTGGCCGAGATCCTTGCCATGACAACCAATGAAGCAGTCGCCATGGCAACCACAATAGATGATGCCGCGGCAACCTACATCGTGCCTACCCAAGCAGATGCCACGGCAACCAACCCTGAAGATGCCACGGCAACCAAAGCAAAAGACATCCCGGCAACCACTGCAAAAGCCAAAGCTAAAGCATCTATGCCCGAATCAACTCGTACGGAATCATTGTCTAATTTTTCAAATTCGGACGAGTCCTATATTGCACAAACAAAGACCGCACAAATTGAATCCTCCAAGCGAAAAGCCAATGACATTGATGAAGAGGACGATGAGGACAACCCCGTACGAGGATCGATTCCACCATCGGCAACAAGGAAACAACTATCGCGTTCAAGCAAAATAATCAAGACACCGACCAAAAGGAAACTAATCATCCACGACGACGAACTCTCTGAGTAAATCCTTGTTTGTATTTTATTTTTCGTTATTTTTATTTTTCTTTAATGCTTGCATTGAGGACAATGCCTCACTCGAGTTTGGGGGGGATTGTTATTAGTAGTTACCATGTTTAGTTGCATTCATCTTAAGTATTGTATTTAGGATACATAAATTGCTTGCCATGCCTTTAGTTGGAACAAGAATTGCCTAGATTTGATGAATATCCGATGATGACTTTGCCAATGCACTTAATTGATAGAATTTTTATTCTAGGATAACCATGGAAAAACTTAAAATTTTACTATGATGCTAAATTTGATGAAACACTGTTGTGGTTTGATTGATTTAAGGAATTCTAGTGAACTTAGGTTGATAATTAAACAAATTGGGGGATTAGAATAAAAATCGGATGAATGCTAGAGGTGCTCGAAATTGGCTCTAACATGTGCTAAAAAAATGGATCGATAGAGGTGCCCGAAACCGGCTCAAGTATGTGCTAAAAATTAATCGCTAGAGGTGCCCGAAACCAGCTCTAGTCGAATAAATTAATTAACTTAAGGAAACTAAAAACAAAACACTAGAGGTGCCCAAAACCGGCTCTAGTTAAAACATGTTAAAAAGAACCCAATGAAGTAATTTGAAAACCTCTTGTTTGCATAGAATTCGAAAAATCAACTTGCACACAACTCCGCACACACTCACAAGCATTATAGTTTGATTCCGAGTAACTCCTAAGTTTTCCGAAAAATGAAAAGCCAATCATACTTTGTGCCCCGGTTCTGAGAATTGAAATCAAGTTCAAAGCTAAGTTTGTGAAAATTGAAGTCTTGGCAGGTAATTATTAGTTTGCATTGCTTGAGGACAAGCAATAGTTTGAGTTTGGGGGTGTGATAAGTGTTCAAAAGTACTATTTTCTTACCCTTTTTACTCATATTATTGTTAGACTTAGGCTCATATTAGTTACATAATTAGTCATTTATGCATTAATCCATGTTTCCTTCCATCGTTGAGCTTGATTGCATAACTTGGTTGTTTTTGTGGGAAAAGATGCTGCTTTGGTGTGTTTTGTGTGTATGTGCAGGATCACTTGCCAAAGCAAGGCTAGAGCTAGTTACCAGGGCAATGCATGAAGGAGATGCCGAGCTAGTTGCCAGGGCAATGCATGAAGGAGACGTCGAGCTAGTTGCCAGGGCAATTGTCGACAAAGAATAAGGTGATATGGTAATCGAAATTGATGACTAGACAAGCCCAAGATGACGTAGAGCAAAGCTAAATCCCAAAGGGGTTTGATTTCCATGAAGAGGTTAAAGAAGAATTAAATTCCAAGAAGATAGGAGAAGTTCTAGAAGGAATATAATTATAATAAAGAATTATATTCTTTAAAGATAATTTAACTCCAACTTAACTTCCTCCTCAAAGAAGGACTTTGACCTAGCCCTATAAATTAGAGGCCATGCCGTCAACTCCAAGGGGGAGAAAAGAGAGAATTTTCGACAAGCATCAAGGGCAAGGAGGATTTCGACAAAGCTCCATCCATTCTTCATCTTTTTCTTTCTTGTTCAATTAGGTTCATGCTAGGGATTCTTTATCTTGTGTTTCTTTGGAACCTAGCCATGAACTAAATCTATTTGGCTAAGGTTATTGTGTCTTGTGGTTGTGAGAAACTATTGGATTTTGTTTAGGTAATAAGAGTTTGCACTTTTCTATTCAAGGTTTATTCATTCTTGGTTCTTATGCTTATTTGCGAGTGAATTAGGAGAGGATATCGTAACTTCATCTATTTATCTAATATCAGGAGAGTTAGATTCAAGAAACGAATGAATATGATCTTTATTCAATCTATTGATGGTGAAGATTAATCCGACTTAGGAATAAGTTAAGGATTTCAACGGCTAAGAAGAGCGCAAGATTGGTTGTTGTTCACCCTTGATTCATGCAGGGATGTATTATCAAGGCATGCACAAGTAGCTAGAGTTTCAACTTAGGGATAAGAAGAAACCATTGAAGAACGCTCTGCCGAACCTTGAAGATTGCTGCCCAGACGCCCAAGTAGTTGCCCAACTAGTAGCCCAGGCAACCATCGATTAGTTGCCAAGGCAACCCCGTTGTGCAAGTTGCCACGGCAACTGAGTTGCCCTTGCACTCTTTTACCAAGACGATCCAATCAGCTATCACACCTCAACTCACGATAACCTGGCCTATTTTCTCTCATTTGATTTCTTCTATTCTTTTACTTATTTGTTTTCTAGATTAGTTATTAGTTAAAACTCCTATAATCTTCTATTTGTGTTTTTACTTTTTATAGTGCAAGAGATTAGATTCTTGAAGTGGCACCAATCCCTGTGGAGACGATATCTTTTATACTATAACTTGCGACGTGTACACTTGCACAATTGCAGAGCACTTATTACGCGCAACACTTTCCTTGCTTTCATTCTTGTTTGACACATTCTCATCATGGCCGAGAAATCCACACCTGGAGCTAGATCATCCAAGGTAGCCTCAGTCTCCACCTTTCATCGTTTTGCTACGCCAGCCATCGAGAAGAATTTCAAATCCAAGTATGTTGTGTACAAGGTTTGGGAAGAACACAGATTCACATACGACATAGAGAAACTGGATTTTGGTCTTAAGAAGGTTGTGCATTAGATAATAGTCACCCACAATTGGTCTATCTTTTATGACCAACTCGGAGAAATCAATTGTTCATGGGAAAGAGAATTTTATAGCCATGTTTCGGATCCTAACAATCCTCGTGTTTATGTGCGTGGCAAAGCTATCTTTCTTGATGCAAATATGACTAACACCCACTATGGAGTGTTTTTGGAGAGCGATGAACAAGAGGAGTTTACCGAGAATATCACTCCAGAAAGGACAGAGAAGGTTTTCCAAGATCTCACGATTGAAGGAGCTGCGTGGAACGAGGGGAACATGAAGGGGAAGGTAAATCGGGTTTTGCGAAAACCAGAAGTGAAATTGTGGAACAACATCATCAAGACTCTTTTGATGCCAACTACGCATAACACTAACATTTCCTTTTCTCGTTTGATTTTAATTCACTCTATCTTGCATAAATACACTATTAATACTAGTCGTATAATTGTTAATGAAATTTATACATGCAGAAAGAAAGACGTGGGCTCATTGTACTTCTCCAATTTGATCATAACACTTTGCAAAGATGTGTTGGTGCCATCGGATGCAACAGAAGAGAAGTTGCAGTTAAAATAAGGTTGGTCCAAAAGACATTACATGAAGATGATGCAAGAAGAGTTTACTGATCGATGATGTCCACCCAAGGCTAACGCAGGGATGTATTACTAAGGCTTGCACATTCATTAGTTCTTCGGTTAGGGATAACTCGAAGGCATCGATGACCACTCTTTCAAACATTGAAGGGTAATTAATTGTCACGACAATTCTGACGGCAACTACATCATTACTCTCAATAACTCAGCCTACTCTCTCAACTCAGTTTCTTCTTCCATTTATCCATTTCTTTTAAACTTATTTATTTTAGTTTAATTTACTTGTTTATTATCACTTTCTATCACCATCAGTTTCATTCCTTTTTAGTGCAAGAAGCTAAAAGTCAAGTTTCACCAATCCCTACGGGGACGATCTTAATCTATACTATTACTTACGACATGTATACTTGCACCGTTTGCGTAGCACTTAAATCACGCAACAACTAGTTTGTTAAATATAAATTATGGTCATGTTTGGCAACTAGCTGATAGCATATTACAGTTTTTTTGATAGTTCATAGTGGATTGCATTAACATGTTGTGTTAATTGATTGTACAAAATTGTTTGGTAAAATTAACTAATAGTTGTTTGCTTATTTGAAGAAATAAAATGACATATAAAGACATATTTTTTTTGAACAAGAATATAAGGACATGATTATATTCAATATTGGTTTAAATAATTTATTGGTTATCTATATTTAATATCTATTAATATGTATTATATTATGAAAATTAACATTTTTAATATAATATTACTAAGCACATTTGAAAGATGTATATATTAATTTTTTATTTATAAAAATTACCCTTTTATATAATTTAATTAATTATTAAATTTAAATGAAATTTGAAGTATACGCATTAAACTCATATATTTAAAGAAAAACAATTATTAAAATTACATATAAGAATACATTTTACTTTAAAAAGCATATTTGAGTTATTTAATTACGATATAAATTTGCGAGAATAAAAAAGAAAAAAAGTGTTGAATTTAAGTTATAAAATTCGTTTGGTATTTTGATTAAACTATTGAAAAAAATTAGATTGTTTGATAAATATATAATTTAAAGGATAAAATAGTTTTATAATAAATAAAATAAAAAAGTATTGAATATCTTATGCATTAAGTCATAAGTAAGTCATTATCTACTTATTTATTTTTTCACATTTTTATGGAAAAATTCTACAAGAAAAATTTCATTTTGGATTATCAAATACATTTAAGAAATTAAATCACTGAAACTATTAATTTTTAGTTGCTAGATTTTTTCAACGGTTTATCAAACATGACAAAAATTAATTAAAAAATTATTTGTTTCATTTAAAAGATGACGTGGATTTTATATATACTAAAATCGAGACGTCATAAATCTTTTTATTGTTATTCGTTACAAAATTAGTATCACAATGAAATTAGGGATGTAAAAACAGGTAATCAGATGAGTTTCAGGTCAGGTCCTGTCAAATCGGATACAGGTCATTTCAGGTCGATTTAATATTTCAACTCGATTTGGGTCGGGTGCGGGTCAGTTTCAGGTCGGCTTCATTTTAGGCCGGGTTCATTTCAGGCTGGGTTCATTTCAGGACAGGTAAAAACGGTTCGGGTCCGAATCAGTTAATTGACAGGTTAATTTGGGCTCAGGTTCATTTCAGGTCGGGTTCATTTCAAGTCGGATTCACTTCAGGTCGAGTTAATTCGGGTTCCAAATTCGTATTAAGTTTGAGTTTGGTACAAATAATCGATAGACTTTGGGTAGGGTCATTTCAAGTGAATTATTTAACGCCTTTCACAAATACGAATCGCATTAAAAATAAATATTAGGCATTATAATGAATAAAAATATCAGCATATTTAAAATATTGCAATAAATTATAAAAATTAGAAATTAATAAGGGTCAATTTCGGTGAAAAATAAAATTTTAGGGACTAACATGAACAAAAATATCATCATATTAAAAACATTGGACTAAATTACAAAAAAATGAATAGGGGTCAATTTGGAGTAAAATTTAAATTTTAGCTACTAGAATAAACAAAAATATTATTGAACTAAATTGCCAAAAATATAAATAAATATGGGGCAATTTTGACTCAAAATTAAATTGTAGGGACTAGAATAAATAAAAATATTATTCAACTAAATTGCCAAAAAATAGAAATATATATGGGTCAATTTCGGCTAAAAATAAAGTTTTAGGGACTATAATGAACAAAAATATCATCATATTAAAAACATTGGACTATATTAGAAAATTTTAAAATAAATAGGGGTCAATTCGAATCCCTCAACCCCTAAATCTTACAATCACTAATAATTAAAGTGCAAACAGAATCCCTAAACTAATCTCATAACTCCTACCAAACACTCAACTTGACACATTTACCCCTAAATCTTACAATCACTAATAATTAAAGTGCAAGCCTAATCCTCGAATCTCCTAACCCTAAACTAATCCTATAACCCCAAACAATCAACTTGAAACATATATTATACCCGTAAACCCCAAACCTCAACCCCTAAATCTTACAATAACTAATAATTAAAGTACAAGCATAATCCCTTAATCCCTAAACAAATCCCATAACCCCAAACACTCAACTTGACACATTTACCCTTAAACCCCGAACCTCAACACCTAAATCTTACAATCACTGATAATTAAAGGCAAACATAATCCCATAATCCCTAAACTAATCACATAACCCCAAACACTCAACTTGATACATTTACACCTAAACCCCAAACATCAACCCCTAAATCTTGCAATCACTAATAATTAAAGTGCAAAACTAATCCCCTAATCCCTAAACTAATCCCATAACTCCAAACAATAATAATTATAATTTAATACATTATAATTGTCAATGCCGTTTTTCATCATTGCCGAAATAAATTGAGCCTTCAAAAGCCCGTCAAATGTTTTAATTATTAAACAATTTTATGAAGGAGGATCTTATTAAAAAACAACCTAAACCTAAAGGTCTAAGGAAACTAAACTCAAATTGGGACTAAAATGAATCAAACTAAAACTAAAGAATAAAAAAGGACTTAAGTGTAAAGCTCCTAAACTAGTAATGGCCTAATCCACTAATAACCCATTAAAAAATAGGCGGGCAAGATTCCTCCATTTGTTACAGCAATTGGCAATTGTTTTTTAAATATGGGCGGGCTACAGGCAGATTAACTTGAAAAATGGGCAGACAGGTTTTTACTTTTTAGGGACTAAAATAAAATACAAAAAAATGAATAGGAGATAATTTGGAGTAAAAATTAAATTTTAGGGACTAGAATAAATTGGACAATAAATATGGGGCAATTTTGACTAAAAATTAAATTGTAGGGACTAAAATAAACATTATTATTATTAGACTAAATTACCAAAAATAGAAATTCCACTATTGCCCTCTAAAATTTTGGGTGGCTTATTCCCCTAATTCCCTCTAAAATTTTGGGTGGCTTTTATCCCTCCAAAATTTTTAGACTAAAAGTAAATTAATCTAAACCTAAAAAATAGGTGGCTTATTTCCCTCCAAAATTTTGCCTTTTCCCTCTTTTTTACCAATTGTCTTTTCTTTTTCTACCAATTGTTTTAGTTTAATTCAATTGAGTCCCAACTTAGATTAATTTAATTGAAATTCCACATTTAGTTTTATGATTATTTTTAATTATATCCGTGATTTATGCTTCTAGATTTTAGTTTAGCTCAATTAGATTCTAAGTTTAATAATTCAATTCAGACATTATTATTATTATAACATATAATAAACTTTGATTAAATATAATTATACACAAAATTTTGATATGGATGTAAACATGTAATTGTATGCATGATAACATCAACATGAAAGTTAAAACTTTAATTTAGTTCAAACTTAGTAGTTCAAACTTGACAAATAATTTATATTGAATGAGTTACTAAGCATATTGAATTACTACTAAGCATTGAATTATTTAATAAAATTTTAAACTTAGTAGTGTCAAATGAATATCTAAATCCAATCTTTCCTTTTTTGATATTTTTAATTGATTATATATGTATATATAACAAAAGGATTATTTAACACTTTAAATTGATTTAAAAAATTAATAGTTTACATTTACCAACACTTAATAGTTTATATTTATCAACACTTTCAAATTATCAAATCGTAGGCTTCCTCAATTATATGTTAGGTAAATCAAGCTAGGTCAATATTAGTTCAGGTCAACAACAAGTTGGGTTCAAAACAAGTCAGGTCAATTAATAGGTCGGGTTCAAAACAAGTCGGGTAAAATTGAATCTCGGGTCAATTCAGTCAGGTAATATCGGTTATCTGCTAGGTTAGTCTCGGGTTTGGGTTCGTTTTAGTCTGGTGCTCGAGTTCGTTGGTCGTCTATCTCCCAGGATACAACAACAGATGATCAGCCACAGTTGCATTGCCATGGAGATCACGAACTTACTCTTACCTTCGCCTAGCACAGAAAATAACTTTTGGAAAACCCAAAGAGTAAAACTATAAAAAAGTTATGTGGTTTTCGTTGTGTCGAAATCAAAGGAATGACATGCTATTTATAGGGGAGTGAGCTAGGTTAATTGTGGAAATTATAATATTCTAAATTAATGGTTATTAACCATTTAACCGAATTAAATCGGTAACAATCTGTTAATACCATATTAAAACAAAATATTCCCGTGAATTGCACTCATTCATCACACAACTGTTTTAAGCACATGAGATACCGTTGTAAAGGTCTCGTGGAGTAGAATAAGATCTAATAAAATCATTATTAGAATCTCCACTTTTACCCATTCGAAATATGGCTCAATGTTACCATTTTTCTCACATTTTTCCAACAATCTCCAACTACCAAGAGAATCACGAGCAATTCCAACGCATGCAGCTCTACCACCAGCCTCCCTACGTGCACCGTTAGAGTTAATTTTGAACCACCCCTGGAGAGGTGGTAACCGCATCGTAGTTTGCCGAGATAGGGACAAGTAAGAGCCTGAATGGATAAAGCTTGAAGATTTCAGCTCTTATCGATAATAGATCCACCATCCTCGAGAGGGTTGCAAAATGCCACCGAATTTCGATACAACCAAAGGTTCCATACAACCGCTCTAAAAAGGTGATCCCAATCCCGACCATCCTTCAAAAAATAATTCAGATTCGATAAATTGATATTAATCCATTCACTAAACTCAATCAAAAGAAATTTATGAAGCTTGTCATGCTGAATAAGCCCCACCCAAACTGTCATAGCTGAGGGGCAAAGCTGTAGGAGATGATTCACATCTTCTGAAGCTACCGCACAAAGGGGACAACGACCATCGACTGCAAAGTGACTTTGAGCACTCTACATTATAAGACCATCTTGATTACCAACTTTATCAAAATCCAATTAGATTTTAGACAAAACTATATACTTAGTACCCAACTATTATTTTTGGTAAAATGGTACCTAATGTTACGTTTTTGTTCTGATTTGGTACCTTGACCGTTAAAAACTAACGAAGATGATGATGTGGCTTGGTATAATCAATATTTTAGTCCAAAACACTTATATATATATTATCAATTTAGTCCAAAATCCATCAATTTAAAACGTCATCTTAATTATGCAAAGCTTCGATCCCATTTTGTCCCATCCCTTTTCCACCCTTTATATTCTCGCTGGTATACCGATCGTGGAGTTTGGGTCCTCCAATAAACCCCGCATTCCATTGATGCCCAAATCGTAAAGTTTTGATTGTTCCTAGCGTGTTTTTAAACCCAAAAAAGTGTTCGACTGGAAGAAGAAGAAAAGTGAGAATTAATCCAAAAATTAAAATAATATTTAAATTGATAGAATTTTAGACTAAATTGATAGATTGTATAAGTTTTTGGACTAAAACTATTATTAACTCAAGCCACATCACCATTTATGTTAATTTTAAACGGCGGAGGTACAAAACAAAACAAAAACGTAACGTTAGGTACCATTTTGCCAAAAAATAATAGTTGGGGTACCAAAACAATAACGCGTGCATAGTTGGGTACTAAATATGTAGTTTTCCCTAGATTTTATAAATCATCACTTAAACTTATAAGGGCCAAATTGCAGACAGTTCAGACTATTATTACATTTGTACAAATTTTTGAATTTTAGTGATTAAGCAATACAAATCGAATGTTTATCTTACTATTTATTCATAATCATAACAATATCAACATGGTCAACATTTGATACAATCATATCAAATCAATTAACACCTTTGAACGACTAAATAAGAAACAAAATAAGTTTAAGGGTCATGATGCAATATATCGAAAATAGAGGTCTTTTACAACTAAATTTATTCATAAAGCATGGGAGTATCAAAACTACGAATAGAAATCCTCTGCACCTTTTTGGTGCCCCATTTATGCCCCACACTAAAAAACTAGATTTAGGGTTTAGTATTAAGGTTTAATTTTAGGGTTAGGGTTTAAAGAATTAAAGGTATGTTACATTTTTAGTGTTTAGGGTTTATGGTTTAAGATTTAGAATTGAGGGTTAGTGCTTAGAATTTAATTTTTTAGTATTAGGAATAGAAAAGAGCATCGAAAAAAGGTAGAGGTTTTTTTGGATCGAAACTCTTCTCCTAGAATCAAAATCACAAAATTTTCTGTATCGGAAGTATTGAAACTCTGTCCAAAAGTTTTGAAACTCCTGAGCTGAAGTGTAGAAATTTTAGATTTCAAAGTAATATTTCATGTCAAACAAGTTCCTACATCCTCAAAACAAACCAAAAGTCAATTCAAACATTATATACAATATTATACATCATTAGATAAGCTTGAAAGATTGCAGATAGAAATGGAAAAAGGTATTGGTAAGCATTGAAAACTTACAGATGGAAATGGCAACGGTATTGATAAGATCTAATCTTATCACTTTGATATACATATTTATTTATGTTAACGAGCATTAATGGTAAGGTGATCATATGCATTGTTAATTAATATTGATATTATGACAATTGCACTCGAATTCGAATTATTGCCTCACTAAGTAAATACTTAGCGTGTAACTGTTTTACACGTATGAAAGAAGAAATGGTTGGAGTAAGGAGTATATACGGACATCATCAATTAATAACAGGTACATCAGTATCAGTAAGATGTCTTTTGATACTGTTTGATATTTACTAGTTGACATGTATATTAAAAGAATATGCTGCTCTGATAGAATTTGTATTTTATTTGGTATCTGGATGAATTTTAAATCAGACAGTTTTAGGCAGTTTTATTAATTATATCAAGACAAATTAAATTAATAAGTTGCTGCCTGAAAATAAACTCGATTTGAAGATAAAAATATTATTTTTAAATTTCACTCGAATAACTAGATTTGTAAGTAAAAACGAAATACATTGTAATATTTTTAAAGAAACAAAATTTTATCGAATTACAAATGTAGGGGGGTTTACAAATCTCTTGTAATACATCTGACTCGTATTCAATGATGGATACGGGAAATGAGTGTTACATTTATTGGTATCAGAGCTGCAGGTTTAGCCGATTCTCGGCCTAAATGAAAATGGTTTTATGTTAAAAAGAGTATACATACGACTAGGATATCAATATTACTGATCTGGTGTTTTTATGATCCGATTGATGTCGCTCCTTACTAATGTAAATTGAGAGGAATTATAAGAAATATTTGAGCCAAGAAAGCGTGATGAACTGGTAAATTGGAAGCTTTAGAAGGAATCAAGAGTAGTAACAATAAGGTTAATGATAACCCTTCGGATAAATCGGAACAAGAAAGGGGCACTGGTACAACAAGGAGTGCCTGTGCAGGATTAAGGAACTGAAAAGTTCGGAAAACACCTGAATTGAAAGGAAAAGCAGATTAAGGTCCAGTGATTGTTGATTTATAACTGAATAATCTAGGATTACACTGAACGGATTCCACTGTTTGGATACCGAGAAATTGGATGGAGCTATTTTGTTGCTCCAATATTTAAGCTAGATTAGAAAACCATCTAAATTTGCTTCATAGCCAGGATTGTACATATCAGTCCGAGTTTATAACATCAAGATTGATAAAGATTGGGATGATTCGAAAATCATAGAAGGTACATCTCATCTTTTTGGATAAATCTGTATTGATGTTGATAGGTCCTAGCTTTACACATTCCTATATAAGTACGAAGTTGAGTGGTGAACGAGATATCCTTTTAGAACCCATTTCAAGTAATATAGCGGTCACGAATTTGTTGGGACATGATGAATTGGTTACCTTCCTATTAGGCCATGATGAATTGTGGCATAAAGCGATTAGTATTGAAAAACACGGAAGGCACAAAAATAGTAGTAGTTGATAAAAGGGTAAATCCCTTTTCTAATGTAATTTCAGTTTTTTTATTAAGGAAATTATTGTTATAAGGTTGTTAAGTTTTCTTAGCAAATGTAATGGATACTCGGGCTGCTGAAGTTAATTTGGAAAATAACTCAATTGTCCAAAAATATCCGAATGTATTCCCATATGGGTTACTCAAAATTACCTCTAGATTGAGAGGTGAAATTCAAAATAAAGATGTTACCAGACATTGCGCCTAAATTAATGGCCCCGTATAAAATGGCTTCGACCGAACTTCGAGATTTAAAGGTACAATTGCAAGGAATGTTAGGTTGACGTTTTATAAAGCCAAGTGTGCCACCTTGGGGGTGCACCAGTATATTTGTGAAAAAGAAAGATTAATCTATGTGATTAAGTATAGATTTCCGTCAGTTAAATAAGGTGACGGTAAAGAATAAATATCTTCTTCTGGAGACTAATGATCTTTTGATCAGTAAAAAAAAACAATATATGTGTTTCCAAAATAGACCTTCGATCAGAATATTATCAGTTAAAGATCAAGGAAGAATAAATTCTAAAGACAACTTTTCAGACTCGGTATGAATACTATGAGTTCGTGATGATGCCTTCGGCATTTATAAGCCTAATGAACCAAGTATTCTAATTTTGCTTGGACCAATTTTTGGTAAAGTTCATTGAGTATATTTTGGTCTATTCGAAGGAAAAAGGAAGAACATGATGCCCATTTTTGCATTGTTCTTCAGACCTTTCGAGAAAAGAAGCTATATGCTAATTTGTTAAGGTACGAATTTGGTTGTCAAAAGCTGTTTTATTAGTTATGTGGATTTGGCAGTGGGAATAAGAGTAGACCCCAAGAAAGTACAAATTATAGTTGAATGAAAACCTCTGAAGAATGTTTTAGAGGCTTAGAATTTCTTGATGATTGCCTCCTCATTAACCAAGCTATTGAGGAAAGAAATGTCATTCAGTTGAACAGATCAATGCTAAGAAATCTTTGAGACCTTAAAGAAGATCTTAATGGAAGCCCTGGAACTAGTACAACCAGAATCGGGTAAAGATTATATGGTGTATAGCGATGCTACTCATAATGGTTTGGGATGCGTACTTAGGTAAAAAGGAAAAGTAATGGTTTATGCTTGAGACAACTTAAGATATATGAGAGGAATTATCTTACTTAGAATTTGGAGCTAGCAATGGTTGTATTTGCTTTAAAAGATATAGCATCATTATTTATACAGTGAACGATGCTATATTTATATAGGTTATAAAAGTTTAAAGTATATGCTTACTAAAGAAGAGTTGAACTTGACGTAAAGAAGTTGGATTGAGCTTTTTAATAATTATGATATGGTCATTGACTATCATCCAGAAAAAAGCTAATGTGATAGCTGACGCTCTTAGTCGAAAGACAATTGTTTCCTTAAGAGCTATGAATGCAAGATCAGCATTAAAAGAAGATGGTGTTTTGATTATCAAGTTAAGAATAAAATTTACCATATTGGATTAAATAAGATATCTTTAAAGAAAGGACGAGAAATGTTGTCAAGGTTCAAATAAGTGGAAAAGAGTGAAACTGAAAACTTGGAAGTTAGGTTTGATAGATATTTGTATTATCATGGAAGAATTTCTATCTCAATGATGGAAACTATATGTTGACACTGAAAGAAAAGGATATTTAATATGAATTTAAGGATAAAGTATTCCTTAAAAGTTTCACCTTGGAAGAAGGTGTTATGGTTTAGACAAAAAGAAAGTTGAGTTCAAAATTTATTGGACTGTAAGAAATTGTGAAAGGAGTTAGTCTGATAGTTAAGCTTAATAGTTAGCTTTATCTTTGGAAATGAACAAGATTCATAATGTACCGATGCTCTGGAAATATTGTTTAGACCTCTCACTTGTTGTTACTCCAGAGAAAATAGAGATTCAGTCAGATTTAAGCTATGAAAAAGAACTGGTAAAGATCCTAGCACATGGAGTCAAAGAACTAAGAAAACAAAGCAATTTAGGTTGTCAAAGTTTGTTGACAAAAATCACAAGGTTAAAGAAAATATTTGAGAGAAAATATAAGAAAATAGTTTTTACACCTTTTGAATCAGGTGCGTGTTGAAAATTCGAGGACAAATTTTCTTAAGGGGGATAGAATTTTAATACTAAAAAATTTACTAAGTTGATTAAGTGTCATTTAGTACTAAGATAATAGCTTAAAAGATAACTTTGTGACTAAAATGGCAAAAATGCGAAAGTTGGGATTTCTTTAATTATGGGTTTTGGAAAGGAAATTTCTAAGGTTTAAAGGTCTCATGTGATAGATAGTGAATTAAATAAGGTATTCGTAAAGTTTGGTTGAATTCCAAGGAAAATTGGAATGGAAATTGAAGTTTAAAAAGGTCGTGACCAAAATGTAAATTTTGAAAAATTTATGCCTAAAGTATAAACTTTGGAAAAGTTTGGGGACTAAAGTTGTAATTTCCCAAAAGTTAAGGGTTTTTATTTCATAAATAAACAGATCACCGAAGGGTGTGAATCGAATGCGGAATTATTGGTTCGATCTGATACTTCAATTATTAGGAAAATCGCAGTTAAAGTTTAAGTGGAATTCGTATACCCGGATCGAACTGGAAAATTTTGAAATTTTTCCATATGATAGCGAAAGGTTATAAAAGTCATTTCCAAGTGTTGGAAATATTTTTAGTTTGATTCAAGATGAATCCTACAGTTTATTTTTGAGTAAAGGATTATTTATCAGTATATTGGATCGAATGGAAATTTTGGAGACTGATCCAAAAGCTATGGAAAAGTCATAAAATGTTATTTTAATATTTTATTATGGTTGGTTGAATTCTAACTAGATTTATTTAGATTGTAATGGAATGGCATTTTGGAAACAAACTAGTAAATAAAGACTAGTTGGAGGGCAAATTGGTCATTTGGCCCCAATGGCAATTTTGAAATATTTAAAAGTTATAAGGGAAATTTTGGAAATATAAAAAGGAAGATTAAATCTTGGCCCTTGATTGATGATAAAATCAATCTCAACCATTGGATAAAAAGGGCAAAATTGTAATTTCACTATTAAATGAATTTAATATTCATTTAATAGATATATGTGTAAAGTAATGGCAGCAACAAACGTGAGGTCTAGGGAAAGAAAGAGAAATTTTTTACCAAGCTCGATTCAAGCCCCGAAACTCGGTTTTCAGGTAATCTGTCCAACTACAAAGTTGTTCTACTCTTCAAGCTCTATCTTTTGATATCAATAATTCATGGAATCCATGCTTGATTGATGAGAATTTACATGAGAAAGAAATTAGGGTTTATGGATCAAATTGGGGCTTTTGAGATTTTATGATTCCATGATTGAATTTAAGTTGAAATCAAGCTAGCATGATGTTAAAATCATGATATTGAGTTGGGATTTAAGTTTTACATGTTTTGACTTTTATGAAGATGATTAGGGTTTATGGATTCAAGTTTAATTTAGGGTTTGTGATGTTGAAATAATGATTTAGTAAGCTTGAATTGTTGTTTGGAAGCAAAACCCTAAGTTAAATACTGGATTTTAAAGTTTTACATGTTGGGATTTAATTTAGGGTTTATGGATCAAGTTTTACATGTTGTCCGTCTAGTTTCGTGTCCAACAAACGGAAACTGATTTCGAGTTCCGAGTAAAAAGATATGAATTTTAAAGTGGTGAAAGGTCAGAAAATAATATAGCAGGCTGTTCCAAAATTCAATACTGGAAATCAAATTTGAAAATTCTCCATAAATCGTACAAGTTGAATTCGGGCTATTAATTTATATGGTTGAAAAGGAGTCGAATTCCGAGTTATAGATTATTTTATAGAAATATTTCTTCGAAGGTACTACAAACTGCCAGAAAATGAGAATTGATACACTTTGTATCTAAGGTTGATTAGTAAGCTTGAAAGGGGTTAGTGGAAGTTCAAAGTGGTTACTAAGGACCATAATGAATTTTTGAACAATACAAGGAAGAAAGGAAAACGTTTGGAGATTTTGTATTCGAATGATTATTTTGGACAATATGTCTAGGATATTGTTAGATTGGGATCTAACAAATGTTTTACTTATTTGAATTATGAAGTTAAGTTCGAATCAAGTGAGGTTCAAGGTACAATGAAGGAAATGATCGAAAAGGACTTAGTGAGGCATACTAATACATGGCCCAGGTGAGTGCAATGCATACATAACATTATACATGGATGTTTCATACATCACCGGTAAGACTTGCGATGAGTCTACCTGGTTTATATATTGTCACTAGTTATTGATGATGATTTACTATTAATGTTATTCAGTTATGAACTGCTTCATATTAATATAAATTGATATACATTGCCATGGATGAAAGCCCAAGTATGATATAGGGGTTCAAAGGTATAGTTGGCTAGCCATAGAGTCATAAACAGCTGTATAAAGATTCTAAGCACTTCAGGTAAAGTGCAAATTTTATAAATACTCATTGAGGAGTATACTCATGCATGGTTTGAGTATACGAACTTATTACGGGTGCTAAGCACTTCGGAGTAATTTCATAAAAACTCAATGAGGGATATATTGTATACTCCGGTAAGTATACAGAAGCACTTCGGTGCTAAGCACTCCCGGTAGAGTGCAAATAATATACATACTCAAGAAAGGTTGGGTATGGGGGGATGACTCGTGTACATAAAATCTCTTAATTCGATACCTTGGGCTAAATAAATTGAAAAGAATCGACAAGAAACAGGAAGATAAGCTTGAAAGCTTGCAAATAGAATTGGAAAAAGGTATGTGTAAGCATTGAAAGCTTACGGATGGAAATGGCAACGGTATTGGTAAGATCTAATCTTATCACTTTGATATACATATTTATTTATGTTAACAAGCATATAATGGTAAGGTGATCATATGCATTGTTAATCATTAATATTGATATTATGACAATTGCATTTGAATTTGAATTATTGCCTCACTAAGTAAATACTTAGCGTGTAACTGTTTTACACGTAGGAAAGAAGAAATGGTTGGAGTAAGGAGCATATACAGACATCATCAATTAATAACAGGTACATCAGTACCAGTAAGATATCTTTTGATACTGTTTGATATTTACTAGTTGGCATGTATATTAAAAGGATACGTCTGCTCTAATAGAATTTGTATTTTATTTGGTATCTGGATGAATTTTAAATAAGGCAGTTTTTAGGCAGTTTTATTAATTATATCAAGACAAATTAAATTAATAAGTTGCTGCCTGAAAATAAACTTGATTTGAAGATAAAAATATTATTTTTAAATTTCACGCGAATAACTAGATTTGTAAGTAAAAATGAAATACATTGTAATATTTTTAAAGAAACAAAATTTTATAGAATTACAAATGTATGGGGTTTTACGAATTTCTTGTGATACCTCTGACTCGTATTCAGTGATGGATACGGGAAAGGGGTGTTACACATATCATTCAATATGGAACAGTAGTTTAAAATGCATAATTCAATTTGGAAAAATATGCCAACAAATTAGATTTTAAACGTAGTGGTCCAATTGTCCAAATTAGTGCCTCCACCCAGTGAGCACTGCCCCAAGGCACTGAGCAAAATAAATTTAACTACACATCGTTTGCACCAATAGAAGAGACAAGTCTATACTCGGAGATACATGAGATAAGATTCTCTTATACCATGTAAAACTTGAAAGTTTTACACCTTTTTTAGACATTTGGATGAATGTAAATGGGTGTCTGAGTTTAACAGTATGAAATGAAAAGATTATCACATAAAAAATATAAGAAAACAACATCAACCATTTATTTACCTTTATCCAACGGTCCAAAAAAAGTGTAAAAGTAATTGAGTTTTACATAATAAAAGTGGATAGATTAACAATGTAACTTTTACAAATGGGTTAAGAAGCCACCATAAGTCTGATATATTTTTTTATTTTTAAATTATTAATTAAGGATACATGACATTTTATTAATCTCGTTTATAAGTTTAAAAACTAAATTGTTAGTGTATCATAATTCAACAAGTGGTTTCAGTGGAAAACGGATGTTGTTCATCCTAGGAGACTCGGGTTCAATTTTTTTGTCTACAAGGTGTGTGCGCATTGTCAAAGGATTAAGAATATGTATGGACATATATTACCTTGTAAGTACCTTTAGACTATTCAAAAAAAATTGTCAGTGTATCAATTAATCATACATAATAAAATGATTCTTACAACAATAAATTTAATTAACTTTAAAGTTGACCATATGCCTTTTTCATGTTCAATTGTTGTTGAGTTTTTTTTATTTCAGGAATATTGCACTTTATTTTTTATTTTGTGATCTATTGCATTTGTTACATTACCATTAGAAGTTGTCATGCAATCATGCCAACTTCAGGCAATAAAGGTGAAATCGCCTTGCAATCATGTCGATTTCAGGGCATAATGTATGTCACTTCAGCAAATCCTATTGGTTATGGTGTCTGTGTTCGGATACGTAAAAGAATACAAGTACACATTGTCGACACAAGTAATAAAGCGGACAGACACGAGGTGAGTGGCGGGTTATCGAATCCTACAGGGAACGCGCAACATTTTATCAGATGTTATCGGTTGTAATAGTTTAATATGTTCGATTGAGTTCAGGAGTTTAAGTGAAAAACTAAAGAGAAACTCATATAAATGGAAGGGAGATCTTGATAAATCTAGAAGCAATCAACAATTGTGATCTAAAAGATGAAATTATCTAATGCAACTACAATTGTACTTATGTTTGCATTGTTACAATACTGATATAGTTGGTGGGCGATGCTCTTTCGAGGCCATAAATAGATTACCCGGACTAGCCCCAACGTGCCACTTGACATAGTCTATCGGTACATTCATTCATTAATTCATTCAAGTGTTGATACAATTATTCCCAGCTAAGCCCCAAGTGTCACTTGACTCAGCAAGACAATAAATTTCGTTACTCATGATGCTTAAATCATTTATATCCAGTTAAGACATGTTAAACGAAACCCTATATTTATATAGTGGCTTGAGTTAAACACAAGCTAATAACAAAGAGCATAAAGAAAAGGGTAATTGCATTAAATAAAGTATTAAGTTCTACAAATTCATAAAACACCATATTTCTAAGATCACGTAGGATCAGTAGCAAGAAACAAGTCCCTCTCGGGCTTATGAACTTTGTTCCTCTCGGACGCTCGAGCCTTACACTGACTGTTGTTGAAACTATCAATCCATGCAGCCTTTCATCCTTCATGTTGCTTCCTTCTGCACCAAGACCTCCAAGCTCCTTAATCTTCCATGGTCATCACTATTTTCTTCGGAAGAAGAAGGATTTTCTTAGAAAACGAGCTCTCAAAAGACTCAAGCATAGGCATCCTTTCTTGAAAAAGGGGCGTATCTTTATATAAGCGGAGGAGTGAGAAATGGAAATCAATAGTAATGCAACATTTGTTGATCCTCCTTGTAGTCATGTGCCGACAAGGGCGTTTTTTATGCAATTGTCATCATGCAACTTTAGAAATTATCTAGTGGCCTAGCTTGGCGATTTGTCTTGATGCAGGGGCTGACTGTGGCCTCTCGCGCACAATGGTCCCGACACCTCCAAGCCTTGCGCAGCTCTTATATAGTTTTATTGGGGCACCCGTGAAGGCCATGCTGTAATAGTGGTCCCAAGCTCTCTCTAGCAAAAAGTTGTGTTGCAGTCTCAAAGATATAAATGCAACTCCTTTATTTTCTCATAATTCTGCTCGCACTAGCACACGAGTTAAGCAACACTGACTCGACACAAATTTACATAATACCGACATTCGAAGACTGAAATCCTAAAACAAGATAAAATACATAAAAACATAAGTAAAGAATGGAAATATAAACGAATGAACGAAGCGAAAACATTAGGTGAAAATGTGCATAGATATATGAGAGTTATTAGGTTACTATATTGATTTGATAGGAATCGCCATAGATCATGAAGTAAACAACAAAGTGCAACATTCCTTGAAATAAAAAACTCTACAACAATATTATTACAATTACTCCAACACTTGTGCGTTTAAACATTTTTTATCAATGAATAAAATATTAAAAAACTCTCTCACATGTGAATCAAATTATTGTTTTCGTTGCTTCTTTCTCTCTCCAAACTTTCTTAATCCAATATATCTAAGACTACATTGTAACACATCCCCATGTGCCTTCACTTACTACTGTATGCATAATATATATTATTTATTTTCCTAATTTTTAATATATTTTCTTCAATTTTCCTATTTATTTGTATTTGTATTATCTTGATATATTTTCTTAAAATATTAACATCTATTATTTTTTAAGGTTTAAAGGTCAAATTGGCCCTCAAAAAAATAAAAAAAAATCAATTAAACCTTTATGAAAAATTTTCACTCAATTGAGCCCTTAGAATTCAAATTATGATCAATCAGGCCCTTAAAATTCAAATTGCGATCAATTTAGCCTTTCCGTAACGTTGACCGTTATAGTTGACCGTTGACTCAAAAGTAGTTATCATGATGGTGACACGTGGCACACTCTGGACGTGCCATGTCATCAAAACTGTAAATAATCATTTAAAAATTAAAAAATATTTAAAATTACAAAAAAATAAAAATATAAAAAATTATTTAAAAATTCAAAAAAAATCTAGAAATATTTAAATGTGTAAAATTTATTTTTTAAAAAAAATATAGAAAATATTTTTTACTGAAAATCGAAAAAATAAAAAAATGAAATAATTATTAAAAAATATAAAAATTTATAATGAAATAATATTTAAAATTGAATAATTTTTTTAAAATATATTTTTAATTATAAAACCCAAAATTTCAATTTTTTTTAAAATGCCCCAAATTTTCAAATCCCTAACCCTACATTTCCAAATCCTCAAATCAGTTTAATCGACGGTGGATTTTGTTGGTATTGTGGCAGACGATGGTGCTGGTGAGAAGAAATATTGAGGGAGAACAGTTTGGGCGATGCAAGAGGTGTCAAACGGTGAGAATAGGTGCAAGGACAATGAAGATGGGAGGGGTTTTCCTGTGATGGGGAGTGGCCGGTGGTTGAATCGATGCTAATGCTTGATTTAGGGACTTATGAGACTTTTTTTTGAAATAAATGAAACTTTGGGGGATTTTAGAAAAAATATTATTTTAAGTTCTTATAAAAAACTTAAATGAAAATAAGAAAAAATAATTTAATTTATTTTTTATATTTTTAATTTTACAATTTTTATGAATTTTTATATTTTTTAGAATATTAATTTAATACAAAAAATAAAGGAAAATAAGAAAAATATTAATTTAATTTATGAATTCTTAGAATTTTTTATATTTTGTAGATTTTTTTAGAATTTTAAAAAAAATCAATTTTGATGATGTGGCATGTCTAGAGTGTGCCATGTGTCCTTCTATCTTTGACCGTTAGAGGGCATTGACGGTCAACACGGGCAACACAATAGAGGGAGTTGTAATATCTCAATTTTTAGACTAGTGACCAAATTGTAATTTTTGAAAGTTTAGGGGTTAAAGTGTAAACTTTGGAAAAATTCAGGGACCAAAGTGTAATTTCCAAAAGTTATATAAGTTAACCCCGTAAATGAATAGTTCACCCCCAAGAGTGACACTTTCGTGTTACTCAGATGTTTTGTACGAGGCTTATATTTGTGGCTATAAAGCTTTAAAGTTCGTAGGAAGAAAATTTGGAAATTATATTGAGTGAAATTCGAATATTTGGATTGAATAAATTCCATAAATAAAAATCTAAGATATTTTGGGACATGGACGGTTGGATTGGAACCAATTTAGTTCCATTTTAATGGATTGACAATTTTTACGTCTTGTTTGTCAATAAAGACTAGCTGGAGGGCAAATTGGACATTTGCCATGGATGTCATTTTTGAAATATTTTGAAACTTTGAGGGCAATTTTGGAAGATTAATAACACATGGATTTAATCATAGCCATTGATTTTTGATGAGATTGAATTTTGGCCATTGGATTAAAAGGGCAAATTAGTAAATTCACTAGTTAAATGAATTTAAAATTCATTTAACTTTACATGTGGATTAAATAGGTTAAAAGGTGAACAACAAATCATCTTCATACTCCAAGAGGCTGTTCAAATACAATAAAAGAGAAAGGGGGAAGAAGTTTTCAAATTTCAAGCCAAAAATTTGGAGATTCAAGACTAGTTTTAAGCAAAATTAATTTAGGTAAATTGTTCTACACTTGACTCTCTTCATTTTGATAGTATTTTTGCATGATAAAGTCAAGTATGAGTTATGTTCATGGATGAGGATGGTTATGATTTTGATAGTATATGATGGAATTGAAGTTGTATTGTGTAGAATTAATGTTATAAACATAGAATCAAGCTTGAATTTGGATTAATTCCATGTCCAAGGTTATAAACCCTAACCGTAAGAATTGGGGATTTTGGTTAGGGAATTAAATTAAGGATGGAATTGAATAGAATATGATGTTGTAAGCTTGATTTTGATGATATGATGAATAATTTCCCAAGTTGTAAATTTAGGGACTATTTTGGAATTTTTAAGAAATTATTGAAAATTTATTTTTAGCATTGGAATTGTTGAATTATGATTGAAATAGCTTGAATTGCTGATTAGGGACCAAAATGAAAAATTTTGGAAGTTGAATGACTAATTCGACTATTTAGGAAAAATTAGGGATTGGTCTTGAATTTATAGAAAATTGATAGAATTGAAGATTCAAGCATGTTACGAAAGTTAAGGAATTGATATGTCAAGAAAAGAAAATTAGGGACCTTTTTGAAAATAAAAAGTTAGTGAATGACCAAAATGAATAAAGTTGAAAGTTGAAGGAAAAATTTAAAGAAGGTTAAAAAATAGATGAAAGGTTTAACTGTACATGAATTTATGTACAAAAGTGAAGTAGTGACTAAAATGTCACTATTATAAAGTTTGAGGACTAAAAAGGAAATAGTCCAAAATAAGTACTAAGTTATGAAAAAAAATTCAAATAGGGCTTGAACAACTGTTTAATGTCCAAAATGGTCAATAGGGACCAATTCGGCAACTTTAAAGAATATTGGGGAAATTTTCAGAAAAAAAATTATATTCGAATAGTTATGTTTAATAATCAAGTTAGCAATGTTAGATTTAAGTCGAATACGAGAATGGTAATGTATATGTTTGATTGGTCTTATATACAGTTCTAAAAGAGATCGAAAGAGAACCAGTGATAAAAAGAAAGATAAGAACCTCGAGTAAGCTTAGTGAGACATACTATTCATGGCCCAGGTGAGTGCATTTATATTTTTAAAAATACAATTAGGAAGACTTACGAATAGTCGACCTTAAATTAAAATGATATTGCATTATTTATATATATGTTAATTTATGTTTGCCATGATCAATTATGTTGAAGTATGAGATATGAAATGTTTATTTATATGATGATCTATGTTTGCCACGATTATTTATAATAAAGCATGAAACATGAAATGTCTATTTATATGATTAATCATGATATTGAGTTGATGATGAAAAAAATGCCCAAGTATTGTGTGTGAGAGTCCATGGTATAGTTGGCATGCCATAGAGTCTTTAGCAGCTGCACCCTTATGTTCATGTTATCAAACATATATTGTGACAAAATGATTGTGTCACATGCACCCTGGGGATCTACGCCCACTGTGCCCGAGTGTACCGTCGAGGTGCTTTATGTTTATGGGGAGCAAAGAGCGTCCCCGAGTACGTACTCATCTTTACGTTTACGTTAGACACTACGGTGTCATCTCAAGATGACTCGCTACCTTGATCTCATATAGCGTACTTTGGGCGGTGATAAAAGAATCATGTCACGTAAACGAATCATGTCGTGTAAACGAATCATGTTACGTATATGACTCATGTCATGAATATGAACCATGTTATGTATATGAGATATGTCATGTATATGAACCACGCCATGAATACGGAACATGCCATGTATATGAATTAAATCACGTATATGAATCATGTTAGGTAAAAGAATCATGTCATGTAAATGAATCAAGTTATGTATATGAATTATGCCACGTATATGAATCATGACATGTATATGAATTATGCCAAGTATATGAATCATGCCAAGTAAATGAATGTATACGAAGAATGTCACACATATATGAAATATGCTATGCATATGAATCATGCTATATATACAAATTATGTATGTATATTGTAATATCCCAAATTTTGGTCAGTGACCAAAATGGATGTTTTGAAAGTTTTGGTGTTAAAGTATAAACTTTGGAAAAGTTTGAGGATTAAAGATTAAATTTCCCCAATAAGTTATTTTATTCAGTATAAGAGTGAATCGGATCGAAATAAGTACCTTGATATCGGTTTTAAGAATTAAGATGTAGTAAAAGGTACTGCATTTGGATCGAATAAAATTGTTAAACGTGCTCAAGCCAGGGAAATGTTAGGATGGGTGACCTCCGGGAAGGTCCCATAAAAGTGTTTTTGATCGATATTTTGGACTCAGTAAGAGTAGAGAATATTCGTATGGATTATCGATAAAGGATTTCTAAGAGAAATTTTATTCTATGGAAATTTTCAATAATTATTGGAATAGTAGACTGAGTTAGGAAAATTCAGTCTAAGTCCTTGGAAAGGAAATTTTTATGAGATGGTAATGTGGATTTCCCGAATATGGAAATATAGAATTTTCTGAATAAATTCGATAGCTCGGTAAAGGTAAAATCGCAGTAGAAATATTTTATGAATATCCGGATATCGGATCAAACTAAGATTTCAGAGGTTATTCCATAAGCCATGGAAAAGTCATAAATTAATATTTATGGAATAATGACCGGTTGGGAATGAACTAATTTAGTTGTATTGTAATGGAATGACATTTTTGAAACAAGCTAGTAAATAAAAACTAGTTGGAGGGCCAATTGGTCATTTTACCCCAATGGCATTTTTGAAATATTTAAAAAGTTACAAGGAAAATTTTGGAAGAATAAAATGGAAGATTAAATCTTGTCCCTTGATTAATGAAAAGATCAATATCAACCATTGGATTAAAAGGGCATTTTAGTAATTTTACTATCTAAATGAATTTAAAATTCATTTAATCAAGACAAGTGGCCAAATGGGATGAAAAACAAAAGATGAAGACCATTATTCATCCTAAAATTTCGAAATATGAGGGGGAGAAAGAAAGAAAAATGGAGAAAAATTTTACAAGTTCGATTCAAGCCCCGAAACTCAATTTTCAGTTTGGATACGAATCAAAGAGGATTCGAGATACTATAAAGGAAATGATCGAGTAGAATTTAGTGAGGTATACTATTACATGGCTCATGTGAGTGCATTTCTAAATGTTTGCATTACATTGAAAATGGCATTGCATTTCTTCATAATACATGATATGATACAATGCTCGACGTGGCAAGCTTGATGGAACACTAGGTACGAATTATTGTTTGCATAAATGATAATGCATTATGCATACATGAAATATAGATAATGAAAAGATTAAAATGAAACAAGATACACCCTGGGGATCCAATCCCATAGTGCAAAATGCACTAACGAGGTGTTTAATATAAGGAGCAAAGAGCGTCCTTATATGAGGAGCAAAGAGCGTCCTCTCGAGTACGTACTCTACAAGGCACTACGGTGCAGATAGGTTACGGGGTTTCCATGGGCCGTTAGCCTGACACGATGATAATAATAACAAGATGTTACATGATACATGATACAAATGTTACATGATACATGATACAGATGTTACATGATTACATGATACATGATTACGTGATACATGAAAAAGATGTTACATGATTTCATGATACATGAAAAAGAAGTTACATGTTACATGACAAAGAAATACATGACATACATGATAGAAATGTTATTGATATATGATAGACATGTTACATGATACATGATATGCAAATGATTGCATAATGAAAACACGACCATGAAAGAATACATGACATATGTACATTGTGGTATACTTGCCATGTTATAGAGAAAATGAAATGCACTTATATATATGACATATTGTTTGCATTATTTTAGGATTTTAAAATAAATAAGTTTAACTGCCTCATTAAGTTCGTACTTAGCGTGTGTCTTATGTCACACATAGGTTTCTAGGAAATCGTCTATCGAGGAGGAGCAGAAACTTGGGAAAATCAAGTTACTACAATAAGTTCAGTAAGTAATATTTTATCATAATTTGATAGACTAGTGGGCATGTAAATATTTTAAAATTGAATTGTCTGTAGCATAAGTTTACAACATAATTATATGCTTTTATGGATGGATAAGTTTAGAAATACAAATTGTTAACAATAGCAAAATCTTTGGTATGGTTAAGATGTTGATTAGCCCTAATAGCGTAAAAATTTTAAAATCAAGAAAGGGTCTAGGAAGATTACGTAGTTTTCACCCTGAATTATATTTTTATTTCAATAATTCAATTATAAATTTTGTAAACCAATTCAGGGTCAAAACTAGCTGCAACTAGACGACAATTTTAAATTTAAAACCGAGAAAGGGTTAAACTATAAATTAAATTTTGGTATAAAAAAAATTAAGTCAAGATTTCTTCCAATGATTTCGTAACATCTTTAATGTATATTCGGTCTGTGAGTATACGTTAAGGGTGTTACATATATGAATTATGTCATGCATATGAATTATGCCATGTACATGTATCATGTTATGTATATGAATTAAGTCATGTATATGAATGATGTCACGTATATGAATCATGCTACGTATATGAATTATGACACGTATATGGATTCTGCCATGTATATAATTCATGCCATATATATATGAATCATGCCATGTATATGAAGCATGTCATTTATGTGAATTATGTCATATATATATAAATATATATAAATCATGTCATGCGTGTGAATTATGCTATGTGTACAAAATATGCCTTGTATGTGAACTACGCCATGTATATGATTTATTTGATAATGATGGAGTATTGGAAACTAGACTAAGTTAGAAGAATTATGACTTGCACATGAATATTGACTGACTATGAAAACCTTGTTAGTACGATACTACCTTAGACAGAAACTATGCTAGGTTAATGTATTGCTTTATTTTATGTTCTAAAAAAATAAGATTATTGCCTCACTAAGTTCGTACTTAGCATGTGTTATTTCATACGTAGGTTCTCCCAAGTAGGATGGCAAGAATGAGTTATGAAATTGGAAAATCAAGTTGCAATAGTAACCACAGTATGTACATCTTAAGTTGTAAGTTTGATATCTGGTGGGCATGTACATATATGTAGTAGATTTAAAGAGACAAACTGTTTTTGAAATCTTAAGTTTATAATGTGTTTATGCACTATAACGAATGTATGAAATTAGAAAATGGTTTGCTATAAGTAGTTATATTTTTTGATATAGTTAAGTAAAGTTTAACCCTAATCGCGTAAAAAATTGTGAAATCGAGAAAGGGTCTAGGCAGGGTACATAGTTTTCTCCCTGAATTATATTTTATTTCAATAACACATTTATAAATTTTATAAAACAATTCAGGGTTAAAACCAGTTGCTATAGACTGACATAGTTTTTAATTTAAAACCGAAAGGGGTTAGACTACAAGATAAAGTTTGCTATAAAAATATTCAAGTCAAGTTTTTCTTTACAAGCTCTGTAACATCTTTAGTGTATATTCGGTCTACGAATATACGTAAGGGTGTTACATTTATTGGTATCAGAGCTACATTTTTAGCTGATTTTGGAGGCTAAATCGAGTTTAATGTGATTTAATGTTAAATACATGCCCCTAGGATGTCATGTTACTGATGTACTACTGTGTAACTTGATTATGCTCCCCAATAACATGAATAAGTTTCAGTAGAAATAGATGATGTTAAGAATTGATGGACTGCGATAAATGTTTAATTATGGGAATCAAAAGAAGGAAGAAGAATGTTTAAAGCCAAGTATGTTGGCAACTAGTTAAAAGAAAAATGTGCAGCAGTCCTAAGTTTGAAACAAGGTACTCGTACTGTCTATGAGTACGAGTTATATTTTATTAGACTGAGTCGGTACGCAGTTAAATGGATGCCGATTGAAAGGTCTCGATGTGAATGGTTTATAGAGAAGCTGCATCCAAGGCCCAAGGAGATTCTATTAGGTATGAACTTATCAAATTTCCAAGAGGTTATGAACAAAAGGAAGGCTGTGGAAAGAACCTGAAATTGTTTTATTTGATTCGGGTTCGATTAATATATATTGGTACTAAGATAGTAGCACAAAGAAAGACTTCTATGGAGAATATTTAGTAAAGTGATTGCCAATAATTCTCTTGGACACAATGCACCAGTAATTAGAATATGCAAGAAAGGTTCATTAGAAATTCAAGGAATTAAGTTCCCGGCAGATTTAATGGAATTTATATTCCATAAATATGAAGTCATTCTTGGGATGGACTGGTTATCTGCATATAATGCAGATATGAAGTGTGAGAAGAAAAGGTTGGTACTTCAAGGACCCGATGGTTTTGAAGTAATCCTTATAGGAGAAAGAATTGACTATTTAGAGTCAGTAATCTCTGCAATGATAGCTCAAAGGCTGTTATGCAGTGGATGTGAAACATGTTTAATTTAGGTAATGGATATTCAAAAGTTACCTAAAAAGGGATTGAAGACATCCCGATTGTAAAGGAATTTCACGATATAATTTCGGATGAGTTACCATGGCTACCTTAGGATAGGGAAACACAGTTTGAAATTGATGTTTATCCCAGAACTGAGCTGGTATCAATGACACCATATAGAATGGCGCCTACAGAGTTAAGGGAATGTTACCTCTCCAAAAGTACTATTTTTAATGCCAATCTTATAATGCTTTTGCTTGTTTTTAGGTACATTTAGTTGCATAAGGTTGTTAAAATCATGCATTTGCATAAGGAGTTTAGAATTATGTCTATGCAGTGTGAATAGTTGTTTTGTTGGCAATTTTGAAGGTTTGGCATAGTATTTGGCCCAGAAATTAAATAGATGAAAGAAGGCCAAAGAGAATGTCGAGTTGCTGTTGGCAGCAAAGGACCAGAAGAGAAATGCCAAGCACCCTTGGCAATACGTTGCCAGAAGAGTTATGCCAAGATTCCTTGGCAATGCTAGTCCGAAAAAATAGTACCATATTAGGTTTTGAAAAAATAGCCTTTGATCAAACTTCAAAAAAATAGGATGGCAAAAAAATAGGATGCGAAGTCTATCTGGCACAGATGGGTCGAACGATGCCAAGCTCGGCTGCCAAAGGATTGACTACATATGACATCAGCCCTAGTGAAAACCTGATCAGTTTATCAGCTTATCACCTTATCAGCTTATCAATTCAAATATGGATAAAAGGTGATCACAAGCCTTATCCCTTGCGTAATCAAAATTCAAATGCAAGGCTTATCCTAAGGTTTCCCGCGCCTATTTAAAGGAAGAGAAGAGATCGATCAACACAACTAACAACGGGGAACTAACAAAGGATGAACTTGGAGGGTATGATTGGCAGAGAAAGGTTGTGTGGTTCGACCAGCTAGACCGAGGGCTTGGAGCCATTGAAGGGCTGCATCGAGAGAGCCCCTTTTGCCCATTCTCTTTGTTTAGTTATTTTTATTTTTTAATAATGATGTATTTTGAAAAAGTTTATGGTTTTTCGGTTAAATCCCTCACCATGAACTAATTCAATAGTTGGTGGGGGATGTTTGCGTTGAAACGTTATTTTCATGTTTATTTTTTAATAATAAATCTACCTTGGCAATGTTTTATCTATTCGGCATACTTTAATGTTTTCTAAATACTATGCCAAGCGAGAGCTGGCACTGTTGGCCTATTGCTCCTCAATATCTTAACAGACTTTGGGTGGCAACGATTAAGTTGTTAAATACTGAGGAGAAAAGCTTCGAGAGAAGTCGTTAAAGTAGATGAACTTACTTCGGGAGTGAAATCTACCCCTTAGGAGTATAGATTGGATCGTTATCAAATTGGTTTATTTAAAAGCGTGCACTATAGAGATATAGGGGTTTTACATGATCAATTTAGGGCAATGACCATCGAGAGAGGCTTTGCTAATTTTGAATCTGCTCGGCAAACAATGCCAAGACAGGTTGTTATTAAAGGCTGGCACGACATGAATAGCGTGAAAACCATGCATTCCCTGCCAACGCTCATCATTCATTAAAGCACCTTCCTTGCCAACGTCTTTACTTTACTTTTATTTATTTTCTTTTCAATTATTTCCAAAACCAACTTCAAACAAACAACTTTTCCTCAAGGCAAGTAACAATCAAAGCAATTGAATTCCAAGTCAATCTCCGTGGGATCGATACTCAGCTTACCAGCTGTATTACTTGCAGACCGTATATACTTGCACGCAAAAGACTCATCTGGGCACTGTTTTATACTTTTCCAATACATATTTTCTGCCTCTTTTCCCAGCATTCACTTAGAGAGTCTACAAGTTTTTGGCGTCGTTGCCGAGGATTGCGACATAATTTATTGCTTTAATTTTTACTTGTTTTTTTTTTGTTTTTATTTTACTAGCTTTGTTTTTTTGTTTTGATCATTTTTTCTTTTTAATAAAGCTACAAAGAAGAGTATGGGCAGCCACATATGGTATGATGGTGACTATATTTTTCCCACTTATGACTGCCAATATCCAACTCCAAGAGCGGTCCATGAGCAAAGACGATATGGAACGCATGAAGAAGATGCCTATACAATAATCTCGGCACAGATTTCTAAACTGAAAAGCATGATTACATCAATGCAAGTGCCTAACAAGTTCAGCAAAAGGCAAGCTACACCCGTTGTTTGTGCCTACTGTAGAGGATGCCATTCATTTGATAATTGCCCCTTCAACCCTAATTCCTATTGTTACACGGGGTACTGTAATGTGAACAATCATTCCTCCTACAACTTCGACCAAGGATGGAACCATCAGGAAAATAGTTTTTGGAATAATCAAGACGACGATTATTTTTACGCACCTAACAACTTTGCTGCATCACCAGACTTCAAACAAATGCCATCCCAAGATATGATGATGCACAACAATCCACCTTAAGAGCAAACAAATTACATTGGAAACGCACATGAAGAAGCCATATATGATATGAGAAGCTTGGAAGAACAAGTCATGAGGCTTGCCAATGCTTTGAATGGCATGCCTCAAGAGAACGAGATAGAGCTTCCATCAAGGCAGTAAGAGGTGGCAAACGCTTCGGTTAATGGTAACAATCAGAATGCCATGGCAACGCTACATCAACAAGCTGGCAATCTTCTTCCTCCATCTGCTCCTCAAAAAAGCTAGATAATGTTGCCATGTTCGATGCCAGGACAGATTGGGATTATGAAGTTCCAAACCAAGAAGAGAAAGGCAAGCAGCCGATTATTTGCCAGGAAGAGAAGTCAGTACCAGTAGGTGAACCCAAAGAAATAGAGAAAGAAAAGGTAGAGGCTGATGATGCCAGACTACTATTTGATTCCTGAACGTTATCTGATGCCAGAACACTATCCGATGCTAGACAGCATTAAGATGCCAGCATCACCTCAACAAAACTAGTGGAGCCAGCATTTGCCAACCCTACCTTGGTAAGACAAATAAATGTTAATTTTAAAGCTGACAAAGCTCTTAACTGTGCAGATGAACCTAAATAATGGCATGAAGTTGGAATAAAGGAATCCATTCTAGATGAGAAATTGGCATTGAATTGCCAGGGAATATATTTTGATGCCATAGAGCTGGATGATAAAGATCTGGCAAAGGAAGGATTGGATGAACCACCTATGTTGCATGAAGTCATTAACTACCATAAGAGGCCTGAATCATTGGAGTTAGATGGCAAAAAAATCCAAGCACCAAAGCCATCCAGTGAGGAGCCACCAAAGCTGGAACTGAAACTATTGCCAAGCCACCTCGAATATGTTTATCTTAGAAATGAGTCCACTTTGCCAGTTGTCACTGGCATAGACAACTACGGACCAAGAAGCCAAATTTTTTCCATCATTGGGCAATCATAAAAATGCTCTAAGGTGGACCATTACCGACATTGGGGGAATAAGCACGACAAATAACGTGAAGAAATGTGTGCTTAGATGGCTAGTTACTGGAAGGAAAAGTGGATGCCAAATGATTGAGAATGAAGAACTAGAGCAGAAAAAAATTTCCGCAATAAGACTGCCAGAGATGTTACGGCTCAAAACTGAAGATTTCATGAAGATTCTGGAACAAGATGAGGATGACTATGCCTCGACAACAAAGAGATTCTTCGGTTTTCTAAGGTGGTTATTCAAAGCCACCATGGTAAAAAAAATTCTTTCATTGTGTAATCGGGAATTTGGCTTGATCAAAGGAAAACAATTCTTTGGCTTTCTATGTTGGTTATTCAAACAAAAGATTTCCACAGACTGAAGCACCACCAGGAAGAAAATCAGAATAATGCCAATGAGACCATTCTCCTTGTAAAAATTTAGTAACTCTTTGCCAACTCGGTTTGATCATTGTAAATAATTTAGGAGGGTTATTTTTTTCAGTACTTAGGATATCTTAGTTTTATTTTTTAGTTTCTTTATTTTATTTATTTTTCTGTTTTGAAAGGTTTCTTTAATTTTTAGCACATAAAACAATACCAAGAGACCATGCCGAGTTCTGATGCCAAGATGACCAAAGCAAAACCTATGGTACCAATGCTAGAAACAAAGACAACTACAATGCCAGCAGATCCAGTGGCAATGCTCTTCTAGATATATCAATTCCAGGAGGTCATACTCCAGAAGTTAGAGAAAGCCAAAGAGTAGAACTTAATTCTTTGGCAGTATATTCATGCAGAGACCATGCCATGAAGAAAACACTCGCAGACATGTCTTTCAATACATTGCTAGCATTCTCTGAGTTTCTTGCTTACCTCTTTGCCAAGGATGGCATGTTAGCCAGACCACACTCTGTCCACACGCTGACCCAGTCTGATGCCACCATTGTTTAAGAATTCTATGTCCATCTTGTGACCAAATATTTGCCCTTCTTGATGATTAGAGGTATGTGTGTATATTTTGATGAAGGATATATTAACACTATGTTTGATTTGGATGGTGCAAGGGATGAATATTTTGAGTATACCAATTCGATTAATGCTGCCAAGAGAAAGAAGTTCCTGGCAAATTCGTGTGAGCTTGGCATGGCATGGACAGTGTCATCGAAGGGCCACCGAATGGTGAAACGATTGGCATTAAAACATCAAACGAGTGGATGGAATCAATTTTTAAAGGCTAATATGATGCCTACAACCCACAATGAGACCATCTCAAAAGAAAGGCTTATTTTTATTGCACTCCATCATGATGGGGCACAAAATTAACGTTGGCAGGCTCATCATCGATGAAACTTATAAATGTGCAGGAAGAGGTAATGTCAGTTTGTTCTTTCCTTTGTTAATTTCTAACATTTGCATGCTCCATGGTGTGCCAAAGCTTGATACGATAAAGGTTAAAGGATCAAGGGAACAACAATCATAGCTGCTATTTGGAGAAACCACACCGCTGATGAGCCAAAAAACAAAGGCAAGAGAAAGGAAAAAGTGCCCACGCTAAAGCCAAAGGTGTCAAAGGCAGTGTCAGACACCATGCTAGCCAGTTCATTGGCAATGTTGTCTCAAATTTACCATTGCCAGGAGATCATTCTTTAAAAGTTAGAGACAATCGAGGAACTCAATGATAAGATGAGGCACTACACAAAGGAAATAGATGCTCTCATTAGGGAGGTTCTTGAACAAAATGTCCCCTGGTTTTGTGCCAGCATTTCTAGATTTCCCTGCTGAGCCCTCTGACAGCGATGATGCCATGCCAGCCAGTCTAGTTCATACCCCGTCCAATGCCACAGTCCCATTGTCTCTAGTTGAAGTCGAGTCTGCCAGATCTGATTCTTCATCTGAATCAAAGGAAACCAAAGCCAAGTCGCCAGTAACACCTGCTGTCCATACGCCACCTGATACCACCGATGTACCTGCCGCATCGGAGCCTGCCAAAGAAAAAGAGGAAGTTTGAGCATCCACTGTCGCTTCAAAATCGAGCCTGAAAAAGAAGAAGCACATGGCCCCTGACCGTGGGCCATTTGTGAGAAGAAAAACTTGTGTCGCACGGCAAATAGTCTCCGAAGGGGAGTCCTCTTCTTCCTAAACTCATTTACATTTCATTCTATTGCATTTACATGATCATGCATTTTATTTTATTCTATTCTATTTTCTTGTATATATGTGTTGTTTCATGCATTGGGGACAATGCACATCTTGGGTTTGGGGGTGTGCATTTCTTCTCATTTATGCCATGCATTTCATGTTTAATTTTTGTTGCCATACCATCTAGGTCATTTAGAATAGATGCATATCGAACCACTAAAAAGAGAAAATTTTGCCTCGGTTTATTTTTGAAAAATGTTAACACTTGTCAGGCAAGTTTAATTTGATCTAAGTGTTTGGCAATGAGGAAATTTTAATTTTTAGTTGCAATGCCGTGCTGACAGAATAGTTATGCCAGGTTTGCTTGGCAATTGATCTCTAGTTTAGAGAATTGAAATTTCACTTAACATGTAGTATGTATCTAGTTCCTTATCAAACTTGGACTTTTTGAAACTATGCTCAGATTTAAAAAAAAAAGAAAAAAAAGATCAAATCATTCCAGGGTAAATGAAACTAATAAGGCAGCAATGTTCTGCCAAGACAAGAAAAAAATAGAACTCTCCTCTACCTTAGGGATAATAAGCTACTTGGGGCTTTGTGGTTTGCTCCCTCTTAGTTCTCAAGTCCAAAACTTTAGGGTATGAGTTGAAGAGAAAGCCTAGTGATGTCTAGATTAAGGTGGGGATTCGTGGTATGCTCCCTCTTATCTATCACGCTAAATAGTATCACGATAAATAGTATCATGAAGCAAGCTTAAATTAATGCCAACAGAAACCCTTGGCAAAGAAAAAAAAGAAGAGAATCTGAGTTTAGGTACTAATATTGTCTAAGAGAGTGAAAGGATACTTGATGCATATTGCCTACACATGATGCACTCTTCATAAACTTAGATTAGAGTTATATTGCTGCACTTGAATTACTACCTGCTTGGCATTATTGCACTAAGATACTGAGGACAGAAATGGAGCCAAAATCTGCTTGCCAGTACTTGTTGGCATTTTAACCAAAATTTTGTCAAGGTAACATTTTCACAGTTTTTGTTTTTTTGTTTGCATTACTTGAGGACAAGCAATGAGTTAGGTTTGGGGGTGTGTTACCTCTCCAAAAGTACTATTTTTAATGCCAATCTTACAATGCTTTTACTTGTTTTTAGGTACATTTAGTTGCATAAGGTTGTTAAAATCATGCATTTGCATAAGGAGTTTAGAATTCTGTCTATGCCAGTGTGAATGGTTGTTTTGTTGGCAATTTTGCAGGTTTGGCATAGTTTTTGGCCCAGAAATGAAACACATGAAAGAATGCTAGAGAGAATGCCGAGTTGCTGTTGGCAGCGAAGGACTAGAAGAGAAATGCCAAGCACCCTTGGTAATACGTTGCCAGAAGAGTTATGCCAAGATTCCTTGGCAATGCCAGTCCGAAAAAATAGGACCAAATCAGGTTGCGAAAAAATAGCCTTTGATCAAACTTCGAAAAAATAGGATGGCAAAAAAATAGGATGCCAAGTATGTCTGGCACAGATGGATCGAACGATGCCAAGCTCGGCTGCTAAAGGATTGACGGCATATGACGTCAGCCCTAGTGAAAACATGATCAATTTATCATCTTATCACCTTATCAGCTTATCAATTCAAATCTGGATAAAAGGTGATCACAAGCCTTATCCCTTGTGTAATCAAAATTCAAATGCAAGGCTTATCCTAAGGTTTCCCACACCTATTTAAAGGAAGAAAAGAGATCGATCAACACAACTAACAACGGGGAACTAACAAAGGACGAACTTGGAGGGTGTGATCGGAAGAGGAAGGCTGTGTGGTTCGACCAGCTAGACCGAGGGCTTGGAGCCATTGAAGGGCTGCATCGAGAGAGCCCCTTCTTGCCCATTCTCTTTGTTTAGTTATTTTTATTTTTTAATAATGATGTATTTTGAAAACGTTTATGGTTTTTCGGTTAAATCCCTCACCATGAACTAATTCAATAGTTGGTGGGGGATGTTTGCGTTGAAACGCTATTTTCATGTTTAGTTTTTAATAATAAATCTTCCTTGCAATGTTTTATCTATTCGGCATACTTTAATGTTTTCTAAATACTATGCCAAGTTAGAGCTGGCACTGTTGGCCTATTGCTCATCAATATCTTAACAGACTTGGGGTGACAACGATTAAGTTGTTGAATACTGAGGAGAAAAGCTTCGAGAGAAGTCGTTCAAGTAGATGAGCTTACTTCGGGAGTGAAATCTACCCCTTAGGAGTATAGATTGGATCGTTATCAATTTGGTTTATTTAAAAGCATGCACTATAGAGATATAGGGGTTTTTACATGATCAATTTAGGGTAATGACCATCGAGAGAGACTTTGCTAATTTTGAATCTGCTCGGCAAACAATGCCAATATAGGTTGTTATTAAAGGCTGGCACGGCATGAATAGCGTGAAAACCAGGCATTCCCTACCAACGCTCATCATTCATTAAAGCACCTTCCTTGCCAACGTCTTTACTTTACTTTTATTTATTTTCTTTTCAATTATTTCCAAAACCAACTTCAAACAAACAACTTTTCCTCAAGGCAAGTAACAATCAAAGCAATTGAATTCCAAGTCAATCTCTGTGGGATCGATACTCAGCTTACCAGCTGTATTACTTGCAGACCGTGTATACTTGCATGCAAAAGACTCATCTTGGCACTGTTTTATACTTATCCAATACATATTTTCTGCCTCTTTTGCCAACATTCACTTAGAGAGTCTACAGGGAACTAAAAGCTCAATTATAAGAATTGCTAGATCGGGGTTATATTTGACTAAGTGAATTACTATAGGGTACCTCAGTATTAATTGTAAAGAAGAAAGATGGTTCCCTATGATCATGTATAGATTATTGACAATGGAATAAAGTAAAAAATTAAGAATAAGTATTCCCTACCAAGAATTGAGGATTTATTTGATCAGCTTAAAGATGCAGTAGTATTTTAAAGATAGATCTTCGATCAGGGTTATTATCAACTTAAAGTCAAAGAAAAAGATGTACCCAAAACAGTATCCAAAACTCGTTATGAACACTACAAGTTTTTGGTGATTCCTTTTGGATTGACGAATGCCCCTGCTGCATTCATGAACCTGATGAATAGGGTATTCCAACCCTATTTGGATCAGTTGTTGTGGTCTTCATAGATGATATTTTGGTTTATTCGAAGACCGAAGCTGAACATGACTACCATCTTCGAGTGGTACTGTAAATTTTAAAGGATAAGCAACTTTATGCCAAGTTTTCTAAATACGAGTTCTAGTTGTCAGAAATAATTTTCTTTGGACATGTAGTGTCATCAGAAGGAATAAGAGTTGATCCCAAGAAAATACAAGCTATTCTTGAATGGGAAGCGCCAAAAAAATATCTCTGAAGTTTGGAGTTTCTTGGGATTAGCTGGATATTACAAGCGCTTTGTGCAGAATTTTTCCATCATTGTTATGCCTCTTACCCAAATGCTACAAAAGGGTATTCCATTTGTATGGATAGAAAGGTGCCAGGAAAGTTTTGAAAGATTGAAGAAAGTCCTGACTGAAGCACCAGTTCCAATTCAACTAGAACCAGGAAAAGAATATACTCTGTATAATGATGTATCTCTTTTATGGTTTAAGTTGCGTGTTGATGCAAGAAGGTCATGTCATAGCTTATGCATAAAGGCAGCTCAAAATTTATGAAAGGAACTATTCAACACATGATTTAGAAATGGAAACTATGATTTTTGTTTTAAAAATCTGGTGACATTATCTATATGGTAGAAAGTGTAGTATTTATATGGATCACAAAAGTTTGAAGTGTTTGATGACACAAAAAGATTTGAATTTATGAAAACGAAGACGAGTTGAATTTTTTAAAGGATTATGATGTGGTTATCGATTATATCCTAAGAAGGCTAATGTAGTGATAGATACTTTTGGCCGAAAGACATTGTCTGTCTTGAGCATGATGAATGCACAATTGTCTGGGGGAAGATATGGTTCCTTAAAAGCAAAATGTTAGTTAAAGTCAACTTTATTGGATCAATTCAAAGATTTGTAGTCTATGGATGAAGGATGTCTTGAAAAGAGGAGACAAGCTGAAACTAGGAAAGTACAAGACTATGAAATTAAGCCAAATGGTTGATTATATTACTGAGGTAAAGTACATGTTTCTGACAATGATAATCTGAAGAAAGAAGATATTAACAGAGGCCAATTATAGTTCATTAACTACGCACCCAAGGAATAATAAGATGTATCAATATTTGAAAACTTGAAACTGTGACCAGGAATGAGAAGAGTAATCACATAAATTGTGGCAAAGTGTTTAATATGTCAACAAGTAAAAGCTGAACACCAAGTACCTTCTGGATTGCTTCAGCCTATCTCTATTCCCCAATGGAAGTGGAGAAGAGTAACGATGGATTTTATAACAAAATTGTCAGCTACACTAATTAAAAGAATTCAATATGAGTCATTATGGATTGTTTTACAAGTTGCTCACTTTATTCCGGTTTGAATGGGTTATTCGCTGGATAAATATGCAAAACTTTATGTTCGAGAGATAGTAAGACTACATGGTGTCTCAGCATCGATAGTGTCAGACAGAGACCCAAGGTTTACTTCAAGGTATTAGGGTACGTTATTTGAAGCGTTAGGTACTAAACTAAATTTTAGTATAGCTTTTCATTCGCAAAAAGATGGACATTTTGAAAGGATCATACGGATTCTATAAGACATGTTAAAAGCTTGTATAATTGAGTTTGCAAAATCATGAGAAAAGTACTTGCCCTCAACCAAATTTGCTTATAAAAATAGTTATCAAGCAAGTATCAAGATGGCATAAGGAAGAAAGTGACGAACTTCTCTTACTTGGTTCGAGTTATAAGATCGAAATGTTCAAAATAACTCAAACGTTGGAGGAGTTGATTTAACATAAGACATGGAGGATAAAGTAAAGATTATTCAGTAAAATTTCAAGGCCGCCGTGGATTGACAAAAGGCCTATACAAATAAGAAGGAAAATGATATTGAATATGAAGTTAGAGAAAAAGTGTTTTTAAAGGTTTCACCTTGGAATGTATTACGTTTTGATTGAAATGGAAAGATTAGTCTCAGATTTATTGGGCCATACGAGATTTTGAAAAGAGTTGGACTAGTGGCTTACCAACTAGCATTACCTTAGGATATGAGTAAGATTCATAATGTGTTTCACGTGTCCATGCTACGAGGGTATTGATCAAATCCTTCACATGTAATTTCTCCTTAGAAAATCGAGCTACAACCGGATCTAACTTATAAAAAAGAACCAGTGAAAATCCTAGCATATGGAGTTAAAGAATTAAGAAACAAGAAAACTCCACTGGTTAAAATCCTTTGAAAGAATCATAAAGTTGAGGAAGCCACTTGGGAAACCGAAAAGAGAATGAAAAAGCAGTATCCAAAATTGTTTGAAAAGAGTATACGTTGAAAATTCAAGGACAAATTTTCTTAAGGGGGAGGAATTGTAATATCCCAATTTTTGGACTAGTGACCAAATTGTAATTTTTGAAAGTTTAAGGGTTAAAGTGTAAACTTTGGAAAAGTTTAGGGATCAAAGTGTAATTTCCAAAAGTTATGTAATTTAACCCCGTAAGTGAATAGTTCACCCCAAGAGTGACACTTTGTGTTACTCAGATTTTTCGTACGAGGCTTATATTAGTGGCTATAAAGCTTTAAAATTCGTAAGAAGAAAATTTGGAAATTGTATTGAGTGAAATTCGAATATTTAGATAGAATAAATGCCATAAATAAAAATATAAGATATTTTGGGACATGGACGGTTGGATTGGAACCAATTTGGTTCAATTTTAATGGAATGACAATTTTTAAGTCTTGTTGTAAATAAAGACTAGTTGGGGGGCAAATTGGACATTTGCCATGGATGGCCTTTTTGAAATATTTTGAAACTTTGAGGCCAATTTTGGAAGATGAATAACACATGGATTTAATCATAGCCATTGATTTTTGATGAGATTGAATTTTGGCTATTGGATTAAAAGGGCAAATTAGTAAATTCACTAGTTAAATGAATTTAACATGTAGATTAAATAGGTTAAAAGGTGAACAACAAATCATATACAATAAAAGAGAAAGGGGGAAGAAGTTTTCAAATTTCAAGCCAAAAATTTGGAGATTCAAGACTAGTTCAAGCAAAATTAATTTAGATAAATTGTTCTACACTTGAAAATTGTATATGATGGAATTGAAGTTATATTATGTGGAATTAATGTTATAAACATAGAATCAAGCTTGAATTTGGATTAATTCTATGTCCAAGGTTATAAACCCTAACCCTAAGAATTAGGGATTTTGGTTAGGGAATTAAATTAATGATGGAATTAAATAGAGTATGATGTTGTAAGCTTGATTTTGATGATATGATGAATAATTTCCCAAGTTGTAAATTTAGGGACTATTTCATAATTTTTAAGAAATTAAGGGAAATCATTGAAAATTTATTTTTAGCATTGGAATTGTTGAATTATGATTGAAATAGCTTGAATTGATGATTAGGGACCAAAATGAAAAATTTTGGAAGTTGAAGGACCAATTAAGAAATTTAGGAAAAAATAGGGATTGGTCTTGAATTTATAGAAAATTTATAGAATTGAAGATTCAAGCATGTTACGAAAGTTAAGGGATTGATATGTCAAGAAAAGAAAATTTAGGGACCTTTTTGAAAATAAAAAGTTAGTGAATGACCAAATTGAATAAAGTTGAAAGTTGAAGGAAAAAATTGAAGAATGATAGAAAATAGATGAATGGTTTAATTGTACATGAATTTATGTACAAAAGTGAAGTAGTGACTAAAATGTCACTATTACAAAGTTTGAGGACTAAAAAGGAAATAGTCCAAAATAAGTACTAAGTTATGAAAAAATTTTCAAATAGGGCTTGAACAACCGTTTAATGTCCAAAATGGTCACTAAGGACCTAGGGACAAATTCGACAACTTTGAAGAATATTGGGGAAATTTTCAGAAAAATTTTATATTCGAATAGTTATGTTTAAGAATCAAGTTAGCAATGTTAGATTTAAGTCAAGTACGAGAATGGTAATGTATATGTTTGATTGGTCTTATACAGTTATAAAAGAGATCAAAAAAGAACCAGTGATAAAAAGAAAGATAAGAACCTCGAGTAAGCTTAGTGAGACATACTATTCATGGCCCAGGTGAGTGCATTTATATGTTTTAAAATGCAATTAGGAAGACCTGCGAATAGTCGACCTTAAATTAAAATGATATTGCATTATCTATATATATGTTAATTTATGTTTGTCATGACCAATTATGTTGAAGTATGAGATATGAAATGTTTATTTATATGATGATCTATGTTTGCCATGATTATTTATGATAAAGCATGAAACATGAAATGTCTATTTATATGATTAATTATGATATTGAGTTGATGATGAAAGAAATGCCCAAGTATTGTGTATGAGAGTCCATGGTATAGTTGGCATGCCATAGAGTCTTTAGCAGCTGCACCCTTATGTTCTTGTTATCAAACAGATATTGTGACAAAATAATTATGTCACATGCACCATGGGGATCTACGCCCACTGTGCCCGAGTGTACTGTCGAGGTGCTTTATGTTTATGGGGAGCAAAGAGCGTCCCCAAGTACGTACTCATCTTTACGTTTACGTTAGACACTACGATATCATCTCAAGATGACTCGCGTACCTCGATCCCATATACCGTACTTTGGGCAATGATAAAAGAATCATATCACGTAAATGAATCATGTCATGTAAACAAATCATGTTACGTATATGACTCATGTCATGAATATGAACCATGTTATGTATATGAGATATGTCATGTATATGAACCATGCCATGAATACGGAACATGCCATGTATATGAATTAAATCACGTATATGAATCATGTCAGGTAAAAGAATCATGTCAGGTAAATGAATCAAGTTATGTATATGAATTATGCCACGTATATGAATCATGACATGTATATGAATTATGCCAAGTATATGAATCATGCCAAGTACATGAATTATGCCATGTATATGAAGAATGTCACACATATATGAAATATGCTATGCATATGAATCATGCTATGTATACAAATTATGTTATGTATATGAATTATGCTATGCATATGAATTATGCCATGTACATATATCATGTTATGTATATGAATTAAGTCATGTATATGAATGATGTCACGTTTATGAATCATGCTACGTATATGAATTATGACACGTATATGGATTCTGCCATGTATATATTCATGCCATATATATATGAATCATGCCATGTATATGAAGTATGTCATTTATGTGAACTATGTCATATATATATATATATATATAAATCATGTCATGCATGTGAATTATGCCATGTGTACAAAATATGTCATGTATGTGAACTATGCCATGTATATGATTTATTTGATAATGATGGAGTATTGGAAACTAGACTAAGTTAGAAAAATTATGACTTGCACATGAATATTGACTGACTATGAAAACCTTGTTAGTTCGATACTACCTTAGACAGAAACTATGCTAGGTTAATGTATTGCTTTATTTTATGTTCTAAAAAACTAAGATTATTGCCTCACTAAGTTCGTACTTAGCGTGTGTTATTTCACACGTAGGTTCTCCCAAGTAGGATGGCAAGAAGGAGTTATTAAATTGGAAAATCAAGTTACAATAGTAACCACGGTATGTACATCTTAAGTTGTAAGTTTGATATCTGGTGGGCATGTACATATATGTAGTAGATTTAAAGAGACAAACTGTTTTTGAAATCTTAAGTTTATAATGTGTTTATGCACTATAATGAATGTATGAAATTAGAAAATGGTTTGCTATAAGTAGTTATATTCTTCGATATAGTTAAGTAAAGTTTAACCCTAATCGCGTAAAAATTGTAAAATCGAGAAAGGGTCTAGGCATGGTACATAGTTTTCTCCCTGAATTATATTTTTATTTCAATAACACATTTATAAATTTTATAAAACAATTTAGGGTTAAAACCAGTTGCTATAGACTGACATAGTTTTTAATTTAAAACCGAAATGGGTTAGACTACAAGATAAAGTTTGCTATAAAAAAATATTCAAGTCAAGTTTTTCTTAACAAGCTTTGTAACATCTTTAGTGTATATTCAGTCTACGAATATATGTAAGGGTGTTACAGGACTAAATTGGGTGCAATTTAAATTTTGAAGGATAAATTAAATAAAAAAATTTCATAAGAACTTAACTGGTTTTTTTTATTTTTCGTTGAGGCCAATTTGACGTTAATTTTTTTTAATGATAAAATATACACTCCTCTTAGTTTCAGTTGTCTTGTATTGAATGCTATTTTGTTGGATATGAAAATTTTATTAATTAAATTGAAATGGAAAATTTCATATAATGTTGCAATATATAATTGTGTGCATGCATTTACTATATATTATATCATTGTTTTGGAGTTATTATAAAGTTTTCATTATTATCTTCATAGATACGAAACTAGAAAAAAGAAAAATGCAGACAAAAAATGCCTCTTACGAGGTGATGTCAAGAAACATCTCATCACCCATTTACTATGATGTGAATGGTTGTATCATAATTTACAGCAGTGTTAATTATTGAAGGTTTAAATGAAAAATAAGTGTTTAGATTATATTTTTTTAATTTTAAGTATTTAAAGTATTTTTTGTAAAAATAGGTATTTAAAGTTTTAACTGTTACAATTTTAGGTGTCTCGGCGTTAATGATGTTAAAAAAAATTGTTAGCCAATTAAAATGTGACATGCGGTAGGTTTTAATTTTTAATTTCTTTCAAATAATTTTTTAAAAAATAAAATTTTCAAAAAGTCCCCCAAATTCCAAAAATTCAAAAAAATCCTAAATACCCAATTCCCTCAATCCGGCCACTCCCACTGTCGTTGGTTACGTTGCCGGAAACGAAATGGAGCGTCCTCCCTTGGCCCAAACACCCATTCGCCATTCGTCGTCGTTCAGCCGCCGCTCGTCGCGAATCGTTCGAATGAATTTTTTTGAATATTTCGGCCTTCGTCCGACGTTTTGTATGACTTTGGTTGATTTTCGACGACGAGGGGTAGGGTAAAAGATCGTTGTGGTCCAACGACGAATGTGGTGGGAGGTGGCGTGGCCATCAGCGATGGAATCGACTCAAATTGCGATTTGAGTTTTTTGGAGTTAGGGATTTTGAATTTATGGGCTATTTTGTGAATTGTATAAATTTAGGGGGGTTTAAAAAATAAGTTTAAAAAATAAAAGAAAAAAATTAAAATTTTTAACAGTAGTTAACACGAGACACCTAAAATTATAATGGTTGAAACTTTGAACAACTATTTTTACAAAAAAATATTTTAAGTACCTAAAATTCAAAAGTGGTATACTTTAGGCACCTATTTTTCATTGAAGCCATTACTGAATAATGAAGACAAGGAACTTTCACATCTTCAATAAATATTGAAAATATTATCGGTAATGTTGAGGAAAATGATATTATTATGAGAAGTAATTTTAATTTTAAACATAAATTATAAAAAGGAAATGAAAATTAAAAAAATCATTTTTTGATTTGATATATATTATTTAGGTTAAATGCTTAAATTGAAAGCTGGTTTTTTAGAAGTTGTTTATATAAGGGTCTGATCTTTCAAAAGGGGTTAAATAAGGGGATAAAATTTTTAAATTGGATCAAATAATAAGGCTATGTCATGCACACATGAAATTAATTACCCAAGACATTCTTAATTTTATAGCTCAAATTCTAAATTCGTATCAATCTTCAAATATAAACGCAAAATAGGTATAAAATGTTAACATAAATTATAAACGCAAAATAGGTATAAGCTGCTATTGTTTTCGCTCACGCGCTTCTATCAATCGCGCGATATCCTTAACAATTTCCTCTTCATTTCCCACAGTCTCTGCCCCGATATATTTTCCCAATGCCAACGTCTCACTCGCCTCTTTCAAAATCGCCCGCTTCTTATTTTCAAAATCTGAATTCGAGAGAGAGGCGTTCGCTACTGCATGCGCTGTGTGTTTCTTAGGACGTCCCCTTCCTCTTTTGCTCAAATGATGTTTTGCCTCTTTACGTTTCTCCGGGGATAGGAAACTAAGTCGATATACCAGCCCTAGGTATCTCATCCCGCTGCCCATCCACGACACTAATCAACGCATTAGTAGGCCTACACACATTCACCAACTGCATCTGCTCAGCCTCAATACCCGCTGCCTGTTGTTCCATGCTATCAATAGTCAAAACATCCTCCTGTGCATCACATTCCAACTGACGAGTCACCAGACCAATATCTTCATTCGGCATCCAGTCTATTTCATTAGTTGGCAACTCTAACACTCTCCCATCCACCACTCTATTATCCACCCACATTGCATCGATATGTTCCTCAATTACATCCTGGGAAACAGATTCCGACACTATTGTTCCGCCAGATACATTCTCCATTTCCTTCTTACTTGAGCTCAACTGATGATTAGCATCCTGTATATCTCGATCCTGTCGACTCTCTACCTCCGTTCCTTCTACACTCGAGTCCACTGCTGCACCACAAAAACATTCACATTTTGGCCCAATCGCCTCCTCCATTTCCACAACACGGATACGGAAAACACTATCACCCACTCTCAAATCCATTAGTTCATCAATATTGTACAACCAATCCGTCTCAATTTGAAATCGACGTCTCTCGAAGGATGATGGTGACAACGTTTCAACATCCACTTGCACAAGCTCCCCCCATCTTTCTGCAATATTTTTGTATGTGCCTTCAGACCAAACATGGATCGGCACTCCACTCACCGATAGCCATACTCGTCGAGTAGGCATCCCCAAAGTAGGATCCCATGCCGTTACATTTTCCAACCAAGCATCAAAGCAGTTTTCATCCAGCATTCTCCTCCGAATCTCCTCGTTCTCAAACATCAGAAGTACCATTGCCCCCGCAACTCGCATCACCGATAAACCTTCTAGTTTCACCTTTATAAACATCGTGGCAAGGTCTTTTATGCTATGCGCTTGTTTACAGAATCCGACTGCACAATTCTGTAATATCTCAAGTTTATCCTTATCTACCACGCCGATAATCTCTTTAATCTCATTGGGGTCATACAACTGCTGTAATTTCGAGCTCACAACGCCTCCAATGGCCTTTGCTTGATCCTTTGGCGACGACAAATTCACTCCCACTCTCTCCTGTTTCGATTGTAAATTTTGCATCTTTCCTGATCGCACACCCTGGTTTGTAGATCTTTGAGAATTTACTTTCTTTGATGTAGGCTGCGGCTGTGATTTTCTCCTCCAATACGTATTCCTCACATCTCTCCTTGCGAACGCAACCCCTATACGCGATCCATATAATCGAAAATCGTCTAATCTTTCAATTACCCTGTATGCATCCTCCCTAGTTTGCATCCTGACAAACCCAAATCGAGATCCATCTGCGGCTTTCTTTGAGGGCACAAACAAGTCTACCACCACCCTCAAAAACCTGCCATATCCCTTTCCAGTGCAACTGGATTGGCAGATTAGACGCAAAGAGCGTCCATGATCCTCTAACCCTGGAATATCCCTGTTGATTAGCCTTTGATCGCCTTTGATTTCCATCAGGGAATGCTGCCTGTTGTCCTTGTCGCCTGTTGTCCATCACCATCGCCACGGATTAAATTCAATCATATTATATATACGTCTTCCTTATCAGTTAGAAATTTATCTCATAATTTGTTGTGTTGGTAAGTTTGATAATTTTTTAGTTTTTCTAAATTACTTATTTAATTGATGTTTTGTAATTTTTTAAATAAATATTTAATTACACATTCACTTCGATTAAAATTATGTCAAGTGGTCAATGAATCAATTTTTTAATATTGTATAAAATTTTAATTGAGATTTATATTCTTTTATTATTATATTTGAATTTACAAAACATTTTATATTTTATATTTTCAATAGTGTTATTCTAACCTTGTAATCATCTTAAGACTATTAAAAAATATAATTAGAATGTTTTTCAATTTGAATATTTAAAATAGTCTTAAGGTAATTACAAGGTAGTATCTGTTCATATATTCTTAACCATTTGACAAGACACACACCTTGCAAACAATACAATTTAAACTCAGATCTCTTATGATGAATATCATCCTCTTTTCACTAGACCACTTGTTGAGTTCATATTTAACCTATTGTTTATCACATTAGAATGAAAAATAATGTAAATGATTTTATCAAAAAATTAATGTAAATGATTCAATTGGTCGGTTCCAAATATCGGGGAAAAAATTGACAAAAAGAAAGATTCATAGAAAACAAACAGATTACAAAAGGGTCATCAGGCTAGGAGGAACAGACACAGGCTAATCAGACGGACAAGAATATGTCGTAGCAGCTTTGGCTACCCAATCGGCAACTCTATTACAAGAACGAGGAATAAAAACAAGATCAACACAAGGAAGTCTAGATAACAAAATCAACATGTCCTCTTCAAGTGCAGTAGAGTCTTAAGCATTAAGGTTCTTCGAATTTAGCTGGTTAACAAGACTAAGGCAATCAGATTTGAAGATGACCTTACCAAAACCTTCCTGCATGGCAAGTAGAATACCCATGCGAAGCGCGTACGCTTCAGTGACCAAAGCGGAGGAAGCGAGAAAATTGGCGTAACACCCGCCTATAATTGCACCTGAGGAGTCACGTGCAATAGATGTTCCTGCAGAACGGCCCGATACCTTATCAGAGGCTGCGTCACAGTTAATTTTGATGCAGCCATTTTTCGATGGGACCCACTGTTGCACAGCTCCAACACGAGTAGGATTTGACGGCAACCATTTTTGATTGGCCTCACCAAATTTAGCAAAAGCAGATTCGGCTTGATGCCACACATCAATGGGGGACTCCGAAAAACCTGAAAACACAAAGCGGTTCCTAGATTTCCATAAAGACCAAAGCAAAAAAAAAAACGATCAATTCACAACCTTCTTTAAAGTCTACTTTAACCATGAGAATCATAATTTTATTCCACCACTTTTTAAAGCTCGGGAAGCCTATCTCCGAAGAAGAATAATTAAATTCGGAAGCTCTCCATGTTGCTTGTGCGAAAGGACAGAAAAAGACTAGATGCTTGATACTCTCATTATCATTTCCACATCGAGGGCACTTTAAACCTAAAGAAAAAGCCCCACGGAAAAGGTTAAAGAGATCCCCCTTTTTTGGAAGATTGTTATGGCATAATTTTCAAAGGAAGGAGCGTATTTTTTGGAAGAACGTTTAATCCCAAAATGGATCGCCATAGCAAATGATTCGCTATTGGATCATCGCTTCCACTCAGTTGATCAACATTGAAAAAAGATTGAGAAAGGACATGGTAACCGAATGTAGATGAGTACTCCCCATTTTTTGTTCCAAGCCAAATGAGAACATCATTCACCAAAGGACCCCCAATGGGGATCCAGAAGATAGCATTCCAGCGATCTCATTCTCTCGACTCTTCCAGCATAAGGTGAGACATAGTGAATTCCCTACAATCGGGTGGTTGAGGAAAAGACACCAAAAAGTAAGAAAATTTTGGAATACACTTGTCCTTCTAGATCAGAACCCTTCTAACTTTTCCAATCTCCACAAAGATCATTTCGCAATAGTCTTTAAACCATCTTTAATACCAATCCAAGCCCATGAGGGGTTGACTCTTAGGGGCCGAAAGAAAATCCCTGTTGGGAAAATAGATGCCTCGAAGGGTTTGAGCCAACAGCGACTCTGGATTCTTGACCAATCTCCAAGCAACTACACAACAAGAGTTTGGTTAAAAATTCTCAAATCTCAAAACTCATACCATATTTATCCTTCAGCAAAAAAAGTTTCCTCCAGTTAATCCAAAAAATCCCTCTGTCTTTCTTATTTGAATTATTCCACCAAACTTACCAATCATGGAACAGAGCTCGTCACAAAATGAGACCGGCAAAAGGAAGCATTGCATGACATAAGAAGGAATAGCTTGCGCAACAACTTTAATAAGAGTTTCTTTTCCTACTTGTTAGAGAAATTTAGCTTTCCATCCTTTTAGCTTATTTCAAACTTTGTCTCTAATGAAATTCAAAGCCTCTTTTTTTTTGTTTCGACCCCAAATAAATGGCAAGCCCAAGTATTTATTGTCCTCATCCATAAGACCGAAACCCAAAACATTAGTAAGGTGGACTTTCTGGCTAATACTGAGATTTTGGGAGAAGAAAACTAAAGATTTGTTAAAGTTGATTGTTTGTCTCGTTGTTCTCTGGAACTCATTTAAGACCTTAAGAATTGAAGCATAGTTAGACTCGTTATCTTTGGTGAACAAGATACAATCATCGGCAAACATTAGGTGGCTAAGCACCAGGCACCGCCTTTTAATCTTAAACCCCTCATGAGACTAGTTGTCAATTTCTCTTCCAATCATACAAGAGAGAACATTAGAGATAAGAAGAAATAAGAATGGTGAAAGGGATCCCCTGACGTAAACCTTTACTAAGAACAAACTCTCCACGTCTTTCCCCATTTATAACCAGGACAAAGGAAAGGGTGGTAACATATTGCATAACTCTCGATACCCACCACTCATTGAAACCCATTTTTTGCATCACAAGCTGAAGCACATCCCAATCCACTTTATTATAAGTGTTGCGCGTAATAAGTGCTACGCAATTGTGCAAGTATACACGTTGCAAGTTATAGTATAAAAGATATCGTCTCCACAGGGATTGGTGCCACTTCAAGAATCTAGTCTCTTGCACTGTAAAAAGTAAAAACACAAATAAAGGATTATAGGAGTTTAACTAATAACTAAACTAGAAGGCAATAAGAAAAGAATAAATGAGAGAGATAGGCCAGGTTATCGTGAGTTGAGGTGTGATAGCCGATTGGATCGTCTTGGTAAAAGAGTGCACGGGCAACTCAGTTGCCGTTGCAACTTGCACAACGGGGTTGCCTTGGCAACTAATCGATGGTTGCCTGGGCGACTAGTTGGGCAACTACTTGGGCATCTGGGCAGCAATCATCAAGGTTCGGCAGAGCATTCTTCAATGGTTTCTTCTTATCCCTAAGTCGAAACTCTAGCTATTTGTGCATGCCTTGATAATACATCCCTGCGTGAATCAAGGGTGAACAACAATCAATCTTGCGCTCCTCTTAGCCGTTGAAATCCCTAACTTATTCCTAAGCCGGATTAATCTTCACCATCAATAGATTGAATAAAGATCATATTCATTCGTTTCTTGAATCTAACTCTCCCGATATTAGATAAATAGATGAAGTTACGAGATCCTCTCCCAATTCACCCGCAAACAAGAATAAGAACCAAGAATGAATAAACCTTGAATAGAAAAGTGCAAACTCTTATTACCTAAACAAAATCCAATAGTTTCTCACAACCACAAAACACAATAACCATAGCCAAATAGATTTAGTTCATGGCTAGGTTCCAAAGAAACACAAGATAAAGAATCCCTAGCATGAACCTAATTGAACAAGAAAGAAAAAGATGAAGAATTGAAGCTTGTCAAAATCTCATTGCCCTAGAAGCTTATCGAAAATTCTCTCCTCTTGCTCTCTTTTAGTTGTCGAAATTCCCCTCTAATTTATAGGGCTAGGTCAAAGTCCTTCTTTGAGGAGGAAGTTAAGTTGGAATTAAATTATCTTTAAAGAATATAATTCTTTATTATAATTATATTCCTACTAGAATTTCTCTTATCTTCTTGGAATTTAATTCTTCTTTAATCTCTTCATGGAAATCAAATTCCTTTGGGATTTGGCTTTGCTCCACGTCATATTGGGCTTGTCTAGTCATCAATTTTGACTACCATATCACCTTGTTCTTTGTCGACAATTGCCCTGGCAACTGGCTCGGCGTCTCCTTCATGCATTGCCCTGGCAACTAGCTCGGCATCTCCTTCATGTATTGCCCTGGCGACTAGCTTTAGCCTTGCTTTGGCAAGTGATCCTGTACATACACAAAAAACACACCAAAGCAGCATCTTTTCCCACAAAAACTACCAAGTTAAGTAATCAAGCTCAACGATGGAAGGAAACATGGATTAATGCATGAATGGCTAATTATGCAACTAATATGAGCCTAAGTCTAACAATAATATGAGTAAAAAGGGTAAGAAAAATAGTACTTTTGAACACTTATCACACCCCAAACTCAAACTATTGCTTGTCCTCAAGCAATGCAGACTAATAATTACCTGCCAAGACTTCAATTTTCACAAACTTAGCTTTGAACTTGATTTCAATTCTCAGAACCGGGGCACAAAGTATGATTGGCTTTTCATTTTTTGGAAAACTTAGGAGTTACTCGGAATCAAAATATAATGCTCGTGAGTGTGTGCGGAGTTGTGTGCAAGTTGACTTTTCGGATTCTATGCAAACAAGAGGTTTTCAAATTACTTCGTTGGGTTCTTTTTAACATGTTTTAACTAGAGCCAGTTTTGGGCACCTCTAGTGTTTTGTTTTTAGTTTTCTTAAGTTAATTTATTCGACTAAAGCCGGTTTTGGGCACCTCTAGCGATCAATTTTTTTAGCACATACTAGAGCCAGTTTCGGGCACCTCTAGCAATCAATTTTTTTTAGCACATGCTAGAGCCAATTTCAGGCACCTCTAGCATTCATCCAATTTTTATTCTAATCCCTCGATTTCTTTAATTATCAACCTAAGTTCACTAGAATTCCTTAAATCAATCAAACCACAACAGTGTTTCATCAAAATTAGCATCATAGTAAAATTCTAAGTTTTTCCATGGTTATCCTAGAATAAAAATTCTATCAATTAAGTGCATTGGCAAAGTCATCATCGGATATTCATCAAATCTAAGCAATTCTTGTTCCAACTAAAGGCATGGCAAGCAATTTATGTATCCTAAATGTAATACTTAAGATGAATGTAACTAAACATGGTAACTACTAATAACAATCCCCCCAAACTCGAGTGAGGCATTGTCCTCAATGCATGCATTAAAGGAAAATAAAAATAACAAAAAATAAAATGCAAACGATGATTTACTCCGAGAGTTCGTCATCATGGATGATTAGTTTCCTTTTGGTCGGTGTCTTGATTCTCTTGCTTGAACGCGGTGGTTGTTTTCTTGTTGCCGGTGGTGGAATCGATCCTCATACGGGGTTGTCCTCATCGTCCTCTTCATCAATGTCATTGGCTTTTCGCTTGGAGGATTCAATTGATACGGTTTTTGTTGGTGCAATGGAGGACTCGTCCGAATCTGAAAAATCAGAAAATGATTCCATAGGAGTTGATTCAGGCATAGGTGCTTTACCTTTGGCTTTTGCAGTGGTTGCCGGGATGTCTTTAGCTTTGGTTGTCGTGGCATCTTCAGGGTTGGTTGCCGGGGCATCTGCTTGTGCAGGCACGATGTAGATTGCCGCGACATCATCTGTTGTGGTTGCTGTGGCGACTGCTTCATTGGTTGCCGGGGCAAGGATCTCGACATGAAAGATTGGGAACGGCACGCGATTGTCTGGGTACTTTTCTAGGATGACTTGGGTGATGGCATTGTTGTGCTCCTTCATGTACCGCATGAACATTATTTGTCGGTCTTCAATTTGCCTTAGGTGGCTCACCAATAGTTGCAAGAGTGCTTCAAAGTGTCCCGGGGTTGATGGCCGAGTTGTTCGGGAGTTAGGTGCTTGGGCATTAGGGATTGCCGGGGCGGCAAGAGTTACTGTGGCAATTGGAGGCCTTGAAGATTTTCCCGGTGCCTCTCCCATTAGCTTTCGGATTTGTGCTTGATTCCAACCGAACTTTAGTAGGGCCTTTTCATCGGTGGACTCACTTGGGACATGCATCTCCTTGCAAAGATTAGAAATTAAGCAAGGGAAGAAAAGAAAACCCTTATCTTTTGAGCTACATACAAAAATCTCATCACAAATAATTTTTCCAATGTTAATGATGCGATTATGCAAAATAGAATGTATGAGCAAAAGACATGGTATATCAACGGTAGTATTGTGTGTGGTGTGCATTAAAGAAGTTTTAACAAACTTATTCCATAGTTTTGCCTCGCGTTTAAGCCGAAGGTGATTTACCGTGCCCTTGTATTTACCGTCGTTCCAATGAGTTCCCGGTTGAGTGAGTTCTTGAAGCACCTTGTCAAGTTGCTTGGGTGTGATTTGATCAACGAAAGCTTGATGCTCGTCATTCTCAATGTAAAGCCCGTAAAATGTGTTGACGTTTTCGGGGCTTATGAGTATGGCCTTGTCACGAACAAAAACATAAGGATTATCCGGGTTAGGTGAGTGAGCATAGAATTCTCTTACCCATGAGATGTTGCCCGGTTCCGATTGATGGCAAAAGATTTGCCACTTTTGATGTGCAATCCTCTCGAAGATGAATGGTTCAAGGCCGAAATCTTGATGAGAGTTGGAGTATTCAACGCCTTGTTCTTCATAAATCTTTCGGCTTTCAAACTTAGAATGAAATCTTTCTTGAACCACCGATGTAGCAAACTTCTTGTATCTTGGTTCTTTGGAGGAACTTGGATGAATCAAAAATTTAATTTTGGATGTCATGGATGATTTTGGTTGTGAGTTTTGTAAAAACAAATAAAAGAAAATAAAAGAAACTAAAGAGTTACAAAATAAAAAGTAGGAATAGGTTAAGGGTGATGGGTTTTATAGAAAAGATAGGTGGTAAATATGGTGGGTGGGATTAGGGGAAGACGAAAAAAGGGTTTTGATTTAGGGGAAGGGTGACGGCAATGGGTGTTTAATTAGGGTAAGTTGGAGGCTTTATATAAGCCTTAGATTCAGCCCATTAATTTCCTTGTTGAAGATGTTTTCCTTCTTGGATCAAAATTCCTCTTTATCTTGAACTCTTTTCCTACAATCCAAAGACAAATCAAATAAGGATTAAAATTAAAGATAGACTAATAAAAGAAAATAAATAAAGATGTGTAAAGAGACTCTTAAACTTAAAAGAAAAAAATCTATCCTAGAAATATAATAATAATCGGAAATAATAAAAAAAATAAAAATAGAAATAAAAATAAAAATTAAATAGTTCAAAAAAATTAAAAATAAAAAATAAAATAAAATATCGAAAGGAGAGCATGTTCATGCATCTCCTAAGGTGACCACTTCTTTGTTACGTTCCACATGGGCACCATTGTAGTGTTTCAATCTTTGTCCATTAAATTTGAATTCATGTTTGTCAGTGATGGACTTAATTATCACGGCACCATGGGAGAATGGTTTGACAACATCAAATGGTCCCTACCATCTTGATTTCAGCTTTCCCGGGAAAAGTTTTAGCCGATAATTGAATAGGAGAACTAGTTGCCCTGGCGTGAATTGTTGTGGCAATAGCTTTTTGTCATGCCATTGTTTTGCTTTCTCCTTGTAGATTCGTGCATTGTTATAGGCGAGTGCACGTAATTCTTCTATCTCGTTGAGGTCCAACAAACGCTTTTGTCCGGCACTTTCCCAATCCATATTCACGGTCTTGATTGCCCAGTATGCCTTGTGTTCGATTTCCACCGGTAGATGGCATGTTTTGCCATAGACAAGTCGGAAGGGGGACATACCTAAGGGTGTTTTGAATGCAGTGCGATATGCCCAAAGTGTGTCATCTAGTCTTAATGACTAATCCTTCCTATAGGGATTTACAACTTTCTCGAGTATACCCAAATTTCTGCTTGCCCGTTGGTTTTTAGGTGATATGCCGTGGCGATCTTGTGTGATATGCCGAAGCGTTGCAACATCTTGGCAATAAGTCTGTTGTCAAAATGCTTGCCTTCGTCACTGATAATTGCTCTCGGCATCCCAAACTGTGTAAATATGTTTTTCTGAAAGAATCATTGCACGGTCTTGGAATCGTTGTTGGGAACTGCAGTTGCCTCAACCCATTTAGGCACGTAGTCGACGGCAAGTAGAATGTAGAGGTTGCCGAATGAAGATGGGAAAGGTCCCATAAAATCGATCCCCCATACATCGAACAATTCCACCTCGATGATGTTTTGGAGCGGCATCTCATGTCGTCTAGAGATATTGCCCGTCCTCTGGCAACGATCACATTGCTTGTAAAAGTCTTGGGTATCTTTGTACAATGTTGGCCAATACAAACCGGATTGCAAAACTTTGGCCGCGGTACGAGTTCCTCCAAAATGTCCTCCATAGGGTGAAGAATGGCATTGCCGGAGTACATTCTGTTGCTCTTCTTCAGAGACACATCGGCGTATAACCTGATCTGCACATTGTTTAAACAAAAAAGGCTCATCCCAAAAGTAATGCTTAACATCATGGCGGAACCGCTTCTTCCCTTGGTGAGTAAGGCCATAAGGTAAAATACCACAAACAAGGAAATTAACTAAATCCGCGTACCAGGGTATTGCCGAGGCATGTGCTGCTGTGGCGACTACTCCCAAAATTGCCGAGGCGTGCGCGTCAAAGGCTGCTGGGGCATCGAGAGTTGCTGAGGCGTGCGCGTCCATAGTTGCCGAGACGTGCGTGTCAAGGGCTGCTGCGGCATCGAGAGTTGCCGAGGCGTGCGCGTCCATGGTTGCCGAGGCATCGAGGGTTGCCGAGGCATGCGCATCCATGGTTACTGAGGTAACTAAAATTTGTTCATTCGGGAATGCATCGCATATCTCTAGATCCGCGTCCTCCTCCCTATTGCCTTCTTGTGTAGCATCAACATTTTGATCAGCTTCTTTACCTGGTCGATTGACTAGCCAATTTGCCTTTTCTTGTTGTTCCTCCTTGACCGGTTCTTCATACTCCTCAGGTTCCTCTTATTCGGCAATGTAGTTGCCGAGGTAACTAAATTCCTCGTCGAAGTTAAACTCTGTCGTGGCATGAAGAAGTTGGCATTCTTCTAGATCATCGGCATGCCTTAGTGTTTGGAACACATTTAGTTTAACTTGCTGGTCATTCACCCTCATTGTGAGTTCTCCCTTTTCAACATCGATCAAGGTTCTCCCTGTTGCTAGGAATGGTCTCCCGAGAATGATAGGTGCATGCTCATCTGCTTTATAATCCAAAACAATAAAGTCAGCGGGAAAAATAAATTTATCAACTTTTACCAGTATGTCCTCGATTTTCCCTCTAGATGCACATAGGATCTGTCGGCTAGCTGTAGCATAACTGTTGTAGGTCTTGCCTTCCCGATTCCTAGTTTTTGGGAAATCGATTTAGGCATCAAATTTATGATAGCCCCAAGGTCGCATAATGCTTTCTCGACATAGTGGTTTCCAATGGAACAGGGTATTGTGAAACTTCCGAGATCCTTCAACTTGGGTGGCATACGATTGTGCAACATTGCCATGCATCCCTCTATTGCGGCAATTGTTTCAAACTCTCCTAGCCTTGTTCTCTTGGACACAATGTCTTTAAGAAACTTGGCATAGTTTGGCATTTGTTCAATTGCTTCCACCAATGGCAAGTTGATGTGGACTTGCTTTAGTATATTAAGAAACTTCTTGAATTGATATTCTTGCTTTTGTCGCTTCAACCTTTGTGGGAATGGTGGTGGAAGTCGGATATCTTTGATCCTTTCATTGGTTTGAAACCTGATTGACGGCATTACCGGGACAACTGGAGTTGCCGAGGCATTATAAATTGGGGTTGCCGAGGCATGCTTATCACAAGTTGCCGAAGCATCCTTATCGTCGGTTGCCGAGGCATGCTTATTGCCGGTTGCCGAGGCAATTCTTGGTTCAGCATCTGAGGCCTTGCCGCTAGGTTCGTCTTGATCTTTTTGTGGAGTTTTGTTTGATGAACGGGTTTGAGCCTCTCTAAGTTGTTGGCCACTTCTAGTGGTGATTGCCTTACATTGCTCATGGCCAGCTCCTCTTGCGACTTCAATATCGCTAGGTAAACCTCCTTGCGGTCTAGTGTTCAGATTTTGAGCAAACTGTCCGACTTGATTTTCCAATGATTTGATTGCCGCCTCTTGGTTTTGCAATCTCATCTTGGTCCTGTTAATAAAAGCATCAGCTCTTTTTATGAAGGTACTATTTTCAGCCATATAAGATTCAGTTTTCATCATAAAAGCATTTAGAGAATTTTCCAAAGAACTAGATGTTGTCGGTTGTTGCTGCGGTAACTATTTTTGTGGCATATTCTGCTAGAATCCCGATACTTGTGCATTCTGATTGTTCTAGTTTAGAGCATTGTTGGGATTACTCCATGAAAAATTCGGGTGCTTCTTCCAATCTGGATTGTATGTATTAGACATCACATTGTTGTTCCGATTGTAATTCCCCACATAGAAGCTGGATTCCGGATTCTGCATACATTCAGAAGAATCATGGTTATCACCACATAACTCACAAAAAGAGTCCATTACCTTGACTTCATGTGTGTTGTTTGGTTTTTGCATGTTCTGGACCATCTTGGTTAAAGTGGCCAATTGTGCCGAAATTGAATCTGATGACCCTAGTTCATGTATTGTGGCTTGGCGTCTAACTCCTCCTCTTCTAGTAGAGGGGAATTGATAATCATTCTTGGCCAGCCTGTTTAGAATTTGCATTGCTTCCTCCGGTGACTTATCTAGGAGTATGTCGTTTGCCGAGGCATCTAGCATCATCCTTGTTGGTGTATTCACGGCGTTGTAAAACATTGTTACTTGAGTCCACACCGGGAATCCGTGTAGGGCATTTGTGTAGAAGTTCTCTATATCGCTCCCAAGCCTTGTACATGGATTCATCATCTGCCTGCCGAAAAGAAGAAATGTCGTTACGAAGCTTATCAGTCAAATTTGTAGGATTAAACCGAGCAAGGAAATCACGACAAAGATCGGTCCAAGATGCTATTTGATAAGTGTTCAAAAGTACTATTTTTATTACCCCTTTTACTCATATTATTGTTAGACTTAAGCTCATAATAGTTGCATAATTAGTCATTCATGCATTAATTCATGTTTCTTTCCACCGTTGAGCTTGATTACATAACTTGGTGATTTTTGTGGAAAAAGATGCTGCTTTGGTGTGTTTTTGTGTGTGTATGTGTAGGATCACTTGCCAAAGCAATGCCGAGCTAGTTGCCAGGGCAATGCATGAAGGATATGCCGAGCTAGTTGCCAGGGCAATGCATGAAGGATATGCCGAGCCAGTTGCCATGGCATTTGTCGACAAAGACAAAATGCAATAGGGATGCCGAAATTAATGACTTTACAAGCCCAAGATGACATGGAGCAAGGCCCAAGCCCAAAGGAATTTGATTGCCATGCAGAGATTAAAGAAGAATTAAATTCCAAGAAGATAGGAGAAGTTCTAATAGGAATAAAATTATAATAAAGAATTATATTCTTTAAAGATAATTTAATTCCAACTCAAACTCCTCCTCAAAGAAGGACTTTGGCCTAGCCCTATAAATAGCAAGGAGATTTCGACAATCCAGAGAGAGAGCAAGAGGGAAATTTCGGCAAGTCCAAGTAGGGCAAGATGAGAGAATTTTCGACAAGCATCAAGGGCAAGGAGGATTTCGACAAGCCTCTTCCTTCATCTTTGTTCGATTGGGTTCATGCTAGGGATTAATTATCTTGTGTTTCTTTGGAACCTAGCCATGAACTAAATTTACTTGGCTATGGTTATTGTGTATTGTGGTTGTGAGAAACTATTGGTTTTTGTTTAGGTAATAAGAGTTTGCACTTTTCTATTTCAAGGTTTATTCATTCTTGATTCTTATTATTATTTGCGAGTGAATTGGGAGAGGATCTCGTGATTTCATCCATTTATCTAATATCGGGAGAGTTAGATTCAAGAAACGAATGAATATGATCTTTATTCAATCCAATGATGGTGAAGATTAATCCGGCTTAGGGATAAGTTAAGGATTTCAACGGCTAAGAGGAGTGCAAGATTGGTTGTTGTTCACCCTTGATTCACGCAGGGATGTATTATCAAGGCATGCACAAGTAGCTAGAGTTTCGACTTAGGGATAAGAAGAAACCATTGAAGAACGCTCCGCCGAACCTTGAAGTTGCTGCCCAGTCGCCCAAGTAGTTGCCCAACTAGTCGCCCAGGCAACCATCAATTAGTTGCCAAGGCAACCCCGTTGTGCAAGTCGCCACGGCAACTGAGTTGCCCGTGCACTCTTTTTTCCAAGACAATCCAATCGGCTATCACACCTCAACTCACGATAACCTAGCCTATCTCTCTCAATCGATCTCATCTTTTCTTTTACTTTATTGTTTTCTAGTTTTGTTATTAGTTAAACTCCTTTAATCCTTTAATTGTGTTTTTACTTTTCATAGTGCAGTAACTTAAGCAAAGTGGCCCAAACCAATCCCTGTGGAGACGATACTCGATACTCATATCACTTTATTACTTGCGACGTGTATACTTGCACAATTGCGTAGCACTTATCACACGCAACAAGTTTTTGGCGCCGTTGCCGGGGATTGGCAATTGGTGTTAGTTGTTTTTGTTATTGCATTTTTTTTTCTCTCTTAATTTTACTAACTTTTTTTTTTTTGTTTGTTTTAAAAAAAAAAAAAAAAAAAAAATAGGTGCGCTACTAAGTTAAGGAACATCAACATGTCGGGAAATAAAAACCAATCTATTCGAGAGATGATGTTGGAAGATATGAATCAATTCAATCAAGAGTTCCTTGCACCCTTTGATGATTACCTATACCAACCGAGAAAAGCCCAAAGAACTTATACCATGGAAAAATCTTGTGCTATGTGTGGAGAACATCATGTGTTTGAAAATTGCCCTCACATTTTCGGTGCATATAACTACATGGAGGACCATAGAGGGAACCAGCAGCAAAATTCTTCATGGTATGATCAAAAAGCTCAAAATTTTTTTACCATAACAATTTTGCGCAGCAAATGATATGCCATGGCAATGTAGTCCTTTTCAAGAGCATTCCAATTCCTTGGAGGAAACGTTACTAGCTTCATTGGCTAGACTTGACGGATCAATTGAAGAGATTCGAGAGCTATCAAAATCTATGGATACGAGGATAACTCAATGGGATGCAACCTTAGGGGATTCAGAAGATCAATTGGGGAGATCCACATATGTCATGGATAACATGCACCAACAATTCATTCCTAGGGATACCAAGTCCCAAGGCAAGAGGACAAGGAGCAATGCAAAGAAATCTCTCTGATGTGTGAGGAACAACTAGAACCTCAAAGTCAAGAGGATGCCAATGAGAGAGACTGCCCAACACATGATGAGCATGAACAACAAATTGCCTCGGCAATGATTGAGGAGCCTGAGCAGAGCAATGCGCGACAACACTCGGTGAAGCCGAGAACAATAATACTACAGCAAATTCTAAGGGAACCTGATGCCCAGAAGGTTACAACGTTGATGTTGAAGCAGGAATCTATAGATTGCTCTCATCTACAATTGCCACGGCAATTACTCGACCACATACAAGATCAACGAGATGATAATACTTTGCCAATGGAATATGAGCAGGTAATAGTTGAACCTTTTGAATTCTTTAAAAACTCACCTCGTCCATTGCAGGTATGTCTTGAGGAACCGAGGTTGGTAGATTTGAAGCCATCGAAATCTCTCTTGATGGAGATGTTTGAGAGGCCAAAAGAAAAAGGTGTTTGGATTCATAAAGCTCTTCAGAAAATTGATTCTTCCCTTGACTTAGAGAAAAATTTGACAACTGATTGCCACGGCAATTGGCTTGAGCAGCAATTGCCACGACAACAAAGGCTACATCCAACCATGATAGAAGTCGACAAGAATGAGGTAATTGAATGGTTGAGAATGGATATAATTTTTCCTATTAATATATTTGTGCCTTCAGGAATAGTAGCAAGGTGGAGAGTATACATGGACTACAAGCGAACAAAGAAGAAAGACACCTCCACCATGGTAACACAAAAGGGAGTAGTGGCAAGCACATTTGCCAAACTCTTTTTGGGCAATATTATCACCCGATGGAGGGTGCGGATGGACTATAAGAAGTATCGAAAACGGCAACCTTCAACACCGCAACAACTCCTAATACGCACGCCTCTGCAACCATGGACGCGCACGCCTCGGCAACCCCTGACGCCTCGGCAACCATGGATGTGCATGCCTCGGCAACCCTCGACGCCACGGCAACTACTGATACATTTATTTTTATTTTATTTTTTTGAACTATTTTGTTCTATTATTTTTTGTTATTTTTTCTCTTTATTTTTTAGGATATATTTTATTTTTCTTCATTATCTTTAGTTTCCAGGTTTTCTTTATTTTCTTTTCCACAACAAGACTCACAACCACCATGATAAGGAAATTTACTGCCGACTACTCGCCACAACAACCACAACGGAAACTGGCGATGCCCAGGCAACAACAATGGCTTCGGCAACTACTGATGCACATGCAAGTAAAACCTGCATCGGCAAACATGGACCAAATCAAGGCAATGCTATTCACGCGGTACCAGCCTCAAGCATTCAACCACCGACCGAAAATTGAATCAAGCAACGGCACGAAGGAAACTCATCAATCGAGGTGACGACCTCTCCGACTAACTCATTTCATTTAGTTTCTTTTTAAATTTTGTTTCACTCTTACATGCATTGAGGACAATGCTTCTCTCGAGTTTGGGGGGGTGTTGGTTTCTAGTTAGTTTCATGTTTAGTTGCATTCATCTTTAGCAATCACATATAGGTTGCATATGTTACTTGCCATGCCTTTAATTTGATTTAATTGCTTAAGACTTGTTGAATATCCAATGATGAATTTTTGCCACTTGTACTTAATTGAAATAACCTTTAATTTTAGGATTGCATGAAAAGAACTTAGAGTTTTACTATGATGCTGAATTTTTTTACACGGTTGTGGGTTGTTGATTCAAAGAAACTTAGTGAACTTAGGTTGCTTAAAATTTGGGTAAATTTAAAATTGAAAATTAAAAGTTAATTTCTTGCTAGAGGTGCCCAAAACTGGCTCTAGTAGTAAATACACTTTCTTGCTAGAGGTGCCCAAACTGGCTCTAGTAGTTAATGCACATTAAAGAATCGCTAGAGGTGCCGAAATTGGCTCTAGTCGACTAAAATAAAATGAGAAATTGCTTACTTTACTAGAGGTGCCCAAATTGGCTCTAGTGAAAATTAAAATAAATGCCTGATAATTAAATTGATAAAAGCCTACTATTCACATAGAATCTTGAAAATCAACTTGTACACAACTACGCACACACATTGTCACGAGCATTATAGTTTTGTTCCGGGAAATTTTTGTGCTATCAGAAAAAATTTAAAAGGTGATCATACTTTGTGCCACGGTTCCGAGGTTTGAATTCAAGTTTAAAGCATGTCTTTGATGATTAAAGTCTTGGCGTGTAATTGTTAGTTTGCATTGCTTGAGGACAAGCAATAGTTCGAGTTTGGGGCGTGATAAGTGTTCAAAAGTACTATTTTTATTACCCTTTTTACTCATATTATTGTTAGACTTAAGCTCATAATAGTTGCATAATTAGTCATTCATGCATTAATTCATGTTTCTTTCCACCGTTGAGCTTGATTACATAACTTGGTGATTTTTGTGAAAAAGATGCTGCTTTGGTGTGTTTTTGTGTGTGTATGTGCAGGATCACTTGCCAAAGCAATGCCGAGCTAGTTGCCAGGGCAATGCATGAAGGATATGCCGAGCTAGTTGCCGAGGGCAATGCATGAAGGAGACGCTGAGCAGTTGCCATGGCATTTGTCGACAAAGACAAAATGCAATAGGGATGCCGAAATTAATGACTTTACAAGCCCAAGATGACATGGAGCAAGGCCCAAGCCCAAAGGAATTTGATTGCCATGCAGAGATTAAAGAAGAATTAAATTCCAAGAAGATAGGAGAAGTTCTAATAGGAATAAAATTATAATAAAGAATTATATTCTTTAAAGATAATTTAATTCCAACTCAAACTCCTCCTCAAAGAAGGACTTTGGCCTAGCCCTATAAATAGCAAGGAGATTTCGACAATCCAGAGAGAGAGCAAGAGGGAAATTTCGGCAAGTCCAAGTAGGGCAAGAGGAGAGAATTTTCGACAAGCATCAAGGGCAAGGAGGATTTCGACAAGCCTCTTCCTTCATCTTTGTTCGATTGGGTTCATGCTAGGGATTAATTATCTTGTGTTTCTTTGGAACCTAGCCATGAACTAAATTTACTTGGCTATGGTTATTGTGTTTTGTGGTTGTGAGAAACTATTGGTTTTTGTTTAGGTAATAAGAGTTTGCACTTTTCTATTTCAAGGTTTATTCATTCTTGATTCTTATTATTGTTTGCGAGTGAATTGGGAGAGGATCTCGTGATTTCATCCATTTATCTAATATCGGGAGAGTTAGATTCAAGAAACGAATGAATATGATCTTTATTCAATCCAATGATGGTGAAGATTAATCCGGCAGGGATAAGTTAAGGATTTCAACGGCTAAGAGGAGTGCAAGATTGGTTGTTGTTCACCCTTGATTCACGCAGGGATGTATTATCAAGGCATGCACAAGTAGCTAGAGTTTCGACTTAGGGATAAGAAGAAACCATTGAAGAACGCTCCGCCGAACCTTGAAGTTGCTGCCCAGTCGCCCAAGTAGTTGCCCAACTAGTCGCCCAGGCAACCATCAATTAGTTGCCAAGGCAACCCCGTTGTGCAAGTCGCCACGACAACTGAGTTGCCCGTGCACTCTTTTACCAAGACAATCCAATCGGCTATCACACCTCAACTCACGATAACCTAGCCTATCTCTCTCAATCGATCTCATCTTTTCTTTTACTTTATTGTTTTCTGGTTTTGTTATTAGTTAAACTCCTTTAATCCTTTAATTGTGTTTTTACTTTTCATAGTGCAGTAACTTAAGCAAAGTGGCCCAAACCAATCCCTGTGGAGACGATACTCGATACTCATATCACTTTATTACTTGCGACGTGTATACTTGCACAATTGCGTAGCACTTATCACACGCAACACTATTTATCCGGCATGAATGCTATTCAACCATGTTTTCACCCTATCCCTCAGTGAATAGGGGAATAATCTTAATCGTAAGACATCATGGGTGACTCCGTGTATTTTGAACGCGTTGCAAATCTAGAGGAAAGATTTAAGATGTTGTCGTGCATCTTCAGTTGATGAGCCGCCAAATTGACCAATTGTGTTGATCATATTAAACATTACCGGCTTTAACTCAAAGTGGTCGGCTTCAATTTCAGGTGCGACAACTCCTAGATTAAGTCCATCAAGATCTTCTTCAAGATAGTCTCGAATAGTTCTGTTTCGTGCAAGAATCACTCCTCCTCCTGTTGGAACATCTTGATTCGTATTGCCGTCTTGATTAGCCATTGCTACTCTTATCCTTCGTCTAAGTCTTTGTAAGGTTCGTTCAATTTCTGGATCAAAGGGATATTCTGGTGTAATCGGTCTCGCCCTGGTCATATACCAATGCAAAACCAAGGTTTGTTAGCCCTTTGAATCTTAAACAAGAAAAGTAAAAAGAAAGTGCAAGAAAATAAAAACAAAGTCGCTATTGCCAATCCCCGACAACGGCACCAAAAACCTGTTGCGCATAATAAGTGCTACGCAATTGTGCAAGTATACACATTGCAAGTTATAGTATAAAAGATATCGTCTCCACAGGGATTGGTGCCACTTCAAGAATCTATCTCTTGCACTGTAAAAAGTAAAAACACAAATAAAGGATTATAAGAGTTTAACTAATAACTAAACTAGAAGCCAATAAAGTAAAAGAATAAATGAGAGAGATAGGCCAGGTTATCGTGAGTTGAGGTGTGATAGTCTATTGGATCGTCTTGGTAAAAGAGTGCACGGGCAACTCAGTTGCCGTTGCAACTTGCACAACTGGGTTGCCTTGGCAACTAATCGATGGTTGCCTGGGCGACTAGTTGGGCAACTACTTGGGCGTCTGGGCAGCAATCTTCAAGGTTCGGCAGAGCGTTCTTCAATGGTTTCTTCTTATCCCTATGTCGAAACTCTAGCTATTTGTGCATGCCTTGATAATACATCCCTGCGTGAATCAAGGGTGAACAACAACCAATCTTGCGCTCCTCTTAGCCGTTGAAATCCTTAACTTATTCCTAAGCCGAATTAATCTTCACCATCAATAGATTGAATAAAGATCATATTCATTCGTTTCTTGAATCTAACTCTCCCGATATTAGATAAATAGATGAAGTTACGAGATCCTCTCCCAATTCACTCGCAAACAAGAATAAGAACCAAGAATGAATAAACCTTGAATAGAAAAGTGCAAACTCTTATTACCTAAACAAAATCCAATAGTTTCTCACAACCACAAAACACAATAACCATAGCCAAATAGATTTAGTTCATGGCTAGGTTCCAAAGAAACACAAGATAAAGAATCCCTAGCATGAACCTAATTGAACAAGAAAGAAAAAGATGAAGAATTGAAGCTTGTCGAAATCTCCTTGCCCTAGAAGCTTGTCGAAAATTCTCTCCTCTTGCTCTCTTTTAGTTGTCAAAATTCTCCTCTAATTTATAGGGCTAGGTCAAAGTCCTTCTTTGAGGAGAAAGTTAAGTTGGAATTAAATTATCTTTAAAGAATATAATTCTTTATTATAATTATATTCCTACTAGAACTTCTCCTATCTTCTTGGAATTTAATTATTCTTTAATCTCTTCATGGAAATCAAATTCCTTTGAGATTTGGCTTTGCTCCACGTCATCTTGGGCTTGTCTAGTCATCAATTTCGACTACCATATCACCTTGTTCTTTGTCGACAATTGCCTTGGCAACTGGCTCGGCGTCTCCTTCATGAATTGCCCTGGCAACTAGCTCGGCATCTCCTTCATGTTTTGCCCTGGCAACTAGCTCTAGCCTTGCTTTGGCAAGTGATCCTGTACATACACACAAAACACACCAAAGCATCATCTTTTCCCACAAAAACTACCAAGTTAAGTAATCAAGCTCAACGATGGAAGGAAACATGGATTAATGCATGAATGGCTAATTATGCAACTAATATGAGCCTAAGTCTAACAATAATATGAGTAAAAAGGGTAAGAAAAATAGTACTTTTGAACACTTATCAATAAGCTTTCTCCATGTCAATATTCAAAGCCATAATCCCAAAAGAACTCTTTTTCTTTCTTTTAATGGCGTGGAAAGCTTCATGAGCAATAATAATATTATCATGAATAAGTCTCCCATTCACGAAGGCCAATTGCGATTGGGGAATAATATTCGGGAGAATGCATTTTAATCCAGAAGCCATAATCTTTGTGACGATCTTCAAATAAAAGTTACACAAACTTATAGGTCTAAAGTGGTGAACTTCAGTTGGATTCTTCCTCTTAGGGATCAAAACGATATTAGTCTTATTGATAACCTCTTCAAGCCTTCTGTGTTGGAAGAAATGAACCACTATATTCACAAGATCATTCTTAATTGAGTTCCAAAACGAGTGGTAAAATACACGTGGAAAGCCATCAGGGCCTGAGGCTTTTAAAGGACCCATACCAAAAACCGCTTCCCGTATTTCGTCCTTTAAAATTTCCTTGCTCAACGTCCCATTCATATCCTGAGTTATAAGAAGAGGGATAACCCCTAAAAGACAGTTAAGGTCAATCGTAGCATCCTTTTAAAAAATCTTTTGAAAATGCTCTTGGAGGTAAAGGGCAATGGACGAATCGTCTTCCAACCAAACACCATTATCACCCTTTAAGCGGCAGATAGCATTCGATCTTCTATTTTGGACAGTAGTGGCATGGCAAAATGTAGTGTTTCGTTCTCCTAATTTGAGCCAATCAATTTTAGCTCTCTGATGCCAATTTCGTTCTTCACTCTCCCACAACTTGTTAACCTCTAGCTTTAACTCTTTCACTTCTGCCGTCTCTTGAGCCATTAATGGGCGATCTTGTAAGAGTTTTATTTTCTTGAGAAGATCATCCACAAATTTCTTCAATTTGCCATATTTCTTTCAACTCCACTTAATAAGTAGTTATCTAGTTCTATTTAATTTCTTCAATTTGCCATATATTCTTCTTCAAGTAACCACTTGGATTCAAACTTAAAATCATTTTTGCCCGACTCGTGTAACCCATAGACAAGCAAAAATAAACGGGTATGACCGGATGCCATCGCCACATTAGAGATACCAATTTCTTTAGGAAAGGTATTACTCCATTCAATAGAAGCTAAGGCTTTATCAAGTTTTTCAAGGATCGCATTGTCTTTACTACAATGATTAGACCACGTATAGATGCTTCCTTTGATAGGAAGCTCCAATAAACCTTCACGGTCAAGAAAATAAAAAAAAAAATACTTGGCTTGGGCAGGTATGAAAGGAGCACCGCCCAATTTATCTTCTGAACTTGCAACAATGTTTGAATCTCTAACAATAAACCATTTTTCTAATGAGTTCCGTCTGAGAGAAGAAAGAGATTCCTAGAAGTTATTCTTTTTCTCGGCATAAGGGGCCATAGATAAAGGTACAGAACCAATTTTCCTTCCCATTAATGGAAATTTTGGTATCAATGAGATATTTCCCTGAATAAAGTATGGAAATATGAGAATCTTCCTTCAACCACAGGGCTACCCCCTGTAATCAATTCCCACAGGATCGATATAAAAAGCAAAGCTAAATTTCATCTTCATCCAAATCTTTTCAATATATCTCATCTTTTATTTAGTCTCACTTAAAAAGACTATAGAAGGTTTAAACTTGATGATAGTGCTTTAAGAGCCCTTACGGTATCTTTGTTTACCAGACCTTGAACGTTCCAAGACATGAGAGCCATAGACAAAACAGTATATGAGAAAGAGGAAAAAAGCGAAGAACAGAAAGAGCAACGAAAACTAAGCCAAACCCTCAGAGCCACCCAAACCAAGACTTCTGAAAACACAAAGGAACCTAAAACTGATGGAAAACCAAAACCCAAGAACAGAAACAGAAACCCAAAAAGCTCACAAAATAGCCTCAACCACAAAGAAAGAGAATCACCCGCAACGCACAAAAGACAAGCTCAGACGATACAAAATAACAACAGCCAGGCAAAATTTTGTGGTCGTCACCCAAGCCACCAAGGATACAACAACCCCAAACGAACCGACCACCACTATCAAGATGTTCAACAAACCACAAAGAAAGAAAAGAGAAGGTAGAGAACACTAAAAACTAAAAAACCTGGAATATACAGTAGCCAAGATAAGCAAACAAGAATTAGTGACGAAAGATCGAGCAAAACTGTAGCAACGCCTCGAATTACGGCAAAACCTACCCTCTATCGTTGAGAACCCTGAGCCAACAATCGTCTAGCAGAGCATGGGAAGCAAGGGTCCGTCATAAGGGAAGAGAAACGTCTCAGAAATGAAGACACAAGTGACAACTTTTGAAACTAGAAGCAAAAATAAAGAGATCAAAACCCTAGGGTTTGGAGGAATTTGACATAATGAACATTGAAAACATATATTGGTAAACTGAAAATTGACTTCGTTTCTCAAACCCCTAACTTCGTTTCTCAAACCCCCAACTAAACTCTAAAGTGTTGTATCCCCCTTCTTGCCCATTTCCTTACTTGGTAGTTGAAAAACATAAACCAATTTCATCTTTACTCAACCGTCTTTCCCAAATATCAAAATTTGTTACACTGGTTGAATGAATTATAGATAGGGCATGGTTTCATTAATTAATAAGGAGGGGATGTGGTGATATGGAGGTTGAGGAGGGGTCCCACTCACCGACTAACCATATCTAAGTAAATCTGCCACCTCAGCATCTGTAATAAAGCTTTCCAAGTACCCATTGATCTCCCTCGTGCCAATACACTACCAAATTCGGATTCGGTGCTCATGGGGATGTAAAAAACTGACTCGATCTGTAAAACTGACTAAAACTAACTAGAATTATAAATGCTTGTGACCTGAGGTGGTGGTGATCTGAAATCGATTCTAGTCAGAACTGGTGTTGACCTGAACCCGAATTAGACCTAGAAATTTTGAATCTGGACTAGACCTGAGAACGACATGAACCCGAATTCAACCTAATAATGTGATAACTGAACCCAACCTACGTCTGACCTGATATGAACCCAAACTTGAGATTAACCTGGTAAATAACTGATATTACCTAACATGTTATCAACTTGACCTGTTATGAACCTGATCTGTAATTGACTCAACATGTGAATGATCTGACTTGTTATTGAGCTGATATGGTATTTACCTGACTTGTAATAACTAATAAGTTACAATTGATGAAGTTGTGAGATTATTAATTTATTATATTATAGTGTTACAAAATGCATCTTCACAATTTAAGGTACATTATCAACTATAATCATTAAATTAATATGTTTACTTTTTATATTTATAGATTATAGTATATAAAAATATTTAAAAGTTTTATTAAATTAATAACTTGAGATTTATAAATTTAAAATAAATTATTCAAAATTTAAATCAATTTGTTAATTATGATCATTAAATTAATAAATTTACTTTTTATATTAAGTACGACCATTATATTAAAAAAAATAATTATAATCATTAAATTAATTGTATTAAATGATTCATTTATTGATTATTAACTTTATTACATTAGAAATTAGATTATATAAAGTGACTTTAAATATCAATAAGTTTAATTCATTATTTTGATGTAGTAATTAATTAATAATTTAAATATAACTTAACTTAATATATATATATATTTGAACATGATTTTACTTATGATAAATTGATAATATCAAAACATGAGATAGATAATTTTAGTAACTTCACAAATTCCAAAAAACTAACCGTTTAACACAATTTATAAATATACAAATTAAATCAACTAAATAAATTTATGTTAAAATTTAAGCTCTCAGATCTTATAGCAAAAATTTTACAAGGCTAAAAGCTCGAATTTGCTACCAAAAATTTCTTCATCAAGCTTTTATTTATCTCAAAATATTTAAATGCTACCAACATGATTAAATTATAGGCAGCTTTTTAGCTTTAAAATCCAAAATAGCACCAACATAATTTAACCATGAGTAACTACTTAGATAAGATTTAAGAATTACAATAATTTTGTTCAGTCAAACCAACAAAAATTTACATTGTAAATTTTACAAGGCAACAAGCATCATCAATTCAGCATTAAGACTAGCCCAAGCAAGCAACAACAAACATCATTTTCAACATTCAGACCAGGCCAAGCAGCAAGCATAAATTCAGCATTCAGACTAGTTCAGGCAGCAAACAACAAACATAAATTCATTGGTAAAGTCAAGGGAAATACAATGGCCAACAGTACCAAATATTTCTGACTTTACCAAACCCTTACAAAAGTGTCAAACCTCTAATACTGAATCAAAATAGAATCATTCATAAACTATTTTAAATATTGAAAATATTGAAAATATTGATGAAATAAACAAAATAAATATGGAGATTGAAGTTACCTCTAAAGGGAAGAATCAAGACAGACTCATTCACAGGCCAATTTAAATGTACTTCTTGTAGAGGCGCCCTACAAAAGCAAACATACTATCATTAATAAACGGAGATTCTATTATTAATGAAATAAACATAATAAAAACAAAGTAAATTATATATTTAACTTTAAAGGTAAGAATTATTAACTACAACAAGATAATCTCTATTCCTTTCTTCCGGTACAAAATCATACAGCTAATTACGAATTGTTACAAAAATTTTAACATTTATAGGTAAGAGTTTAACTCTCAACTTGTTCAAAATTCGACCCTCATGCTAAAGGAAGATTCAAAAGCAACTGAAGTAACTGGAATGGCCAAAATATCTCTTGTCATGCGAGAGATTACCGAAAAAGAAACACTTTGTGATTTCCAATATTCTAAAATACCAAACTCATCATCTTTAATACGAGGGACAAAGGGAAAATTAAGGTAGGAGTCAACATCCGATTTACCACTCTTTGAAGCAGTTAAATTGGCATCAAAATTCTGAAAAGACAAAGAAATAAAATTAGTAAAATAGAATTACAAAAACCTATTTAAGGGATACTTATGAAAAGTAACTGACCTGAAACAAATTAGATTTTTAAAATGTTCGAGGCCGATTGAAACTTAACCCACTTGTATCTACAAACGTGTTACTTTGGAAAGAAGAAGAAAAAGTAGAAGGTGCAGCTTTTGAATAATATATATATATATTAACAAACTCATTATATATGGCACTTACCCTCCGTTTAACCTCATCTTCTACATAAAGAACACCGTACAACTCCTTCAAAAGTTATAATTTATATCGAGGATCAAGAAAAACAACAAAAGACAATATCATTGAGTGATTAGACCAATATTTCTCATATAATTCAAGAATGGGTCCTCCCATTGCAGAAATGCCTTGGCAAGGATCATTGTGAGAATCACACAATAACTTTTAACTGCATCAACATTAACAAAGTACGGGTTAAAAGTGGGATACTTAAAACTAGATAATAAAGTAATAATTTCATAAAATGGCTTAAGAAAATCACAGATAATTTGAATAGTTTTCCACTCATCATCCCTAATCATATCTATTTCATTTCCCCTATTAACAAACAAGTTAATGGCTAATTTAGAATCAAGTGCACTATGAAGCATTGAGTAAGTAGAGTTCCATCGAGTAGGAACATCCAACAACAACTTACCACTAAAGAAAGATTCACAGTATTTAACAGCTAATTCAAAGGTACTGAGTCGAGAATTAAAAAAACAAATAACCTAGCAATTTTACGCAGTTTAACAACAAAAAATCAATTATTTTCAACCCTTTTTGAACAATCAAGTTCAAAATGTGGGCAGCACATCTTATATGAAAATACTTATCATTGCATGGAAGAGGAGAAATGACATGCAAATCATCTCTAAGTCATTTAAACATTCTTTCATTTGCAGAAGCATTGTCAAGAGTTACGGTAAAAAAAAATTTCAAGACCTCACTCGTATAACATCTTTTTAACAAACTTATAAATTGACTCACCATCATGGGGTGGAGGAAAACAAAAAAAAATTAATATTTTAGACTGAAATTTTCAGTTATTATCGACATAATATGCAGTGAGAGCAAAATGAGAACGTAAAGTGCAGGTAGACCATCCATCACATATAAAGCAAATCCTACTTGAAATAGAATGCATTGAATCAAGTAAATATTTTTATGTTTTTCATCCTCTATCATGCAATATTTAGTAATAGTATACCTCGAAATATCCTTTATGCTAGCATTAAGGTAATGATGCAAAGCCCAATGTTTTTATGCTCAACCATACTCAAAGCATAACCATGACACAGAATAACATCATCAAATAATTCACAATATTTATTTTGATCAAAAGTAGCTACCATACTGGGATTTTCAACAATGAAGTCCTTCTAAGATTGGCATTTATCAATATGCCTTTTAGGGTTTGATGTACCAATATAAGAGTTTGCTTTATTGTAACGAACCGGATTTTGGAAATCTGAGGGTTAGGTTTGACAAGGCATGGGCCTCATATTTGGGTCGTATTTTTGGGCTTGAATGAGCCCTTGGGCTATCTTTTGTGTTGGGCTTGTGGTTGTTGGGTTGTCTTGAGAAGAGTTGAGACGGGTAATATGGTAAAAGCTTATTTTTTGAATGGTGGAAAGGGGGAGAGGCTGATTTCTTCTGTATTTGGCAGGGATGAGATCACCCAACTTTAATATCATCTTCCTCCCATTTCAAACCCTCTCTCTCTCAAAAACACCACCATCAAAGGTTGAATTTTTGAGGGTTTGTGTTGAAAATCACAAATTTTTGTTCAAGGGAAAATTGTCCAACTTTGGGAGATCTATCAATCAAGGTAAGGATGATTAGTTTTGGTGGAAAAGTGTGTTTTGGTGGGGGTTGATAAGGGAGAATGGGAATGGGTTTTTAGGGGCTTCATTCTTGTAAAGGTTTGTGCTTTCACTCCCTTAATTCTCCCTACAATGTGGTAACACGTTTGGTAACATATCTTGTAGTGAAAGAGGTTGGGAACTCCTCAAAGGATCAAGGGAAGAGGAAAGCTTGAAACTTTGGATGGAGGCTTTGTTTTATTAGCTAAGCTAAGGTTAGTACACTACTAACTCCCATAGTTTTCCTGGAAATCATGAAGTTAAGCTTTGAAGCATGATTTGGTGCTTTTGGCTTTGTTATAGCTTGAGTGGTTGTTAATTGTAATCATAGAATTATGGTTGTTATGGCTTAAAATTGGTAGTAATCCACCTAATACATTCACCATAATAGGTTAAGCAGGATTTCTAGGTGAAATCTACACCCAGAGTTCGAAACTCGAGCTTGCCTACCGGTACAACAACCAACGTATCGGTACGTCTTAGTAATAAAGGGAGACAGGTTGTGAGGGGAGTATCGGTATACCTCCCCGTGCATCGGTACCCCTTGCATGATAAGAATTCCAGTGACACTTTTGCGTACCGGTACATGATGGGCATATCGGTACCCACTATTCTATTACTTGTGGAGGCTTTAGCGTACCGGTACGCGAGAGTAGGGGTATCAGTACGGGGTGATCTAAGTACCAATAATGAGTATCGATACGGGGTAGAGCGTATCGGTAGGCTTGAAGGTCTGATTCTTTCGAACCTAAGTTGAGTATAGGTACTCGTAGAGGAGTATCAGTACCCATAGTGGAGTATCGATACCCATATAGGAGTACCAGTACTCGTTGGGCAATCTATCCAAAAAATTTGAGGTTACGTTCAGGGGTTCTATAATTCGAGACAAAGGGCCCTAGGGTTTTTAAGGTATAAAATGAATGTTAAAACTAAAAAAATAGAGATTTCAACCCCGTATGTAAAATAAATGGTTAATGACTTGGTAAACTTTGGGTAAACCGTGTGAGGTAGTAACCCATAGGGATCTTAGGTGGATCAATCGAGGTTGTGTGGTAGCTAGGGCCCTTGTTGGGTGCTGATGGGGCGCCTATATAGTTGTGTCATCCCTTGTTGTTGGGATTTTAATACCCTAAAGTGTGTTGCAACATCTTGAAGACTCCCGAATGTTGGATCCTGATACTTTATATATGCAAGCCTCATTCTAAGATGCTTGATAAGAGATTTCGAGCATGGATGTAGGATCTCGATGCTTTATGGACGCGGGCCTTATCCCCTTGAGTATAGGATCCCAATGCTTTGTGGACCCGGGCCTTACTTGTAGTGTAGGATCCTAATGCTTTGTGGGCGCGAGCCTCACTCAAGTGTAGGATTCTGATGCTTTGTGGACGCAGACCTCACTTAACGTTGTTGGGTTATCTGTGTGATGCTATTTAACTTATGAGGTACTTGTATAAGCTATGTACGTGATCATACATTCATGATGTTATGTGTTTAGGCCGTTATGGTAGCGCTATTAAGGTCCTCGCAAACTGACTATCTTAGGTGTTGGATAGTTTGGTAAGTAACACCCAATTTGCATTCATTTCGGGCTGACAAATCTTGGACAGCTCGTTGATCGCAAATGAGGTCATTGACTCTCTTCAAAAAAAAGTGAAAGAAGTGGGGCTATCTTCAAAATAGACTTCAAAAAAGCTTATGAAACGGTTGATTGGGGCTTCTTAATTTATTTTTTAAAGGAGATGGGTTTTGGAGATAGGTGGTGTGGGTGGATCCAGAAATGTATCTCAACTGCAACTATATTGGTTCTAGTAAACGGGTCACCTACAGACAATTTTTCTCTTTCGAGAGGATTGAGACAAGGTTGCCCTTTGTCCCCTCTCTTGTTCAACATTGTGGGAGAAGCTCTAAATATGTTCATCGGTAAGGCAATTTCGACAGGTTTATTTCAAGGTGTATCTATAGGCCGCGAAGGTAACTCGATTAACATATCCCATTTACAATATGCTGATGACTTGATAATTTTTTGCGGTGCTTCTCAGCAATAGATTCTGAACGTTAAAAGAGTGCTAAGAATGTTCGAGCTTGCTTATGGTTTACAACTAAATCTGAAAAAAGCCAAATCTTTGTGGTCTGGTGGGTTGTCTAATGGGAAGCTTTCCATCAGAATATTTAGGACTACCTCTGGGAGCAAAGCAAAAATCCCTGCAAATATGAGAACCAGTTTTTTCTAGTTTTAACCATCGTCTTGCAGGGTGAAAATCATTATCGCTGTCATTTGGGGGCAGGATCACATTAGTTAAGGTAGTGTTATCTAGCTTGTCGATGTACTTTCTATCCTTATTTAAAATACCCATGATAGTGTACCAAAAATTGAATAGAATGATGGCAAACTTTCTTTGGGGAGGCTCCAATGATTGCAGGAAGATACACTGGTTGAAATGGAAGGACGTTTGCTCTCATTTAGAAACTGAAGGTTTGGGAATTTTGGACTTGAGGGATAAAAACCAAGGGCTTCATGGAAAATTGTGTAGGCGATTCTATAATGAGAAACAAATTTTATGGTGACAAGTTCTGGTGTCGAAGGATAACATGGACTCTGTGGCCCTTCTCCCACCGGAATCATCACATGGCTCATCATGGATTTGAAAGGGCATCCAGAAAACTTTCTCGAACCCCGACCGGTCGGGTACCTCTGTAAGGCATTTGATAAAAGTCCAGGTAGGAGATGGGTGTTCAATCCGTTTCTAGTCAAATATTTGGATCTCGGACATGACCTTAAAGGTGTTATTCCCCAGAATTTTTGCTCGTGCATCAAACAAAGATGGCCTTATAGCTGATTGTGGTGTTAAAATGCAATCTGGGTGGTTTTGGCACATCCAATTAAGGCGACAATGTTTTGATTGGGAAATTTCCCAATAGAATAATCTTTGCAGCCTATTAAATGGTTTTATGGATTCGAACATGAACTCAGATTGGGTTAGATGGCTGGGATCTGGTGATGGCACGTATTCAATCAAGTCTATTCCAAACTGAAAACTTCGATTAACGCTTCGGAGCACAATTGGAGGAATATAGTTTGGTTAGGCCTCACCCCCTTAAAATTCAAGGCTTTCGTGTGGATGGTCCTTCATCGGAGAGAACCGATAAGATTTGAATTATTAAAAAGAGGTGTGTCATCAATTTCGAATATCTCTTGCCTTTTATGCAATAATTGCTCTGAAACGATCGAACATTTATTTTTCTCCTGCACTGTGTCGTGGTAACTTTGGACTCATTTCCTAGCCATATGGGATTTTTCATTAGTCTTGCACCATGACCCGCTGGTTTTTTTACTCTCTTGGTAGTCCATTCAATCTAGATTCTCAAATCGGGTGATGTGGGATTCGATCCCTTTTGCCGTGATATGGTCCCTATGGTTGCATAGAAATGATATTATTTTTAAAAGAAAAAAGGTGGATATTCTACAACTACTTCTTCTAGTTAAATCTATACTTGGTTGGTGGTTTAAAGCAAAATTTCCAAAAACTAAGATATTAGTTGAGGAAATAGTGGCTAATCCTCATTTGGCTGACATAGTTGTAACGGGCAACTTGGAAAAAAGAACAATGGTAAGGTTGTTCCCCGCTCTCTCTGGATGGCTTAAGTTCAATGTAGATGGGGCGATGAAGATAGATGGTAGTGCTGGCGGTATGGGGGGTTGTTACGCAACGAGGAAGGGGTCATGCTTACCTATTTTTCTATCCCGATCGGCTCTGGCTCCCCAATTTTAGCAGAGTTATCCGCCGTTGAACAGGCGGTGGACATGTTTTTAAAATCCCCTTGGCCAGGAATGCGAAAGTTAATTATAGAAAGTGACAGCTTGAATGTAGTTAGCTGGGCTCTCAACCCTTCTAAATCCCCTCAGTGCTTTTCAAGTAGGTTCAAAGCATTATCTGCTAAGATTCTTAGATCTGGAATTTGTGTCTCCTATGTTTCAAAAGCTTGCAACTTGGATGTGGATACTCTTGCAAAGAAGGCTTTAAATGGAGTTTAGTCTAGTTTGGATTTTTCGGGTAATTAACTATGCTGACTATGTTTTTCCTAGATTTTAGATTAGTATTATGGAACATAGCATAGGTCTTGAGTATTGGTCTATTATTAGACATAGAATATTAACAACAGTCCCCAGGTTCATTTGTAAAAATTAATGATGTACTAGCTTTTCTAATAAAATACGGGGCACTCTTTTTCTCTTATGCAAACCTACATCAAAGCTTTGGTGTTTGGTTTGGCAAAATCAGGAAGAGATTTTTAATGAGACCCCTTTATCCTTTCAAAAAAATATATTTATAGATAATTACTATAATGCCTTTCTAAGTCCCAACCTCTACTCGGGCTAAGGGTGTCCCTGATTTACATAATGCAATGTTACCAGTGTTAATTTTACATTTAAAATTGTCAGCAATTTCTAGAGCAGGTAGTTAAAAGCTCTCTGTTGACACTCACCTCTCTCCTTTAGGTTGTGCGTTCAATGCCCATTAGGAATAAATTTTACCTCCCCTCCACTGTACATGAATGGTTAAAAAAGTTGCATTTAAAATTATATTTTGATTTTTAGATAAAAAGATTATCTTGGACGAGTGGTATAATATTATCAATAGTATCAAAATTTCATGATATGAGGTAATTTTAATATCATATGTTTCTTAAATAATATTAAATTACTTTAGTAATATTAGATTTGTGGCAATTTTACCATATACTCAGTAACTTTCATCCATTTTTGTTAAACCAAGAACCAAAATGTAATAAAAAGGATGAATCAATCTCTACATTTTTTAATATATTCTCACAATGAATAGTTCAATTATATTACTTAATTAATATTTAAGGTACATATAGTCCTCAAACTTTTTTAAAAAATTAATAAAGTTTCTGTTTTTTTACACTAAATTAAGTTTTTATATTTTGGAATTTAATAATTCACCATTTTGACCGACGTTGACCCGTAAATTTAATATATTTTTAAATCAATTGGCTTCACATGTCATATCGTGGTGTTTTCAAGTGGTATTACCGAATATTTATTATTTTTTAATAAATTTATAAAAGTGTTTAGAATTATTTTAGAATTTCAATAACTTTCTTTAAAATCTAAATTTTTTACGAGGTAGAACCTCAATGTGCTACATGGCAATAATATTAAAAAAATATTAAAATCTAACAGTAAAAATTAGTTAAAGGATTTAATTAATCCAATTTCTTTGTTTAATAGCTTAATTGACTTATTTTATTGATTTATTAATTGGTTGCAAAAAAAAGTTAATGGAATTGGTTTTTTTTTTCAAAAGTTTGAGGATTTCATTGATCTATTACAATTTGTTGATTATATTACCTCAATTTTTAAATTAATTAATTGTTACAAGTGAGTTTTCTTTTCATTATTAATTATCTATTAGTCCAGGAAATCCAAAGTTTTACATATTATCATCATCTCAATTTCCCTATATTTTCACAATTAAGTTTTACGCTCTACATAGTTTAATACCTTTTCTTTATCTTACTTAGAATTAAAACAATTTAATAAAATATATTTTTAAGTAATTGTATATTCCATCAATCAATCTTTAAGAATCCACATTCCTCGAACGAAATTAAACAAAGGTAATACATACAAAACAATCTCGTATTCCAACAATTCTTTTATGCGATTTTTTTTCTTCTCATCAAAGTATCGATTTGAATGATTATGCACCACACAAAGGTTGGCATGCGGCATTTTTAGCAGCGTTTTTTGTAAACGCCACTAATTTTAAATATATTGCGGCGTTTATATAAAAATGCCACAAACTGATAAAATTAGTGGCGTTTATTTCAAAAACGCCACAAATGCTGGTACTTTAGCGGCGTTTGAAAAACAAACGCCGCAATAGGACCATGTAAGAGGCGTTTGTATAAAAAACGTTGCAATAGGTTTATTTATAGTGACGTTCGTATAAAAACCGCCACTATAAGTTTTAATAAAACACCCGTTTATTCTTTGATTAACCCACTCACTATCAGTCACTCTTCCTCACCCCAATCCCTAATTTCTCCAGCCTCCAATCGCCTCTCATTCCCTCATCTCCACCGGTCAGACAATATGGTCGGTGATATTCTGCTGCCCCTCTCTCTGTCAACACTCACTGCCATTTCATCTTCTCCTTATTCAAACAGATCTTCCTTGTTCCTTCTACAGATCATGAAATCCTTAGGAAGAAAAACCAGCTCTCATCTTTTTCGGTCCTCTTCTCCTGGTAAGGCTTCTCCTCTCCTCTCATTCTTTTATACTCCTGTTGAATTTGATCAGATCCGTTGATCCTGAACTCTTTTTGTGCTCCTGTTATGTTGATTCTTTGTTTTTTTATGAGAAAAACGAAGTAAAAAAATCATCCTTATACAATGGCACATCAATCTCTTCCAAGTAAATTTATTGAAACAATAATACCAATACATGAATTGATCGATAAACCCCTGCATCCAGTGTCTTGTCTCTATTAAATTTATTTTATTATTAATTTTTAAGTTAAAAGAAAAAAAAAACAAGATATATTTATATATATTTAGTTTAGTGTTGATTGTTAATAATTTCTTGTTGTTTGATGAGAATTTTAAGAAATTGAAGTACAATCTCTGCTGCTACAGTATGCAGTGAAGAGAAAGGCCATCGGAATCTGGGGCTGCAAGCATTGTGGGAAAGTTAAAGGTGGTAGTGCTTATACTTTGAAGTAAGCATCTATATTGTACTTCTCATTTCAAATTCATTTTTTTTGTATGTCCATGTAATTAACTATGTACTTTGCTTGTTAATAATTTACAGCACTGCCAGTGCCGTTACGGTGAGGAATACAATTAGGAGGCCGAGGGAACAAACTGAGAGCTGAGCCACCTTTGACGGAGTATTCAACTTTGGTATGATGTTGATTTTTCTTGTTCTGGCTACAAACAAATTGAGAGGCATTCTATTCAAAGTAATGCGCTACGTACTTAATTCTCAATTTCTGTCTCAACTCTGGTGTTGGATCTTTATTTATATACAATTAGAAAGTTATTTCATGGTAATAATCTTGAGTCTATACCAGTGTTAAAAGGGCGCAAGGCGCACTGAGGCGATAGAGGTTCTATAGGCAAGGCGCATGGCATAAGGCGCGCGCCTTTTTGAAGTAAAGTGCACTTTTTAAAATTTAAAAATATGTAGATTTTTTTCCAATTGTATAATCAAGCAAGAAGAACAGTTAGTGCAATGTAAATACCAAAGAGTATTCATAAACAACATTTTATGTATTAAGCATAACTTCAAAGTTCAACAAAAGAAAATTATAAATGCACATAAAACATAGTACTAAACAAGAAAGAAAATTTAGCACTTTAAAAAGGGCTATAAGTTCAAGAAAGCTAGTTATATAAGTGGTCTCAAAAGGATACATGATAATATGACATCATATATAATCATCTTCTCATGAAATCGATTTTAATTCGAACTTAAATTAAATTAAATAACTGAGAATTGAAATAACTTTGCAATGTATCAAACAATCAATTTTAATTTGAACTTGAAAACTCGACCAATTTAATTTAAATCTCAAAACTAGGTGTAATGATTTAAATTAAATCATGATAGAATAACTTAATTCAAGATTAATTTAAACTTAAATTAACTAAAAAACAATAGCATTTTATTGTATTAAACAATTATATTTAGTTCAAATTTTAAAACTCAACCAAATTAATATAAATATAAATTTGATCTAATTTAATATATTTTGTATATATTGTGTTATGCATGCCCTGTTGATTAATGTAAAACACAACAAAATTAATTTAAATATAAATTCAATCTAATTTAATATATTTTTTAAATATCGTGTGTTATGGGCGTCCTGTTTATTATTGTTAAACTTAACCAAATTAATTTGAATATAAATTTGTTTCAATTTAATATAAATTTGATTCAATCTAATAAATTTCTTTTAATTAATATTATTTTTTGTGGGCCCCTCTCTTATCTCAAATTAGTGGTATAAAAATAAAATAAAAAATATATAAAAAGAATAGAAATAAGAAAAAGGTGAAGAGACAAAATATAAAAAATATAAAAAAGAAAAAAAGTGAAGAGGTGGCGCCTTTTTGCGCCTTTTAGCCCTTGTGCCTTCTGTGCGCCCAGTTGGGCTTCACCGAAACCGCCTCGCCTGAGCCTCTAGGGGGCGCTTCACCCTCTTTGCACTGTGCCTTAGCGTCTAGGCGTGTCTCAGTGGCGCCTTTTAATACACTGGACTATACTGTACTTCTCATTTCAAATTATTTTTTTGTACGTCCATGTTTATATATTGTGTAATGGCATAATCTTGGGGTTTTTTTTATACCATTGTAGTAATTTATTAACTTGAAAAGCTTTGTGGATAAGAACTTATGCATTTTATGTTATGTGCTCAAGAAGATATTGAAGTTTCGGGTGTTTTGGCAATGATGACATTAGGAATGTAACTAGAACAACTTAGATTTAGTGATTTAATGTCCACGTGCTGCCTTTATTCCGATTCTACAGAGGAGCGCATGGGCGTCTATGCCAGTTTTGCCTCTACCCTTTGGATGATAGCCACTAGGGTTGATCGGTTATTATATAATATAGTATTATTTTTATTTGAGTTTTTTTGAAAGCATGGTGTTATTAGCGGCGTTTGTAAAATCAAACGCCACTAAAGGGCAGTTACTTGCGGCATTTGTATTTACAAACGCCACTAAAGAAACGCCGCTATAGATCTTGACCTTTGCGGCGTTTGTTGCCCAAAAACACCGCGAACTGTTGCGGCCCTGGTTTCAGCGGCACTTTTCTAAGCGTTGGGAGAGTTTTTAGCGGTGCTAAAAAACACTGCTATATAACTAAAAAACGCCACAAAAGACCTATTTTGCTGTAGTGATATAATTTGCTTAGGGATTACACAAGCTTCATCACTTTTTTTTGACGAGCTTCAAATTTCAATGGCTACAAAAATAGCTTGACAGCATTGGAATTTAAGTTATATGTGTTAATGAATTATTATAACAAATATATAAATAGATTATTGTACTCGCTTTTTATAGATTTGACTTTGCATGATTAAGATGATAAACATGTCTTTGGCAACAATTATAACATGGGATTTCATAATTGCCTCTGTTTTATTTTGTTTGAAATTGTAAGAAACTCTTCACATATATAAATATACTCTTTTTTACAATCATTTGGTTTTACACTAATTCATAGTCATTGGATAAATATAATAGATGGATGGGATTAAAAGTTGAAAATAAGGAATTTTTTAAAGAGAAAAAAATGTGAGTGTTTAATCTCATCCATCCATTATATTCATCCAATGGCTATGAACTAGTGTAAAACTAAATGAGTTTTACATCACGTAGGTAGGTAGGTAGATGGGTGAAAAAATGTGTAAAAGTAATTTAGTTTTACACAGTGTAAGTGGATCATAACTCGCGCGCACGTACACACACACATATATATATGGGATAGGATCCAGTTACACTGTAAAAGCTTTTAAATTTTACACAATTTTTGGATCGTTAGATGGGTGAAGCAGATGGCTGAGATTAACAGTAGAATATGTGAAGATTATCACTTGGAAAAAAAAGTAAGGAGTTAATCTCAAATATCTATTTTCCCCATCCAACGATCCAAAAAATGTGTAAAACTTAAAAACTTTTTACATTGTGTAAGTGGATCATAACCCTATATATATATAGGGTTCAAATCCACTTACACGGTGTACAGTTTTTAAGTTTTACACATTTTTTGGATCCTTAGATGGGTGAAACGGATGACTGAGATTAACTCCTTTCTTTTTTTCCATGTGATAATCTTCACATATTCTACTGTTAATCTCAGTCATCCGTTTCACCCATCTAACGATCTAAAAAACGTGTAAAACTTAAAAACTTTTACACTGTGTAACCGAATCCTATCCCATACACACACACACACACACACACACACACACACACACACACACACACATATATATATATATATAGCTTATTAAATAAAAAAGCTTATATTACATATAAGTAACTAAAGTATACTAACTTTTTCATTTAGGAACCTAAAGTATTTTTTTGGTCAAAATAAGTATCTAAAGAATATTTTTAGTCAAATTAAGTACCTAAAGTATATTTTTTGGTTAAAATAGGTACCTAAACTATTTTTCGTCAAAGTAAGTACCTAAAGTATTTTTTGGTCAAAACAGGTACTTAAAGTATATATATTTTTCATCTAGGTTTCTAAAAGTTGTCATGTGACATTGATTAAAGACTACATTAGGTACCTGTTTAAAAAAAACACTTTAAGCACATATTTTAACAAAAAAATATACTTTAGGTACTTAATTTGACAAAAAATACTTTAGGTGCCTATTTTGACCAAAAGTATACTTTACGTACTTAATTTAACCAAAAAGTATACTTTAGGTACTTATTTTGACCAAAAAATACTTTATGTGTCTAAATAAAAAGGTTAATGTACTTTAGGTACTTATTTGTGATATAAGCCAATAAAAACCTTTGAACATAGTTCACTCAAATATTATAATACATTATTCCTAACCATAAATGCCTAAAAACCAATTTAAACTCATAAAATAAAGATATGGAATACATGTTGCTGCAGCAAAATGTTAGAGAGTCAGATGCAAAGGTGCCTAGAGAAGAAGCACTAAAGGAGCAGAGGTGCATGGAGGTGGCAGAAATGGTGGGTACATGGCCATGTGGTTGCATGCCATCCTTATCGAAGGGGCCGACCGGGGGAACCATGTTCACTATCACAACATATTACACTTGTTTTTAACCCGACCCATCATATTTCCATTCTTATGCCAGAGCCCCACTGCGTTTACTTGCCTTAGCGGTTCACATTTATCATTGAATACCAGATTGTCTGGTTCTTTTTAAGATCAGATCCATTAATTCAAGTATCCAACCGCTTTCCGTTGCGACATACTCAATGTTCTGATAGCAACGAATTATATAGGACTTGGACCGCGGAGGATTTTTAGTATTAAATCTGTTGTATTTCCATCAGCAAATGTGACCTGCAACCATGCTTTATTTGTGGGTATAGCCCATGGCCTGCTTCAAGATAACGGGCTGGCTAAATGCAGGGTAATCTTAGGCCAATCTAGTGTTCCATTGCTTTGAGAGGCATACAAGGGAAGAGACCCTTGTTGGATTTTGGAGTGAACCTTGGAGACTTGGCCTCGCTGAAACTGTTCTTGATGTCCATGTTACTGTCTTCAAGGCTTTTATAGGTACACTCGATGATATTAAGGATGTTTGTTCGAGGGTGTTCCTTAAAAGACCAAAATCTACTCTTTCAAGGCGTACTAGAAGTGGATTTCTGATGTTAGTCAGATGGTTAGCAGCTTTTGTTGTGTTTGTGATTGCCTAGGAAACCATTGGTGGTGTTGAGCCACTGCGAATAATCGTGTTGGAGTTTTTTTATTAGTACTAAGAACATACAGTACAATGTCTTTTGTTTCATCATCTATGGAGCTTTGGTTCAATTTCGATTTTATTATTGGTTGCAATTGCAGATAAAATACAGTTTAAAAACTAATGCCTTGTATCGGATCTGATGTCACGTCAATGGTGACACTTCCAGTACCATTGACACTTCCAGTACTTTTCGAGCCTATGTCGATGTTGCAGAAAATGGCTGAGGTTTGTGTTTTTTGTATACTAACTTGGTTGCTGTGAAGTTATTACTATGTTTGATTCTTTTGTAGTGGTGGGATTTTATTGATTTCATTGTCTTGACAGTTGATGGAGTACTCCTACCTGCTAGATATGGCTGATGAATGCGAGAATCCCTACATGCGAATGGTTTGGGACAATTTCCATGTATTCAATTTCATTGTCTTGACAGTTGATGGAGTTCTCCATTCCCAAGTGATTAACTTGGATTTTCAAAACAATTTTCTGTCAAAATGGAGAAACACATACCTTTTCCAATCACAGTGTGAACCCACAACTATGACATGAGAACCCATACTGAACTCCTTGTCGTTGCTGTTATGCAGTCATGGCGAGTTGATGATGCTCCAAAAAGTGATAAATTTCAAAACATATACTTTGAACAGTTTTGATACCACTCCCAAGAAGCAATAGCATCCCATTCTCGTTTACGCCCAGACAGATATGCACTAGACCAGGGTGACCTGAAAAGAGCAGGTCTGTTTCCCACTCGAACTAGATTTTGAAGTTTCATGTTTTCTTTCCTGCATTATTTTGATGAACTAATGTCTTCAAAACCCTTTATGTTGATCAGTTTGGGGGAAAGACAGAGATTCGAAAAGAAAAACAGAGAAGAAAAGGGCCATAAATTCACTCCCAAATGATTTAACTTCACCAACGAAGTCGCTGCTACTCCTTGGGGCGACTTGGAAGTGTATCAATACAATGGCTAGTATGCAGAACACCGGGCTGCCCAGTGCCCTCGATAGCTCAAGTAGCAGTGACGGAATTGATGTTAAGTCGACTGAATTCAATCCATGGCAGTACGAAGATTTGGCTATTAATTAACCCTATGCCCCCCTCGCATTTGCAAAGGCGTTGCCTGCAACGCACTGTATAATATATAATGTATTCTTTCTATTTCTTTTACTATTAAGATAATCTGTTTTCATTTACGAGCTTGTGGCAAAGGGAGCATAAAATCAGTTTTCATTTCAGGATTCAGATAATCTGAGACATACAAACCGAAACAAAACCTGTCATTCCTCTGTTGGCTTTTCCTCGTCAAACCACCTTGGAGGATCAAATCCCGACCCACCTTAAAAATCTCAAAGGGAATTGCAATTAGACCAAATTATCAATACAGATAAATCTATTTATTGAACCCAAAACAAGAAAGGAGAGACAGTTGGATTGGATTACCAACGGCAAAGACGCCAAGCTGTAAGAGCCGTGCCCTTTACAACCCCGTATTTCTTGTACGCTTCCATCGAGTACTCACTACACGTGGGAACAAACCGGCAACTTTTTGGTATTACAGGCGAGATTTCCCCTGTTTCCATTCAATCACTCAGCAAGAATCATTCAGAATTGTTAAAAGAGAGAGAGAAAAAAAGAAGAAGAGATTTTACTTTTGTAGAATTTGAGCATGGACAGAGCAGCTTTAACTCCAAAATTCTCAACTTCATCATCTGAATTAAACAAATAAAACCCAGTTAGCTCATTATGAAACTTGGTATCGGGAGAGAGAGAGAGAGGGGGGAAAAAGGGACCTTAGGGGGTATTTTGGTCAGGGTCTCAGGGTTTTTGTATGTCTAATTTTTATTTAGAAATATAGAATTTGAATAACCAACAACAATCTGGTATAAGTTTTCGATTTTCAATATAAAATCTAATGATTCGAAAACATATTGGATGTATTAGTAACTCATGCTTCCAATTTATTGTTTATGGTATTTGAAGCTCGTAAAGGAGAGTTGGATGGAGAATCTTTTAGAAGAAATGGTTGTTTGGTTTAAATTTTGAGTGTTTAATATTATTATTAAAAGACGTTTTTAAGTAGATAAATGTATATTTTATTTTTTAAAAAAAATATAAAAATAATTAATGGTGATAAGATTTTTGCTTAAAAATATTTTTGAAGAAATTAAAAATTAAAATTTTTTAATTTTTGATAAACACTTTTTAAATTTAGTTGAAAAATACTTTTAACCTTAAAATCTATATGGTCTGCATTATTTTTAACCCTAAAAACATTTTTAAAAAGTATTGGAGAATAAAGCTTTCAAGGTACATGGTTAAAATTAATTTGACATTTAAATTTATTAATGATATAGATAAAGAAAATTATATAACGTGCGTCGAACAACGCAAACACTGCTAAATAATATCAAATTAATTAATAAAGATTAAAAATCTTAAAGACTCAATATACAATTAATAATTATTTAAAATAAAATTTTAATTAAATTATTTTTTATATATTATATTTTTTAATTTTAATTTTTAAATAATTAGATCAAATATAAACTCTAAATTAAAAAACTTTAAAGCTGTTTGAATCTGGACGCCGTTCCCCGCCGTTCCCGCCGCAAATCCGGTAAGGGTTCTGTTTTTAAATAGGTCTAAATTGCTAAGACCGCTGGATAGCTTTCCTTCAGTCGGAGCACAGCCGACTCTGCTCCAGAAAAGGACGGCTTTGAGGACGAATTTGGCTGATAATAGAGGGAATTTCGGGGTTTCCGACGGAGGAACCGAGGGGGATAAAGGGAAGAAAGAAATGAATAAAGTGAATGAAAAGATGAAAATTTGCATTAGGGATGATTTGGATGATGTTAGCATTGCTGGCTCAGCTTTGAATTATGATTCGGATGAGTTTACCGAGAATAACAAGGTTGAGGAAAGTCTAAAAAATGGTGAGAGCTCCTTGAATGCAAACAGTACTGTTACCGGAGGAGATCAAAAGGGTAAAAGGAAAGGACTTCCTGCTAAAAACTTGATGGCAGAGGCGCCGTCGGAAGAAACTCAATGATAGGCTTTACATCGTTCCTACGATTAGCAAAGTAAGAATGTCCTTTCACTTTCGTTTTCGTCTCGTGAATTATTGTGTTGTTTTAGATCCTCAGAAATATGATTTTCATGGTGTGGTATTTGTGTATTATGTGAATGAATGGTATCTTTTGCTTTTACATGTTCTCCAAAATACTTGTAGAGAAGTTGCATGAATATCTCTCACATGGAGCCTCGTAAGAGTGTTTTAAATGTCCTACCGGCGGGGATACCTCGGAAATGTCACCATAATTCTTCAGACCCCATTTCGAGGAGTAATTTTGTTTAATTCATCAATAAGTGAAGCAGTAGCAGCATAGTTACAACGTAGTAGCCAACGGATTCATGTTCTATGCTGCATTCGGTTCTCTTCTCTGGTGTTTTGATGGTTACTTGCATTATATGTTCTACTGCATTCGAATTGTTCAGCGTGATTAGTAGCTTTAATCGGTTATTTTGGTAGTTTGAAATGATATTGATGTTGAACATGTACGGCCATAGGCAGAAAAACAATCGATAATATTAAGTTTATTGTTCGAAAGTATGATTTACGAGTTGTAGCGACCCTTTTAAAAAACTTCATTTACAATGCTCCTATTTTTTGTTTATTTTAGAATTTTTTTTGAAAACTAGATTGTATTCAAAGTGACAAGGTTGCAAAAGAATCACATCACTAACATTGAAATTTTTATATATCAAATAGAACAATAAAGCCCTAAAGGTGTGAAGTCAATAAAGAACAAGGCTTATCACTTACAAAAGATTAAACAATCTTCTGATAAAAATCCAGCAATACTACTATTTTGACCAGAGTGCTCTAAGAAGAAAGCAAGTTCTTTCGCTGCTTGGTCATGGCAATACGGCAACACCACAAAAGGAAATTAAACTTTACTGACCACCAATCTTCGCTGCTAACAACGCTCGAGTGATATTCGTCATACAAACGTTAAACTGATAAAGCAGATAATACTATCACACAGACAGACTAACACTGTCACAAGACAGACGAACACTGCCATAAAAGCAGACGAAACTACTGCCATAAAAGCAGACGAAAAAACTGCAGAAAAGCAGATAAAAAATGAAACTGGCAAAGTAAAAAAAACAAGAAAACATGCAAATAGGATTCATCAACAAAGATGAATGTTTATTTATATACAAAACCAGCAAAACGACCTAAAGGCCGTCACCGGAGAAGAAAAACTCTAACAAAGAAGAAGAACTCTGAAAAAACTTGGAAACTCCTTGTAACCGCCTCAGAGAAAATGGAATGAGTGGTTTGTTTATTTTGGAAAATTTAAATCCATTTTTTGTTTTAAAATTTTTTGGGAAATGTTTAAAAAGGAAAATTTGAAAGAGTTTGTATTTTTTTGTGTTTGTTTAAAATTTTTTTTGGGAAAATGTTTGAAGGGGGGAACTTAAAAAATGTATTTTGAAATAAAATTGAGGGGAGTAAATAAATAGGGTGTTAAAAAATAATAAATAGGGAGTCGCCATCGATCATTTAAAAATGGTAGACCGGACACCATAAAAAATAAAACCAGAGATTCGAAAATTTGGGTCCGGGAGTCGGTTACGGATGAGGAAGGATTAACACCTCATACCGCCCAAAAATTGGTACCAACAGACTAATTACCGCTTTATTAATATTAAATTTTACTAGTCAAAGTGACGACCAAATTAAAATTTAATTATATGTGCGAATAAATTTTAAGGGCTCCGATGTTCGAAGAGTAAACGAAAACTACCATCTACTTCTTAGACGGGTAGCCAAGTTTATCCTCGAAAAAGGGAGCACCGCATTGAACACTTAATATGTTCAATATGCAAACTTAATAAAAACATGATAAGTAATTATACATGAACAAATAAATATGATAAATAAATATAATAAAATACATACATACATAAATAAAATATATGCTATAATTAACATGTAAAATCAACACATAAAAAATATATATTTATATATAATAGGCAAATAAAAAAATTATAAAACACATTATATTTAATATAATATACGATATAAATGATATATAATAAATCATACATATAATAAATATATAAAATTCTTATAATATACATGTACAAGGATATAATAATAGATAACTCTAATATATAATATTATATATATTAAAAATATAAAAAATAATATATAAAAACAGTATAGCATATATATATATAAAAGTGTAGTATATAAAAAGTATACGCACACACACATATATATGTACATAAGGGGAAAAAACGACATATAACTATATATACATAAAATATATACATATAAACAAAGGACCAAATTGAGATAAAATTAAATAAACATATGTAATTAAATGAACAAAAGTAGTAATGAATACTAAATTGAATATAACAAAGAAACCAGGGATTCAAAAGGGATTTGACCATTCAACCTCGGGCTAAATTGAAACAAAAACTAGAGATGAAATTAAAAAAAAAACTCATTTAAAAATAGTGACTGAAATGAAAGAAACGGAAACACAGTGTTTAGCACTGCAAAAAAAGATGGGCGGAGGGATTTAAAAAACAAAATAAACCCATTTACATTTATTTTTTTCAAACTCATTTTTATCACAAAAACAAAAAAAAACAAATATCCTCTGAGATTCAAAGGATGAACACCTTGGTCGGTGTTCATCATCTCCGCCGAGCTCCAAAATCTAGGAAAAAACCAAATTTTTTAAAAACAAAACCTTGGCCGCTGTTCATCCTTTGAGATTCACAAAAACTCATTTTTATCACCGGCGCCGAAATTTGGGAAAAAACCAGAATTTTTTTAAACAACACCGAAGCTCATTTCAAGCCCCTCATTTTTTGAGTTCTGGAAACCGAAACCAAACCAAAAAAAAAAATTAAAACCTTTCCCTAGACTCGAAAGAAGATGAACTTGTGCATGTTCATCGGCGTACCTCCCTTGGTCATCAGAGACGGCAACGACCTGAGATCGAAGGTAACCCTTCAACTTCTCTTTTTTATTATTTTTTGTTATTTGTTTTAGATTCCAACGAAAAAAAGAAAAAAACAATTTTTTTACCTCGAAAGATGAGGGTTTTTTTATTGATGATGATAACTCGTGATTTTTACAAGGATTTTCTCGGATATGTAGGTCCGAATGTTAGTACAAATAATGATAAAAATAAACCGAATCTAACTGGTGATTTGAGATCTGCCCATGCTTTAGATCTGACATGCCTCATTTTATTATTTTTTTGCATGCACGGTTCGGTTAGCCGGTGAGGGGGCTGTACGGCGACATCGAGATCACCGTCGGTGGCGCCACGTGGCTGGGAGAACCAAAGGGTTAGGAGCGTGCATCATACGCGTGCATGAGAATTCGAGCAGCCTCATGCACGGGCGCGTGAGGGATTTGGTCGGTCCTCATTGCTTTCATCGGGACCGTTAGATCATTTTAGATCTAACGGTGGATATGTGACTTCTGCAAAAAGAAAAGAGGATTAGGGTTAGATACCAGCTAGGATTTTTTTTAGGTTTGGGTTTTGGGCTTACCGAGCCTATTTTATTATTATTGGGTTAGTAATGTTTTTTTGGGTTTTAATAATATGGACTGTTATTAATTAACACATTGGGCTTAACTATTTACTAGTAATAAATTTTTATTTTATAATATGTTTGCATTTTATTAATATTAATAATAATATCAATAATAATAAGTACTTGTAACACCCCTTTTCCCGTATCCAACACTGAATACGAATCAGATGTATCACAAAACATTCGTAAAACCCTCTACATTTGTAATTCGGTAAAATTTTGTTTCTTTAAAAATATTACAATGTATCATAGCATATTTTCAAATCGAGATTATTTTCAGGAAGCAACTTATCAATTTAATTTGTCTTGATATAATTAATAAAACTGCATAAAACTGCATGATTTAAAATTCATCCAGATACCAAATAAAATACAAATTCTATCAGAGCATGCATACCCTTTTAATATGCATGCCAACTAGTACATATCAAACAGTATCAACATATATCTTACAGATACTGATGTACCTGTTATTGATTGATGATGTCCGTATATGCTCTTTACTCCAACCATTTCTTCTTTCCTACGTGTAAAACAGTTCCACGCTAAGTATTTACTTAGTAAGGCAAAAATTCGAATTCAAGTGCAATTGTCATAATATTAATATTAATGATTAACAATGCATATGATCACCTTACCATTATATGTTCGTTAACATAAATAAATATGTATATCAAAGTGATAAGATTATATCTTACCAATATCGTTGCCATTTGCATCCGTAAGCTTTCAATGCTTACCAATACCTTTTTCCATTTCTATCTGCAAGCTTTCAACCTTATCTTCCTGTTTCTTTTTGATTCTTTTCAATTTATTTAGCCCAAGGTATCGAATTAAGAGATTCTATGTACACGAGTCATCCCCCCATACCCAACCTTTCTTGAGTATGTGTATTATTTGCACTCTACCGGGAGTGCTTAGCACCGAAGTGCTTCTGTATACTTACCGGAGTATACAATATATCCCTCACTGAGTTTTTATGAAATTACACCGAAGTGCTTAGCACCCGTAATAAGTTAGTATACTCAAACCATGCATGAGTATACTCCTCAATGAGTATTTATAAAATTTGCACTTTACCTTAAGTGCTTAGAATCTTTATACAGCTGTTTATGACTCTATGGCTAGCCAACTATACCTTTGAACCTCTATATCATACTTGGGCTTTATGTATATTAGTTTATATTAACATGAAGCGGTTCATAACCGAATAACATTAATAGTAAACCATCATCAATAACTAGTGATCAATGCATTTATTTTCAACCTTTGACATATTTAAAGTATGTCAAATATATGATCAATGACATAATTATCATGACAATATATAAACCAGGTAGACTCATCGCAAGTCTTACCGGTGATGTATAAAACATCCATGTATAATGTTATTTATGCATTGCACTCACCTGAGCCATGTATTAGTATGCCTCACTAAGTCCTCTTTGATCATTTCCTTCATTGTACCTAGAACCTCCCTTGATTCGAATTTAACTTCATAATTCAAATAAGTAAAATATTTGTTAGATCCCAATCTAACAATATCTTAGACATATTGTCCAAAATAATCATTCAAATACAAAATCTCCAAACATTTTATTTTCATCCTTGTATTATTCAAAAACTCATTATGGTCCTTAGTGACCAATTTGAACTTATGTTAACCCTTTTCAAGCATACTAATCAACATTAGATACAAAGTGTATCAATTCTCATTTTCTGCCAGTTTGCAATACCTCCAAAGAAATATTTCTATAAAATAATCTACAACTCAGAATTCTATTCCATTTTTTCTGAAAGATACTAGATTCAATAAGCTTTTCAACCATATAAATTAATAGCCCAAATTCAACTTGTACGATTTATGGCGAATTTTCAAAGTCAGTTTCTAGTATTGAATTTCGCAACAGCCTGCTATACTGTTTTCTGACCTTTCACCACTTAAAAATTCATATCTTTTTACTCGGAACTCGAAATCAGTTTCCGTTTGTTGGAGGCGAAACTAGACGAACAAATATTTACATTAGTATAAAATTCACCTTCTAACCATTTTTGTAGAATTTATAGTGAATTTTCAAAGTTACTTCCATAAACCAGTTTTTTTCTACACAGCTTCCATAAACAACTTCAACTTTTATACTAACTTCTCCTTATTTCTCTACTTTTCAATTTAGTCCAATCACTAGCTTTAAACCACCAACTCATCACATTCTCCACCAAATAATTATTCACAATATTCTCCCTAATTTTCCTTATTTACCTAAATAATCACTAAAATGCAAAGATAAGGATTCAAGCTTCTTAACTTTGCAATTTAGTCCTCAATTCAACATTACTACCTTAATTCCATCATTACAACTAAAAATAGATTTAACCCCCATACAAAACTTCAATTTTGATTTGGTCACTTAACTTTGACAAATTGTCAAAATGGTCACTAATTCAATTCAACATCAATTTGGCATTCTAACTTCATTTTCTTATCTCTAACATCATTAATAACACAAATACACCCAAATTCTAAAAATTCAGATTTGGTCCTTTAACTTTTCAAGTTTCCGAAATGGTCTCTACACAATTTAACTTAGGGTTTTGCTTCCAAACAACAATTCAAGCTTACTAGATCATTATTTCAACATCACAAACCCTAAATTAAAATTGAATCCATAAACCCTAATCATCTTCATAATAATCAAAACATGTAAAACATAAATCCCAGCTCAATATCATGATTTTAACATCATACTTGTTTGATTTCAACTTGAATTCAATTATGGAATCATAAAATCTCAAAAGCCCCAATTTGATCTATAAACCCTAATTTCTTTCTCATGAAAATTCTCATCAATAAAGCATGTATTCCATGAATTATTTACACCAAAAGATAGAGCTTGAAGAGAAGAACAACTTTGTAGTTGAAAAGATTACCTAAAAATCGAGTTTCGGGGCTTGAATCGAACTTGAAAATTTTTCTCCATTTTTTTCTTTCTTCCTCCCTTCAAGTTCGAAATTCAAGATGAATTTTATTCATATTTTTGACCATTTACTTTTATTTCCTCCAATTTATGCTACATGTATCTTAAAAATGAATTTAAAATTCATTCAAATAGTACAATTACCAAATTGCCGCTTTATCCAATGGTTGAGATTGATTTTATCATCAATCAAGGGCCAAGATTTAATCTTCAATTCTTTTATTCCAAAATTGAACTTTATAACTTTCAAATATTTCAAAATTGCCATCCTTGCCAAAAGACCAATTTGTCCTCAAACTAGTTTTTATTTACTGGTTGGTTCCAAAATTGCCATTCCATAACAATATAAATAAATCTAGTTAGAATTCAACCAACCATAATAAACTATTCTTAAAATAACATTTTATGACTTTTCCATAACTCTTGGATTAGTCTCTCGATTTTTCCATTCGATCCGATATACTGATAATTAATCCTTTACTCAGAAATAAACTGTAGGATTCATCTTGAATCAAACTAAAAATATTTCCAACAATTGGAAATGACTTTTATAACCTTTATCTATCATATGACAAAATTTCAAAATTTGTCAGTTCAATTGGGTATCTGAATTCCACTTAAACTTTAACTACGATTTTCCCAATAATCGAAGTATCAGATCGAACCAATAATTCCGTATTCGATTCACACCCTTAGGTGATCTGTTTATTTATGAAATAAAAACCCCTAACTTTTGGGAAATTACAACTTTAGTCCCCTAAACTTTTCCAAAGTTTATATTTTAGCCATAAAATTTTTAGAATTTACATTTTGGTCACTAAACTTTTAAACTTCCATTTCCATTCCAATTTTCCTTGGTATTCAACTAAAATTTAGGAATACCTTATTTAATTCACTATCTATCACATGATACCTTTAAACCTTAGAAATTTCCTTTCCAAAACCCATAATCAAAGAAATCTGAACTTTTGCATTTTTGTCATTTTAGTCACTAAGTTAGCTTTTAAGCTATTATCTTAGTACTAAATGACCCTTAATCAACTTAGTAAACTTTGGGGTATTACAATTCTTTCCCCTTAAGAAAATTTTTCCTCAAATTTTCAACACGCACCTGATTCAAAAGGTGAGGAAACTATTTCCTTATATTTTGTTCTTATTTTTCTCAAATATTTTCTTTAACCTTGTGATTTTTGTCAAAGAACTTTAACAAACGGGATTGTCTTGTTTTCTTAGTTCTTTGACTCAGTGTGCTAGGATCTTTACCAGTTCTTTTTCATAGCTTAAATCCGGCTGAATCTCTATTTTCTCCGGAGTAACAACATGTGAGGGGTCTAATCAATATTTCCTGAGCATCTAAACATTATGAATCTTGTCCATTTCCAAAGATAAAGCTAGCTATTAAGCTTAACTATCAAACTAACTCCTTTCACGATTTCTTATAGCCCAATAAATCTTAAACTTAACTTTTTTTTTGTCTAAACCATAACACCTTCTTCCAAGGTGAAACTTTTAAGGAATACTTTATCCTGAACTTCATATTAAATATCTTTTATTTCAGGATCAACATATAGTTTCCATCATCGAGATAGAAATTCTTCATTGATAATACAAATATCTATCAAACCTAACTTCCAAGTTTTCAGTTTCACTATTTTCCACTTATTTGAACATTGACAATATTTCTCATCCTTTCTTTAAAGATATCTTATTTAATCCAATATGGTAAATTTTATTCTTAACTTGACAATCAAAACATCATCTTCTTTTAATGCAAATCTTGCATTCATAGCTCTTAATACAACAATTGTCTTTCGACTGAGAGCGTCAGCTACCACATTAGTTTTTTTCTGGATGATAGTCAATGACCATATCATAATTCTCAAGAAGTTCAATCCAACTTCTTTGCGTCAGGTTCAACTCTTCTTTAGTAAGCATATACTTTAAACTTTTATAACCTATATAAATATAGCATCGTTCACTGTATAAATAATGATGCTATATCTTTTAAAGCAAATACAATCATTGCCAACTCCAATTCCTAAGTAATATAATTCCTCTCATATATTTTAAGTTGTTTCAAGCATAGAGCATTACTATTCCTTCTTGCATAAGTATGCATCCTAAACCGTTATGAGTAGCATTGTTATACACCACACAATCTTTACCCGATTCTGGTTGTACTGGTACCGGGGCTTCTATTAAGATCTTCCTTAATGTCTCAAAGTTTTCTTGGCATTTATCTGTTCAACTGGATGTCATTTTTTTCCTCAATAGCTTGGTCAATGAGGAGGCAATCATAAAAAAAAATTTGAACCTTTAAAACATTCTTCAGAGGTTTCCATTCAACTATAATTTGTACTTTCTTGGGGTCTACTCTTATTCCCACTACCAAATCCACATAACTAATAAAACTGCTTTTGACAACCAAATTCACACTTTAACAAATTAGCATATAGCTTCTTTTCTCGAAAGGTCTGAAGAACAATGCAAAATGGGCATCTTGTTATTCATTTCCCTTCGAATAGACCAAAATATCCTCAATGAACTCCACCAAAAATTGGTTCAAGCAAGATTAGAATACTTGGTTCATTAGGCTTATAAATGCCATAGGCATCATCACGAACTCATAGTATTCATACCGAGATCGAAAAGCTATCTATAGAATTTCTTCTTCCTTGATATTTAGCTGATAATATTTCGATCGAAGGTCTATTTTGGAAAACTTAGCTTTTTTTAACTGATCAAAATATCATCAGTCTTCGGAAGAAGATATTTATTCTTTACCGTCACCTTATTTAGTTGACGAAAATCTATACTTAATCACATAGATCAATCTTTCTTTTTCCAAAATACACTGGTGCACCCCAAGGTGGCACACTTGGCTTTATAAATCCTCGACCTAACATTCCTTGTAATTGTACCTTTAAATCCCGAAGTTTGGTCGAAGCCATTTTATACGGGCCATTACTTTAGGCCAATGCCTGGTATCATCTTTACTTTGAATTTCACCTCTCAACCTAGAGGCAATTCTGAGTAACCCATCTGGGCATGCATCCAGATATTTTTGGACAATCGAGTTATTTTCCAATTTAACTTCAACAGCCCGAGTGTCCACTACATTTGCTAAGAAAACTTAACAAACTTATAACAACAAATTCTTTAATAAAACAACTAAAATTATATTGAAAAGGGGATTTACCCTTTTATCAACTACTACTATTTTGTACCTTCCATGTTTTTCAATACTAATCGCTTTATGCGACAATCATCATGACCTGATAGGAAGGTAACCAATTCATGCCCACCACCATCTTAAACTCCTCGAAAGATAATTCCATTAAGTTTATCGGGAACTTTATTTCTTATATTTTTGTCGAGCAATTCTACATGTTCAGTTCGCCCTTACATTACAACCCAAAAAATTTGTGACCACTACATTACTTGAAATGGGTTCTAAAAGGATATCTCATTCACCATTCAACTTCGTACTTATATACGAATGTGTAAAACTAGGACCCATCAACATCAATACAGGTTTATCCAAAAAGATGAGATGTACCTTCTATGATTTTTGAATCATCCCAATCTTTATCAGTCCTGATATTATAAACTCAGACTAATATGTACAATCCTGGCTATGAAGCAAATTCAGATGGTTTTCAAATCTAGCTTAAATCTCGGAGCAACAAGACAACTCCATCCAATTTATCAGTATCCAAATAATGGAATCCGTCCAGTGTAATCCTTAGGTTATTCAGTTATAAATCAACAATCGCTAGACCTTAACTGCTTTTCCTTTCAATTCAGGTGCTGTCGAACTTTTCAATTTCTTAATTCGGCACATGCACTCCTTGTTGTACCAGTGCCCCTTTCTTGTTCCGATTTATCTGAAGGGTTATCATTAACCTTATTATTACTACTCTTGATTCCTTCCAAAGCTTCCAATTTATCAGTTCAGCACGCTTTCTTGACTCAAAATTTTCTTATAATTCCACCCAATTTACATTAGTAAGGAGCGACATCAATCAGATCATAAAAACATCAGATCAGTAATATTGATATCTTAGTGGCATGTATACTCTTTTTAACATAAAAACCACTTCCATTTAGGCCGAGAATCGGCTAAACCTGCAGTTATGATACCAATAAATGTAACACCCCTTTTCCCGTATCCAACACTGAATACGAGTCAAAGGTATCACAAAACAATTGTAAAACCCTCTACATTTGTAATTCGGTAAAATTTTGTTTCTTTAAAAATATTGCAATGTATTTAGTTTTTATTTACAAATTTAGTTATTCGCGTAAAGTTTAAAAATAATATTTTCATCTTCAAATTGAGTTTATTTTTAGGCAACAACTTATCAATTTAATTTGTCTTGATATAATTAATAAAACTGCTTAAAAACTGCATGATTTAAAATTCATCCAGATACCAAATAAAATACAAATTCTATCAGAGCAGACATACCCTTTTAATATACATGTCAACTAGTAAATATCAAACAGTATCAACAGATATCTTACTGATACTGATGTACATGTTATTTATTGATGATATCCGTATATGTTCCTTACTCAAACCATTTCTTCTTTCCTACGTGTAAAACAGATACATGCTAAGTATTTACTTAGTGAGACAATAATTTGAATTCAAGTGCAATTGTCATAATATCAATATTAACGATTAACAATGCATATGATCACCTTACCATTATATGTTTGTTAACATAAATAAATATGTATATCAAGGTGATAAGATTAGATCTTACCAATACCGTTGCCATTTCCATCCGTAAGCTTTCAATGCTTACCAATACCTTTTTCCATTTCTATCTGCAAGCTTTCAAGCATATCTTCTTGTTTCTTTTTTATTCTTTTCAATTTATTTAGCCAAGGTATCGAATTAAGAGATTCTATGTACACGAGTCACCCCCATAGTCAACCTTTCTTGAGTATGTGTATTATTTGCACTCTATCGGGAGTGCTTAGCACCGAAGTGCTTCTGTATACTTACCGGAGTATACAATATATCCCTCATTGAGTTTTTATGAAATTACACCGAATTGCTTAGCACCCGTAATAAGTTCGTATACTCAAACCATGCATGAGTATACTCGTCAATGAGTATTTATAAAATTTGCACTTTACCTGAAGTGCTTAGAATCTTTATACAACTGTTTATGACTCTACGGCTAGCCAACTATACCTTTGAACCTCTATATCATACTTGGGTTTTATATCATCAAATATTTCATCCATGGCAATGTATATCAATTTATATTAACATGAAGCGGTTCATAACCGAATAACATTAATAGTAAACCATCATTAATAACTAGTGATCAATGCATTTATTTTCAACGTTTGACATATTTATAGTATGTCGAATATATGATCAATGACATAATTATCATGACAATATATAAACCAGGTAAACTCATCGCAAGTCTTACCGGTGATGTATAAAACATCCATGTATAATGTTATGTATTCATTGCACTCACCTAGGCCATGTATTAGTATGCCTCACTAAGTCCTCTTTGATCCTTTCCTTCATTGTACCTCGAACCTCCCTTGATTCGAACTTAACTTCATAATTCAAATAAGTAAAATATTTGTTAGATCCCAATCTAACAATATCTTAGACATATTGTCCAAAATAATCATTCGAATACAAAATCTCCAAACATTTTCTTTTCATCCTCGTATTATTCAAAAACTCATTATGGTCCTTAGTGACCAATAAACCACTTAAAAATTCATATCTTTTTACTCGGAACTCAAATTCAGTTTCCGTTTGTTGGAGGTGAAACTTGACAAACAAATCTTTACATCGTTATAAAATTCACCTTCTAACCATTTTTGTAGAATTTATGGTGAGTTTTTAAATTTACCGCCATAAACCAGTTTTTTTTTTCTACACAACTTCCATAAACAACTTCAACTTTTATACTAACTTCTCCTTATTTCTCTACTTTTCAATTTAGTCCAATCACCAGCTTTAACCACCAACTCATTACATTCTTCACCAAATAATTATTCACAAGAATTCTCCCTAATTTTCCTTATTTACCTAAATAATCACTAAAATGCAAAGATAAGGATTCAAGCTTCTTAACTTTGCAATTTAGTCCTCAATTCAACATTACTACCTTAATTCCATCATTACAACTAAAAATAGATTTAACCCCCATACATAACTTCAATTTTGATTTGGTCACTTAACTTTGACAAATTGTCAAAATGGTCACTAATTCAATTCAACATCATTTGGCATTCTAACTTCATTTTCTTATCTCTAAAATCATTAATAACACAAATACGCTCCAAATTCTAAAAATTCAGATTTGGTCCTTCAACTTTTCAAGTTGCCGAAATGGTCTCTACATAATTTAACTTAGGGTTTTGCTTCCACACAACAATTCAAGCTTACTAGATCATTATTTCAACATCACAAACCCACTTGAATCCATAAACCCTAATCGTCTTCATAATAATTAAAACATGTAAAACTTAAATCCCAACTCAATATCATGATTTTAACATCATACTTGTTTTGATTTCAACTTGAATTCAGTCATGGAATCATATAATCTCAAAAGCACCAATTTGATCCATAAAACTTAATTTTTTTCTTATGAAAATTCTCATCAATAAAGCATGTATTCCATGAATTATTTACATCAAAAGATAGAGCTTGAAGAGAAGAACAACTTTGTAGTTGAAAAGATTACCTGAAAATCGAGTTTGGGGCTTGAATCGAACTTGGAAATTTTTCTCCATTTTTTTTCTTTCTTCCTCCCTTCAAGTTCAAAATTCAAGATGAATTTTATTAATATTTTTGACCATTTACTTTTATTTTCTCCAATTTATGCAACATGTATCTTAAAAATGAATTTAAAATTCATTCAAATAGTGAAATTACCAAATTGCCCCTTTATCCAACGGTTGAGATTGATTTTATCATCAATCAAGGGCCAAGATTTAAACTTCAATACCCTTATTCAAAAATTGACCTTTATAACTTTCAAATATTTCAAAATTGTCATCCTTGCCAAAAGACCAATTTGCCCCCAAACTAGTTTTTATTTACTAGTTGGTTCCAAAATTGCCATTCCATTACAATCTAACTAAATCTAGTTAGATTCCAACCATAATAAAATATTCTTAAAATAGAATTTTATGACTTTTCCATAACTCTTGGATCAGTCTCTCTATTTTTTCATTCGATCCGATATACTGATAATTAATCATTTACTCAGAAATAAACTGTACGATTCATATAGAATCAAACTAAAAATATTTTCAACACTTGGAAATGAATTTTATAACCTTTCTCTATCATATGACAAAATTTCAAAATTTTCCAGTTCGATCCGGGTATCCGAATTCCACTTAAACTTTAACAATTTTCCCAATAATCGAAGTGTCAGATCGAACCAATAATTCCGTATTCGATTCACACCCTTAGGTGATCTGTTTATTTATGAAATAAAAAACCCATAACTTTTGGGAAATTACAACTTTAGTCCCCAAAACTTTTCCAAAGTTTATACTTTAGCCATAAAATTTTTAAAATTTACATTTTGGTCATTAAACTTTTAAACTTCCATTTCCTTTCCAATTTTCCTTGGTATTCAACCAAACTTTAAGAATACCTTATTAATTCACTATCTATCACATGATACCTTTAAACCTTAGAAATTTCCTTTCTAAAACCCATAATCAAAGAAATCTTAACTTTTGCATTTTTTTCATTTTTGTCACTAAGTTAGATTTTAAGCTATTATCTTAGTACTAAATGACCCTTAATCAACTTAGTAAATTTTGGGGTATTACAGTACTAAAATCGAATATAATAATAAACTAATAAATATTCGAACACAAATACAAAGCCTAGACAAAATTAGTGATTATAGTTGCCCCTCTTTGCTCATTCTTGTAACACAAGAATAGAGCAAAGATAAAAAGCACTAATTTTGTCCTACTTCCCTGTTTTGATCCCAAATCACCATGCACTGAAGGTCCTACTGATGGCTCGGAAATCTTAGAGTTATGCACCAGAAGTTTTAATAATTGCTCGAATCACCGCGCACTGAGGGTCTTACTGATGTTCGAATGATACTAATTTCCCTAAATCACCAAGCACTAGAGGTCTTACTGATGGTCTGAAGATCATAACACCATGCAATGAAGGTCTTACTTGTTGATCGAATCACCCTGTACTGGAGGTCTTACAGATGCTCGAACAATATTAAAGCCACGCACTGAAGGTCTTATTAGTTGCTCGAACCACCATGCACTGAAGGTCTTACAGATGCTCGAACGGTATTAAAGCCATGCACTGAAGGTCACCCTGCACTAAAGGTCTTACTGGTTGCCCGAATCACCCTGCACTGAAGGCTCTAGCAATAATCTTGAAGTTATTCATTCAATCTCTAATGATTTCTGTCAACATAGACAAAACAAATTAATGATATGAGTTAACATGCCTCTAACTTAAGGATGTCTAATTACTCATGATGTATGAATGATGCAAATTGAGGACCACTTGGGGTGAGCTCATCTTCAAGGAAGCTCAAGGTTTCTTGGTATTAAAGCTCCTTCTGTAGCTAATACAACCCATCTTAAAGTCGAGTTCAAATCTTCAAAATCTTATCTCCAAAGCCTTTTCAAATTCTCTCTTTGGATTGCTCTTCATATCCTGCTCAACTTAATGTCTAATTTGGCACTAAAAGGTCTTTGCCACTAAATGGATTGGCCATCTTCTTGCCCCAACAAAATTTGCCCCAAAATTTTGTTGTTCACCTTAAATTTTAGCTTGCTCAATGGTCAAAATATTAGGCTCTGTAACATTTCTGGTTCGTATTGATTTGAACTCCTGTGTACAAATAACCTCGTCAGGCAGATAAATGACACCTCACTAATTGTTCTAGTTCTTGTATCTGTGATGTAAAGTTTTTCCCCTTCCTTTGCACTTAGGGCGAGGAAATGCTTTTAACTCATTTTAATGCAAAATCTTATAATGAGTTTAAAAACTTATTTTAATACAAAAATATCATGTAAAGTCAACCTTATTTCAAAATTTAGGGCGGAAAAGGCTTTAAGCTCATTTCAATTCAAAAACTTATGAAGATGAACAAGAAAATTAATTTTGAAAATTGAATTTGCAAAAATGAGATCAAAATTAGATACCCAAATATTAAGTGCAAGCGCGCATTTGCTTCGAATTGAAAAAGCTTATCCCAAGTGAAGCTTATGTTTAAAGGACCGCAATGGTTGCGATGACATATGCACGTGTGAAGTCCCTTTTGGGCTATTAGGTTTTTAAAAGGAACATTCCCCATACCTAATTTCTATCTCATTTAAGTGGCTCTCTTGACCTCACTAACTCAGCATGCCCCATTCTTCCCTCATTTGGGTGTCGATCAGGCACTTGAAGCTTGACGTTCCTTGAAGAAAGGTTAACCCTTATGGGCAGGATGTGAATTGAAGACAAAATTATCCAACTCAGATATCCATATATGATCTGAATGGTCTTTGTAGGCTTGTAATGTAGGCTATGGCTCACGGTTATGAAAGAAAAAAGATATAAAAGCCCAAATAAGTGTTTAAGGGTGATGAAACTAAGGGTCATTTCTTCCTGGTAAAATATCTTCTCTGCACTTGTTGATCAGAATGTGTTCAAATGAAAAAAACTTCTTTGGTTTATTTCTTGGATCGCTCTAGACTGCCCATTTCTGGGCTTTCACCTTAGAGTTCATTTCATTCTCTGGTAGCTTTGGACTGATTTGCGTCTTAGCTCAGCATTGATGTAGATTTCAAAGATGATCATCCACCAAATTTTGTGTAAATTTCCAATTAACCTTATTCATTGTTGCTTGAATTGAAGGTATACTCACATAGAGTGATATATTCATTGGATCGATCTAGACTGCCCATTTCTAGGTTTTTACCCTAGAGTTCATTTCCTCTTCTCGTGTAGCTTGCATCCTCACTGAATGTTGATGCACTTTTATTCGACTGTACATAAATCTTCAAGGCTTTTAATGTCCTTTATTTCACTTTCTAACTTGGTACTTTAATTCTTGACTGTGTCAACTTTCTTATTGACGAACTTTCAATTTGGTTGAGCTAGTCTTTTCGAGCAAAATTTTTTCTTACCGGCATATTCTGATGTTTCTCTGATTTTTGTATCCAATACTTTAATCCTTATTTCTTGCGCTTATTCATAAAGCACTATATTTGTAACGTGGTCAAAATTGGGCGACTTCGATTCGCGAACAAATTCCTCATCCTCTTTGCCCTCAGTGTGAGGGTGATCCTTGGTTTGGGTTCTAACGAAAAGAAATGATCAGGCTCAAAGGGGGACAACAAATGGATATTTTTCTTATTCGTGAAAGGGAGTGAAGGAATGCCACTCGTCATCCCATACATGGATATCAAACTAGTCTTTAGGGGGTAGAAATTTAGGGTCAACACTCGATTCAAAGACCTTAAACGACAAATGCCTGAGAGAGGAATTCACTCAATGGGATCTGCCCATTATATGAACACTCGTTTTGTTCCTCTCGTCTGCCTAAATAGAATAGAAGATGTTCACATTTGCAGTATCCTTGTAACATTTATTTTCCTTTAAGCATAAGCTACTAGGGATTGATCGTTTGACTCGAATCTAAGCCATTCTTGTAATCAATATTTGAGTTTCTAGAAAATTTATGTACATATATGTATGGGAAACAAAAATTATCCCAAAATAATGAATGTATAAAGAAATGAAGAATGTAAATTAACTGTCTGGAACAACAATATGAACAAAATAATCATCATTTCATTGTCTTGAGTAAATATTACATAGGCTTTTACAAAATATTATCATTTTTGAGCAAAAAATGTGGGAATTAATTCTCAAGATTTCACAAAAAAGTAGATGATATCAACAAAAATGATAAACAATAAGATGGAGTTTTGGTACACCACAAAATCCTGCCCTCGGGTTCCAATTTTCCTTTTCTTGAATTCTTCAATTCTTCAGTCTTCCTTGAAAGAACTCAATCTCCTTATTATCCATCATTTTCTGAACTAACTGTCTAAATTCCATGGAAAATTGTATTGTGTGTCCTTCTTCCTAATGATATTCACAAAATTCATTTCCATCCTTTCTTCCAGTCTTCTCACTTTGTGTGATCAGCCCGGCTCCCTGCAGTTGTTTGTATACCCAGCTCAAAGGGGACTTGAGTTAATCCTCTTTTCCCACACCCTTCTATGGTACTCTGGTTCAATGGAATTGACCTCTTATTTACCATGACCCAGCAAAGGATTAGCTGATACACTCGAGGAATCAATTTTTAGCACTCCCTTGTTAATCAAGTTTTGAACCACCCTCTTAAATGGCTTACAATTATTGATGTAGTGTCCTGTGATTCCTGTATGGTATTCGCATTAAGCCTTAGGGTCATACCACGAAGGATACGGGGTTGCATTGGAGTGATATGATAAGGGCGAACCAAATCAGCTTCCACCAGCTTGGAGTACAATTCACCATAAGTCATCAGTATGGGAGTAAAGGTCTCTTCTTTCTTTCCCTTGGTATCATTTCCGTTGGGTCCTTGGAAAGTTGCTACTGCCGAGTTTGGTGTGATCATGACATTGTTAGGGCTGTAGGTACTTACGTTGCTGACTTCATTGTCTTTTCTCTTCTAAAATCTCTATGAACTTTCGCCAGTTTTAAGCTTGCCACTTCTAAATACGCCCTAAATTAATTATGCCGTATTTACAAACTCAACAAAACTTAGAGATACGTTGGGGATCATTTTCTCAGATAATGGTCCTTGCAGGGTATCCACAAAAATGTGAGTAATTTTGCTCTCTAAGATAGAAGGTTGCACTTGCACTGCAACATTCCTCCACCTCTGGGCATATTGTCAGATGTTCTCGTTTTGCCCCTGTGTCATTCCTTGTAGCATTGTCCTGTTTGGGACCATATCTTTGGTATGCTGGTATTGTTCGATAAAGACCTTCGATAAATCCTTCCATGATTTTATATTGGCTCGGCTAAGCTGTGAGTACCATCAGATGGCTAGTCTAGTCAGACTATCCTAGAAGCAATAAACCAGTAACTTTTCATTCTTTAAGTGGGCCGTCATCTTACGGCAGTACATGGTCAAATGAGCTGAAGGGCAAGTGGTCCCATCACATTTTTCAAAGTCAGGTACTTTGAATTTATGCGGGATAACCATATTAGTTACCAAGCTCAAATCTACGGCATTGACCCCACAGTCATTGGTTGCCTGTAGCATTCTGACTTTTTCTTCCATTTGTAGGCGTTGCTCCTCAAATTTCTTCTCGAACTCTGCCCACAATCTTGTTTCTATTTTGTTGATCAGGTTTAAATCTGAAACTTCAACATCAGCCTCATTTTCAAAACTAGGTGTAATATTAACCGGGTTATTGACGGATGCCCCGGCTGCTTGGGGATTTTCAAAATTGATCCTTTCGGCGGGGCCTTGGTGTGAGATGAGTTCCACCTAAGTCTTCTATATTGATGTTCCCGTCAGCAGCTAGGGTCTTTTTAGTTCCTCTCGTTCCCAATAGTGCGGTAATGCGGTTTATGATTTCATCCTGAGATCGCTCAATTCTCTGCTCGATAGTACCTAAGTGGTCCTCAATATCCTTTTGTGACTTTTCGACACTGGCTAGTCTATCCTACATAACTCTAATCTGAGAACGTGTATTATATAAGTGCAGAATGGTTTCGTCTTAGAATTACTCTGAAAAACAAGGGTTTCCCATAATTTATTATTTTAATGATTAATGCATGATATTTGTCATAAAAACATAAACTAAGAACATGAATTAATAGTGCGATAAATGCAAAAATAAATGCAAATAAAGGTGTTAATTCCATTGATGACCACTCAGAATAACTTTCATCGAATATAGAAATGTTTACAGAAGATAAAATATGTTCTTCTATAGGCGGGCTTCGACTCTTCTAACTCCTCGATTGCTTTAAGCAGATGAAAAAGACCTCGATCCCTCTTTTTCCTTCAAGTTGACAAATAGACGAAGAGCTGCGGCTGACATCTTTATTTGGCTCGATTGCTTTTAGGTACCGACGTGAAAAACCATCTCGAACTCTCTTTGGTCTCTACGTTGGTGCATGGACGAAGGGCCACGGCTAACATCTTCATTTGGTGTGGTCACTTTTGAGTATCGGCGTTGGTCTCACATGTTTTATCTTTGCCTTAAGAAATTTCCATTCATGATGAAAATTTTCTAATTTGAATGATCAACTTGAAAATCAACCCTTTATTATTATAATGTAAATGCGAAGAAAAACAAAAATAAGACATAAAAAGAAATAAGTTAGTGCCAGATAAAATAAAATGAGAAACGACCATATTTATATACTGTTAAAAACACCTAGGCTATCCGCATGGCTCTAAAGGGGTGGGCTTTCTATGTTCTCTATATGCATTTTTGGTGCTAAAAGGTACCCGAATTGTCCTAGCTGCCCCTACTAAGGGTAGCAAGGCCCCCGATCATCATCCATTATAGGCTCATTTCAACCGGGTTCAATTCAGGGGGACCCATTCCTCTATGCTGATACGGAGAAACAATATTTCCTCGAAAACATAGAGTAGTATGTACTTGCTAGGCCCATACGGGGGAACGATATCCCCTCGAAAGCAATAGCATTTTCCCCTCACTTAGACAAACGGGTTTATATGCCAAATTTTAAATGAGTTAAAATAGACTCGCACTTATAAACAAATGTTAGTTTAATCGTCACTTTAATTCATAATTTTCAATATTAATAAAGCGGGAATACATTTTAAAAAAGGACTGACTCTCTTTTTGTGAAAATAAAAATTTGTCCCCAGCAAAGTCGCCAAGTTGTAGCGACCCTTTTAAAAAACTTCATTTACGATGCTCCTAGTTTTTGTTTATTTTGGAAAATCTAAATCCATTTTTTGTTTTAAAAATTTTTGGGAAATGTTTAAAAAGGAAAATTTGAAAGAGTTTGTATTTTTGTGTTTGTTTAAATTTTTTTTTGGGAAAATGTTTGAAGGGGGAATTTAAAAAAATGTATTTTGGAATAAAATTGAGGGGAGTAAATAAATAGGGGTGTTAAAAATAATAAATGGGGAGTCGTCACCGATCATTTAAAAAGGGGTAGACTGGATACCATAAAAATAAAATTAGAGATTTGAAAATTTGGGTCTGGGAGTCGGTTACGGATGGGGGAGGGTTAGCACCCCCATACCGCCCAAAAATTGGTACCAACAAACTAAATTTTACTAGTCAAAGTGACGACCAAATTAAAATTTAATTATATGTGCGAATAAATTTTAAGGGCTCTGGTGCTCGACGAGTAAACGAAAACTACCATGTACTTCTTAGACTGGTAGCCAAGTTTATCCTCGAAAAAGGGAGCACCACATTGAACATTTAATATATTCAATATGCAAACTTAATAAAAACATGATAAGTAATTATGCATGAACAAATAAATATGATAAATAAATGTAAATATAATAAAATACATACATACATAAATAAATAAAATATATGCTATAATTAACATATAAAACATGTAAATCAACACATATATATATATTTATATATAATATGCAAATAAAAAATTTATAAAACACATTATATTTAATATAATATACGATATAAATGGTATATAATAAATCATACATATAATACATATATAAAATACTTGTAATATACATGTACAAGGATATAATAATAGATAACTCTAATATATAATATTATATATATTAAAAATATAAAAAATAATATATAAAAACAGTATAGCATATGAAAGTACAAATATATATATTATGGACATATAAATATATATTATACATATATAAGATATAGTAATTTATATAAAAAGTGTAGTATATCAAAAGTATATGCGCACACACATATATATGTACATAAGGGGAAAAACGACATATAACTATATATACATAAAATATATACATATAAACAAAGGACTAAATTGAGATAAAATTAAATAAACAGATGTCTAAATTAAATGAACAAAAGTAGTAATGAATACTAAATTGAATATAACAAAGAAACCAGGGATTCAAAAGGGATTTGACCATTCGACCTCGGGCTAAATTGAAACAGAAACAAAAACAAAAATTAGAGATGAAATTGAAAAAACAAAACTCATTTGAAACTAGTGAGTGAAATGAAAGAAACAGAAACACAGTGTTTAGCGGCGCGAATAAAAGATGGACGGAGGGATTTAAAAAACAAAATAAACCCATTTTCAAACTGGCCACTATATAAGACATTTTTTTTCAAACTCATTTTTATCACAAAACACAAAAAAAACATCCTCTGTGATTCAAAAGATGAACACCTTGGCCGGTGTTCATCATCTCAGCCGAGCGTCGCCGTTAATTTCTAGATTTTGGCTGTGCGCCACCGTGCACCGACGTTCACATGCGTCGGAATCTAAGAAAAAACTAGATTTTTTTTTCTTTTAAAACATCACCGAAACTCATTTCAAGCCCCTCCTTTTTGAGTTCTGAAAACCGAAACCAAACCAAAAAAAATTTAAAACCTTTCCCTAGACTTAAAAAGAAGACGAACCGGTGCATGTTCATCGGCGTGTCTTCCTCGGCCATCGGAGACGGCAACGGCCCGAGACCGAAGGTAACCCTTCGACTTCTTCTTTTTATTATTTTTTGTTGTTTGTTTTAGATTCGAACGGAAAGAAAGAAAAAATAGATTTTTTTACCTCGAAAGATGAGGTTTTTTTTATTGATGATGATAACTCGTAATTTTTACAAGGATTTTCTCGGATATATAGGTCCGATTGTTAGTACAAATAATGATAAAAATAAACTTAATCTAACTGTTGATTTGAGATCTGCCCATTTTTTAGATCTGACATGCCTCATTTTATTATTTTCTTGCACGCACGGTTTGGTGAGCCGGTGAGGGGGCTTTAAGGCGGCAGCGGGATCACCGGCGGTGGTGTCACGTGGCTGGGAGAACCGAAGAGTTAGGAGCGTCATCATACGCGCGCGTAGGAAGCCGAGCAGCCTTGTGCACGCGCGCGTGAGGGATCTGGTCGGCCCTCCTTGCTTTCATCGGGACCGTTAGATCATTTCAGATCTATCGGTGGATATGTGACTGTTGCAAAAGAAAAGAGGATTAGGGTTAGATATCAGCTAGGATTTTTTTAGGTTTGGGCTTTGGGCTTATCGTGCCTATTTTATTATTATTTGGTTAGTAATGTTTTTTTGGGTTGTAATAATATAGACTGTTATTAATTAACACACTGGGCTTAACTATTTACTAGTAATAATTTTTTATTTTATAATATGTTTGCTTTTTATTAATATTAATAATAATATCAATAATAATAAGTACTAAAACCGAATATAATAATAAACTAATAAATATTCGAACACAAATATAAAGTCCGGACAAAATTAGTGATTACACGAGTTGTTGTTATTTGCAAAGGAGTTGTTTTGGATTTTCATGTTCTCTTAAGTTTTTGCTTATTAGGAATGGTATGATTTAACATTATCCTTTCTACTAATAGATGGATAGAGTTTCGACTCTAGGGGATGCCATCGAGTACCTAAAGGAACTTCTGCAAAGGATCAATGATCTGCATAACGAATTGGAGTCGAACCCTGGAAGCTCTTCACTCACACCTACAACCAGTTTCCATCCTTTGACACCCACTCCGGCTACCTTGCCCTGTCGTATCAAGGATGAACTTTGACCTGGTTCATAACTGAGCCCCAACGGGCAACCAGCAAGGGTAAAAAGTTGCTTCTGCCTTTCTCTTATCGTATACCATTAGTTCATTATCGGTTACTGAATACAAAAGCTCCATTTGATGTTTACACACACACACACGTATGTATGTATGTAGGTTGAAGTGAGGCTAAGAGAAGGACAAGCTGTAAACATCCACATGTTTTGTGGCGCAGACCGGGTCTCTTGCTCTCCACAATAAGGGCTTTGGACGGCCTCGGGCTTGACATCCAACAAGCAGTCATTAGCTGTTTCAATGTCTTCGCCATGGTTATCTTTCGAGCTGAGGTAACAATCTCTGACCATCATAAACTTCTTACTTTTCTTTTAAGCTAAACTGGTTTAAAGCAGCAGCGAGTCTTGTAAAACTACCATATATTGTTTCAACTGATGTTGCTCCGAGTCTCCTTTTCCCTTGCAATACCTGTATCCGGCAACCGATTCAATGCATATTTAGACATAGATACGGAGATACGAATAATATGACCCCCCAAGTCCCTTGAGTACATGGAAAACCTTCTGGAAAATTGGACACATCCATATCCGATGCTTGCGCCTAACATGCTCATAATCTTGTTTCAATCTTTTCCCTTTTTTTAGTTTCTGTTTTTTTCGTTGATTTCTTCATTTTCATCGATGTGTTTGTACTTTCCAGCAATGCAAGGAAGGGCAGGACATCCATCCGGAGCAGATCAAAGCCGTGCTTTTGGATTCGGCTGGCTTCATTCTCTATCTGAACAATAACCAACAAGAAAACTGCATTTTGATTTTCAAGTGTTTACAAGTTGATTGTGCCAACAAATCAAATGGATTAATAATAGTGAGAACAACATGAGAACGTCTACATTAATTTGGACTGGTGGGAAACTTGTCATTAACTGAAATTTTTGGAAGAATTTAACTCTTTTTCCTGCTTTTTTTTTTCAAGTTCTTTGAATGGATTTCTGTGTTTAATTATGACAAGCTTCTCATGACTGCTGGCATTTCGAGTACAGTTTGCACGAACCCGCCCCCCCCCCCCTCCCCAATAATCACCAGGAGATCAGTTTTAAACTGTAAACAAACACTTAGGCTTCGTTCGGCACAGATTTTGAAACGGGCGTTTGGGCAGATGCTGTTTGGGGTGCTTGGCGTTATTTACTTCGTCAGAGGACATAGAATTGTATCAGACAACACATGAGACCATTAAATATAGTGGTCGGAAACATCAGCAGACCTTATGAAAGCTGAACATCTATTTTTAAAGATATAAGCTTGGGCTTGTAGTATCTTTGTTGTACCATGCTATTTTCAGTTCTAAACGTCTTTAAGATTTGGTCGGTTGGTATCATCCTGTTTTTGCTTAAGAAATGGGACTCCTTCAACACGCCCAAGTTTCTAGTTTCTAGTTTCTACTTTGCCCTTGACTTTTGGCGAAACAACCTTCAACTTAACAAATCTGAAACCTTGTTCCATCACTAAAAACACGCGTGTAAACATCATTGAAAGCTACTACATCCATTAAACTTTACGAATATCCCAATTGCATACTTATTATTAATTTATTATCATTAGAGAAAATATTCTATGCATCAACAGTAAAAACTTGTTTTTTCATAAGCGAATCCAATTTAAAATTTATTATTGGAATTTAATATTTTGGGATTATGCTTTTTTTTTATCAAATCGGGATTATGCTTTAAATAGGGTTAATGACTTATATTTTAATTTTTACAATAAAATCAAAAATATTTGTAGAGTATTTTTTTTCCCTGCCAATTTACAATGAAAGTTTGTTTTCTACAAACAAGTCCAACTTAAAGTTTAAAGGTTTAGTTTACAATAAAATTTAAATTTTAAAGTTTAGAATTTAAGATTTGAAATTAAAAATTTAATTTTAAAATAAATTATACATATTTATAAAATAATTTTCCACCCTCTCTGCACATACAATAAAGGGATAACTACATAAATAATACCCACCTATTCTCGTGTTACTATTTTGGGATCCAACTATTATTTTTGGCAAAATAATACCTAACATTATGTTTTTTGTTCTGTTTTAGTACCATACCGTTAAAAATTAACGAAAATGATAATGTGACTTGGTATAATCACTCTTTTGGTACCCCACTTGACCACCCGGTTTAATAGAAGAGATAAGATGATAATAGTGTCAGAGTCCGACCATGATTAAATAATTTTTGATACCATCTCCCAGTAGAAAGTAGATATTATCCACAAAACAAGTGTGATAAATTTTTAACATTCAAAACCCAACCCCACTAGTTGTCGTCGACCGGCCACCACTGGTACAAGAATTGATGTCATAGTCAAAAATGGATTGCCATACTTACCACGCAGTTTCCTCCGTACAATGGATCTGCGTAAAACCAAATTCAGAATAGAATAGCACTACTACTTGAATTACTCTGAAAGACATTAGAAATGGTTGTATTAACCTAATTACATTCACAGCTTGGAAAAAAAAAGTTGGGTTTAAACATCTGTACAAAGGGTGGGGTTGCAAAATGCAAGGCTGGTGGTGTAGCCATGCATGCAATTCAGATTAGGGAATACGTATTTAAGCCATATATATATATATATATATATATAAAGAACACCATGTTTCTATTATAACGTATACAAAATCGGATCGTATAGCATTCGTGCCAACTATATCAGATTTCGATTTGTGGCGAGCTCGATGCTAACACAGACTCACAAATCAGTTCCAACTTTAGTAAAGTTCATATCACTATTGCACTCTTGATTCCTCCGCCAAAAACCTGAAACAAGAACAAACAAACAAGTTTACTATGTAGATCGAGTTTAGACATCATATTCAAAGCATGGTTATGATACTTGGACATGACCATCTGGAGGGTAAACACACCTATTAATATTATTAGCACTAGATGCTGACGGGCAATTCACTTCTTTTGCGTCTACAGCTTTAGCAGGAACTGAATTGTCATCGACCTTTAAACTCAACGACCCTGGCAACAGATCGAGGCCTGTTTGGCCTCTGCATTGGAAGGGGATTCAGGGCAGGAAGAGCCAAAGCATGTTCAATTTTCCAAGGAGAAACTCTCTCTGGACGGGGTATGGTAGAAGTTTCGTCCCATCGCACCTATAAGAGATTAAAATAAAGCATTGTAAAATAATTCTCGTGACTTGAGAATTCTAAAATTCTTTCATTATTCTTAAAAAAATATCAAGCAATGGTCAAATTAAACAAGTCTACCTTGAGACACCTCCACTTGGAATCCTGCCACCTTTTTGGATCAGAATCTTCAATTCCAACTATAGACATAGTTCCAGTAAATCTGCAATACAAAAATTTGAAAAACATAATCTCAGCTAGTTTTCAATTCACGTAGGAAAAACTCGTACCCTTAAACAATATAACACTTCAAACTTAATGAAAAATTGTTATAATGCAGCCAGATAAGGGAGAAACGTGCCAATACCTCTGCTCAGGAGATTCTTCACCTTCAAATCTCATTTTGAACCTCATCCCTATCGAGTAATTGTTCTTTACAGACTCCATGAACTGATCAAATGGAATAATAAATTCGGCCCGACTTGTCCTATAAGAGAAGAGAAACTGAAATTAATTCCATAAACAGAAATATAATATATATGAAAAATAATTTAATTAAAATTTTATTTTAAATAATTATTAATTGTATGTTGAATTCTTGAGTTTTTTAATCTTTATTAGTTAATTTAATGTTGTTCAACGGTAATAATGTTCAGCGGTATTCGACGCACGTGATAGATTGAATAAAATTCCTTCAGGATACTATCAATAGGGAGTAAGATTTAATAAATCTAATACACTATCAATAGGTATCCGTTTCAAGCTCCCAGAAAGTTTCTGTGCGAAATGAAGAGTTATTGCTTCGCCGAAGAAGGCTGTACGACGCCGAAGCATCGGATCCCTGAGGCGTTTCAATGTCCACCGCCGCTGAGGAAGAAATCCCAAGTCGAAGCGAAGAGGCAGCCACCGAAGAACGGTTATTTTCAGCCGCCTGATCTCGATGCTCTTTTCACCATGCGGCCTAGGCCCGAAGCTTGTGCTTAGCGGTTCAAACACTTGATTTTCAAACTACGAATTTCAATAGTAAATATATGATGAAGGAGGAGAGTACTAGTATTAGTTTCCCACGCTTTTCAAATCTCACAATGTAGGAGAAATATTGAATAATTTGTATTACGATATTCCCTTGTTTTTGTTTCTTCTTATGTCATCGATCCATATTCTGTTCTGTTCTGTTAGGCCATTTGCTTTTTTACAGAAAACTGTTAAGAAATAAATATGTTATGTATATGTTTCATGAATGCCGGAGTTTAAGTTTTGAATTATACGGTATTGGAACAGTGGAGTTGTGAGTAAATTTGTTATATATTTAACAAGTTATATTTCATGTTTATATTGAACTTGCTGATAATTTGTAGCAGATATCAAGCTTTAAAAGTATTTGGAAATGTTATGAAAAGAAAGAAACCATGAATATTTGGGGATATTAGTAGTACTTTGAATCTGGGTGTTAGGCAATGATTTTTCCCGCTTGTGAAAATAGCTGTTTTTTGAGTAAATTTAGCAGCTTTCCACCGACAGCTTCCAGCTGTAGGACAGGACAGGACAGGACAGAGTCATTGTTTTAATTTGATTAACCATATTGCAAATAAAGATAGCATTTTGCAGGTACGAATCTTTAGTTCAAATGTTAAACGCATATCAAAATACAAGGCAATTTGTTTCTTCTTTAAAAAATCTTCTTCTGTTTTTATATGCGAAACAGGTCATGGGGTACAGTCATATATTTACTTGAGAAACTGTAGAGAATTAGTTTGTTGTATTCTGTTAATTAGTTAGATTAGCAGTTTAGATTTCTGTTACTCAATTGAATATATAAGCACACTGTTGTATTCAGTTGGAATGAAGTAGTACTTTTCCACGCTTGACATGGTATCAGATCGTCACTATCCTGGGCTTTCTATTTTTTTGGGTTTTCTCAACTTGACCCAATACTCTTTCTTTTCTTTTTTTGCAACCGCTCTCAAAAATCCCCAAATTTAGTTCTAGGTTTTTTTGGATCATCTTCTTCGCGATGCCTCCTCAAGATGCGTCTGAGCTTGATTTTATGCATTCGTTATATCTGCACCCCCTCTGATACGCCTGGTGCTATCATTGTCTCTCATCCCTTAACATGGGTTGATAACTACAGTGTTTGGAGCCATTCCATGAAGATTTCTTTGCTTGCCAAGAATAAACTTGGTTTTGTCGATGGCATCTGCAAGCGCAATGGTTATTCTGAGCAATTGCAGACCCAATGGGATCGCTGCCATGCGATTGTTCTTTCGTGGCTTCTCAACACCGTGAGCAAAGATATTTCTGCTGGACTCGTCTTTGCTTCTGGTGAGGCGGTCGTTTGGAAAGATTTGAATGAGAGGTTTGACAAAATCGATGGTTCTCGCATCTACTTTCTTCATCAGTCTATTGCCCATCTCACTCAAGGTGATAGCTCTGTTTCTACTTATTACACTAAATTGAAAATGCTTTGAGATGAATACAACATTCTAGTGCCTCTTTCTCCTTGTGATTGTGATCAATCTGCTGAGATTATTCAGAAAGTTCTTCAGTAATATCTTTTTCTGTTTCTCATGGGTCTTAATGAGAGTTATGTCGCCGTTCGTAGCCAGATTCTTTTAATGCATCCTCTGTCATCGGTGAATAAGGCTTATTCCATGGACATTCAAGAGGAATCACATCGACTTTATCTTTCGACTTCTACTCCGTATTTGGAATCTACAGCTCTTTATTCCAATTCTATTTCCAATCAGGGTAGTTCTCGGCGTCGCTTTAATGGTTTATATGACCACTGTAAGATTCGTGGGAATAAAAAGGAGAATTGTTATCATCTGGTTGAATTTCCTTCAGATTTCAAGTTCAACAGAAAGAGGGAGGTTCAAGCTTCCCTGACTGTTCATCTAGATATTTCTGAAGATTCTTCTCCTGATTTGAGTTCTTCTCATGTTCCTTCTGTGCCAGTCTTCACTCAAGCACAATATGCTCAAATCCTGAAGCTTCTGAGCAAGGCTTCTTCTTCTGAGCCTATGGCCAATATGGCAGATAATAATTCTCCTGATTTATCTCATGCTGCTTGCTGCACTTAGATCCCGGATACTGGTGCCACAGATCATGTAACTTTTAATTTTCTTCGACTGATTAATCCTACTGCTTGTGCTTTGAACCCTCGTTATGTACATCTTCCTATTGGTAAACAGGTTCTCATTACTCATACTGGTTCAGTTCTATTATCATCCTCATATACTCTTCATAATGTTCTTTTTGTTTCTGATTTTACTCATCATTTACTCTCTGCCTCTAAATTGGCTTCTGAGTTGAACTGTGTTGTCCTGTTTTATCCTAAATTATGTCTCTTACATGATCTCTCAAATGGGAAGATCAAGGGGATTGGTAGAGCTCTTGGAGATTTTTATTATTTAGAGTCTTTCTGGTATGGGTTCATCTATAGGTCTTCATTCTTTACTTTCTGAAATTTGTTCTACTGCTTGTTCAAATTCATCTCATTGTCTATCTTCTGTTGTTTGTCCTACTTTGGCATGCTAGACTTGGACATGCCACAATTACTAAAATGAATAAAATTTCCGATTTGAGTTCAGTTTCATTTCGTCCAAATTTAATTCATGACTGTGTTGTTTGTTGCTTGGTGAAACAATCTCGAATTTCTATTCCCATCAGTGTTACTAGGACTACTAAGCCCTTTGAATTACTGCATGCTGACCTTTGGGGTCCCTATAGGGTGTCCACTCATAGCGGTCATAGGTTCTTTTTAACCCTGGTTGATGACTTCACTAGAATGTCTTGAATTTACCTGTTGAGACTCAAGTTAGATGTTATCATTGTTCTAAAAATGTTTTTTCTTTTAGTTCAAAATCAATTCTCCTTGTCTGTCAAAACCTTTAGGTCTGATAATAGGACTGGATTCTTTAATTCAGACTGTTCATCCATGTTTTAATCTCTTGGAATACTACATCAAAGTAGTTGTGTGCATACCCCTCAACAGAATGGGGTTACTGAATGCAAGCATAAACACCTTCTTGAGGTAACAAGAGCCTTGCGTTTTCACTCAAAAGTTCTTATTAAATTTTGGGGTAAATGTGTTTTAACATCCTATTGTTTGATTAATAGACTACTATCCTCTGTTACAAACTGGGCTACTCCTTCTGAATTACTCTATAAAAAGCCTCATTCTTTATCCCATCTTCGAGTCTTTGGTTGCTTGGCTTATGCTACTCAACCAAACTACAAAGACATTCTCTCCAAAGGCTATACCATCTGTTTTCATGGGTTATAGTTCCACTCAAAAGGGTTATATTCTCTTTAATCTTGCCACCAAATCATTGTTTGTCAATAGAGATATTTTTTTCATGAATCGCTCTTTCCCTTTGCATCCCTTTCTAGTTCTTCTGACCCTATGTTTATTTCTTCACCCTATATTACTGATGATGATTTTTTTTAGATACTTCAGTTTTGTATGTTCCTTCATCACCTTCACAACCTTCACCATATTAACAACCTAATTCCTCACTATCTGTTCTGGATACTAATTTCACAGTCTCAACAGGGGATCCTACTATTTCTAGTTTACCTAGTTATAGTGTTCCTTATAGGCATTCTTCTCGTGTCTCTAGACCTCCTACATGGTTAAAGGATTTCGTGTGCCCTCGTCCATCATCTACTTCTGTAACACCTCCGACTCAGATGTCACAATTTGGGCCTCAAGCCCAAACCAAACCATAAAATTTCTCAAACTGATTTTAGCCTACAAGTTATTTCTCAGAAGCATTTAAAGTTAACAGTTAAAATATAGATAAATAATTTAAATCATTACAAAGAAGTTCTACTTTAACTTAAAACATTTAAATATTCGACTTAAATAATTTAATTTCAAAAGTAAGAATTACATACTCGACCACGTAAGGTTCTACGAATACATAACCACTAAACACAAGTATTGTACTTTGAAAACCTTCACATACTGAAATCCCGTATTAATAGTGCTCTTCGAACTCACGAATAGACGATCAACCTACGTACGGAAACAACGATTCCGAGTGTCATGCTTACAAAGCTCAGCGGTATACATTTACTCTACCATACTTCAGGTTAATCATAAACATAAGCATGCAAGCTAGTACGGGCAATAAGGAGAGATAAATAAACATTTGGCGCTACCACTAGTTGCCTAAACACATGCTCTCAACATACAAAACATCATGTATGGCCCACAAGGCCCAACTATACTCGGGATCTCACTAGATCATCCAAGCGAAATCACACAAGTCATACCACAAACTTGTAGTGAGGCTCGCGTCCACAAAGCGTCGGGATCGTACACTCTTGAGTGAGGCCCGCGTCCACACAATATTGGGATTCTACACTCTGGGTGAGGTCCACGTCCACATAGAATCGAGATCCTACACTCGTAGGGATGAGGCTCGCGTCCATACAATATCAGGATCCTACATCCATGCTTGGGATCTCTCATCAAGCATCATCGAATGAGGCCAGTGTTTACATAACATCGGGATCCTACATTTGAAAATCTTCAACATAGTGTTGCAACACTCTTTCTCTCACTGGTATCCGGATCCCATCAATCAAAGATGACTCAACTATCGAGGTGTCCATATCATCACATAGCAAGGACATGTCTACCACACAACACACAACATCACACGATCCTCCAAGGATCCCTACGGTTGCTATTATCATCAAGTCACACAATTAAGTTTACCAACTTATTAATACATTATGGAAGTGCACATTAATCATCATCATTAGTTATCTTATTAAACCATATTATCTCATTTATATCCCACGTCAATCTCCATATTTTATTAGCATTATAATTTATCTCATTTAGTGGGTACTAGTACTCGAACACGAGTATCGATGAATACCCCTAGGCATCGGTACTCACGCGCGTACCGATACTAAAATAGCTTACTAGGAATCTTTAATTTCTACAAGTACTAATATGGTTCAACCCGTACCGATACAGTACCACAATCGTGTACCGGTACTGCCCAAGCTCGTACCGACACCCTATTCACGGGTTCGTACCATTTTTTCAAATTATGATAATACCACGTTTTGTTCGATCCCTAAAACTTATGAAAGTCATTAGAGTTGGTTTACTAATGCATTCACCCAATTAAATATTAGTTGCCAGCTTCATAATTATTATTCAAATATTTATCGGTATTATTATCTTTTAAATATAATTTTCATTAATTCACGTCAACCATTCAGACTAGCATACAAGGCATTGCAATTATCAATCAATTCAACCAATCATCAAATAATTATACGAGTCAAATCATATCCTTAAGCATCATCATGCATCTCATATATATCGAATCTCATACTACCGATCTCCAAACATGTATATCCATTGTCTACCTATTTTGCAGATACTAACCCGCAAAGCAATCATATTTATGATGCTCATGAAGTTATAGGAGTTTGAGGTGTTCTAACCTTAAGCCGTTATTGCTAAAATTGTTATTCGAGCTTCCTGAATATTTTACTTGATCCGATATCCAATCTCGAATAGTCCTCGTATATCAATGAATTCAAAAGGTTAAAAGCCTAAAAATAGCTTACCAAGTTCGAATTTGGTGAAACAAACTGCGCCAATGGATCCAGAACGTCAAGAAACCCCGGGTAAGGTCTTCTGAAGAAAGTCAACAGCCGATCAACGCCAGACACCTCCGGTCAAAGCCTTGGTAATCCTGTGCGGCAAAGCGCACGGTAAGCTGGGTGTACCCTAGGAATGGAATCCTGTACGGACTGGTGCATGAAGGCTGTGGTGCATCCTAGGGAAAGCTATCCAGTGCGACGCGGTGCACATGAGCATATGTGCACTTGCCCTCTGCTACTGCGCACTCCTACTCGCAGGGGCAAAGCATGGTGACTCGTGAGGCCTTCTTCGATCATCAGACGGCGACAACAAGCTCTAGTCCTATTGTCTCGATGCCATTAAACGCAGTGGTGCCCTCCATTTTGCGGTTTGGCCATCGAAAGTGCCTTTTTTCAAGCAGCCCAAATTTTCCAACTCTCCATCTTCCTCCACAGCGGCTTTGAAAATAACTCTCCAACCATTGGCGAACTCATCTCGGTGAGAGAAGCTCAATGGTGCTGGCGGTGTCGACAATAGACGGCACGATCTTCGTAGATTGGAGTTTAAAACTTTTCCCCTACACTTTTCTCTTTTTCTCTCTTCTCATAATATTTTTTCCTCATTTTCCACCAATAACTCTTATTTAAAATTCAAACTTTCTCTTTCAATTTAGCCGGCCCAACCTAAAGGTCATAACTTATTCTTCCAAGAGAAAGGCCCATAACCCGGGCCTGAGATCTGATTCACTAACCCAAGAATTGGGTCGTTACAACTATCCTCCTTAAAAGAAATTTCGTCCTCGAAATTTATATCGATAAACTAGAGAAGATGCTAAAACTTTTATAACTCTCCAACGCCCTCAATATAACTCGCTGCACTATTCTGATCTAGTGATCTCTCACAACACTTGTCAATAATATCTCTTGTCTTCCAACGATACAAACATAATCTCAATTGATTCTTTCTCTTAAAAGGAATTCATCTTTGCTTGGTACATAATAAAAGACAAGAAAAACCTAACAGTACCTCGACAAAACTGTCAAACGTGCACGTCATCAAGAGACTTAACTTATACTGTAGAACCCAAAAGATTGTTGCCCAACAAAATCTTTCCATAACTCTACACGATCTAAAAGAACAATAGGTTACACCAATGTTGTAACCAAAACGAAACAATCCCTCTCGTGGTGACTCCCTGATGGGGACCCTGAATCTGATGACATCCTTTATCTGAAACATTGCTTGCCTGGTGCAAGACTTTTGAAAACACATGACCTCTCGACTCACCTCACGCACTTACCTTAAACTCGGCATAATAACTCATATCGGCAACTAAAGCAGCTCTCATAACTCGATTTACGCATGAGTCTTACAATCTGAACTATAGCGTGTCTCGAAAACATGTCATTTGTACCATCATTCGGATCATTCATCCCATGAAAACTCGCTAAAGGATAAGGTTCCATCACAAACCTCAAATCTTGCGTCAAAAGGTAGCACGTACATACTGCAGTTTCGTACAACCAAACCCGCAAACAAGCCAAGCAAACTATCTATATGGATCTTACCTTTGCCAAAATATCAAACGGTACCAACCGAGAACTATTTCATTACTCAACGCAATCCCAAAAAAATTGTGCACTTACAAATCCTTTACAAGGTCCACGATCATCTATTTAATTTTCTCTAAGAAACATCAAAGCGTCACAACAACTCTGAAGAACTCAATGTTTGACTTCCAACTGATAGAGAGTTAACCACTTAACACTATCTCAAACACAAGACTCCACATTGTCTCCCAAAACACGCTATAAAAGTTACATATGAACCATCACTCTTAAAATTCGCTGTATTCTAACCACTATACCATATAGGAAGAATCTCTTGCCTTGACGTATCTTTCTCTAAAACATCCACAACAAGATCTCATGGTCCATCAGAAATCATCTGACCTAAAATTCAACCATAACACTGAGCCCACTTAATATAAGCAACAAATACTTATCACGTCTTTCAAAACTAACCAATCCTCAACACGAAGCTTAACAGTTAAACCACACGGGTATCGACACTAGCCGATCAGTATCCACACCAAAAGAAAAAGTATCGGTACCACATAAAGCTAGTATCGATACTCTATCACACAGCTTTTGCTGTTAATCCTTAATCGCCCCATATGAGCAACTTGATACTCTAACCTGAACTAACTCTTTACAATCAATCACTTATCATGTTCACTTTACTTGGGTGATGATCGATCACATGACCAACAACTCTTAATTACTTTGACTCACGTCGCTGTCCAAATCTCAAATTTCTTAAAGATCAAGTATCCAAAATTCACACTGTTGGGGTATGCACACACTTTATCTTTCTTGCACAAAAATGTAGTCTTGACAAAACAACAAAACATCCTCGAATATCTTGAAACCTTACTCGACTTTAATCGAGTCAACACCACTATTGCCACAAAACGATCTCACACTGCTCGGATTCCCACTGATGTTCTTCGGGTCGTTCTAAAGAAACTGTGATATAGACAAAAACTTTTACGAAGTCTCAAACCTTTGCTTCCCCGACTGATTACAAGGTAACTAACCTTTCCCACACACAAGTTCAGTAAGGTAACTATCTTATCAACGCTCATATTTCCATATTTCTTATACACTCACATGTGTCACGCAAAGCATCAACTTATATTCGAGGAACAACACGGTGGTCCCCTCTCTATCGTCGCTAAAACACCTCAAACATCACTACCGATGTCAAATTTTACCACGACACACCCTAAAAAGAGAAATCCTTATTCCAAAAATCATTTCAAAGCTACTAGCCTTCAACACTTTAATTGTAACCATCTCATTCTTGAATCAATCTCGGAAGAATACACATGTATTTAACAATCGGTTAAATGAGTTATCCACCTTATAAGACAAGTATCAGTCTTTTACAGTCACTTATCAAGCTATCAACGGTTTAAGCGTTGCCTCAACGAACCAACTTCTTACTAGCGAATAAGTCCGATTCTCCATTGGACGAAACACTTAGACAAAAAAAACCTCATTCGAGTTGTGCTTTTGCAACTGAATCTATAACTCAACTGGGTTGGTGTCCTCTAACAAGGGCGACGGACATCGATGTCCCACACGACCTAGCCTCATCACCCACTTACGTCCTTAACAGGGAGGAAGTCCTGACTCCCCCTCTAAGAAACATAAACGAACACTCTGACTGTCTGAAAGCTCTCAAGCATTGAACTACACATATTGGAATCTACTAAACGATCAAACATGACCCACAACCACGTCGTGTCATTCTCTAAAAAACATTACAAAAATCACGATTGAAGGGCAACAGTTCAACATTCTCATTATTAGAGGTTGGGTTCCCTCGAGGTCTCCAAGCCCCGAGTACAACTTTCGACATTACAGGCTAGCGTCACGTTTGTTTATCGAAAGAAATTTTTGAGATGCAACAACTCCTAAGAAGGTAGATCTCTCTCAAACCTGTAGAACGTCTAGCTTTGGCAACACTTTAACGAACAAGTGAATCACGAATCCACTATTTATGATGAAAGCCCTTAAGGAGGCGATGATACTTCACAAGTACCAACAAGACTCTTTTTAAGCGAACAGAGGGTCCTCCAACCAACGTGCAACCACTAATCGATCTTCAAGAGCAAATTATCCACACTCGTGTCACAACCGTTATTCTCGTATAACGATGAAAATTTCTTGTCGTAAACTCTCATAACATGTCCAAAGGCTTCAGAAGTTCTTCGACACGTAACGAAGACACCATTCAGGTGGGGGAAGAGGACACATCCTCGACTCCAACATCATTCAACTAACTCGCATCTCAATAATCCAGGGCGACCTTGACCCCGAAATTGCTCTTACAAGTGGCTCAACGCTTAACTTCCCCCTCACGGCCATATCGTAATCATTATATCGTCGCAACATTGGATGCACCATTAGGATTCCAGTCTTAAGGAGCACGAACTTAATTTAAGGGCTTGTATTTCCTAGACACCTTACTAAAACACCTATACCACCTCGGGGTTTCCTAGAACCGGCTAAACCTAAAGTTTGATACCACTATTGTAACACCCCCAACCCGGATGTCACAATTTGAGCCTCAATCCCAAACCAAACCATAAAATTTCTCAAACTGGTTTTAGCCCAAATAAGTTATTTCTCAAAAGCATTTAAAGTCAACAGTTTAAAATATAGATAAATAATTTAAATCATTACAAATGAGCTCCACTTTAATTTAAAACGTTTAAACATTCGAATTAATTAATATAATTTCAAAAGTAAGAATTACAGACTCGACCATGTAAGGTCTTATAAAATACATAGCCCACTAAACACAAGTACCGTACTTTGAAAACCTCTACATGCTATAATCCGGTACTGATAGTGCTCCTCGAACCAACGATCAACTTACGCACAGAAATAATGATTCTGAGCGCCGAGCTTACAAAGCTCAGTGGTACACATCTACTCTATCATACTTCATGCTAATCATAAACATAAGCATGCAAGCTATTACAATTAATAAGGAGAAAGATATAAACATGTGATGCTACCACTAGTAGCATAAACACATGCTTTCAACATAGAAAAACATCATGCATGGCCCACAAGGCCAAACCATACTCAAGATCTCACCAGATCATCCGAGCAAAAACACCCAAGTCAAACCACAAACTTAGACTAACGTCCGCTTCCACACAACATCAGGATCGTACACTCCTGAGTGAGGCCCGCGTTTACACAACATCGGGATCCTACACTCTGAGTGAGGCCCATGTTCACATAGCTTCGAGTTCCCACACTTGTAGGGATGAGGCTTGCTCTACACAACATCAGGATTCTACATTCATGCTCGAGATCTCTTATGAAGCATCATCGAATGAGGTCCGCGTCCACACAACATTGGGGTCCTACATTCAAAAATCTTCAAATATAACCCCCTTAGCCCAACCTAGCCAAAATCGAACTAAAAAGATCACATTAGGTTTGCCGAAGCAAACCCGAGCTAATAACCTAAATTGGTTTATTTTTTTCTTTTTATCTTAACTAGGCGCATCAATTTAATTCATATGGTGTACAAACGTTAGCAGAAACGTTACATTGAAATCATATTTCAAAATAGGGTTCAATTTCTCAAACGCGCACATTGGGGATCAAAATGTAATTTCCACAAATTACAGAGTCCAATTTGCAATTGAGATTACTAACCCTTCATTAGTCCAATTCCATGCTCACGTTTTAAATTCCAACTCAAAATAGTCATCCAAGCTTAATTAATTGCATACATAACATTGAGGGATCAAATTGCACAATTTCCAAACTTCAACAGACTAACATACACAAAACAACATGGCGTACTGATACGGGCAAGCCCGTGCTAATATGGCTTAACGACCATAACAGTTACATGTACCGATACATGAACCTTTGTATCGATACTGTGTGTTAACCCACCCGTACCGATACGGTCTTGACCTCGTACAGATCCCCCTTGTGAATTCTCAAAACTCAAAATTCCATTTACCAATTTACGTACCGATACGACACCCCTTGTATCGGTACAACTCTATAAAAATGTAGGGGGTGTACCGGTACGCCAACCCGTGTATCGACACCAGTACAAAAATTCCTCAAGGCATATCAATACGGTGGCTAGGCATATCGATACCCTTTGTTAATTTTCGGTGAATTGAGCCTTTCTAGACCTCACGTACCGATCCTTGGGTACCCGTACCGATACGTGATGGCCTGTAATGACCTCTAGGTCCAACATATGACACTTTGGCTCAATCTAAACACATTCAACAAATATCTAAACTTCATACAACATCGAGAAAATGCTTAACACCAACATACCAACACTTTAAACAATCCTAGCAAGCCTAAGACAAACATCCATATCATCCAGAGGCATGCTTCCTACTCAATATGTTAAAACCTCAAACCAAACTTCAAACATGCATAAATGGCCAATTACACATCCAAAACATCAAAATAAACTTGCATAACCGGTGAGTTTAGCAAACAACCCTCCCAAACAACAAACGACCATATTGCCTTTATTACTACAAGTCTAAATCAAAGTTATACTTTCGTAAACACAAGTCCTTGGATTTTCTTTTGCTTGCTTGCTGCCTCCAACCTTTAATTCTCTGCATTGATGGAAAAAGAGAGTGTCAGCACACTAGGTTTAGTGAGAAATGCTTTAAAACAAACCACCATCAATGCATTTAAAACCATTTAACAATCCTTTTGAAAAACCACTTCCCAAAATACCTTTCAATCATTATTTCAACATCTTGCCTTATCAAACCATGCATTTAGCATTTTCAAAATATGCATATTAAGCCATATGCAACAAGTATAATGTATTCAACAGCAAAGTCCCATTTGCTACCTTCAATTTAAGCTTTCCTATGCATACTACCAATGCAAGGCTTAAAGAGTAAAACATGTTTAGACCAATATTAAACAACATAATCCATCAACATGATACATTATCAATTATATTGTCTTACAAGTGATCATTAACCAAATTCTACTTTTCAAAACATAACACATCGGATACACGTATTTAACAAGTGTCATCTCAACACTTAACATACAATCTCAACCGGCGTCTCAAGGTTCACACACATGAGTTTTTTGTACTCATAAACCCCTCAACCATTGTGACACGCGTGGTGGAGTCTTTGGTGTACATAAACCCCTCAACACCACTCATCGGCTAGATTTATAATCCACTAACGGGAGTCTTCGGTACAATATAACCCATCGACCGTTAGGGTACTTAGATGGAGTATTCGGTACACATAAACCCTCAACATCCAAGACGACTTTTTATAGTGCACTATCAATCCTATGGATGGCCATTTATATTCGATAACATTTTCATAACCATTTCATACCATCACTTGCCAATATAATTCAATTCATTACCATTAGCTCACTGTTTTCATATGCATCAAATCAAACTATTTATTCAATGCATTAAATCATACATTAACCAATGTTTAAAACATTATCAAAACATATATTACTTCCCAAATGTATCAACATCATTTGATATCCATTTTCCAGTATTAAACCATACTCAAAACATGCATATACAGTGAATAATCAAGTTACCAAAACAAGTGCATTAAAACCAATTGCCAAATCGAGTTCAAGAGAGAATTCATCCTTTACTTACTTCCAAGCTTAGACCAGAGTTTCAAGCTTGATCTAAACCCCCAAAACTTTCAAACCATTGAAAAACTGTAAAACTCGTTCTCACTCATCGACACACAAAGCCTCGATTGCCGATATGGTAAACACGCCTCCAAATCTTCTAAAATATTCGTTCAAGCTTGAAGATTAACTTCCCCTAATTTATCCACACAAAAACAGAGGATTCAATGCATCAAAATGCATTCAACATACCAGCAACAATAGTTCACATAAATCCTCAACAACCTCTACCCAATTTTACCCCACAACAATCGAAATCAACATCAAACATCTTCCAAACTTAACCTAGCCAAAACCTAACATTTTAATCCATCAATTAACATCTAAAAACACTATAACATCATCCTTATACCTCTAACATTCATTAAACCTCCACAACTCCTCAAAAACTCACAACTAACAACCTAGATAATTAGAGATTCACTTAGTTTCGGGATTCCATTATTAAAATCAACATGTTAACACTATTAAACATCAAAATCATGATTAGAATCAATCAAGAAGTCAGAAAAATAGAGCTCATACAAAAATGCATCAATCTCATCATTTAAACTTTGATTTAACCAATTTTCCATAATTAAATCATCAAATCAAGTTACAAAACATATGTAAAGGATCAATAACTATAGAATTTCAGTAAAGAACCTTTTATTATAGGAGAAGAATGAAGCTCGCCACTAAACTTGGCTTTCCTCGTAGTTAGATGAATTTTCTTGAGAAAACAAGATCAAATGAAATAGGTTTTGTTAGGAAACCATTAAGTATTCATTTGGAAACAAAAGAATGTTGAAGTCAAGTATTTACCTGAGAAAATTGAAGTAGAAAAGAGTGTGTGGCTGGAGAGAATTTGAGATGAAATCTTTTGGTGAAAAGTTAGTTACGTAAAGTTTTCTTTAAATTCTAATTATGAAATTAATTTCCTTCAAGCCTTTTCATTTAATTTAAAACCTTTTTAAAATATCCAATTAAAAGAGAAAAGTCTGATATTAGACTTTGGCCAAATAGCTCCTTAAAGATTCTAAGTTTTGACATTTTACAAAACAGTCACTAAAAATAGTTTTAAAACTTTCATTTTGGCCACTGACCCAAAATGTCACATTTCAAAACTTCTTTTTGTAAAGTTGTGTATTACCCAAATTTTGACCGGGCTTATTAAATAAATAAATAAATAATAAATATAATCGCCCAAACAAAAAATAAAGTAAAAAAAAACAGTCCATATACATAGTTTAAATATCCAGAACACAAATATACAAAAGGCCCGTTTACATTCCTTAGCCTATTCACAATTAAATTCCCACCCAAAAACACATTTTCAGCTACAAGCCCAAACAAGCACACTTGTGTTTGTTCAACCCTCCCAAGTCGGCCACGTGGCACATCGCCATTGGCTCTCCTGTATTTCACCTGGATCAAGCCCTGCTGGAGCCTAGCTGTCAACAAATCATTGATCCTTGACGTCATCTTTATCCCTGCTATAAATAGAGATAGAGAAGGAAATTAATGAGTACATGGGCAATAATTACTTAATCATGACTCTAATAATAGATGAGAGAGATAAGAATTCGGAGAACCTCACCTGAGAAACCAGAAGTCGTCGGAAGCTTGAAAAGCTGTCGGAGAAGAAGATCAGAGTCAACGCGCCGCCACCGAAATTTATCAGAAGGTAATTTACCTTTCGAACCTCTTATTTCCTATAAACATAAATATAAAAATTAGATCTAGTAATAAAAATAAAAACAGTAAAGAAAAGATAATAAAGGTTACCAGAGTCTTATCTTTGTTGCTGGATCTATGTTTTGAACGGCTGTCGGAGAGGATTTTTAGTTTGGTCGGAGTTAGAAATGAGTGATGAGGGCTCGAGTAAATAGTTTTAGGCCGGGGAAGAAGGGTGGTTCGGTCGAACTGGGCTAGATCTAGGTTTTTTGATGAAAAATGGCAATTTTTGGGTTTGAAAAGATTTCTGGCACGGTGATCGAAAATTGCCTCACAACGGAGGACGGTGATCGGAGCTAATCTCACGGTGGCTGGAAGTTACAGACAGCGGCCTGGGATTTGGAGGTGGCCGGAGCGAATAGGTGGATAACCGGAAACAATGACCAGAGGTGGCCGTCATCGCCTCTAGGGCCGGTAAACATGCCAGAAAGGCCAAGGGTGGTGGTCCTAGATCTAAGGTCGGTAGATGAGGCGGTTATAGACCGGAGTCCTAGGGTTTTGTTCGGATTAGGAAGAACATTTAAGAACACAAGAAGATTTTTGGGTTTTTGATCCTGGGAAACAGTTTTGAGGGTATGTTTTCGTGTTTTCAGAGATCAAATAGAGGATTTTCGAAGAACGAAAGATGAACTTGTGATGAAAATGTGTTTTGATCATTGGGAAGCACGAAGGAAGAGGGTTTTAGTGTTTATAATGGATTGAAGGGAGGATTTTAGATGAATTAAGGGAAGAACATAGCTGAATGCAAGGTTTTGATTGGTTTGAGTATCATTTTCTGGGTATTTGAGTGTTTGTGTACAAAGCATTTTAGGGGGAGAAAATTGAAGAGAGAGAGAGTGCTCAGGTATTATGGCCGAGTTAACCCATAATAGGCTTTTTATAATCTGAGTCAAACGGCACAGTTTTGGTGTCGGGATGACTCAACCCGCGAACCTGATTCGGGTCGGGCTGGTAACCCGCGTCTTTTTACCTGGATTTCCTTTGCTATTTGCCCAAAGTTTTGCAGTTGTTCAATTTGGTGACCTTTCCCTTACAATTGAGCCTTATATTTTGTAATTCTCCCAATTAGATCCTCGTACCCTTTGATTTGTACCCTTTATGTTTGAATTAGTGTAATTAGGTCACCTATGTTTTTGTAATTGGGCTTTAGATTCTGTAAATGTTACAATTTAGTCCTCATATTAATAAAAATCAATTTAGTGTTCATTTTGTTTTATTTCAATTATTTTAATTGTATTATTTAATTAAATGCAATTAAATTATATGTGTGATTGCACGTTTTAAATAGCATATAGTATATCTAGTTAGATAATTAAATCCATCTAGTAATTAATTTGTTAGAGCGTTTAACCTAGGTTCTCTAATTAGGAATTCAATAATTAAAATAGGATAGATAATTGTAGTAATTAAATGTATTAAATATAGGATTTAAAATCCTAATTTGGATGGTGTTCCATTGTTTACAATGGGGTGTTATCTCAACATGGATTTTAATGAATATATTTAATATATAAACCACATTTGTAATTGAAATATAAATGTAGTTCATTAATTGACATTTAAATTAATACATTGTAGTTAATTAAATGTATATCGAATAGAATCTTTAAGGTTTAAATCTGGATGGTGTTCCATTGTTTATAATAGGGTGTTATCTCAGCCTTAGTCATAAAGGTGTATATTTGATATACATTTTCACTTACAAATTTGATTAAATAATTTGTTAGAAGCGTAATTAGGACTAGGAATTTAATTAATTAGAAGAATTAATTAACTAGGAATGTGATTAATTTAAGGGCTTTAAATATATGGAAGGTGTTCATGAAAATGGCATTTACTCATAAAAGCCATTAAATTAATTAACATTCATAGATTCAAATAATTAATTAATTAATTAGAGCCTTTTTAGGAATAGAACTTAAAATTGAGAAGACAATAAAATATCATTCATTAAAAACCTTTTATGTTGGAGATTCATTTTTAAATACGAATAGGGGTACCACCTAACGAGGTGTCGTTAATCTCGTATTCGAACAAAATGAATTTCCTTATAAAGGATATCTGAATTAGGAATTTAAATTTAATTAATAATTATGGGATAAATTAAATTCAAATTATTATTCGAAATGCCAAAATGCCACATAAAATTAAAGGTACCAATAACGGACGTTCGTAGGGGTGCTAATCCTTCCTGACACGTAACCAACTCCCGAACCTAATTTTTAAAGACAAAATCTCTGGTTTGTTTTTCAGTGTCCGGTCTACCTCAAAGTGATAGGTGGCGACTCCAAAATGTTTTTCAAGGATAAATAAAGGAAAATTCGATTTAATATGAAAACCCTAAATTTTCAAGATTAAATTAAAAATGGTTAAAAACCCTAATTTTCCAAAAGAACAATCGTCAGGCTATTTTTACACATTCCCGATTTTCAAAAAAATGGTCGCGATAGCTTGGCGACTCCACTGGGGACTTCAAAAACTGAGAGTCAGGCCTAATTAATTTTACGTGGCATTTTAGCATTTTGGACAGTAATTTGAATTTATTTTTTCCTATAATTATTGGATGAATTTTCTGGAAAAATGTAGGGAGTTTTTTCTTGTGTGATATAAATTGTCATTCATGCATAAGCCTATTACCCAGGCTTTTTACCCTTAAAAGGGAGTGAGGCATGATCTTACGTGAGTTATTCAGCTCTGTGATCGGATTTTGTCCTCATTCCGGTATACCAACCTTATACACCGTGAGGTTATGCCTCCGCTATAAGGGGTCGTATACTCCCGAATCGATGTCTTACTAGTCCAGTAACGATAGTTCAGGTACCCAGAGTCTAGACCGAAACCCACATTCTGTAATAGAAGCCTACCCCACTAGAGCCAGGCAGGGACCTAGGACAGGGTGTTGTTGATTTAAATTTATTTCTCTGGTTATTTTTGTGTAGAAAATAAACTGTTCTCTGGTTAATTTTATGCAATATAAATTGTTTTTTACTTGTAATAATTATTTTTGTTTACAATTTTAATTCACCATTTTGACGCAGTTTTTTGTTTGTTTTGTTTTTGTGTTTTCTTATATGTTACATTGCATTCATGTGAGATATCGGTTCGAGAATTAGTCGAGTAGGCAGTGGCCATAAGAGCTGAAGGGTCTGATAGATAAGTGGGGGATAATATGTCATTAAGGATTGGATTCGAGAAGACTCATTACAAGAACGAAGATAATATCCGTGGAGGTCAGGTGTCATCAATGCAAGATTGTACTAGAATTTTTTTAGCATAATGAGGTTTTGTCAGAACCAGTTCGGTTTGAGAACCATAGGATGGGGAATATGAAAAGTCATTTTCAGAAAGATTTATGGGTTATAGTATTACATTGTTGTATCAGAAATTTTTGAACATAATGAAATTCCGCCAGAACTAAGTTTAATTTGAGAATCAAAAGATGAGAATACGAAGAGTCATTTTCAATAAAATTCCTGAATTACAATGTTGTTGTCAGACAGTCAAATGGATCAATAGTTGTTTAGGGCCGTAACTTGTTAATGAAGCCCGATATAATTATTTGCACTTTAGAAAGATACATGTAAAGCCAGCAATAGAGAAATACGAGGCTTTTTAGGGGTTAAAAAAAGACAGTTTATACAAGGCTTAACAACAGATCAAATTTCAGGATACAGTCAGTGGCAGTTATAGAGATAAACAGGAGTAATCTGAAAAAGGATAAATAATAGATAAATTGAAGGGGCATGCAAAGACTATTTTTAAAATCGAGGGAAGAAAAGAAGGCTTCGAACCCAGAGGCAATATCCAAGTTTCACAAGTGATGAAATTCACCGAAGGATACCATAATTAAAGAAGATGCTGATAAAGATGAGAAGTTGAAGAAAACGACAGAATTAAGAAATGCAGTACAACAATTGAATGACCAGATCGTAAATTTTGAAGAGGTACTGCAATGAAGGACAAAATATCGAAAATAAAAATCAAGTTGGGGCAGTAATCCAGGCTATCTGAAAACAGAGATGTGAAATGATTAACTGTAAGAGTCAAGTACGGGGAGTCACAATGAGGGACAAGTAATGAAAATCAAGCTAGGGCAGTGATCCAGGCTATCCAGAAACATAGTTGTGAAATGATTAGCTTAAAGAGCCAAGTGCAGTGAGTCGTCTGGCATGTACAAATTTTGTTCGATAAAGTCGTGAGCCTGCAACAATATTTTGATATCGACACTGAGCCAGTACATATGATGATTCAAAGGCTAAACAAAGTGATCAACCAAAGGAGCTGGAGCTAGTGAACATATTGCCTTTGCTCTGTATTCGACCTTTCAGTTAGATAGGTGTTGTTCTAATGGCTCGTTCTTGAAACTGATACCTCATGCATTCATGCATTGCAGTATTTAAATATTATATTGCCATTTTGTTTTAAATATTGCATTACATATTGCTTACCTTGCTTGAGCCAGACAGGAACCTAGGTCAGGTGTTGTAAATTTAAATAAGCTTCTCTGGTTATTTTCTTTGTTCAATATAACTTATCTTGCTATACGTATTTAATTCAATTTTGCCTTCGAGATTATTTCATGTTACTGACTTATTTCTTTTGTTTTTTTTTGTATTCCTTCACACCATATCATCATTACATAGAGGTATTGATTCAAAGGTAGTCGTCATTAGAAGACGATCATGATGGGTAAGAGGATTCATAGATCGATAGAAAATAGTGCAAGTATGAAGTAGTATTATGGTCAAGCAACAGAATAAATGAAGGATAGTTCATCCAAGTGTCACACATCAGGTTTTGCTAGTGTTGATGTTGACAGGAATGAGATGCAAGAGTTGAAAAGACAAATGGCTGAGATAATGACTATGATGACGGCTATGACCAAAGAAAAGGGGCATGCTGAGCTTAAATGAGAAGTAAACAAAAAGCAGTACAGGAATAAACAGTCGAGTTGGCGCACTGATACAATTCGCATCAATAAACCAACTGGAGGTATAATTGAGCCAAATCCCAAGAAAATGATGACATACCAGGGAGAAACTCAAGGAAGAAAGAAGGATAGAGGATCTTTTAATACAATCCCGATGATATATGCAGAGCTGCTTCCGATACTGATAGAGAAAAATCTTGTGGCCCGAGCCCCGTTTAAGCCTACAGTGCCTACAGTGCCTTCTTCACTTAAGGGTTATGGAAATAGTGCAGCATGTGATTACCATCAAGGAAGTTTAGACCACACTACTGAGAATTGCTAGGCTTTGAAGAGCAAGATTGAAGATCTTATTAGAGAAGGCATGTTGAGTTTTGAAGATGGAGGACCCAAATTTCATAAAAGTCTAACCACTAATAGAACACTTGGAGATACAAAAGTGAAGGGAAATACAAGCCCATCAGAATCAAGTAAGGGTCCAAGGCGAAGTTCAAATTCTAGTGTTCCCTCAGCCAATTATCAGAAGACATAAGATCACAAACATCATTTTGATCCAATCCCTATTTCATATAAAGAGTTGTATCCTTAATTGTTAAAGGCCCGATTGGTGCCCCCACTTTTCCTTGTACCTCTACAACATCTATATCCAAAATGGTACGACGCCAATGCACAATGAATTTCACAATGGAATCCAAGGACATTCTATTGAGAATTGTCTCGCCTTCAAACGCTGAGTTCAAGCTCCTTGGAGTTTGGAAAGTGGAAATTTGGAATAGAAAACCAGCCTTATTCAATGGATGGATATAAAGCTCAAGATGACCGTATTTAGAAAAAAGGACTCCAGTTCTAATATGAAGCTCAAATAAATAAATTGAAGCAAGAGAAAGATGATTTGAATGAGGAGCAGCTGAGAAACCTACAGTTCAACTATCAAGAGCTTTGTTCGATGCTCAAGAATGTTGGTTTGGGTGTAACTCTGGAACAGTCAAAAGAAAAAATTAAAGAGCTAAAGTATGAAGCCGAATACTGGAAAAAGAGTTTTGAAGCAAGTAAAGGTCGAGTCAATGCACTTTTGTGTGATCTTTGGACAATGGAGCTACAACGCAATACTTTTATAGATGATCTAAGGGTTAGTGAAGCTACACATAAGATGATAAAAATGTACATGCAGATTTATGAGGATAGTGCTATCAAGGTGAATGACAGTCAAGCTGAAAATGAAGCACTAAAGAAGAAGGTAGACGAATGTCTCAAGCTTACGTTGATGTACAAAGCTCTTGTTGATGATGTTAAGAAAGATTGTTAGGAAAGCGAGGAAAAGCGATATGCCCAGTTTCAGAGATCAAGAGTGAAGATTCGAGAAAGGGATAACAACATGAAATATGCTATTATTCAGGGAAAAGAAGTTGCTTAACAAGTGGCAGATATAGCTGATGTAGCAATGGTATTGAGCTAGAATATTGATCCAACATTAGATCACAGAGGAAAGCTGACTTGGATCTTAGAGAAAGTTAAGAAGTTGGGAGTTAGAGCTCACCAATATCTATAGTATCTAATATCTGTTGCATTGAATCATTTTACTTCAATGAAAGTTGTTATATGATGGTCACTTTTAGAATCAATACCTCATGCATTCATACATTCATGCATTGCATATTTATCAATATAACATTATTATGTAATAATATGGCATTAACATTCATGGTCTAGAGCAGTCGGAGTTTCAACGAGAGCAATCTGGAATTAGTGAAAGTATGGTAATCTATTATCATGGATGGAGACATGGGAAGAATTGAACAGACTCAAGAAGAGTTACACGAATGGATGACCAAGCATCAGCAAAATGCGAAGAACTACACTGCTACACCATGTTTGACAATTTATCCCGGGGTATCTAACCCAAGTACAAAGGCAGGGTCTGTAAAGCCTATTATTCTAGGATCAAGACTCGAGCAGTTGAAAGACAATTGTGCAAAACTTGAGGAAGAGATCAAGGAAAGAAAAGGCGTCGATAATCCCAAATTTGATTTAAAAGAATTTTGTTTGGTCCCTGATCTAGTCATGCCGCCTGAATTTAAAGTCCCCAATTTTGAGAAGTATGATGGTTCCAGTTGTCCTAAAATCCACTTGGCAATGTTCTGAAGGAAAATGGAAGGATATTTAGATGATGATAAATTGTTGATCCATTGTTTTCATGATAGTCTAGCTAGACCTGCTGTAGTGTGGTATAACATATTAAGTCGATAGTATATTCATCATGGGTTGATTTGGCCAAAGCATTTTTAGGGCCATACAAGTATGTTATAGACCTGGCTCTAAATCGCTATTTTCTGCAGAATATGAATATGAAGGTCAACAAAAGTTTTAAAGATTATGCATTGAGATGGCAAGGATTAGCAACCCAAGTGCAACCTCCCTTGACAGAGGAATAAGTATCTTTTATGTTTCATTAAACTCTTCCATCTCCTTTCTTTGAGGAAATGCTTTCAAGGTGCAGTTTCAGTGATCTCGTAGTGATTGGAGAAGTAATAGAAATAGGGATTCAACAAGGGAAATTAGATCAAGATTTGATGACTATGTTGATTAAGAGGCAAATCAAGGGAAAGAGGTGAATGAGTGTAATGTTCAAAGTTTTCAGAGTCGCAAGAGAAAGAGACCAGTTAATTCATTAGAACGACCATGAAAAATTCCTCGAACAAGTGCAAATCTGGAGATATTTGGAGTGTCTATTTCAGATTTATTACCTCACCTTATTGAAGGACAACATATCATTCCTAGGCTAGTGAAGGTGGTGCCAAGTCCATTTGCCCATAGCTATGATCCAGACAATGTTTGGGAGTACCGGGACATGCTACCAAGGAGTGTAGACCTTTGATGAAAGAAATTAAGAAGCTAGTCTGTAATGGAATCTTGACACGAGAATTAGTTCAACAATGGCAAGGAGTGGGGCAAGCCGTTATACCAGTCAATGAATCAGAGAATCAAGATGAGTGCTTCTAAGATTGTCTGGAATTCTAAGAAGTCGGTGCTACCCGTATTGTTGCATCACGTGGTTACAACCTACAGTGACCACTGTTGAAATAACACTGGAAATAAGTATGCTACTCCTGGCCTGAAAATAGTAGAAGTTTTTTTTGATGGCATATGTCATCTTTGTTGGTTTTCATTTCATTGAAGGAATGCTTTTGAAATATATATATGTATATCTTTTCTTACCCTTATGGGCCCCTAGAGGCCAATTGCAAGATGCGATGCTGATTCTGATTCAAAAAATCATTTGGATGTTGTGAAGATGATGAAGTGAAACTTGTTTCTTAGTTTACTCTGGTCGAAAAGGCAAGAAAAGGTCAGATCACTACGCCTTTGATGATGTTCGATGATAAATTTTTAAAATTCATAAACAGTCAAGCTGACTAGATGATTTTAACCAAGTAGAGTTGCTTGAAATTGAAGTCCTAAGTGTAGTTTTCTATACCTTGAAAAGAATAATAAGAGAGAAAAAGAAAATAGGAGAGAAAAAGAAAGAAAAAAGAAAGAAAGAAAAGGAAAAAGAAAAAGAAAAAGAAAAAGAAAAAGAAAAAGAAAGGAAAAGCAAAAGAAAAAGAGAAAAAAAGAAAGGAAAAACAAAAGAAAAAGTGAGAAAAAAAGAAAGAAAGAAAGAAAAGAAAAGAAAGTAGAAAATGAAATGAAAAAGAAAAGGTGAGAAATAATAAATTATTTGAATAAGTCTCGGAACACTCCGATGAAGCTGTGGGGGATGTCGTCAAATCTAATAAGGAGCTATGCTTCACCAGTCTAATACCCAAGCGTCAAAGATGTATCTTTGAAGACATGTCTATAATAATATAATATAATAATTATTATTAATAATTAGAATCATACATACACTTATAGAATTTTATTCTTAGAATGATATTTTTGCACTCTACTGGTTAAACAAGTTCAGGAAGCTTGAACATATTTATGAATGGAAAGGAATGAGGAGAACGGAAAATGAGTTGTTTCTGACTGGACCGAGCAGTGCAGTAATCATAGGGTGTGAACCGAGTGATTTGAAAGAAATTTTAACTTCAAAATTGACACAACATTCAAAGGACTATAAGAGGGTTGAATCAAAGACGCTCTTGCACTTGGTACCAGGGCATCCTATTATGTTTTCTTTGTTTATACCCAAATTTTTTCGGCTCTTGAAAAGTATCCTTCATTGAAATGCCGATAAGCAAGCTGAAATTTTTACAAACAGACAGATTTTCTTGATAAATATATGACCAGGTATGTGACTTTTATCTGTTCGACAGTCTTCTGGTTAGAAAGAGGAATCATCCATCAAGGGACATAGAGATGACAATGGCAAGAATGAAAAGTTTAGGGACCTAAAAAGTTCAGGGACTTGAGGCACTTGTTCACCCAAATGATGGAAGAAGGGGAAATTCTATGAAATGAGGCAAGGAAAAGAGATTAGTGGGGCATCATGATGCATAAGATTTCAAATTAGAGCAGGAAATAGAGGGTACAGAGCTTGAAAGAATTCGATCACTAAAAAGGGCCAAAATTGGTTCAGAAAGAAGAAAAGGAGCTTAACAACAAAGATTATGGGGTAAATTTTGACGGCAAAAGCTTAAGATAAATCTCAAGAAAATTAGGTCAAGAAAGAAGATCAAGCCAAGAGAGAAGATCAATCAAAGAAAGATTCAAGGAAAACAATTTTATTGTTGAAGCAAAAAGCTCAATGGAAAGGCAAAGAAGATTAGAGCTCATCCGAGTGATCCTCGGTTGTCACAATTCATACATCGTATATAGTTAGACATCTATAAGATAGAAGCATACTAATTCATGCATTCAAAAGCATCTTTGCAGGAATTTACAAGAATCAGCAAAGAACAGACAAAGATTTCAATCTACAATTTCATATTGGAGAAGTAGAATCAGCAAAGATTAGCAAAAAATTTCAATCATATTTTTGAAGCAAAGATATTGATCCGTTTGTAGATGTGGATCTCAGCAAGATTTCAACCTACTTAAAGAAGCAGATCTCTGAAAGATTATAATCCGTTTGAAGAGGCAGATCTCAAAAGACTTCAATCCTTCTGTGTGCACAGGAAAGGAAGTGCATTACAATTCTAAATCCTTCGGGTCTTCAGTAAGTCCTTTGGGCATGATGTTAAATCCTTCGGGTCATCAGTAAGTCCTTCAGGCATGATGTTAAGTCCTTCGGGCCATCACCTTCGGGAGTAATGTAATTGTCTGCACAGGAAAGGAAGTGCAATGCAATTCTAAATATTTCGGGTCATCAGTAAGTCCTTCCGGCATGATGTTAAATCCTTCGGGTCGTTAGTAAGTCCTTCGGGCATGATGTTAAGTCCTTCAGGCCATCACCTTCGGGAGTGATGTAATTGTTTGCACAGGAAAGGAAGTGCAATTCAATTTTAAATCCTTCGGGCATGATGTTAAGTCCTTTGGGCCATCACCTTTGGGAGTGATGTAATTTTTTGCACAAGAAAGGAAGTGCATCACAATTCTAAATCCTTCGGGTCATCAATAAGTCATTCGGACATGATGCTAAGTCCTTCGGGATGATACCTTCGGAAATGATAAGAACTTTTCGAATGTTATTGCAATAAGATGGTGGGGCATGATATCAACAGAAATATTAATCCTTTGGGCCCTCGGTTTTAAAAAAAGAAAGAAAAGAAAAAGAAAAAAAGAGAGAAAAAAGAAAAAAAGAGAAAAAAAGGAAAAAAAAGAAAAAAAAGAGAAAAAAATAAAAAAAAAGAGAAAAAGAAAAAGAAAAGAGAAAAAAAAAGAGAACAAGAACAAGAAAAAGAAAAAGGAAAAGAGAAAAAAAAGAAGAAAATTGAAAAGAAAATTGGCAAAAGGGAGGAAGAAGGAAGAAAAACAATAAAAATAAAAAGAAGAAAAAAGAAAGAATAAGAAGAAAAAAATAAGAAGAAAAAAGAAAAAGAAAAGAAAGAGAGGAAAAAGAAAAAAGAAGGAAGAAGAAAAGAAAAAGATGGAAAAAGACAAAAAAGAAAACGAGAGAAATGGTTCAAATTGCCAGATTGGAAAGCAAGATAGACCAACTTCATGGCTCAAACGAGGAAGATTCGTAGTTTCAATGTCTTTTGTTGAAACACTTGAAGTCTCCTAATGATATACCTAAATTGCACATTTTTACAATCAATGATGGAAGATTAATGATAAATTTGACATTTGCAGGCACAAAAGAAATTGATCAACAGAAGAAGAGAAAATAAGGGATTCCATGCACGCTTTAGATTGAAAGATCGAGATATCTTAGGCAGAATAAGCAATGACATCAAAGATCTCAGTGCTTCAAGCGAGAATTAGGGATATTACATATTGCTTCAGGTTGAATTCTTATTAATCAATGATATTTTCTTGTGGCAGGTTCAGTATTTCCCCAGAAAAGGAGATGAATTAGCATTCCCAGCAAAGAACGAAGAGCTCATAATCGGAAGATTTCACTTGGCAAAGATAGAGTTCCTAATAGGAAGAGTTCACACAGCAAAGTTTGCAACAAGAAGAATTGGCTCAGCAAAGAATCCAGAGTTCCTAATAAGAAGAACTCATTTTTTCGATACCCTTGCAGAAAGGTGGATTGTTCGACGGAGGGATGAAGAATTTCAACTACAAATCTCAGAAGATGAAGAATGTCATGAGGAATTCCAAGCCTTGGAAAATGAAGAATTTCATAATAAGAAGAACATCTTCAGATTCCAGAGTTTGGCAGAAGTTTGAAGAATTTCATAATAAGAAGAACAACTTCAAACTTCAGTATTGTTCATAATGAAAGTTCTGCCTTTCAGAGGATGACCAGAGGAGACAAAATTTTTGTATTTTCAATCTTTGCTCTATCCCTGTTCCACATCAATGAGCAAAGAAGGGCAGCTGTAATACCTGAATTTTGACCGGGCTTATTAAATAAATAAATATAAATATAAATATAATAAATACAATTGCCCAAACAAAAATAAAGTCCAAAAAAACAGTCCATATACATAGTTTAAATATCTAGAACCCAAATATACAAAAAGCCCGTTTACATTCCCTAGCCTATTCATAATTAAATTCCCACCCAAATACACATTATCAGCTACAAGCCCAAACAAACACACTTGTGTTTGTTCAGCCCGCCCAAATCGGCCACATGGCATATCGCCATTGGCTCTCTTGTATTTCACCTGGATCAAGCCCTGCTGGAGCCTAGCTGTTAACAGATCATTGATCCTTGACGTCAACTTTATCCCTGCTATAAATAGAGAGAGAAGGAAATTAATGAGGATAGAGGCAATAATTACTTAACCATGACTCTAATAATGGATGAGAGAGATAAGAATTTGGAGAGCCTCACCTGAGAAACCAGAGGTCGTCGGAAGCTTGAAAAGTCACCGGAGAAGAAGATCGGAGTCAACGCGCCGCCACCAGAATTTATCAGAAGGTAATTTACCTTTTGAGCCTCTTATTTCCTGTAAACAAAAATATAAAAATTAGATCTAGTAATAAAAATAAAAACAGTAAAGAAAAGATAATAAAGGTCATCGGAGTCTTATCTTTGTTGCCGGATCTGTGTTTTGAATGGCTGTTGGAGAGGATTTTTAGTTTGGTCAGAGTTAAAAATGAGTGATGAGGGCTCGAGTAGATAGTTTTAGGCCAGGGAAGAATGGTGGTTTGGTCGAATCGGGCTAGATCTAGGTTTTTTTATGAAAAATGGCAATTTTTTGGTTCAAAAACATTTTCGGCACGACGGCCAGAAATCGCCTCACAAGGGAGGACGGTGGCCGAAGCTAATCTCACGGTGGCTGAAAGTTATAGACAGCGGCCAGGGCTTTGGAGGTGGCCGGAGCGAAGAGTTGGATGACCAGAGACGATGACCGAAGGTGGCCAACATTGCTTCTAGCGGCCGATAAACATGTCGAAAAGGCCAAGGGTGGTGGTCCTAGATCTAAGGGTGGCAGATGAGGCGGTTCTAGACCGGAGTCCTAGGGTTTTGTTCGGATTAGGATGAACAATTAAGAACACAAGAAGATTTTTGGGTTTTTGATCTTGGGAAACAGTTTTGAGGGTATGTTTTCGTGTTTTCAGAGATCAAATAGAGGATTTTCGAAGAACGAAAGATGAACTTGTGATGAAAATGTGGTTTGATCTTTAGGAAACACGAAGGAAGATGGTTTTAGTGTTTATAATGGATTGAAGGGAGGATTTTAGATGAACTAAGGGAAGAACATAGCTGAATGCAAGGTTTTGTTCGGTTTGAGTATCATTTTCTTGGTATTTCAGTGCTTGTGTATAGAGCATTTTAGGGGGAGAAAATTGAAGAGAGAGAGAGTGGTCAGGTAATATGGCCGAGTTAACCCATAATGGGCTTTTTATAATCTAAGTCAAACGACACTGTTTTGGTGTTGGGTTGACTCAACCAACGAACCTGATTCGGGTCGGGCTGGTAACCCGCGTCTTTTTACCTGGATTTCCTTTGGTATTTGCTCAAAGTTTTGCAGTTATTCAATTTGGTCACCTTTCCCTTACAATTGAGCCTTATATTTTGTAATTCTCCCAATTATATCCTCTCACCCTTTGATTTGTACCCTTTAGTTTTGAATTAGTGTAATTGGTTCACCTATGTTTTTGTAATTGGTCTTTAGATTCTGTAAATGTTACAATTTAGTCCTCATATTAATAAAAATCAATTTAGTGTTCATTTTGTTTTATTTCAATTATTTTAATTGTATTATTTAATTAAATGAAATTAAATTATATGTGTGATTCTATGTTTTAAATAGATATAGTATATCTAGTTCGATAATTAAATCCATCTAGTTAATTAATTTGTTAGAGCCTTTAACCTAGGTTCTCTAATTAGGAATTCAATAATTTAAATAGGATAGATAATTGTAGTAATTAAATGTATTAAATATAAGATTTAAAATCCTAATTTGGATGGTGTTCTATTGTTTACAATGGGGTGTTATCTCAACATGGATTTTAATGAATATATTTAATATATAAATCACATTTATAATTGAAATATAAATATAGTTCATTAATTGACATTTAAATTAATACATTGTAGTTAATTAAATGTATATCGAATAGAATCTTTGAGGTTCAAATCTGGATGATGTTCCATTGTTTACAATGGGGTGTCATCTTAGCCTTGGTCATAAAGGTGTATATTCGATATATATTTTCACTTACAAATTTGATTAAATAATTTGTTAGAACCGTAACTATGACTAGGACTTTAATTAATTAGAAGAATTAATTAACTAGGAATATGATTAATTTAAGGGCTTTAAATATATGGAAGGTGTTCATGAAAATGGCATTTTCTCATAAAAGCCATTAAATTAATTAACATTCATAGATTTAAATAATTAATTAATTAGAGCCTTTTTAGGAATAGAACTTAAAATTGAGAAGACAATAAAATATCATTCATTAAAAACCTTTTATGTTGGAGATTCATTTTTAAATACGAATAGGGGTGCCACCTAACGGGATGTCTTTAATCTCGTATTCGAACAAAATGAATTTCTTTATAAAAGGATATCTGCATTTGGAATTTAAATTTAATTAATAATTATGGGATAAATTAAATTCAAATTATTATTCAAAATGCCACGTAAAATTAAAGGTACCGATAACGGGCGTTCGTAGGGGTGCTAATCCTTCCCTACATGTAACCGACTCTCGAACACAATTTTTAAAGACATAATCTCTGGTTTATTTTTCGGTGTTCGGTTTACCTCGAAGTGATCAGTGGCGACTCCAAAATGTTTTTCAAGGGTAAATAAAGGAAAATTCGATTTAATATGAAAACCCTAAATTTTCAAGATTAAATTAAAAATGGCTAAAACCCTAATTTTCCAAAAGAACAATTGTCAAGCTATTATTACACATTCCCGATTTAAAAAAAAATATTTTTGGACCCGATTTTCAATAGTGATTTTAGGATATTTTTCCATATTTTTTTCTCACTCAAATATATTTATTTCCATTTACTCTTGAAAGTGACTCGAATCCTCTAATTCAATCTATTGGACTGTCTAATCAACCTAGAAAACTCGTAGGCCCAAATTCGGGGCGTTACAACTCTCCCCTTTAAAAAATTTCATCCCCAAAATTTACCTAATGGAAATAGATATGGAAACTGCTCATCATGCATGGCTTACTGTAATATCCCAAATTTTTGGTTAGTGACCAAAATGTAAAATTTGAAAGTTTAGGGGTTAAAGTGTAAACTTTCAAAAAGTTCAGGGGACCAAAGTGTAATTTTCAAAAGTTGTGTATTTTAACCCCGTAAATGAATAGTTTACCCCTAAGAATGATGTTTTCGTGTTACCCGAATTTTTCTTACGGAGTTTGTATTATTGGCTATAAAGTGATAAAGTTCGGAAGAATATTCGAATAATCGGATCGAATCGAATATCTAGGATATTTTGAAGGATGATAAGCCAAGGTTGATTATGTAATTTTACATGTCTAAGATATTTTCTTTGGGTTGGAAGAATATGAAACCTTGGATTTAAGTTGATTTTCCATGCTAAATATGAGCCGTTGGATGAAAAATGGCAAGATCGTAATTTTGGAAAATCATAAGGGTAAAGTTGGTAAACTATTAATTCCTATTGAAATTTAGGTCATTGGATGAAGGATGATGATATGAGGAATATTATGGAAATATAGAATTTTCGGAATAGATCTGATAGCTCGGTAAAGGTAAAATCGTAGTAGAAGTATTTTGTGAATATCAGGAAATCGGATTGAATTAAAATTTCAGAGGCTATTCCATAATCCATGGAAAATCATAAAATAATATTTATGGAATAGTGGCCAGTTGAAGAGAAACTAATTTAGTTAGATTTTAATGGAATGGCAATTTTGAAGCAAACTAGTAAATAAAGACTAGTTGGAGGGCAAATTGGTCATTTGGAAGGGATGGCAATTTTGAAATATTTGAAGTTACAAGAGCTATTTTTGGAAGAAGAAATTTGAATTTTAAATCTTGGCCCTTGATTGATGATAAAATCAATCTTAACCGTTGGATAAAAGGGCACTTTTGTAATTTCCCTATTTGAATGAATTTAAAATTCATTTATATATTACAAGTGGCATAATTGAAGAGATTTAAAATTAAAAGGCAAAAGATGAAGCCTTCTTTATCCTTCATATTTTCGAAAATATGGGTAGAAAATGGAGAAAATTTCCAAGCTCGATTCAAGCTCCGAAACTCGATTTTCAGGTAATCTTTCAAACTACAAAGTTGTTCTACTCTTCAAGCTCTATCTTTTGATGTATTTAATTCATGGAATTCATGCTTGATTGATGGAAATTTTACATGATAAGGAAATTAGGATTTATGAACAAAATTGGGGCTTTTGAAATTTTATGATTCCATGGTTGAATTTAAGTTGGAATCAAGCTTATATGATGTTAAAATCATGTTATTAAGTTAGGATTTAAACCCTACATATTTTGGTTTGTATGGAGAAAATTGGGGTTTATGGATTTAAGTCTAACTTAGGGTTTGTATGTTGGAGATGTGAAGTTGATGTTAGAATGCTAAACCGATGTTGAATAGAATTGGGGACCATTTTGACAGATTGTCAAAATCAAGTGACCAAATAGGAAAGGAATTATTGGATGGGGATTAAATCTGATTTTTAGTTAAAATAATCGAATTAAGGTAATAGTGTTGATTTGAGGACTAAATTGCAAAGTTAAGAAGTTTAAATCCTTACCTTTGCATTTTAGTGACTATTTTGGGCAAAGAAACAAAACTAGAGGGAATTATTTTGAATAATTATTTGATGAATAAGATAATGAATTGGTAGTTTGAAGCAAGTGATGGGACTAAATTGATAAGTAGAAAAATAAGAAGAAGTTTGTAGAAATTAGAAGTTTATTATGGAAAGCTATGAAGAAGATTGAATTTTGGCAGTGACTTTGAAAATTCATCATAAATTCTACAAAATGGTTAGATGATGAATTTTATACCGTTGTAAAGATGTGTTCGTCTAGTTTCGTTTTCAATAAAAAGAAACTGATTTCGAGTTCCAAGTTAGAAGATATGAATTTTTAATCGAATGAAGGTCAGAAAATTTACAGAGCAGTTTCTGTTAAAACAGCACTGTGATGGGAGTTTGAAGAATTTTCATAATTTTTGTAGATTTTATTAATTTATTTGGCTTCTACCATTAGAACCGTTATCGAATCTAGTTTTTACAGTATAAAGTAAATTAAGATCCGGTATGTATTCTTCCAGGTATAAGCAAATCTTTGAAGGTACCGCAACCTGTCAGAAAATGAAATTTGAAATATTTTATATTTAAATGTGAGTTAGCAAGCTTGGAAGAATTATTTGAAGTTCAAATTGGTCACTAAGGACCATAATGAGTTTTTGAACAGTTCAAGGAAGGAAGGAAAAATATTTGGAAATTTTATATTTGAATGGTTATGTTAGACAGCGTGTTTAAGGTATTGTTAGATTTGAATCTAACAAATATTTTATCTTATTCATGTGATTAATGAAGTCAAGGCCAAATCAAAAAGGTTCGAGGTTCTCTAAAGGAAAGGATCGAGTAAAATTTAGTGAGGCTTGCTAACAAATGGCTCAGGTGAGTGCATACATGTATTTAAATGTATGTTTGTTGACATACATTTTTATAGGGAGACTTGTGATAAGTTAACCTAAATGGTAAATATTTTTATATAGCATAATATGTTTTGCTTGATACATTATTTTACTGATTTAAAGATCATGGAATATCTTTATGCTTACAAGTGGTTTGTATCATGATATATATGACAAGCTACTTATATAGTTTTTAAATGGCATGCACAATGTGAATTATTATTCATTTCACCACTTCTAAAAAGTAGTGAGGATTTTCGGCAAAAATGCCAATATGAATTTATTACATAGTTTTGTTAAGAGAACGAGACAAGGAAAATTAAGAACTCCTTGACATTTATAATTAATGTTGGAGATTCAAGAAAACCACAAAACCAATCATGTGAGTGTTTGATAATTGGCATGCATGAGCATGCAAAGTTTTTATTGGAATTTTTTATCAATATGAAAATGATTTAACTTATGCTATGGATAACGAGCATCAAGGGTAAGCTGGAAGAGTATTCATATTGTTTGTGAGTTTTAAATGGGTTGCTCAAGAGGAGCTGTCAGGCTCGATGCTTGATCGAGAGGCTAAGTTTAGGATTAGATTTAATCCAATATTGAACCTATATTGATTATACTATACAGAATGGCTCTTACTAGATTGAGAAAGCTAAACATCTAGTTGCAAGAGTCATTAGATGGAGGTTTTATACGATTTGGTATATCACTTGAGGAAGCTTCAATGATGTTAGTTAAAGAAGTAGTAATGTTCCTTTAAGGTTAAATTACGATTATATTATTACCAATAAAGGAAGATTTGATAGTAGCAGTAGTGTTAGTGCAGTATGAATCTAGTAAGGATTCCACCTTATTCAATAATACATCTCATAATAGGTTGGGATGTGTAGTGATGTAATAAGGTTAAAACAACAATTGATGTATTTAGTCAAAAGTCACTTTTTGCCTTATAAGCATTAAATGCTTAATTATCTTTGGAGGAAAATAGTGTATCGATTACACAGACTAAGCTCGAGTCTACTATAAAAAATTGGATCAAATATTTATAGATAAAAGATAATATATGCCTGGAAAGAATTCAGTAAGGTGAAAAAAATTAAAGATTTCGATGTTAGGTCTAAAGGATGTTCATGATATCAAGGAAGTGATTTGTATTCCCGAGGATGATGAAAAGAGAACTAAGAGGTGATTGAATCTGATTAGATTCAGTTCAGGATGTGGAGAATCAAGTATGAATGGTTCGAAGTAATTTAGAATTTCTTTAGAATGGTGGATATTATCTGCTGATCTTGAAAGAAAAGATATTTATATGAAATTAAGGATAAAGTATTCTGTAAAAGTTTCACCTTGGAAGAAGGTGTTATGGTTTGGACCAAAAAGGGAAGCTAAGTTCGAGATTCTTTGGGTCATATAAGATTGTAAAAAGGTTTGGTCTAGTGGCTTATTAGTTAGCCTTACCTTTGGAAATAGACAAGATTCATAATGTATTTCATGTATTGATGCTCAAGAAGTATCAATTAGATCCTTTACATATCATTACCTCGGAGGGAATAGAGATTCAACCAAATTTGATTTATGAGGAAGAATCGGTAAAGATATTGACATATGGAGTCAAAGGATTAAGAAATAAAATGATCTCGCTTGTTAAAGTTCTTTGATGAAATTATGAAGTCAAAAAGTGACTTGGGAAAGAGAAAAAGATATGAGAAAACAATTTCCTCGATTTTTGAACCAGGTATGTGTTGAAAATTCGAGGACAAATTTTCTTAAGAGGGAGAATTGTAATATCCCAAATTTTTGGTTAGTGGCCAAAATGTAAAATTTGAAAGTTTAGGGGTTAAAGTGTAAACTTTGGAAAAGTTTAGGGACTAAAGTGTAATTTTTAAAAGTTGTGTATTTTAACCCCGTAAATGAATAGTTTACCCCCCAAGAATGACGTTTTTGTGTTATTCGGATTTTTCGTACGAAGTTTTTATTATTGCTATAAAGTGATAAAGTTCGGAAGAATATTCGGATAATCGGATCGAATTGAATATCTAGGATTTTTTGAAGGATGATAAGCCAAGGTTGATTATGTCATTTTACATGTCTAAGATATTTTCTTTGGGTTGGAAGAATATGAACCCTTGGATTTAAGTTGATTTTCCATGCTAAATATGAGCCATTGGATGAAAAATGGCAAGATCGTAATTTTGGAAAATCATAAGGGTAAAGTTGGTAAACTACTAATTCTAGATTAAATTTAGGTCATTGGATGAAGGATGATGATATGAGGAATATTATGGAAATATAGAATTTTCGGAATAGATCTGATAGCTCGGTAAAGGTAAAATCGTAGTAGAAGTATTTTGTGAATATCGGGAAATCAGATTGAATTGAAATTTCAGAGGTTGTTCCATAATCCATGGAAAATCATAAAATGATATTTATGGAATAGTGGCCGGTTGAAGAGAAACTAATTTAGTTAAATTTTAATGGAATGGCAATTTTGAAGCAAACTAGTAAATAAAGACTAGTTGGAGGGCAAATTGGTCATTTGGTAGGGATGAAAATTTTGAAATATTTGAAATTACAAGGGCTATTTTTGGAAGAATAAATTTGAAGTTTAAATCTTGGCCCTTGATTGATGATAAAATCAATCTCAACCGTTGGATAAAATGACACTTTTGTAATTTCCCTATTTGAATGAATTTAAAATTCATTTATATATTACAAGTTGCATAATTTGTAACACCTATAACGTATATCCGAAATACGAATATACATTACAGATGCTACTAAAAACATATACTGATTTGATTTTTTTACTCTTCAGAAATTAGCATTTTCCATAAATTTCAACTGAAAACAAATCTAGACAATTGTAGCTAGTTTTAACACTGAATTGATTTATAAAACATAAAATTTAATCATTTAAAAGAAAATATTATTCAGGGTGAAAACGTTGCTTGTTGCCTAGACCCTTTCTTGATTATAAAAATTCTGAACGATAAGATTCAAGTTCTGGTTAAACCATTATACTTTTACTTTACTGGTATCATTATTTTATTTTCATACTCCATCTATTCTTGTACTATCATACTTCGAAAATATATATTTTAAAGCTTGCAAAACAGTTTTCTTGAAAATATAACTACACGCCCACTCATTATTTTATTTTCATACTAGCATTATATGCCCACTAGTTCCTGACTATTTTAAAGATGCACGTACTTCCACTTACTGATAACTTGACTTCCAAATGAGTGGCTCCTCCTTGCTAATTCTGATATGAAGAACCTACGTGTGAAATAAAACACACACTAAGTACGAACTTAGTGAGACAATCAAACTTATTTATTTACACATAAAGTGATGATATATAATGCTTCATATAAGAGTGCATTTCATAGTTTTCTATGACTAGGCAAGTATATCTCAATGTACATGAGTCATGTATTATAACTATTATATAATTCATGTTAACATTGTATAACATATTCTCTGTCATGGACATGATTCCATCCTAAAATATTTCCATAATAGCATAACATAGTGATCATGATTATCATATGTCTAGTACTCCATAAATTTCATATATCATTTTCATGATTTTCATCATATATGATACTTTCTTTAATATTATGTATCATGTCATGGTCATGCTTATATCATGTAATCATTTGTATAGCATGTAAATCAAGTATCATCAACATCCTGTATACCATGTATCATCATTTTCATATACTTCATGTAGCATCTATCATATACTTCATGTATCACGTATCATATAGATCATGTATCATTAATATCATGTATCATCACTATCATGTGACTCATGTATCATTAGTATCATGTATCACCACTATCATGTGATTCATATATCATCATGCAGTCATTTGCATGCCCATGATCTATCATGTAACCATCTTGTATTAATATTAACGTGTCTGGCTAGAGGCCCATGGAAACCCATAGCCTATCTGCACCGTAGTGCCTTGTGGAGTACGTACTCGAGAGGACGCTCTTTGCTCCTCATACAAGGACGCTCTTTGCTCCTTATATTAAAACACCTCGCTAGTGCCATTTGTACTATAGGCTTGGATCCCCAGGGTGTATCGTGTTTCATTTTAATCTTGTCATTATCCGTATTTCATGTATGCATAATGCATCAACATTTATGCAAACAATAATTCGTACCTGATATTCCATCAAGCTTGCCATGTCGAGCAATGTATCGTATCACGTATTATAGAGAAATGCAATGCCAATTTCAATGTAATGTAAACATTTATAAATGCACTCACCTGGGCCATGCAATAGTATGCCTCAATAAATTCTACTTGATCCTTCCCTTTATGGAACCTCGAACCTTTCTTTGATTCGGACTTGACTTCATTTATCACATGAATAAGATAAAATATTTGTTAGATTCAAATCTAACAATACCTTAAACATGCTGTCTAATATAATCATTCGAATATAAAATCTCCAAATATTTTCCCTTTCTTCCTTGTACTATTCAGAAACTCATTATGGTCCTTAGTGAGCAATTTGAACTTCCTATAATTCTTCCGAGCTTGCTAACTCACATTTAAATACTAAATGTTTCAAATTCTATTTTCTGACAGCTTGCGCTACCTTCAAAGATTTGCTTATAACGGGCAGAATACATATCGGATCTTAATTTCCTTTATACTGGTAAAACTAGATCCGATCAAGGTTCTAACAGTATAAGCCACATAAATTAATAAAATCTACAAAAATTATGAAAATTCTTCGAACTTCCGTCACAGACTGTCCTGTCCCAAAACTGCTCTGTAAATTTTCTGACCTTTATTCGATTAAAAATTCATATCTTTTTACTCGGAACTCGAAATCAGATTCCGTTTGTTGGAAAAGAAACTAAACGAACACATATTTACAACGGTATAAAATTCATCATCTAACCATTTTTGTAGAATTTATGGTGAATTTTCAAATCACTGCCAGATTTCAATCTTCTACATATCTTTCCATAATAAACTTCTAATTTATACTAACTTCTTATTATTTTCTTACTTGTCAATTTAGTCCCATCACTTGCTTCAAACCACCAATTCATCATCTTCTTCATCAAATAATTATTCAAAATAATTCCTTAAATTTTCTTTCTTTGCTAAAATAGTCACTAAAATGCAAAGGTAATGATTCAAACTTCTTATCTTTGCAATTTAGTCCTGAAATCAACATTACTACTTGAATTATTATTATTTCAACTAAAATCAGATTCAATCCCTATTCAAAACCTCCTTGCCAAAATGGTCACTTAACTTTGACAAATTGTCAAAATGGTCACTAACTCGATTCTACATCGGTTTAGCATTCTAACATCAATTTCTCATCTCCATCATCATTAATAACACAAATACACTTCAAATCATAAAAAATCAGATTAGTCCTCTAACTTTTAGAATTTCCAAAATGGTCCCTATACCTTTAATTTAGGGTCTTGCTTCCAAACAACAATTCATGCTTACTAAATCATTAATTCAACATCACAAACCCTAAATTAAACTTGAATCCATAAACCCTAATCATCTTCATAATAATCAAAACATGTAGAACTTAAATCTCAACTCAATATCATGATTTTAACATCATACTAGCTTGATTTCAACATGAAATCATAAAATATCAAAACCCCCAATTTGATTAATAAACCCTAACTTCTTCTCATATAAAATTCTCATCACTCAAGCATGAAATCCATGAATTATTTACATCAAAAGATAGAGCTTGAAGAGTAGAACAACTTTGAAAATTTCTCCTTTCTTCCCCCTCATTTTCGAAAAGCTTGAATTAGATGAGAAATATTTTTTCTCATCTTTTAATATTAATCCACATGTTTTAAATAAAACGAATTTTTAATTTATTTTACATAGTGAAATTACTGCTTTACCCTTTTCATCCAATGGCCAAGATTCAATCTTATCAAAAATCAATGGCTATAATGAAACCCATGTGTTATTCCATGAAAAATGTCCAATTTGCCATCCATGGAAAATGTCCAATTTGCCCTCCAACTAGTCTTTATTTACAACAAGTCTTGAAAATTGTCATTCCATCCAAATTGAACCAATTTGGTTCCCATCTAACCAGCCTTGTCCCAAAATATCTTAGATTTTTATTTATGGCATTTATTCGATCCAAATATTTGAATTCCACTCAATACAATTTCCAAATTTTCTTCATTTTAACTTTAAAGCTTTATAGCCACTAATATAAGCCTCATACGAAAAATTCGAGTAACAGAAAAGTGTAACTCTTGGGGGTGAACTATTCATTTACGGGGTTAAAATGCATAACTTTTGATAATTACACTTTGGTCCATGAACTTTTCCAAAGTTTATACTTTGGCCACAAAACTTTCAAATTTTCCATCTTGGTCACTAAACTTCAATTCCCATTTCAATTTTCCTCAGATTTTTACCAAAATTTGAAAGTACCCATTTCAGCTCAGTTATTCCTTAAATATTATTTTATAACTTTTCCTTGGCTTATGGAACAACCTCTGAAATTTCGATTCGATCCGATCTCCCGATATTTGTAAAATACTTCTACTGAGATTTTACCTTTTCTGAACTATCAGATTTATTCCAAAAAATTCCACATTTCCATATTCGGGAAATAAACTCTATTATTTCATAAAAACTTTCTTTCCCAAAACTTAAACTGAATTTTTCTAATTCAGTCTACTATTTCGATAATTATCAAAAATCCTCAGAGAGTAACATTTCTCATAGAAATCCTTTATCGATAATCCATACGAATATTCTCTACTCTTACTGAGTTAAAAATATCTATTAGAAACACTTTTATGAGACCTTCCAGGAGGTCACTCATCCTAGTATTTCCCTGGCCTGAGCACGCTTAACAATTTTATTCAATCCAAAGTCGGTACCTTTTACTGCATCTTAATTCTTAAAGTCGATATCAATGTACTTATTTCGATCCAATTCACACTTATACTGAATAAAATTACTTATTTGGAAAATTTACACTTTAGTCCCCAAACTTTTCCAAGTTCACACTTTCACCCCCCTAAACTTTTAAAAATTACATTTTAGTCACTAGTCCAAAAATTGGGATATTACATAATTGAAGAGATTTAAAATTAAAAGGCAAAAGATGAAGCCTTCTTCATCTTTCATATTTTCGGAAATATGGGTAGAAAAGGGAGAAAATTTCCAAGCTCGATTCAAGCTCCGAAACTCGATTTTCAGGTAATCTTTCGAACTGCAAAGTTGTTCTACTCTTCAAGCTCTATCTTTTGATGTATTTAATTCATGGAATACATGCTTGATTTTTGGAAATTTTACATGAGAAGGAAATTAGGGTTTATGAACAAATTGGGGCTTTTGAAATTTTATGATTCCATGGTTGAATTTAAGTTGGAATCAAGCTTATATGATGTTAAAATCATGTTATTAAGTTAGGATTTAAACCCTACATATTTTGGTTTATATGGAGAAGATTGGGGTTTATGGATTTAAGTCTAACTTAGGGTTTGTGATGTTGGATTAATGATGTTGGGGATGTGAAATTGATGTTAGAATGCTAAACCGATGTTGAATCGAATTAGGGAGCATTTTGACAAATTGTCAAAATCAAGTGACCAAATAGGAAAGGAATTCTTGGATGGGGATTAAATCTGATTTTTAGTTAAAATAATCGAATTAAGGTAGTAGTGTTGATTTGAGGACTAAATTGCAAAGTTAAGAAGTTTAAATCCTTAGCTTTGCATTTTAGTGACTAGTTTGGGCAAAGAAAGAAAACTAGAGGGAATTATTTTGAATAATTTTTTGATGAATAAGATGATGAATTGGTTGTTTGAAGCAAGTGATGGGACTAAATTGACAAGTAGAAAAATAAGAAGTTAGTAGAAATTAGAAGTTTATTATGGAAAGCTATGAAGAAGATTGAATTTTGGCAGTGACTTTGAAAATTCACCATAAATTCCACAAAAATGGTTAGATGATGAATTTTATACCGTTGTAAAGATGTATTCGTCTAGTTTCGTTTCCAACAAACGAAAACTGATTTCGAGTTCCGAGTTAGATGATATGAATTTTTAATCGAATGAATGTCAGAAAATTTACAGAGCAGTTTCTGTTAAAACAACACTCTGACGGGCGTTTGAAGAATTTTCATATTTTTTTTAGATTTTATTAATTTATTTGGTTTATACCGTTAGATCCGTTATCGAATCTAGTTTTTCCATTATAAAGGAAATTAAGATCCGGTATGTATTCTGTCCGGTATAAGCAAATCTTTGAAGGTAGCGCAAGCTGTCAGAAAATGAAATTTGAAATATTTTATATTTAAATGTGAGTTAGCAAGCTCGGAAGAATTATTGGAAGTTCAAATTGGTCACTAAGAACCATAATGAGTTTTTGAACAGTACAAGGAAGAAACGAAAAATATTTGGAAATTTTATATTCGAATGATTATGTTAGACAGCTTGTTTAAGGTATTGTTAGATATGAATCTAACAAATATTTTATCTTATTCATGTGATTAATGAAGTCAAGGCCGAATCAAAGAAGGTTCGAGGTTCTATAAAGGAAAGGATCGAGTAGAATTTAATGAGGCATGCTAACAAATGGCTCAGGTGAGTGCATACATGTATTTAAATGTATGTTTGTTGACATACATTTTTATAGGGAGACTTGTGATAAGTCAACCTAAAAGGTAAATATTTTTATATAGCATAATATGTTTTGCATGATACATTATTTTACTGATTTAAAGATCATGGAATATCTTTATGCTTACAAATGGTTTATAGCATGATATATATGACTAGCTACTTATATAGTTTTTAAAAAGCATGCACAATGTGAATTGTATAGGACATATTGGAGTATGAATTACTCTAACATGGTATGTTGTACATGATATAAATTTGATATGGGTTGCTTGCCATTTTGCAGGAATTGATTTTTAAAGTTGCCCTTGGTAGTATAATATTGAGTTGGACAATATAGTGGTATACCATAAGAGTCACACTGTATCTGATACTTCATTGTGTCGACAGTATACGATGTTGAAAGTTTGCAACACTTTATTGTGTTGATATGGAAACACTTTATTGTGTTGATATGATCGCAACACTTCATTGTGTTGATATGTTCCCAATACTTCATTGTGTCGATAGAAGAATAGTACTAAAATGTACATGACTCGTATATTAGTCACTTGATATTTACCTTGGGCTATATGATTACACAGTACTACTATATGATCTTATATACAGATATTCCTGCATTACAGATTATATGATTTAATGATTATCATGTTGTTTTTTGAAAGTATCATGCATTGCAAAGTATTTTATATATGTTCTTATCTTATGCCTCACTAAATTCGTACTTAGTGTGTGTTTGATTGTACACACGTAGGTAAATCAAGTTGAGAGTGAGAAGAGCATTGCATCAATATAGGAAAGCTCAACAGGTAATCACAGCAATGGCATCCTAATTAAGGTTGGATTTTTATAGTGGCATGTATACTTGTTTAACCTATTTGCGTGTGATTGGCCTTTCAAGTTAATTATGGTTTCATGATAATTGGTATTTCTGGAAATATTCAAAATTAAGAGTAAACTCAGGTGATGAGTTGCATGCTAAGATAATTAATTTATGATTGGAACTCGAACAAATAATTTAAGTCAATTTTAAATAAAGTTAAGCGTGCTTGGGCTAGAGAAATTTTAGGATGGGTGACCATCGGGAAGTTTTTTGAAAATATTAAATTACCCTGATTTTTGGATTAAAGAAGTTGTAATATTTTTTACTCGTACCCGATGTATGAATACGGGAAAAAGGTGTTACACTTACTCTCCTACGTGGCCTCCTCAACACCGTGATGTCGCCACAACACCTTAACAAGCTCAATCGTTTTGCCACAAAGAACGTTACCACTGGAGTCGAGGATCTCCACTGGTTCCTCATCATATGACAAATCCGGTCGCAACTCAACATCCTCCACTGGCATCACATGCGACGGATCCGAACGATACCTCTGCATGGATACATGAAACACATCATGAATCTTCTCCAACTCAGGAGACAAACTCAACCGATAAGCCACAAGACCTATACGTTCTAACACTTCATACGGTCCAATAAACCTCGGAATCAACTTTCCTTTACGCCCAATGTTGGAGTATGCCCAAAGACCAATCATAAGATGATTGTAAAAGGCATTTATTTTATCATGTTTATTAATATAAAGCCATTATTATTATCTCAGTCATTATTCTGCGCATAAATAAATAAACTGAATTATAATAAAGTCCTTAGAATAATATGGTTATTCTTAAATGTCTTTAGTCGAGTATTATTGTGGACATGGACAACAATAATGCATTAAGACTAATATGTAGTTGATTGATGACAAAGTGTTGTCATTGACATAAAGATGTCAAAATCAATACATAAGTATGTGTTAGAGAACGACATACTGGACTAACATGCTATGAGCATGCTTCTTGGATTATTATGTGACAGCCACAACATTGCTCATAGTGATAAGTACATGTATGATCCTCAGACTTGAGATCATCATTATTTCAACATTGTGAGTGACATATTTTGATATAGTCAAATGTGTGTCGTAACTGACTGCACTATAAAGACTGATATTGAATTTGTCACAATCTATGTAGCGGGATATGGTTGATCAAGATAGGATTTGTCCCTCTTACATAATAGGAGTAATATCACGGGCCACTTGATAGAGTGAGACTAGAAATGCATGGCCATGCTCGAATAAATTGATATGAGATATCATAGTTATTCGTTTATAGTAGTCTACTCAAGATATTAAGAAACATTAGATGGACTATACAAATGTGACTATTCCATGACTTGTGTCCAATCTAGATATAAAGGACAAAATGATGTAATACATGAAAAAGAGTTAATCACGAAGAGGTTATGTCAAACCACGACTTCCTGTAACTTAGCTAGCAATGATGTATTGCTAGATGCCACTCATTGCTTATAATATTAGAATTGTTCTAGATATTATTGGTAACGTTACATGAACCTACAAGGGTTACACCCTATGATTGAAACAAACAAATATCGACTAGATAGCATGTGTTTAAACTTGTTGTACACGAAATTAGTTAAAACCAAAATTATTATAATTATTGTAATTATAGATAATTTCGGTCATATATATATATTAATACTAGATAATTATTATAATTATCAAATACTATTAAAATAGAAATATCCCTAAAGAAACCTAATTAAATTCTATATATTTAATTATATTCAGTTAAATATATTATATATTTAATGAATTCGAATTTAATTAGGATTAGGGTTTGGAATGCTATATAAAGGCATAAAGTCTAGCAGCTAATGGTATGCCTAATTGCTGAAAAACCTCTCTAACAGTTAGAGAAGTAAAATATTGTTCGTTTTATCCGGGTGAACTACGTATAGGTCGAAACACTTTTGTGATGACTTGGACTTGACATCTTGACTGAAAGAATTGGATTCTCCTACGTCCCTGCCGTTATCAGATTTAATTGAGGTAATGTTTCATCCCTTCTTCACCCCGAATTCGTTCCTCCTACATGGACCGCTGGCAGAATTCGTCGGATAATTTTTCTCTGCGCCATGGGGTGTACCGGCGTTTCTCAACTGGCATCACATGCGACGGATCCGAACAATACCTTCACAACATGGATACATGAAACACATCATGAATCTTCTCCAACTCAGGTGGTAAACTCAACCAATAAGCCACAAGACCTATACGTTCTAACACCCCATACGGTCCAATAAAACTCGGACTCAACTTTCTTTTACGCCCAAAGCGCAACACCTTCTTCCAAGGTGAGACTTTCAAGAAGACTTTTTCACCAATAGTGTACTCAACTTCTCTACGCTTCAAATCTGCATAGGATTTCTGCCTATCCGAGGCCACTTTCAAACGGTCACAAATAAGCTTTACTTTATTATCTGTGTCTTTCAACACATCAGGCATGGAAACATACTTTTCCCTAGCCTCAGCCCAACACAAGGGTGTACGACACTTCCTATCATGCAAGGCTTCATACAATGCCATCTTTATACTTGCCTAATAGCTATTATTGTATGCAAACTCCATCAAAGGAAACTGTCTTTCCCAAGTTCCTTGGAACTCAATGATGCAACATCTCAACATATCCTCCAAAATTTGAATCACACGCTCAGACTGACCATCCGTCTGAGGATAATACGAAGTACTGAAATTCAAACGAGTACCCAAAGATCGATGCAAACATTCCCAAAGCCTCATTGTAAACTCAGATCCCTATCCGAAACAATTAACTTGGGCACCCCGTGCAACCTCACAATCTCAGCAACATAAAGATCCACCAACTTTTCCAAGGTATACGTTATATGCACTGGCAAAAAATATGCATACTTCGTAAACCGATCAACAATCACCCAAATGGAATCCTATTTAGTTGGTGTCAAGGGTAATCCCAACACAAAATCCATAGTGATTCTCTCTCATTTCCACTTCGGAATCCTCAACGGTTGCAACAACCCAGAAGAAAATTGGTGCTCAGCCTTCACACGCTGACATACCATACACTTAGCAACAAAATCAGCCACGCCCTTTTTCAAACCCACCCAATATTACTCTTCCTTTAGATCTCGATACATCTTGGTACTATCAGATGCATAGCAAAAGGACTAGCATCTGCCTCGGTCAAAATAGCTCGTCTCAACTCAACATCACTCGGCACCGCTATCTGATCTTTAAAATACAACACCCTATCATCATTAAAATGAAAATCTGTAGGATTTCCATCCATGATATCCTTAACATACGGTACCAACATTTCATCATAAGGTTGCTTTTCCTTAATCGACTGCGACAAAGATGGCTTCACTTGCAACTCAGCCAGCAAACCACCATCGCGTGTCACACCAACCTCGCAAACATGACCTTCAATTCCATAACAACCTTTCTACTCAAAGCATCAACCACAACATTCCCCTTGCCCGGATGATACTCAATTGTCAAATCATAATCCTTAAGCAACTTCAACCATCTACGTTGCCTGAGATTCAACTCATTTTGCGATATCAAAAACTTCAAACTCTTATGATCCATGTACACAGTACACTTCTCACCATAAAGATAATGCCTCCAAATCTTCAACGCAAACACAACCGCAGTAAGCTCTAGATCATGCGTAGGGTAATTGTGCTAGTACACCTTCAATTGCCTCGATGCATAAGCTACAACTTTCCTACATTGCATCAACACACACCCCAAAACAACGTAGGATGCGTCGCTATATACCACAAACTCTTTTCCTGATTCAGGTTGAATCAAGATTGAAGCTTGTGTCAAAGCTTCCTTCAACTTCTCGAAAGCTTGCTGTCTAGCTTTCGTCCACTCGAAACGTACATCCTTTGCAACAACTTGGTTAATGGAGCAACAAACCTTGAAAACCCATCCACAAAACGACGATAATAACCTGCCAAGCCCAAGAAACTACGTACTTTCGTTACTGAATTAGGTTACTTTCAATTCACAACCGCCTCAACCTTTTGCGGATCTACCTGGATACCTTCTGCTAAAACAACATGGCCAAGAAAAACTACTTCTTTAATCCAAAACTCACACTTGCTCAACTTGGCATAAAGCTAGTTATCCAACAAGGTTTGCAACACAATCCGAAAGTGTCTATCATGATCTTTCTCGGTACGAGAGTACACAAGAATATCATCAATGAACACTGCTACAAGCTGATCTAAGAATTCATGAAATACCTGATTCATCATGTCCATGAATGTGCAGGCACATTTGTCAACCCAAACGGCATCACCAAGACTCATAATGCCCATACCTCTTACGAAAAGCAGTCTTCAGTACATCTTTATCACTAACCTTCAACTGATAATATCCTAATCTCACTGTAGCACCCTAAAATTGATCGAACATGTCATGAATTTAGGGTAAAGGATACTTATTCTTAATCGTCAACTTGTTCAATTACCGATAGTCAATGCACATCCTCAAAGTGCCATCATTTTTCACAAAAAACACTGGTGCTCCCCATGGTGAAACACTAGGTCAGATGAAACCATGATCCAATAACTCTTGGAGCTACATCTTCAACTCTTTCAACTCCTTTAGTGCCATGCGATACGGTGCAATCGACACCGAAGCTGTATCAGTATACGTCTCAATACAAAACTCCACCTCTCTATCTGAAGGCAACCAAGGCAACTCCTCCAGAAACACTTCCAAAAAATCACAAACAATACGAATATCCTTAGTTCGCACTTTTTCCATATTCAGGTTCATAACATAAGGCAGTTATGCTTGGCACCTACACTCTATCAACTTCTGCGCTTCTATAGTCGAAACCATATTGGATAAGAACTTAAAAATTCTCACCCACAACTACCATTTCATAATCATCAGCAAGTCTTAATGAAACCCGCTTGGTCTCAAAATCGACCACAGCCCTATGCTCGGACAACCAATCCATCTCTAAGATCACATCAAAACCATAAAAAGGTAGCTCTATAAAATTAGTCACGAACACGTGACTTTGAACCATTAGAGGACATCTCCTATACAACCTCCTCATAACAATCGTCTCTCCAAAAGAACTTGTCACTTGAATACCCACACATAACATTTCACCAGTATATCAAGCAAATGCGTAAGTTCATGTAAAATATAAGAATGAGTAGAACCATAATCCATCAGAGAAAGTAATGATATAGACTGTAAGGTAAAAGTACCTGCTACTATATTCGCGTTATTCCTCCCTTCACGATGCGCATAGATCCTCGCAAGTCCACCACTCTTGGGTCGAACTACCACTATATGTGCCACAATCCTCTGTTCTTCCTCCTTTCTCTAGAAATTACCTCAATCGCGCTCAAGGACTCTCGATGGTGCAACAATAGGTGCAGGTGCTTGCCTACCCCTAGCCAACAATGGACAATCACATCTCATATGGTCTAAGATCCACAACTCCAGCAAGAATTAGCAACAACAATCGACGAAGCTTCTCCTTTCTAGGCCAATCGTGAACAATCTCGCCTCATATGATCTCGCGATCCATATATCCAACAAGCATTTTGCAACGCTCTAACCTAGGTACCCTGGACCTACGGCTTACGCCCAACATTTTCTTTACACCATTTCTGCTCATGGAAATACCTTCTATCATGGTGTCTCTTAGACTGACCACCACCAGAACCAAAATTCATAGCTCTTTTCCCATAGCAGAACCTCATAGAGAATGTGATAAACCCAAACTCTGCTCAATGTCATTCGCCCGTGTAATCAACACGTCAATCTCTATATATTCAGTGGCTAAATATAGGTCTTAACATCCTACTTCAAGCTGTAGTAGAATCGGTCACAATGATGCCTCTTATCCGATACCAACTCAGACGCATATTGAATCAGCCTCACAAACTGTACCTCGTTCTCAGATACTATCATACTGCCTTGAACCAAGGTCATAAACTCACGTTTCTTCTCGTACAAGTATCTAACTCTCAAATACTTCTTCCTAAAGGCAGCTTGAAAGAATTCTCATATCACATCACTGGTTCCAAGCCCGTGTCACATTGGTCCACCAACTATATGCATCACTCTGCTTCAGGGACACAACATATCCTAACTTACGAACATCACTGCACCCCATCTGATTCAAAATCTGGTCTGTACTGGCAAACCACTCATCGAATGTCTCGGGTGCTAACCCTATAAACTCAACCCCTCCCAGGCTGCGCAGACGCTCTAACGGTAACCTCATATTAACACCAGCAATGGGTACCAGTGCGGGTACATGAACTTCAGTCATCACAGCCTAAAACGCTCTAGTCATCGCCTAAACCAAAGGCGTCATATCACCAGACACTGGAACAAGTAGTGCAGATGGTACTTGTTCCACTCCCTCATGAGGATTAGGCGGAGGAGGCGACAATCCCTCATGATGCACTATCTCACCCTCCGGTAGATAATTACATCAAAACACAAACAATCACGCCAACTTTAAGCAAGGATCCAAGACTTTCATTTCAAACCAAAAATCATTTTATAACTGTAGTAATAAGGCAATGTGTCCCCAAAAATACCCCAGCATGGCATTTATCAAACATCATACATATAAACAATCATCGTACATAGCAAACAGCAATGAACAACCATCAACAACATCCTAATTTTTTGTAAACCTGTCTCTGATACCAACAAATGTAACCCTCTTAGCCCGGCCTAGCCGAAACTGAACTAAAAAGATCATATTAGGTTTGAAACCCGAGCTAATAACCTAAACCGGTCTATTTTTTCTTTTTATCTTAACTAGATGCATCAATTTAATTCCTATAGTGTACAAATATCAGCAGAAACGTTACATTGAAATCAGATTTTAAAACAGGGTTCAATTGCTCAAACAAGCACATTGGGGATCAAAACGTAATTTCCATCATTTACATAGTCCAATTTGCAATTGAGATTACCAGCCCTTCATTAGTCTAATTCCATGCTCACATGTTAAATTCTAACTCAAAATAGTCATCCAAGCTTAATTAATTGCATACATAACATTCAGGGACCAAATTGCATAATTTCCAAACTTTAGCAAACTGACATGCATAAAACAACAGGGCGTACCGATATGGTCAAGCCGTACCGATACGGCTTAACGACCATAATGGCTACACATACCGATACACGAACCTCTATATCGATAGAGTGTGTTGACCCACCTATACCGATACGGTGTTGACCCCATACCGATATTCCTTGTGAATTCTCAAAACTCAAAATTCCAGTGACCAATTCACGTACTGATACGATACCCCTCATATCGGTACAGCTCTTTCAAAACGTAGGGGGTGTATCGGTACGCCAACCCTTGTATCGACACAGTACAAAAATTTCTCAAGGTGTATCAATACGGTGGCTAGGAGTACCGATACCCTTTGTTAATTTTTGGTGAATTAAGCCTTTCTAAATCCTATGTACCGATCATTGGGTACCCGTACCGGTATGCGGTGGCCTATAATGACCTCTAGGTCCAACATATGATACTTTGGCTCAATCTAAACACATTCAACACATATCTAAACATCATACAACATCGAGAACATGCTTAACACCAACATACCAACACTTTAAACAATCATAGCAAGGCTAACACAAACATCCATATCATCTAGAGGCATGCTTCCTACTCAACATGTAAAAACCTCAAACCAAACTTCAAACATGCATAAATGGCCAATTACACAAGCAAAACATCAAAATAAACTTGCACAAAGTTTAGCAAACAACCCTCCCAAACAATAAACGACCATATTGCCTTTATTACTACAACTCTAAATCAAAGTCATATTTTCCTAAACACAAGTCATTGGATTTTCCTTCGCTTGCTCGCTGCCTCCAACCTTTAATTCTATGCATTGATGGAAAAGAGAGAGTGTAAGCACACTAGGCTTAGTGAGGAGTGCTCTAAAACAAACCATCATCATTGCATTTAAAACCATTTAACAATTCTTTTGAAAAACCACTTTCCAAAATACCTTTCAATCATCATTTCAACATCATGCCTTATCAAACCATGCACTTAACATTTCCAAAACATGCATATTAAGCCATATGCAACATGTATCATGGATTCAACAGCATAGCCCATTTGCTACCCTCAATTTAAGCTTTCCCATGCATACTACCAATGCAAGGCTTAAAAAGTAAAACATGTTTAGACCGATATTAAACAACATAAATCATCAACATGATATATTATCAATTATATTGGTTTACAAGTAATCATTAACCAAATTCTACTTTTAAAACATAACACACCGGATACACGGATTCAAAAAGTGTCTTCTCAACACTTAACATACAATCTCAACCGACATCTCAAGGTTCACACACGAGAGTTTTTGGTACACATAAACCCCTCAAACGTTGTGACACCCATGGTGGAGTCTTCAGTACACATAAACCTCTCAACACCACTCATCGGCTAGATTTATAATCCATTAACAATAGACTTTTGTAGCATATAACCCCTCGACCATTAGGGTACTTGGATGGAGTATTCGGTACACATAAGCCCTTCAACATACAAGTCAACTTTTTATAGTGCACTATCAATCATATAGCCTGCCAACTATATTCGATAACATTTTCATAACCATTTCATACCATCAATTGCTAACACAATTCATTTCATTGCCATTAGCTCACTATTTTCATATGCATCAAATCAAACCATTTATCTAGTGCATTAAATCATGCATTAACCAATGTTGAAAACATTATCAAAACATGCATTACTTCCAAAATGTATCAACATCATTTGATATCCATTTTCCAGCATTAAACCATGCTCAAAATATGCATATGCAATGAGTAATCAAGTTGCCAAAACAAGTGCATTAAAACCAATTGCTAAACCGAGTTCGAGAGAGAATTCATCCTTTACTTACTTTCGAGCTTAGACCAGCATTTCAATATTGATCTAAACCCTCAAACACAACTTTCAAAACTTTAAAAAGATGTAAAACTTATTCTCACTCACTGACACGCAAAGCCTCGCTTGTCGATACAATAAACATGCCTCCAAAGCTTCCGAAACGTTTGTTCAAGCTTGAGGATCGACTTCTCCTAATTTATCTACGCAAAAAATAGAGGATTTAATGCATCAAAATGCATTCAATAGTCCGGCAACAACAATTCACATAAATCCTCAACAACCTCTACCTAATTTTACCCCACAACAACTGAAATCAACATCAAACATCTTCCAAACTTAACCCATACAAAACCTAACATTTTAATCCATCAATTAACATCTAAAAACACTATAAAATCATCCTTATACCTCCAACATTCATTAAACCTTCACAACTCCTCAAAAACTCACAACTAACAACCTAGATAATTAGAGACTCACTTAGTTTCGGGATTCCATTGTTAAAATCAACATATGAACATTATTATACATAAAAATCATGATTAGAATCAATCAAGAACTCAGAAAAATAGAGCCCATACAAAAATACATCAATCTCATCATTTAAACCTTGATTTAACCAATTTCCATAATTAAATCATCAAATCAAGTTAGAAAACATATGTAAAGGATCAATAACTTGAGAATTTCAGTAAAGAACCTTATATTATAGGAGATGAACGAAGCTCACCTCTAAACTTGGCTTTCCCTTAATTGGATGAATTTTCTTGAGAAAACAAGATCAAATCAAATAGGTTTTGTTAGGAAACCATTAAGGATTTATTTGGAAACAAAAAATGTTGAAGTCAAGTATTTACCCGAGAAAATTGAAGTAGAAAAGAGTGTTTGGATGGAGAGAATTTGAGAGAAAATATCTTCGCTAAAAGTTTTCTTTAAATGCTAACTATGAAATTAATTTCCCCCAAGCCTTTTTTAAATTTAAAACATTCAATTAAAAGAGAAAAGTCTGATATTAGACTTTAGCCAAATAGCTCCTTAAAGATTGTAACACCCCAGTTTGGGCCTAGATGTTAATTAGATCAAATAGATAGTTCGAGGAACCGAATTACAGGATTCGACTCGGTTTTGGGATTAATTCACAATAAATATTTTTAAAGGAGTTAAAAATATGAAAAAATGTTTTAAAATATTTATCCAATATATAAAGATAAATGGTGAAATCAATTTTGGAAAATAAGTTTTGAAAGTATGACATTTTACGGTAGTGACTAAAATGTAAAGTTTGTAAAATCTATTTTTTGGTGACTAAAATGTAAAGGGTCAAAACTTTGGATCTTTAAGGAGATATTTACCCAAAGTCTAATATCAGACTTTCTACCTTAATTAGGCTATTTAAAATGATTTTAAAAGGTAATAAATAGGCTTGGAGATTAAATTGGATAAATAAAGCTTAAAACAAATTTAACGTAACTAACTTCTCTCCAAAAGATTTTCTCTCCAGCCAAACACTTTTTCTTTCTTCAAAACCTTCAGGTAAAATCTTGCTTCACTTAATCTTTTGATTTAAAGTGATTATATAATGATTTTCTTATCAAATCCTATTGTTTTCTCTTGGTTTTCTTATGCAAATTCATCCAATTAAGGGGAAAGCCATCAATTAGAGGTGAGGTTCATCCTTCTCCTCTAATACAAGGTTCTTTACTGAAGTTCCCAATTTATTGGTCCTTTACATGTGTTTTCTAATGAGATTTTATAGTTATAATGGAATTAATTTTTTTAATTGAGGTTTAATTGTGAAAATTGATGAAATTTCAAATTGAATCTGATTTGTTGTGTTCTTTATTGAGTTGGAACATGATTTTGATGTTAATAATTGGGTTTTGACAATGGAATCCTGAAACTATATGAATCTCTAATTTTCTAAGTTGTTAGTTATGAGCTTTTGAGGAGTTGTGGGTGTTTAATGGTTGCTGGAGGCATAATGATGATGTTAATGTGTTTTTGGATGATAATTGATGTTAATTGATTGTTGAGATCCATAGGTTATGGCTGGGTAAAGTTTGTGAGTTGTTTGGTGATGTTTTTGGTTAGTACGGAAGAGTAATTGTTGAATTTTTGTGAGGATTATTGTAATTTAATGTTGTTGGGTTGTGAAGGTCTTTTGATTTGTTATAATATCTGTTATGTGGTGGTTAAAATAGGAAAGATTGGTCCTCAAGATTGAACATACGTTTCAAAAGCTTTAAAGGTGTGTTTACCGTGTCTACAAGGGGGGCCTTGCGTGTCGGTGAGTAAGAACGTGTTTTCAACTTTCCAAAGGTTTGGAAATTGTGTTTGGGAGTTTAGATCGAGCTTGAAACGTTGGTCTAAGGTCGAAAGTAAGTAAAAGATGAATTCTTTCTCTCGAACTCAGTTTGGCAAATGATTTCTATGCACTTGTTTTCAAATGTTTAAATTACTCACTGTTATGCATGTTTTGAACATGGTTTAAAGCTAGAAATTGATTATAAAAAGATGATAATGCATTGTGAGGTAATGCAAGTGTTGTTAATGTTTTTGAACATTGATTAATGCAAGGTTGATTACATTGGTTTAATGATTTTGATGGTGCATATGAAAACTTGTTTGTACAAGTTTTATATACTGGATTAATTTTGTAAGAGGATTAATATGCTTGATATGTGGATGGTTTTAATGTTTTGAAAGTGGTTTAGGAAGCATGCCTCTAGATTTGGTATTTGAGTATGCTAGATAAGCTAGGTTAGCTTATATGGTTGATATGTTGATGTTCAAGCATGTTGTTGATGATAGGTGATGATTAGATTAGTGTTGGTGTTGTTCGAATAAGCCAAAGTGTCATATGTTGGAGCTAAAGGTCACCACAGGCCTCTGCGTACTAGTACGAGTACCCTGAGTTTCGATACGCGGGGTCCTGTTGAGGCTCAAAACATTGAAATTAAGCCTAGCGTACCGGTACGCCTAGCCACCGTTTCAGTACGCCTTGAAGGAAAATAGGCATAGGTGTTGGTACACAGAATATCGTATCAAAATAAACCCTCGAGGTTAAGGTTGCCGTATCGATATGCGGGGTACCGTATCGGTACAGTCTTTAGCTATTGGAATCTGAGTTTTTGAAATTTTAAAGAGGGGATCGGTATGGGTCAAAGCTGTATCGGTACGGTATTGGTCAACACACTGTATCGATACGGGCCTTAGTGTATCGGTACGCTATGCCGTTATGTCTGTTATACCATATCAATACAGGACTTTCTTGTATCGGTACGCTCTAATGAATCTATGATATTTGGTGCTGAAGTTTGAGTATCCTGTAAATTGGTCCCTAATTGTTATGAATACAATTGTTTGAGATTGGGTGATTATTTCAGAAACAAAATAAACTTGTGAGAATGTAAATGGTTTAATCGAAGGTTGGTAGTCTTAATTGTGACTTTAGCTCTGTAATTCGTGATATTTGCATTTTAGTCCTTTGAGAATAGTTGAGTAGTTGGACCATGTTTTGCAGTCTATTTCGTCGTAGCGTTTCTGCTGAGACATGTACACCGTAGGGGATTTATTAAGTGCATTTAGACAAGATAAAAAGGAAAAAAAGATCAGTTTATGTTTTTAGTTCGGGTTTGCTGTGGCAAATCTAATGTGATCTTTTTGGTTTAGTTTTGGCTAGGCCGGGCTAAGGGGGTTACATTTGGTGGTATCAGAGCCAGGTTACGAAAGGTGGGATGACGTTGATATGTTATTATGCATGTCTATGAGAATTAGAAAGTTGTTGATGACTGTTCCATGTAGTTTGCTATGCACGGTGATTGTTTACATGTGCGGTGTATGATATATGTCATGTTAGGGTATTTTTGGGGACCCATTGCCTCATTACTACAGTTATGAAATGTTTTTTGGATTAAAATAAAAGTCTTGGATCCTTGGTTGAATCTGGCCTGATTTTTTTTGTTTTGGTGTAATTATCATGCCTTAGATACGTCTTTATACGATGCCACTGAGGAGAGAGTTAGGTTCGGGTAAGACCGTCGCTGAGGAGTAGGGAGTTGAGGATGGCAATGTGTTTTGTGAGGTGTTGTCGCCTCCTTCGCAGAATCCACATGAGGAAGTGGAGCAAGTATTACCCGTATCTGTTGGGACATGGTATGGTGATTTGATACTGATAGAGCGGGTGATAGTTGAAGCTTTTCGAGCAGCTGTGGCTAGGATACGTAGCCTGTATCTGCACCAGGTGGAGTTGTGTGTTTAGGACCCCCAGTATAGGGCCTGAAGAAGTTACGGAGGGATGAGTTCGGAGGATTGGCACTAGTGGTGTCGAAAATGAGAACTACATGTTTAGAGCGGAGTCAGGGAATACTTGATCATGTTAGGAGCTCTAGTTCCCAGAAGGGAGTTGTAACCAAAGTTGGGAAAGATAGGCATAAGAGGCCCCATGGTAAGAGGCATCGACCCTAGATTGGACGTGTTGGGGGCAATTCTAAGTTGGGACAGTTTGGTCATGATTCCACTACTAAAACGCATGAGTGTGCGCACTGTGGAGGAAGTCACCCTGGTGTGTGTTGGAAATTGCCAAAGACATGTTAGAGTTGTAGGTTGCGAGGCCATGTGAGGCGTAATTGCCTTAATCGGACAAGGGGAGAGCAACCTTTTGTACATGTGATTGTTGATACCCGTTGGAGATGTGGTTCAAGGGATCACTTGAGGCGTGATTGTCTGTTACTGGTTAGGGTTACGCATGCTCTAGCACCTGTTGAGGCATCGCTAGAATGTCGTGGGCATGACCAGCGTTATTATCAGCACGATGATGAGGGTCGGAGGACTGAGATGCTTGACCAGTCTAGGGATGGAGGTTTCGCGAGGGTGTGTGCACATCGCGAGGGATGAAGTGACAACGCAGTGATTGCAGGTATTTTCATATTAAAATCTTTGTCGTTGTTTTCTTGGGTAGATTCTGGTTTTGTGCATTCCTGCATCTTGGGTAAGTATGTAAGGTTGTTAATATACATGTTGGAATCCTTAATGAAGTGTTTGAATAGTTAGTTTTAGATAAGTGAGAGTGGTATGAAGTTGTACCGTAAATGTTCCTTGCTGGTTTAGGATCATGGGGTTGTTGAGAATTTGATAAAGTTGTTGTTTTATGGGTTTGATAAGGTGTTGTGTAAGGATTGGATGTTCAAGTATAGGGATATTGTGAGCTTAGATATCGCACCGAGTAGTGAGTGCTGAGGCTTATGATTAGTTATGAGATAGTTGTGTTGCTTTGGGCATGAGATGTTAGGGTGTTAATCGCCCTTGGAAATCATGTTGTAATGGGAAATCTGAGTCTAGTAGTTCAGTTTGGAAGAAAAAAAGCTGAGTGGTTTGTTTGGTGTCAGTCCTGTTGCGACGTTTGATGGTTTTTGGTTGTGTGGAATCGTACGCTGTCCTGGAGGGTCAGGTTGGTAATGTTGGAGACCTTATGTTAGTTGTTTGTGTGAAACAAATGATCCGGTAGTGGTTGAATTAGGTTGTTGAGTTTCTTGAGAATTCGGGATATCTATGGCTTCAGGTAGCGTCACTCTAGAGGGGTCTACGAAATTGTTGATGGTGGTGAGGTTAGTTTGGCAGTAAGTTATTCTATCATAAGGCTGATGAAGCCTTTTTGTGAGTTGTTTATGGATGCCAGAAAATGAATGTGTGGGGATAGTGGAAAGAATGATGCTTTGGAAGTTTTAGTTTCAGCATGACCGTATGGTCGTAAGTGGTAGTGGGTGGTTTAAGCTGATGGTTAATAAAAGGTTTTAAAGTATTAACTAAGTTACCGAATGTTTTTGTAAATCGTCGGGGTTATAGCAAGACAAGCGTTCAGGGAATGCTTGAGTGAGTAGATAGACAGAGTGGTGGTATGCTCTTCCCTAGGGGATCTAGGAAGGCTTTAGTTGGAAGACCGAAGGCTAGATATTAAACCTTCAACAGTAGGTGGGTAGATGCTTCAAGGTAGTTAGATTTGAAGTAGACAAGTGGGTAGGAATGCTAGTTTTGGAAATGTTATCGGTAAGTGTCATCAAGGTTTTGAAATTTAATATGAAATAATTTTGAAAATGTTTGGAAATTATTGGAAATAAGGTATTCAAAAGAGATGATACCCGGAGACCGGGATGACACTCCTAATGGAATACCGAAAAAAATTTAAAACAAAAAATGTGGATGGAGTCGCCACCGGCCACTTTGGAAGGCCGTATACCAAAAAATATAACCAGCGATTTTAAAACATTTGGGTTCGAGAGTCTGTTACGCGTGGAAAGGATTAGCACCCCCATAGCGCCCAAAATTGGTACCGAGTTGATTTTGTGTTGTACTTTGCAAGAAAATAAAAATTCAAGTTTTAATTTAAAACTTAATCCCAAAAATGTATGTGATTCGAACATCCTAACCCGCAACCCACGAGACCAAAAGAGATGACGCCCGAAGAATCGGGACGACACTCCCACTAGGATATCGAGGCCTCGAGTACTAAACTAGATCAATGAAATAAATAAACATGGCAATTAATAATGCACGAATACATATTTATGATATGAACAAATAATAATATGTCAAAATAAAATACGAAAAACACATATAAACACGAGATATCTAAAATGATACTATAGGTAACATATGATATATATATACATACACATACATAACCACCTTAAGTATAAATATAATGAATAGTATAAAAAATAACATATATATATATAGTAAATAAATATATACGTACGTAAGATACATGAAAATATATATAGCCTCTTTTTCTTTTTTTTTTCAAATATTTTATATAAACATAGTATGTATATAAAAACATATACTACTATACATAAAAACATAATGTATAAATATACATATATATCCTACTTAGTATATATATATATATATATATAAGTAAACATATGAATAATACACGTACATATACAAAATGTATAGCAAGAAAAACACTAGAAATAAATATGGTATTATATATAAACATACACTAGAAAAAAGAAACATAGTATATACATATATATTACTTAGTATAAATAGGCAATACATAACTTAATATATATAACGTAATATGCATAGATATATACTAAAAAAGATATATATATATATATATATGTATGTACATATACACATAGGAATAATTATACAAGAACAAATAAAAGTAATATTACAACAAAACCATATACTAATAATATCAAATACCAAGATATACACCCATACCGTACATGTAAAACAAATAAAAGCCATAAACAAATACATATAAAAATAAACACACATATTTTATATACGAGAAGATTGAAAAACAAATATTAAACAACCACCAAGAATTAATCTATATACATTCTAGCAACATATAGAAACGTATGAACATAAAAATATATAAAAAACGTAAGAACGAAAAATAAATAAAAGATTACTAATAAAATCATCATTTCTATTAGATTATAAAAATGGATTACACCACAAACATGCCCACCAAAAAATACCCAAACCTAAATATTTTTATTCGATCACCCAAATTTTGTGAATTGTTGTTGGGGTTGAGAAGCTCGATCAGGCTCGGTGATTTTGATGCCGGGAGAGTGATGAATGATTAATGGTGATTGGAGAAATGGTGGGAGCGTTTTTGTGATCTCTCCATCATTTTCTTTCAATTTTGTGTTGTCCTCCTCTCAAAATGGATGATGGGAGGGGAAATAAGGTGAGGTTGAATGGAGTGTGGGGAAGCCCTGCCATGGGCATAGGTGACGCAGGGTGCAAGGCATGGGGGCTGTTGATTTTTGCAGGGCATGGGCAGCATGGTGAGGCATGGTGGACTTCTTTTGCAAGGCATGGGTCGGCATGCCTTGCTTTGCTATTTTATTTTTTTTTAATTTGGTTTAAATAGGATAAATTATTCAAATATAATTTGGGGACCAAAAAAAAAATAGGTATTACAGCTGCCCATCTTTGCTCATTGTTGTGTAACAGGAATAGAGCAAAGACAAAAGAATAGCCATTTTTGTCCGGTATGGCTGAACTTCTTCCCTTTTAACGCGTGTCTTCTTTCTTCGGTAGATCTTCTTTCTCTTCGGCGCATGTCTTCTTTCTAGACTTGACGAATCTACTGTCACTCCTAGAGGAAGCAAAATCTTCAAAATGGGGTTGATGAAGCAAAGTAAGTGTGACTCGCTATATTATTAAGGACGATGTGATTCCTAAATAAAATTTGACCCAACTGCAACACGGAAGAAGAGGTAGGATCTGCAAAATTTGATCCAGCTGCAACACTGGCGAAGAAGTGGGATCGATGGATGAAATTTCTAATGTTTGATCCAGCTACAACTCTGACGAAGAGGCAGGATCGAATGATTGAAAGCTCATTTTGATTTTTCTTTCTTTTTTCTTTCTTTTACTTTTTTCTTTGCTTTTTTTTCTTTTTTCTTTTCCTTTTTTTCTTCTTCTTTTTTGTCTTTTTCTTTTTTTTCTTTTTTTGATTTTTTAAAAATTATTAATAAAGATAAATAGTTAAAAGTTAGTAAATTTTGATCAAACTATAAAATTGACGAAAAGGCAAGCTCTAAAGTTAGTAGTGTTGATCCAGCTACGACACCAACGAAGAGGCAAGATCAAGAGTTGGTGAATTTGGTCTAGCTACAACACTGACGAAGAGGCAAGACCAAAAGTTAGTAAATTTGGTTCAGCTACAACACTGACGAAGAGGCAGAACTGAAAGTTAGACTTGACCAAGCTACAACATCGACAAAGAGGCGATGTCTGAAGATTTGATCCAGCTACAACTCTGATGAAGAGGCAAGATCGGAGGGTTGGTTTTTGTGATCAAGCTACGACTCTAACGAAGAGGTATGATCAGAATTTGGCAAATTTGGTTCAGCTACAACACCGACGAAGAGGCAGAATCGAAAGTTTATAAGGTTGGATCTATCCACACCATCAACAGAGGGGTAATATCAAATTTCAACACTTGGATCCTACTACGCCATCAACGGAGAAGCAGGATTCGGATGACAGCAACTAGAACACGGCCACACCATCAACGGAGGGACATGATCAGATAAAACTTGAAATTTTTTTCTTTCTTTCTTTCTCTTTTTTGATTTTTAATTTGATTTGATTTTTTTTATTTTTTTCCTTTTTTGAACTTTTCTTGAATTTTTCCTTTTTTCCTTTTTTGATTTTTTCTTTTTTCTTTTTTTATTTTTTCTTGACTCTTTTTTTGTTTTTTTAATCTTTTGATTTCTTATTTTTCTTTTCTGATTTTTTGCTTCTTTTTTATTTTGCTACAATTATAATGAAAAGGTAAATTTCGAAGAAAAGTTTGGTCTAGCTGCAACACCGTCGAAGAGGCAAGACCTGGATAAGATTTGATCTGCTACACCACTGACGGAGAGACTAGATCAACAAAATATGGGATCCACTATACCACGACAGAGAGATAGGATCCGGATGGACAATTTAATATGCAACACCACCGACGGAGGTAAGATCTGTAATAAGTTGGCCTACCATCTCTGACGGGGGCATGATTTACAAAATGTTGGATTATTGCGCCATTGACAGCTAGACAATGTCTCCGCTTCTCCATCAATAGAGGGTAAAATCTGGAACAAGTTGTTTCTGTTGGCAGGAGTGAGAATCTAGAAATTATTGGTGTTCACCGCACCATTGTCGGAGAAAAGAGATCTTGAAAAGAAAAAAAATTGTTGGCAATTGTTCAAAAATTTGTCACTAATACCTTTTATTTAGATGTTTCAGCAAAAAAAATTTTGTGCTTGGCCTCCTCCAAGGCTAAGGTTGGCCATCGTGTCGTTGCCCCCATGTTGAGGATGTTCAGTCTCTTCTCCGGACCTGTTTGTATGTTCAAAGAAAAAAAATGAATGAATACATCTAATTTTATGCCTAAATGTGAGTGTCTATCCTAAATGTATGGTGACATTAGCGTATGCAAAATGAATGAATACATCTAATTTTATGCCTAAATGAATGTGTCTATCCTAAATGTATGGTGACATTAGCATATGCACTTAATCTAAATGTATGATGTATGAAAAAAATATTGAATGCAAGATAAAGGTAGCTAAATGCATGAATGTGACATGATTTTTTCCCTAAAAAGGATGCCCCTGACTTATGATGGTCGGATCAAGTTCTTGGTCTTTTAGGTACGACAGTGCCCCAACCTCGTTTGGGTTTGATCACCTCTTTTTGAACTAGCTTTCATCTGGGTGTATGCCCCCGAAATTTTTATTCATTCTACATCGTTGTTTGGGACTGTTTTGGGAGCAAATTTGAAATTTTAGAGCGTATTAAGTCATCCTGGTTCAAGTCCGCAACTTCATGAAAGTTCATCATTAGGAGACAAAGATGTAATTCTGGAGGAGTTACTTGAAGATGCCCCAATTTTATCCTTTAAATTTAGGTGGCTTAAAAATTTAAACTTTGGAGTGATGTTATTTATACATTTTGGATGTTCAAGACTTAAGTACGAACAAAATATATTTGCATTGCAACTTTTAGTTTTTATCCCTTACAAAATATTCTCACTACTATTGTGCTTAAGTCAGTGAGATTGGTTCACAAAACATTACTCTGAAAGAGATGAAAACTACAATGGGACCTACTATGGTCAAGACAGTGCAATATTTAAGCATGATAAACATGGTTCAATTCAAAAACATCTTCAGCACACTCTTAGTTGGCGTCTTCATGCTTCGGTAAAGGGTCTTTGTTCGTAGTTGTTCCCACCGAGTCGTCAAAGCTTACCACCCCAAGCTTAATAAATTTTTCCACTAACCTTTTGACACCAATGTAGTTTTCAATCGTGTGACCCACTTGTCCCGCGTGATAATCGCATTTTGCATTGGCATCATACCATTTTGGGAAGGGAGGTTGCACCGGAGCTTGGTAAAAAGGTGCGACCATATGGATATCGTACAACTATTTGTACAATTCTCCGTAAAAAACTGGTAATGGAGTAATCTTCATCTTCTCAGAATTCTTTCTTTGACCAAAATCTTGGCTAGAGGAACCATGAGCACTTGTAGCTTTGGGTTGTATCACCGTCACCAGCTTTAAATAGCCAATACTAAAAATTCTTGAAGAATTCACTTTATTGTCTTTTCTCCCATACGACGGCCTCTTGTGGGACGAACTTCCACCAACATCAATCTTTCCACTTTTAACATCATTCTCGATGAGTTCACAAGATAGCACCAGATCAGCAAAAGTAGTAGTGGCATTGCCTATAAGGCGATCTAAGATTAGACCCTCTAATGTTTGGGTGAATATGACAACTGTCTCTTTTTCACCAAGAGGGGGTCAAACTTGTGCTGCTATATCTCTCTAGTGTTGTACGTGTTATCTAAAGCTTTCATTAGACTTCTGCTTCATGTGTTGCAGAGTCCAACGATCTGGTACCATATCACTGATGTGCCGGTACTGCTCTAGAAATGCTCTAGCCAAGTCTTTCCATGATCTTATCTGATGACGGCTCAATTGATTATACCATAGAGTGGCAGATCCTGATAGACTATCCTAGAAGCAATGTATTAATAGCTTGTCGTCTCTGCCGTATCCTGTCATCCTCTAACAGAACATAGTAAGGTGAGCGCGGGGGTAGCTTATTCCATCATACTTCTCAAACTCTGGAATATTGAATTTAGGGGGTAACACTAAATCTGGAAAAAGACTGAGTTCATTCGCATCGAGCCCACTAAAGGTGTCCACTACCTCCATGGCTTCCAATTTTTCTTCGAGTCGCTTGAAACGCTCCTCGATTTCTTTTGATGTGTCGGTCTTTGATTTCTCAGGTTCGATCAACTGGTCTATCTCTGAGACAAAATTTCCAGCTTGATTGCCTCCCGATTTAGCTTCTTGCGCGGCGGCAAATTTGTCGAGATAGAGGAACTGACTTGAGATGGTTGAGGTTTTTCCATAGAAATCACCAACTAAGGGTTGGTTTGAATTTTAGCCTATGTAGGGGTACACCCTGGAGGATATAAAAGATCTTTGTTTTCCTCCCGAGGACCTGCCCCAAGGCCGATAGCAGAAGCTTCTCCTTATTCAGGAAACTTGCATCCTAACATCTGTGTTAATTTACCAAGTATGTCGTGCTGAGATCTTGCGAATTGATCCCTTATCTCTTGCTGTGCCTTGGCTAACTGGTCCTCTAATTTTTGGGTTAAATCAGCTTGCAAGTTCTTCTGATTCTGCTCGATCCTATCTAATCGATCTTCGTTTACCATCTTTGTCTTGCTTCTTGTTCTGTAGGGATGTTGAATTGATTGATCGTTCGTCTTTCCCAGTATTGCTGCCACAGGGCATCCTAGGGATCAGTCTCAAAATGAATGCATGTAGAAACAAAGTGTATGTCCTATATGTAAAAACACTAATTCAAAAATGCAAAAATCAAAATGCTATGATATGTAACGTAGTTAATGCAAAATGAATGAACTTAATGTAGTGCAATCAGAAAAAATAGGTTAGCTCAGAATTAAAATAATCGAATGAATAAATTAAATGGTAAATAAGGTAAAAACTGGAACAAGTAAAAAACATACATAAAAAAACAAATGCATCAAATCCTAAGAGGGTAACCGCTAAACGGGCAGAGTACCGGTAAGGCTCTAAAAAGGTGGCTTCTACTCCTCACTATATGCGATTTGGGTTCTAAAGGAATGGTACCCGAACTATCTCTAGGATATCGATTCAGGGAATACGACCCTTATACCATAGGAGGGTGAAAACCCTACGAATATAAGGACCGAATTTCGGAAGTGAATTACAACACTATACGGAGGTGAAGACCCCACGAAGCAAAGTAATCACTCCCACTTAACAAGGTGATGAGCCTGGGTAGAAAGCTCATGAATATCGAGGGATTAAAAATTAAATTAAAATCGAATTTTAATTTTTTTGCAAGATAACACAAATCAACATTGGCTCAACTCTCTTTTAAAAAAAATTCCCAGCGGAGTCGCCATCTGTCATTAAGGTTTTGAAATTTAATATGAAATAATTTTGAAAATGTTTGGAAATATTTAGAAATTATTGGAAATAAGGTATTCAAAAGAGATGACACCCGGAGAACGGGATGACACTCCTAATAGAATACTGAAAAAATTTAAAACAAAAAATGTGGATGGAAAGAGTCGCCACCGGCCACTTCGGTAGGCCAGACACCAAAAAATATAACCAAAAATTTTAAAACTTTTGGGTCCGAGAGTCTGTTACGCGTGGGGAAGGGTTAGCACCCCCCTAGCGCCCAAAATTGGTATCGAGTTGATTTTGTGTTGTCCTTTGCAAGAAAATAAAAATTCAAGTTTTAATTTAAAATTAATCCCAAAAATGTATGTGATTCGAACATCCTAACCCCCAACCCACGATACCAAAAGAGATGACACCCGAAGAATCGGGACGACACTCCCAATAGGATATCGAGGCCTCGAGTACTAAACTAGATCAATGAAATAAATAAACATGGCAATTAATAACGCACGAATACATATATATGATTTGAACAAATAATAATAATATGTCAAAATAAAATACGACGAACACATATAAACACGAGATAACTAAAATGATACTATAGGTAACATAGGTAACATATGATATATTACATACACATATAGAACCACCTTAGGTATAAATATAATGAATAGTATAAAAATAACATATACATATAGTAAATAAATATATACGTACGTAAGATACATGAAAATATATATAGCCTCTTTTTCTTTTTTTTCAAATATTTTATATAAACATAGTATGTATATAAAAACATATACTACTCAAATATACATAAAAACATAATGTATATATACATATATATCCTACTTAGTATATATATATATATATATATATATATATATATATATATATATAGGTAAACATATGAATAATACACGTACATATACAAAATGTTTTGCGAAAAAAAAACACTAGAAATATATATGGTATTATATATAAATATACACTAGAAAAACGAAACATAGTATATACATATATATTACTTAGTATATATAGGCAATACATAACTTAATATATATAACATAATATGCATAGATATATACTAAAAAACATATATAAATATATATATATATATACGCGTACATATACACATAGGAACAATTATACAAGAACAAATAAAAGTAATATTACAATGAAACCATATACTAATAATATCAAATACAAAGATATACATACATACCGTACATGTAAAACAAATAAAAGACATAAGCAAATACATATAAAAATAAACACATGTATTTATATATGAGAATATTGAAAAACAAATATTAAACAACCACCAAGAATTAATCTAAATACATTCTAACAACATATAGAAACGTATGAACATAAAAATATATAAAAAATGTAAGAACAAAAAATAAATAAAAGATTACTAATAAAATCATCATTTCTATTATATTATAAAAATGGATTACACCACAAACATACCCACCAAAAAATACCTAAACCTAAATATTTATATTCGATCACCCAAATTCCATGAATTGTTGTTGGGGTTGAGAAGCTCGATCGGGCTCGGTGATTTTGATGATGGGAGAGTGATGAATGGTTAATGGTGATTAGAGAAATGGTGGGAGTGTTTTTTTTATCTCTCCATCCTTTTCTTTCAATTTTGTGTTGTCCTCCTCTCAAAATGGATAATGAGGGGGGAAATAAGGTGAGGTTGAGTGGAGTGTTGGGAAGCCCTGCCATGGGCATGGGTGCCACATGGTGCAAGGTATGAGGGGTTGTTGGTTTTTGCAGGGCATGGGCGGCATGGTGAGGCATGGGGGGCTTCTTTTGCAAGGCATGGGCCAGCATGCCTTACTTTGCTATTTTAATTTTTTTTTGAATTTGGTTTAAATATGATAAATTATTTGAATATAATTTGGGGCCCGAACAAAAAATGGGCATTACAGTAAGTGTGGATGGTTGATCATGCATAATGCATAAGCACTTATACGTATATACTTAAATATGTTAGTTCATGCATGCATGTGGCATGACATTAATGGTTTTGCATTCATATACATAGGCATCATTCGGAGCATGTAAGTAATCATACATACATGTGTCTACACTTACAGATGAGCTTTCAGGAATTAGTCTGGTGACGGTATAAGGTGGTTCGCTAGGGGGTTAGTTGTGTAGGGATCTCTGAGTTTTTGGTGGTTTGGCGAATGTGTTTTATGGAATCAAAGTATGAATAGGGTTACGGAGCCATAGTTTGGGTGGTATGATAGTGGTTGTTAGGTGATAAGTAAATATGGTTGTTAAGGTCTCAAGAGTTTGGGATGGTGGTTGTCATATAAGGAGTGGAGTAGTAAGAAGTGTTTGAAATTAAATGACCGAATGAGTGAGGATCGATGGTGTGGAATAACCTATGTAGATAAAGCGGTGATTGGGTTAGGAAGAGTAGCCTTGATGATGCCTTGGTGGTGCATTTTATGAATATGGTGAATGAGAGATCGTTGGATTTTTGTGTGGTAATGGTGGTGATTAGGCTTTAAAGGGGTGTATAGTTATGTTGTATGGTGTTGAGTTGAGACAAATGTTAGCTGAGATTCTTTCTAGTTATGTTGTCTTGCATCCGAATGGTGCAGAGATGTTTTGGATAGTTAGGAGAAAGGTTCTTTTGGGATGCCGCAACCGTTGAAGTTTTAGTAGTGAAAAGAGGAAAAGGTTCAACATGGGTCTGTGTTAGGGTTGCCCTGAATGTCAACGTGAAATGGTCCCCTTTTGAGGTGATCATTTACCGAGTTACGAAGGTGCATGGGTGTTTAAGTTCATGGTTTGGGTTAGAGATTCGTATCTTTAGCAAGGTTTGAGAGTGCTTGCATAAAGCTTTGGTTAGTCGGTTGCCTTTTTTGTGTTTGTATTGTTTCTAGGCAGATAGTTAATCAAATGCGCTACCATAGTTTCGAAGGTTATGTTGAGAGGTTGTGATGTGAGTCTTCGAGAATCTAAGGAAGACAATTGCCTTTGGTTGAGTTTGCTTGTAATAATAGTTTTGGGCATGTGCGCAGTGAGCGCCGTTGGAGGCATTGAGTGGTAAAGAATGTTGTGTCTGTTGTGTTGGGCTGAGAATGGTAAGGAGCGTGTTACGTTTTTTAATGTAGCTTCAGATCTTCAGGAAATTCTACATGAAATTGAGGCCTATAGAGGTTGTGGGTACCATTGATAAACGGACGCGCTTAAAAGTTTCGCCTTGAAAGAAGGTGATGCGCTTTGAGCGCAAGGAAAATTTGAAGTTGGGATTTGTTAAACCGGATGTGGTGTAGGAATATAAATATTGAGTGGTTTATATTGAGGTTATCTCCCAAGTTGAAGGATTTCGTGATATATTTTGTGTATCGGTGTTGGAGAGTTAGTTGTCGGATTCGTTGTATATGGTGTTTGTAAAGGATGTTGAGTTGTGTGGTTAGGTATAGTGATGGTGAGTATGCAGAGTTCTAGTTCTTGTAGCAAATGAAGGAAGGGTAAAGTTGTGTGAAGGTGTTGTGGTGTTATGATGGTTTTGAGGAATCCGTGTGGAAGGATAAGTTGGAGGTGATGGAGTGGTTTTCTCGTCTGTTCTGCTGGTTAAATTTTAATGATGAAATTTCTTAAGGAGGGGAGAGTTGTAACGCCCTGGTTTTAGGCCTAGGTGTTAATTAGGTCAAATAAACGGTTTGGGGAACCGGATTATAGGATTCGAGTCGATTTCAGGATTAATTCGCAATAAATATTTTTAAAAGAGTTAAAAATATGGGAAAATTTTTTAAAATGTTTATTTAATGTATAAAGATAAATGTTGAAATCAATTTTGGAAAATGAGTTTTGGAAGTACGACATTTTTTGGTAGTGACTAAAATGTAAAGTTTGTAAAATCTATTTTCTGGTGACTAAAATGTAAAGGGTCAAAACTTTGAATATTTATGGAGCTATTTACCCAAAGTCTAATATCAGACTTTCTCCCTTAATTAGGCTATTTTAAATGATTTTAAAATGTAATAAATAGTCTTGGAGATTAAATTGGATAAATAAAGCTTAAAACAAATTTGACGTAACTAACTTCTCTCCAAAAGATTTTCTCTCCAATTCTCTCCAGTTAAACACTTTTTGTTTCTTCAAAACCTTCAGATAAAATCTTGCTTCACTTAATCCTTTGATTTCAAGTGATTATATAATGATTTTCTTATCAAATCATATCGTTTTCTCTTGGTTTTCTTATGCAAATTCATCCAATTAAGGGGAAAGCCATCAATTAGAGGTGAGGTTCATCCTTCTCCTCTAATACAAGGTTCTTTATTGAAATTCCCAAGTTACTGGTCCTTTACATGTGTTTTCTAATGAGATTTTATAGTTATAATGGAATTAATTTTTTTAATTGAGGTTTAATTGTGGAAATTGATGAAATTTTGAATTAAATCTGATTTGTTGTGTTCTTGATTGAGTTGGAACATGATTTTGATCTTTATGATGTTAATAATTGGGTTTTGACAATGGAATCCCGAAACTATATGAATCTCTAATTTTCAAAGTTGTTAGTTATGAGTTTTTGAGGAGTTGTGGGTGCTCGATGGTTGCTGGAGGCATAATGATGATGTTAATGTGTTTTTGGATGATAATTTATGTTAATTGATAGTTGAGATCCATAGGTTGTGGCTGGGTAAAGTTTGTGAGTTGTTTGGTGATGTTTTCGGTTAGTACGGAGAGTAATTGTTGAGTTTTGATGAGGATTATTGTAATTTGATATTGCTGGGTTGTGAAGGTGTGTTTACTATGTCAACAAGCGAGGCCTTGCGTGTCGGTGAGTGAGAACGCGTTGTCAATTTTTCAAAGGTTTGGAAATTGTGTTTGGGAGTTTAGATCGAGCTTGAAACGCTAGTCTAAGCTTGGAAGTAAGTAAAGGATGAATTTTCTCTCTCAAAATCTGTTTGGAAAATGATTTCTGTGCACTTGTTTTAAAAGGTTTAAATTACTCACTGTTATGCATGTTTTGAGAATGGTTTAATGCTGGATATTGATTATAGAAAGATGAAGATGCATTGTGAGGTAATGCAAGTGTTGTTAATGTTTTTGAACATTGTTGAATGCAAGGTTGATTGCATTGGTTTAATGATTTTGATGGTGCATATGAAAATAATGAGTAAATGATAATGAAATGAATTGTATTGGCAAGTGATGGCATGATAAGGTTTGGAAAGTGTATCAGATATAATTGGTCGGCCATAGGATTTGATAGTGCACTATAAAAAGGCGCATTGGATGTCGAGGGGTTTATACGGTGTACCGAGTACTCCATCCAAGTACCCTAACAGTTGAGGGGTTTATTATACCGAAGACTCCCATTAGTGGCTATACATCTACCGATGAGTGGTGTTGAGGGGTTTATATGGTGTGCCGAAGACTCCATCATGGGTGTCACAACGATGGAGGGGTTTATGTGTATCAAAAACTCCCGTTGGTGGGCCTCTAGATACCGGTAGTTTGAATGTTAAGTGTTGGGTGAACACTTGTTAAATCCGTGTATCCGATGTAACAATTTGTAAAGTGGAGTTGCGGGGAAATGATTTGTAAAGTGGAGCTATGGGGATTGATTTGTAAAGTGGTGTTGAGGGGTTTATATGTGCCAAAGACTCCACCACGGATATCACTACAGTGGGGGGGTTTATGTGTACCGAAAAATCTCGTGTGTGTGAACATGGAGATGGATGTGTTATGATCAATTGTAGGCCAATATAATTGATAATGTGTCAGAAAATGGATGATATGGTTTAAATGTTAATTTAACATGTTTTACTCTTTAAGTCTAGCATTGGTAGTATGCTAAGGAAAGCTTAAATTGAGGTTAGCAATTGGATTATTGTTGTTAATTCATGAGATGAATTGCATTTGTTTTAATGTGGATGTTTTGGGAATGTTAAGTGCATGATTTTGTTAAGGCATGATGTTGAAATGATGTTCTAAAAGAGATTTGGAAAATTGTTTGAGAAAAAGATTATAAATAGTTTTAAATGCATTGATCGTGTTTTGTTTTAGAGCACTCCTCACTAAGCCTAGTGTGCCTACGCTCTCTTTTCCATCAATGCATAGAATAGAGGTTGGAGGCAGGGAGCAAGTTAAGTGACATCCAAGGACTTGTGTTTGCAAAGTATGAATACGAAATAGACTTGTAGTAATAAGGGCAATGGGGTCATTTGTTATTTGGGAGGGTTACTCCCTATCTGTACAAGTTTTATATACTGGTTTGGTTTTGTAAGAGGATTAATGTGCTTGATATGTGGATGGTTTTAATGTTTTGAAAGTGGTTTAGGAAGCATGCCTCTAGTTTGGTGTTTGAGTATGCTAGATAAGCTAGGTTGGCTTATATGGTTGATATGTTGATGTTCAAGAATGTTGTTGATGATAGGCGGTGATTAGATTAGTTTTGGTGTTTTTAGAATGAGCCAAAGTGTCATATGTTGGACCTAGAGGTCACTACAGGCCTCTACGTATCGATACGGGTACCCTGAGTTTCGGTACGTGGGGTCCTGTTGAGGCTCAAAATGTAACACCCTCAACGTATATTCGATGATTAAATACACATTGAAGATGTTACCAAATTATTTAACTGATTTCCTGACTTGAATTTTTTTATAAAATAACCATTTCTCAACTTTCAAAGTATTCATAGCCTCTTTGCATATTACTAGTTTTGACCCTGAATTGGTTTATAAAATATATTAATCAGTTATTAAAATAAGTATGTAATTCATGGTGAAAACTAGGTATACTGCCTAGGCCCTTTCTTGAATTTTAAATCGTTACGTGATAAACGATAATATAAAAATTTACTTTTAAACATCTAACGAATAAACTGATACATGCCCACTAAAGAATATCATAAATTAGAATGACTTACTGATGTTTGGCATATTGCAGCTTGATAAACATGCTTGACTCCTCTTCCGGTAAGTATCCAATAACCTACGTTTGAAACAACACACGCTAAGTATTTACTTAGTGAGGAAACTATAATTTAAAATAAATCATTTCAATGTAAAGAATCATATAAAATAAACTTATCAAAGTCATTCCCTTGTCATTTAACAATGTTATACATTTCTTGCTAAATGGCAAGCGAGTCTCAATTGCAGTTGATAACATTTTATCATGCATAGAACTATGTTATATGTATAGTTCATTAAACCAACATAATATTCAAATCATAGGATTCGATTTGTCTTACCAGTCTTGTGTACATTAAGCTGTTTAGCTTAACTACCTGCATAAATGCATTTCAAGTATTATAGCCCAAAGTACAAAATCATATGATGCTATGGTACGCGAGTTATCATGACACCGTAGTGTCTATGATGTTGTAGCGTCTGCATTGCCGAAGTGATTGAGATAAGTACGTACTCGATGACTCCCTTTGCTCCTCATACTCGCACATTTTGTGCTATGTAACACTTTAGTGTTTGAACCAACTCCGTAGAGTCTATCTCGGCCCCGAAAAGTCTATCTCGCACCGTAGTGCTATGACGCAGCTGCTAGGACTCTATAGATATCCAACTATGCCAAAGATTCTCATGCAATTTAATGTGAACCTATGGTATATGAGTCATTTTACGACACCGTAGTGTCTACAATGTCGTAGCTTCTGATGGTGAGTACGTACTCGAAGACGCATTTTGCACCTCATTATCGCACCTTTTGTGCTAGTCGACGCCGAAGTGTCTAAACATCACCAAAATGACTGCAATGTCGTAGCGTCCGATGTCAACACCGAAGTGTTTGGAACGCAGCGTAGTGCTGAAATGCAGCTGCTATGACTCTTTGGATATCCAATTATACCAAAGACTCTCACACTAGTACTTGGGCATAACAATATAATATTCCATTTTCAATATCCAATTCATGAGTAATATCATGCATTATTCGATAATGGGCAATTCATACTCAAATATCTAAAATCCGATTTATCTTAGATAAATCATTATGCCATATCAGTGTATCACATATGCCATTTATATAACTTTGGTCAACTTACATTTTCATTAATATTAAGATCGACTTCTAGCAAGTCTCTCTCATGTCATACATATAAAATAAATAAAAATGCACTCATTCATATCACATATATAATAAATAAGTAAAAACGCACTCACCTTGGCCGCTTAACATGATGCCTCACTAAGCCCTAGTTCGATCATTTCTTTCATAGTACCTAGAACCTTCTCTGATTCGAATTTCAATACATATATAATAAATAAGTAAAAACGCACTCACCTTGCACTCAAATCTAACAATACTCAAAACTTGATTTTTAACATAATCATTCAAAAATAAAATTTCCAATTGTTTCCTTTCTTCCCGATATTTTTTGAAAACTCATTATGGTCCTTGGTGACCAATTTGAACTTCCATTAACTCTTCCAGCTTGCTAACTAACATTTAAATACAAAATGTTTCAAATTCTATTTTCTAACAGCTTGCGCTACCTTCAAAGATTTACTTGTACAGTGCAGAATACATATTGAATCTTAGTTTCCTTTATACTGGAGAAACTATATTCGATAACTGTTCTAACGGTACAATCCACGTAAATTAATAAAATCTACAAAAATTATGAAAAAATAACTGAATTCACGTCGCAGACTATCCAGACATAAAACTTTTTTCTGACCTTCATTCGAATAAAAATTCATATCTTTTACCACGGAACTCGGAATCAGTTTCTGTTTGTTGGAAACGAAACTAGACTGACATACCTTTAAATCGGTATAAAATTTACTATCTAACCATTTTTATAGAATTTATGGTGGATTTCTAAACTTACTATCATAATTTAAATTCAACCTAACTTCCCATATTTAGTTTCTAAATTTACCATAACTTCTCCTTATTTCTAAACTTTTCCTTTCTTTATGATTTAGCAACCAACTTTTGTCATTTTGGTCACTAAACTTTAACCTTCAATTCCCCTTTTCCAGTTTTATCAGATTTCAACCAAATTTTGCATGTGCCCTGATCTGTTTATCCTCTATCTCATGATACCATTAAACCTCAGAAATTCCTTTTCTAAAGCTCCTAATTAAAGAAATCCTAACTTTTCCAATTTTGTCATTTTAGTCACTAAGTTAGTTTTTAAGCTACTAACTTAGTACCAAATGACCTTAATACTGTTTAATTTTGGGGTATTACAATTCTCCCCTCCTTTAAGAAAATTCGTCCTTGAATTTTGAATTCATGCTTGATCCATTATTACAAGTACTACTCTTGTCAGATTTGTCCCAATCTTTCTATTACCTTCCTTCCTTGAGAGAACTGATATTAATAGAATCTTCTGATTTCTTAAATTTTGGTCTTTATAAATCCATCTTACTATTCATTCAGATGAGGTTTAATTCACCTTTCCTACGTGAATAACTTACATGCGATATATCTTCTTGATACTTGACTAATCTTAATATCATATGTCAATTTAGCTATTGACATATATCTCTTCAAAATTCTTGAAATTTCAATAATACACATTTTAATATGTTCTTCAAGGTTGAATAATTCATTTTGACTATCCACAGTCATCTAGATTGAATTCTTTTAGCTTCAATTTACTAGCAATCCATCTTCTTGCCAAATTCCATTTTCCTTTCAGCTTCCTTATCAACTATCTCAGCAGTATCATTGTTCTTCTTATTCAGTCCTTACTCATAAGTATTAGCATAATAGATATCTTACAATTAGATATTACTAAATATTTTTCATCATACTCTAATCACTCATACCCTCAGCTTTTATCTTAAGCAAACTGCTAGGTTTATGTAGTAATCTTTAGCATTTCAAGTTTGTTCATCTAATATATATATATTTCCAGAATAAGAATACTTCTTCTTTTAATTTTTCACGTTCGCATATCTTATTTTATCAAAGATAATCTTAGTATCATTTAATCATAATTTCACCATCCTACGACTGTCTTTTCCCTTAAAATGTGTATGAGTCCTTACTATCTAAGTTTCTTTGTATCTTATACCATTATAAATATAAATACAAATACATGTGTTAAGGACTAACATTTTATAATTACTGTATCAATTCCTTCCAATGCAGATAACTTAACTTGAACTGAAGTTGATTACAATACCTATTTTACTTCATTATTTTCATTGTGAGTCCTTTCTTGACCTTTCGAGATTCGTCGATTAAGGAATTCGATAACGTCTTACTTTTCTAACTATAATCTTATCTTATCTTATACTAATGAGGAGCAGCTTCGAGTCATACAATCAACACATCAGTAATATGACATTCTAGGGGCATGTATTTACTAACAAACTTGGTTTAGCATCCAGAACCGGCAAACCTGTAGCTCTGATACCACTAAATGTAACACCCTCAACGTATATTCGATGATTAAATACACATTGAAGATGTTACCAAATTATTTAACTGATTTCCTGACTTGAATTTTTTATATATATAAAATAACCATTTCTCAACTTTCAAAGTATTCATAGCCTCTTCGCATATTACTAGTTTTGACCCTGAATTGGTTTATAAAATATATTAATCAGTTATTAAAATAAGTATGTAACTCAGGGTGAAAACTAGGTATACTGCCTAGGCCCTTTCTTGAATTTTAAATCATTACGTGATAAACGATAATTTAAAATTTTACTTTTAAAACATCTAACGAATAAACTGATACATGCCCACTAAAGAATATCATAAATTAGAATGTCTTACTGATGTTTGGCATAGTGCAGCTTGATAAACATGCTTGACTCCTCTTCCGGTAAGTATCCAATAACCTACGTGTGAAACAGCACACGCTAAGTATTTACTTAGTGAGGCAACTATAATTTAAAATAAATCATTTCAATGTAAAGAATCATATAAAATAAACTTATCAAAGTCATTCCCTTGTCATTTAACAGTGCTATACAATTCCTACAAAATGGCAAGAGAGTCCCAATTGTAGTTGATAACATTTTATCATGCATGGAACTGCCTTACATGTATAGTTCATTAAACCAACATAATATTAAAATCATAGGATTCAATCTGTCTTACCAGTCTTGTGTACGTTAAGCTTTTTAGCTTAACTACCTGCATAAATGCATTTCAAGTATTATAGCCCGAAGTAAAAAATCATTTGATGCTATGGTACGCGAGTCATCACGACGCCATAGCGTCTGCATCGCCGAAGCGACTGAGATGAGTACGTACTCGAGAACGCCCTTTGCTCCTCATACTCTCACATTTTGTGCTATGTAACACCATAGTGTTTGAAACAACTCCGTAGAGGCTAACTTGACTCTGTAAAGTCTATCTCGACCTCGAAGAGTCTATCTCGCACCGTAGTGCTATGACGCAGCTACTAAGACTCTATGGATATCCAACTATGCCAAAGATTCTCATGCAATTTCATGTGAACCTGTGGTATACGAGTCATCTTACGACACCGTAGTGTCTATAATGCCGTAGCTTCTGATGGTGAGTACGTACTTGAGGACGCCCTTTGCTCCTTATTATCGTACCTTTTGTGCTACTCGACACCAAAGTGTCCAAACATCACCGAAGTGACTGCAACGTCGTAGCGTCTGATGTCAACACCGAAGTGTCTAGAACGCACTGTAGTGCTGGAATGCAGCTGCTATGACTCTTTGGATAGACAATTATACCAAAGACTCTCACACTAGTACTTGGGCATAACAATATAATATTTCCATTTTCAATATCCAATTCATGAGTAATATCATGCATTATTTGATAATGGGCAGTTCATACTCAAATATCTAAAATCTGATTTATCTTAGATAAATCATTATGCCATATCAGTGTATCACATATGACATTTACATAACATTGGTCAACTTACATTTTCATTAATATTAAGATCAACTTCTCGCAAGTATCTCTCATGTCATATATATAAAATAAATAAAAATGCACTCATTCATATCATATATATAATAAATAAGTAAAAATGCACTCACCTTGGCCACTTAACATGATGCCTCACTAAGCCCTAGTTCGATCATTTCTTTCATAGTACCTTGAACCTTCTTTGATTCGAACTTGAATACATTAATCATATAAATACAAGAAAATATTTATTAGACTCAAATCTAACAATACCCTAAACTTTCTTTTTAACATAATCATTTGAAAATAAAATTTCCAATTCTTTTCCTTTATTCCCGATACTTTTTGAAAACTCATTATGGTCCTTATTGACTAATTTGAACTTCCATTAACTCTTCCGAGCTTGCTAACTAACATTTAAATACAAAATGTTTCAAATTCTATTTTCTAACAGCTTGCGCTACCTTCAAAGATTTACTTGTACAGGGCAGAATACATACTGAATTTTATTTTCCTTTATATTGGAGAAACTAGATTCGATAACGATTCTAACGGTGCAAGCTACATAAATTAATAAAATCTACAAAAATTATTAAAAATCACTGAATTCACCTCACAGACTATCCAGGCAGAAAACTGCTCCATAATTTTTCTGACCTTCATTCAAATAAAAATTCATATCTTTTAATACGGAACTCGAAATCAGTTTCTGTTTGTTGGAAACGAAACTAGACTGACATACCTTTATATCGGTATAAAATTCACATCTAACCATTTTTATAGAATTTATGGTGAATTTCTAAACTTATTGCCATAATTTAAATTCAACCTAACTTCCCATATTTAGTTTCTAAATTTACCATAACTTCTCCTTATTGTTTTACTTATCAATTTAGTCCTATCATTTTATTTTAAATAACTAAATAAAGCTTGTATTCATAAGTTCTCTTTACATCCTTCATCAAAAATAGGCTTAAACAATTATTTAACCAAAATCAAAATTAGTTTTCATCGAGAACTACATTGCTGGATTGGTCCCTACACTTTCATACTTGGTCGAATTAGTCCTTTAAGTAATTAAGCTACTATTCCCTTGATTTATTCAATTTGAGTACTTAAATCAATAATCTAAATTAAGTACTCATAAATTTCAGTATCATACTTCAATCCCTAAACTTCTACATGCTTGCCATTTTGGTCCTTCTATCATTCAAGAACTTTATTTTGATCCAAACGTCAAAATTAAACTTTCTATATTCGATTCAATGAAATATACTCAAACTATATTTTCTCATAAATTTTCCCCTTCATTTAAGCCAAACCTGAATTGGTCCTTCAATTTTTCCTACTTGGCCAAAATGGTCACTTAAAGATACAAGCTCCAAACTCTTAAATTTAAGCAATTTATTCATGATATTCATCAATTCAATCCAAGTTCATATATTTTCAAGCCATAACATATCAGCCCCCCAACTTTACTTAAATTTCATTTTGGCCACTTAATGCAATTCAACGTAATTCTTCAATCCAATCACTAAATCAAGCATGTCCAAGCCTTAATCTTTCATAAACATCCTTTAATTCCCTAAATAAATCCCCAAATTTTGGGGTTAGGGTTCTTAACTTCATCATGAAATTAAACACAATCCAAGCTTAATTTCATCAAAACAACATTGAATTCATGTAATTCAAGTCCTAACTTCAACTTGGCACATCAATTCCCTAATTCTTTCTCATCAATAACTCAAGTAGTTCTTCACAACACCATGCAATATTACTACCAAAATGTAGAGAACTGAATATAGAATAAATAGTTCTAAAGGATCATACCTTGAATTTTGCTTAAAAGCCTTCAAAATTGCCAAAGAAAAATTGTATATTTTTCTCCCATGGTTTCCTATTGCTCACGGTTGGCATGAGAAAGATGAACAAAATTTTCTTCATCTTTTTGACTAAAATACTTTGAATTTGTCTTATTTTTTCCACTTGTAAAATTAAATGAATTTTAAATTCATTTAAATAGTGAAATTACCAACATAGCCTTTAAATCCAATGGCTAATTTAATCTCATCTAAAATCAAGGGCCAAGATTAAATCCTTTTATATTTCATCTTCCAAAAACGTCCCTAACATTTTAAAAATATTTCAAAATTGCCATCATTTCCAAATGACCAATTTGCCCTCTAACTAGTCTTTATTTACTAGTTTATTTCAAAAATTGGCATTCCATTACAATCTAACTAAATTAGTTATTTCCCAACCAGCCACTATTCCATAAATATTATTTTATGATTTTCTATGGCTTATGAAAAAATCTTTGAAATTTCAATTTGATCCGATTTCCCGATATTCACAAAACACTTCTACTGCGATTTTACCTTTACCGAGCTATCAGATTTATTCTGAAAATTTTTATATTTCCATATTCAGAAAATTAATATTATTATCTCATAAAAACTTTATTTCCTAAAGACTTAGACTGAATTTTCCTAACTCAGTCTATTATTCTGATAATTATCGAAAATCTTCATCGAGTAAAATTTCTCTTAGAAGTCCTTTATCGGAAATCCATATGAATATTCTCTACTCTTAATGAGTCCAAAATATCGATCAGAAACACTTTTATGGGAACTTCCCGAAGGTCACTCATCCTAGTGTTTTCCTGGTATGAGCACACTTAATAATTTTATTCGATCCAAATTCGATACCTTATACTGCATTTTCATTCACGGGACCTATATTAGATTTTTACTCACTGATCGTATTTATCCATCTACAGGATAAAATTAGTTATTGAACAAATCCTTTATTATGGATTTAAACTTTTCCTTTCTTTATGATTTAACAACCAACTTTTGAAAATTGTCATTTTGGTCACTAAACTTTAACCTTCAATTCCCCTTTGCAATTTTATCGGATTTCAACCAAATTTTGCATGTGCCCTGATCTATTTATCCTCTATCTCATGATACATTTAAACCTCAGAAATTCCTTTTCTAAAGCTCCTAACTAAAGAAATCCTAACTTTTCCAATTTTGTCATTTTAGTCACTAAGTTAGTTTTTAAGCTACTAACTTAGTACCAAATGACCTTAATAATGTTTAACGAAATTTAGGGCATTACACAAAATGTTGAAATTAAGCCTAGCGTACCGATACGCCTAGCCACTATTTTGGTATACCTTGAAGGAAAACAGGCATAGGTGTCAGTACATGGGATAGTGTATCGAAACGAACCCTCGAGTTTAAGCTTGTCGTATCGATACGTGGGGTATTGTATCGGTACAGTATTTAGCTACTAGAATTTGAGTTTTTGAAATTATAAATAGGGGATCGGTACGGGTCAAAGTTGTATCGGTACGGTATTGGTCAACACATCGTATCGATACGGGCCTTAGTGTATCGGTACACTATGTCGTTATGTCTGTTATACAGTATCGATACGGGACTCTCCTGTATCGGTACACTCTGATAAATCTGTGATATTTGGTGCTGAAGTTTGATTATCTTGCAAATTGGTCCCTGATTGTTATGAATACAATTGTTTGAGATTGGGTGATTGTTTTAGAAAGAAAATAAACTTGTGAGCACGTAAATGGTTTAATCGAAGGTTGGTAATCTTAATTGTGCATTAAGCTCTATAATTCATGACATTTACGTTTTAGTCCTTTGAGAATCGTTGAGTAGTTGGACCATGTATTTCAGTCTGTTTCATCGTAGCATTTCCGCTGAGATATGTACACCATAGGGGATTTATTAAGTGCATTTAGACAAGATAAAAAGGAAAAAAACCGTTTAGGTTATTAGTTCGGGTTTGCTTCAGCAAACCTAATGTGATCCTTTTGGTTCGCTTTCGGCTAGGCCGGGCTAAGGGGGTTACAAAGATTCTATGTTTTGACCCTTTTACAAAACATTTACTAAAAACAGTTTTAAAACTTTACATTTTGGTCACTGACCCAAAATGTCACTTTTCAAAACTTCTTTTTGTAAAATTGATTTTGCCAAAATTATTCTCATATTCAATAATGATTTTAGGATATTTTTCCATATTTTCCCACTCAAAAATATTTATTTCCATTTAATCCTAAAACTGACTCAAATCCTCTAATTCGATCCATCAGACCGTCTAATCAACCTAGAAAACTTCTAGGCCCAAAACCAGGGTGTTACATCAACCATGGTGTTTCAACACTCTTTCTCTCAATGGGTATCTGGATCCCATTAATCAAAGATGACTCAACTATCTAGGTGTCTATATCATCATAAAGCAAAGACACATCTACCACACAGCACACAACATCACACGATCCTCCAAGGATCCATACGGTTGCTATTACCATCAAGTCACCCAATTAAGTTTACCAACTTATTAATACATTATGGAAGTGCACATTAATCATCGCCATTAATTATCTTATTAAATTGTATTATCTAATTTATATATCACATCAATTTCCATCTTTTATTAGCGTTATAATTTCTCGTTCAGTGGGTACCAGTACTCGAACACAAGTATCTATCCGGTACCCCTAGGTACTGGTACTCACACGCTTACTGATACTAAAATAGCTTACTATAAATCCATAATTTCTACAAGCACCAGTATAGGTCAACTCGTATCGATACAACACTCCAATCGCGTACCGGCACTGCCCAAGCTCATACTGATACCCTATTCACAGGTTCATAGCATTTCCTCGAATTATGATAATACCACGCTTTGTTCAATCCCTTAAGCTTATAAAAGCCATTAGAGTTGGTTTACTAATGTATTCACCCAATTAATATTAGTTACCGGCTTCATAATCATTATTTGAATATTTATTGATATTATTATCTCTTAAATACAATTTCCATTAATTCACGTCAACCATTCAGACTAGCATACAAGGCATTGCAATTATCAATCAATTCAACCAATCATCAAATAATTAAACGAGTTAAATCATATCCTTAAGTATCGTCATGTATCTCACGTATATCGAATCTTATACTACCGGTCTCCAAACATGCATATCCATCGTCTACCCATTTTGCATACACTAACCCTTAAAGCAAACATATTTATGATTCTCATAAACTAATAGGAGTTCGAGGTGTACTAACCTTAAGCTGTTATCACTAAAATCCTCATATGAGCTTCTCGAATATTCCACTTGATCCAATTTCTAATCCTGAATAGTCCTCGTATCTCAATTAATACCATAAGTATCACTTAATCACATACTTTAATGAATTCAAATGGTCAAAAGCCTAAAAATATCTTATCAGGTTTGAATTTGGAAAAATAGACTACTCCAATGAATCTAGAACGTCGAGAAACCCTAGAGTAAGGTCCCCTTAAAAAAGTCAACTATTGATCAACGATCGGTCAACACCGATCAACGACAGGTCAAAGTCTTGGCGATCCTGTACGGCAAGGAACATGGTAAGATGGGTGCACCCTAAGAACAGAATCCTGTACGGGAAGGTGCATGAAGGTTGTGGTACACCTTGTAACGACCTTCTCGTCCGGGCCTACATAGAAACTCGTTTTCGGAGTGGGGGTTCGTGTTTTAAATAATAAAAAATAGATAAAATGAAGTCGCCACCGGTCATTTGGATAAGGTAGACCGGACACCGAAAAGTCAACCAGAGATGGATTCGGGAGTTGGTTACGAGTGGGGAAGGATTAGCACCCTCACTACGCCCAAAATTGGTACATAAAGGTTCGCATTATTTTTATTAAGGAAAATGAAAAATCGATTTAATTTAATAATTAATTTCCAAGATGCATGCACAATAGTTTAAATTTGCCTTGATATTCACGACATTCAAATGAGATGACATCCGGATGGCTGGGATGACACTCCCAATAGAAATATCGGAACAATAGGGCAAAATACTATATACAATATTTATGTAAAATAATAAATAACATAAAGTTAATATAAATAATGTAAATATAAAGTAATAAAATAAAACAAATAAAATACTATATAATATACAATATATATTAATATATACATGTAAACATAAATACATAAATAATATTTTATACATATCTTATATATATATATATATACATACTATACAAATACTATATAAAGCAAATATTATACTATATACATATTATAAGTATAATATATATTACACATATTATATATACATGTTATACTTATCAAATATACATAATAATACTATATATATTATGTACGAAAAAAACACAAATAAAATAAAATGCATTGAATATAAAAAAGGACTGAAATTAAAGAAAGTAAAAAAAACAATGCAAAAATTAAAAGTAAAATAATATACAAAACATATTAAAAAACATGCCAATATTAAAAAGCATAATCAACAAAACTATATATTATTATATAAATAAATGCAAAGATAAAGATCGAATTTTACCCCATTAAGAGCTCGAATGAAAAACTTTGACCGACCCCCAACAAGATCTCAGTGCCATCTTATCATGGCCCAAAAATTAACTAGATCAGACCACAAAAGGACCCCTAATCGAATGCTAGATCTAATCCAGCTGGGGCTGAGGGCACTGCCCTCTACCCCTAGCAAGCCACTCGGGCTATGCCTTGGCTCCCATATTTTTGGGTGTCGATCCATGCCAATTTCCATGGAATTTGTGTGTGAATTGGTGCCCTCCCACCCACAGCTGTTTATAGCCAAATGGGGTGGTGGGGGGGAGACGTGGCTTATTTTGAGCCAGGCAAATTTTACTTTTTTTTACTTTTTACTTTTTTATTATTTTTTTATTTTATTTGATAAAAGCTCTCATATACAAAAACTTTTGGGGTATTAAATACCTAAAAAGGTGAATACATTGATTTTACAGATTGAAAATTTTAGGGTGATAAAGGGTTTTTTAATTGGGCATAATGGGTAGGGATGTTGGGCTTATTTTGGGTCTAACCCAGACAAAAATGGGTTACAACAGCTGTCCCTCTTTGCTCATCGCTGTGTAACAGGGATAGAGCAAAGACAAAGTAGTGACCATTTTGGTCCGGGTAGGCTAAGGGTTCTTCGCTGACCACCGCCCACTCCCTTTCGATCTTCAGTTGATTCGCTCGACCGCTCTTGGAGGCAAAATCTTCAAACTGGAATGCTCTGCTGAGAAGACAAAATCCTGGAGTTGGGAGCCCTCCACGAGTCTTCTCTACTTCTTAGGAGGCTGAAGACCAAAAAATTTAAAGATCATACCCCGATTTCTGATCGCCATAGGTATGAGATGATATCCTGCTGCTGGAAGACTTTTATTGTTTCCCAAAAGGCTGAAGACAAGAAAATTTTAAGATTATGCCCCAATTTTTGATCGTCATAAGCATGAAAGTGTATCTCGCTGCAAGACTACCGGAAGATTTTCGCTATTTCCATGAAAGCTGAAGACTGGAAAATTGGAAGATCATACCCCGATTTCTTATCGTCATAGGCATGAAATGGTATCTTGTTACAAGACGACTAGAAGATTTCTGCTACTTCCCTAAAAGCTGAAGTTTGAAAAATCTCTAGATGGTGTGCTCCGGTTTCTGACCATCATAGACACAAAAGAGTTACTCACTTTGAGATTGCCATATGATTTTCGTTGCTTCCTTGAAAGCTGCAGACTGGAAAACTTTTAGATCATACCCCGATTTCTGATCATCATAGGCATAAAAATTGTAACCCAAAACTCGGCCAAGAAGAAAATGCCAAGTTTAGGAAGTCGCCATTGAAAACTTTACCCTCAAAAAATTAGTTTATAGCACCGGAAGAAAACACACCTTAGCCGAAGCAAACTCAACCTACGAAATAACGAGTCTCTCATAATCAAAAGTACGGGGTCCAGCTATATGGGTACCTATGAGAATAATCCTATGATAACACTATTACTATTATCACTATGATTAAGAAATTAATCTTGTATACTTATCTAACAAAATTTAATGATACATGAATACTTATCTGATTCGAATAGTTGATCTTCAAATTAACCAAAGATAGAGTTGAATTGAGCAGTGCCAAAGACTAAGCGGGGTTTGATCGAATTAAATAAATAATAAAAAAGAAAATAAAAAAGGGAGATGTGATTCGAACATAAATAGAGAGAAGGGGAGAAAGAACGGCTGCGGCAAAACAAGGGTGAAAGAAATTGCAGGGGATTTAGGGATTATATAACCAAAATTTTGGTTAAATTACAAGGTAAGCCCTTGTTCTTTTCTAGGGTTCACAAAGTATATACCTAATATCAATTCTTTATAAAAAGGTCATTAAATTTGTTTAAAATTCAATTAATTCCCAAATTTCTTAATTAGGGTTTTTTTTTAAATTCCCAATTCTTAGGGTTTTAAATTTAGGGATTTCAAAATTAGGTTTTAAATTGGGGCAAAAATTTGGGGTGTTACAAAAATGACATCTCGCTATGAGCCTATTAAAAAAATTTCGTTGCTTCCTTGAAAGCTGAAGACTGGAAAATTGAAAGGATGCCCCAGTTTCTGACCGTCTTGACACCAAAATATAACTTGCTTTGAGACTACCACATGATTTTCACTGCTTCCTTGAAAGCTGAAGACTGGAAAATTGAAAGGATGCCCCTGGTTCTGACTGTCTTGACATCAAAGTGTAACTTGCTTTGAGACTACCACACGATTTTCACTACTTCCTTAAAAGCTGAAGACTGGAAAATTGAAAGGATGCACCGAGTTCTGACCGTCTTGACATAAAAGTGTAACTTGCTTTGAGACTACCACACGATTTTCACTGCTTCCTTGAAAGCTGAAGACTGAAAAATTAAAAGGACGCCCCGGGTTCTGACCGTCTTGACATCAAAGTGTAACTTGCTTTGAGACTACCACACGATTTTTGTTGCTTCCTTGAAAGCTGAAGACTGGAAAATTAAAAGGATGCCCCCAGGTTCTGACCATCTTAACATCAAAGTGTAACTCGTTACAATACTATCGAAAGGTTTTTGATGCTTTCATGAAAGCTGAAGACTGGAAAACCTTGAAGGATGCCCCAATTTCTGACTGTCATAGGCATGAAATGGTATATTGTTACAAGACGACTAGAAGATTTTTGATGCTTCCCTAAAAGCTGAAGTCTAAAAAATCTCTAGATAGTGCCCCAGTTTCTGACCATCATAGGCACGGAAGAGTAACTCGCTTTGATACTAGAAAGTTCTTCCTGTATAGAATCTTCATCAATGCTAGAGATAGGGCTAAGAATCCTTCTTGTATGGAATTCTCATCAAAGCCAGAGATGTAGGGTTGAGAGTCCTCCACTCTCATCAAAGCCATAAGTAGGGCTAAAAGTTTTTCCTGTATGAAGCTTTCATCAATGCCAGAGGTAGGGGTGAGAATTCTTCCTGTATAAAATCCTCATCAAAGACGAAGATGTAATCTTCAAGCTAGGACTTCTTCTTAGAAAGAATTCTTCATCTTCTGAAGCTAAACGGTTAGGTCTGGGATAAGGGTTCTTGCTCTAACCACCGCTTCTTTCTTGAGCTTCACTTGATCTTTTTCACTATTCATGTAAGCAAAATTTGGAGAAAGATTGACTTAGCTGCAACATTAAAGCAAAAGCAAAGTCTATTGAAGGTCTGAACATTTGATTCTTCGATTTGATTTCTTTTGCATTTTCCCCAAATGCACAGGGATCGACGATTTTGAGTTGCCTTTACTGGTAGCTGTTTGCTCTGGGCTAGTTGTACCATTCCCCTAGGTACAATCAGTTTATATCAATCATTAAATTGGATTTTCTCAAAGGATTTATTTTCCTTCGATCATTCGTAAAAATGGATTTTTTATGGACATTTGAATTTTCCATTGTCTTAAACTTTGCCGTGTTTAAGCACGTTGTGCCAACATTTCTATTGGACTTGTCAAAATGGCTCTGATCCAGCCGCCATATTAACGAAGAGACGAGATCGAAAGATGAAGGTCTCGATATTTGATCCAACTGCAACACTAAGAAAGAGGGGTTGAATGAAGGTTTTAAATATTTGATTCTGCTTAGATTTCTTTTGCATTTTTCCTAAATGCATAGGGATCAACAGTTTTGAGTTGCCTTTACTGATAGCCGTTTGCTCCGGGCTAGTTGTACCATTCCCCTGGGTACAATCAGTTTACACAAAACATGACATTGGATTTTCTCAAAGGATTTATTTTCCTTCGACCATTCGCAAAAATGGATTTTCGATGGACATTTAAATTTTTCTTAAACTTTACCGTGTTTAAGCACGTTGCGCCAACATTTCTACTGGACTTGTCAAAATGGCTCTAATCTAGCCGCCATGCTAACAAAAAGACAGGATCAAAAGATGAAGGTCTTCATATTTGATCCAGCTGCAACACTAACGAAGAGGGTTGAATGAATGTTTTAAACATTTGATTCTACCATTAGATTTATTTTGCATTTTTCCCAAATGCACAGGGATCAACGGTTTTGAGTTGCCTTTACCAGTAGCCGTTTACTCTAGGCTAGTTGTACCATCCCTTAGGGTACAATTAGTTTTTACCAATCATGACATTGGATTTTTTCAAAAGATTTATTTTCCTTTGACCATTCATAAAAGTGGATTTTCGATGGACATCTGAATTATCCATTATCTTAAACTTTACCGTGTTTAAGCACGTTGGGCCAATATTTCTATTGGACTTGTTAAAATGGCTATGATCTTTTCTACCAAGTCGAGGTCCGGTACCTCTTCCTCATAGGTTGTTTCCAGATTAATCGGTTACTTGGTGGTCCTTCCTTGTTGATGGCTGGCAGATACCCTAGTGGTGTTGACATGCGTTCTTATTTTCGGGGATCGACGTGTCTGATTGAATCCTGATGTGAGATACAGTACCTTCTGGCTTTTTTATGGTGTCATCTTTATCCTTTTCGAGCAAAGCAGATATCTAGGCCAGAATTACAGCTTGTGATTGGGCGATCTATTCACTAATGTTTTGCTCAGCCCTATCCATACAGTTTTCCAAGTTCTTTTGGCCCTGTTCTAGTTCAGTCACTCTGTTTTCCATTTTTTTTGCTTGCGAGTGTCGTATTGATGTGGAATGATAGTAATTTGAGTTTAAATTTTCCCCATGATATTTACACAATTAACCCAATCATCTTTAATAATGTATGCAAATTATAATGTACAACTAAATATTTAAATGTCATGCCAAAATTAATGGAAATGAAGTGTTGATTCGCAAGTAATCCTTAGAAAGGCTTCCGCTAGGAGAAGATGTCTAATAAGAAGCTGAAATGAATTATAGATAATGGATAGCTTCTTGTCTCGATATCTTGATTTTGTAAAGTACGACTCACACTCTATGTCTTAGTATCGTCCTCGGTTTGAGGGGACGATCTTATCATTTTCTTTTTCCACTGTTCAAAAGTCCTATGGCAGCGTAATCTATACACTTGAGGTTTTGTTTTGGAGAGATGGCTAGCCTATGTATAGAGAATGTAGGCAAAGGTCTCTTCTTTGGTAGACTTGGATACAAATGATTCGGGTATCGAATAGCGTGCCTAAGCTGCATCGTCTTTTTGTTTTCTTCGTATCTCATAGTCGAGTCATCTTTTTCGTTGGTCTTCATTCACTCTAACCAAATACTGTTTGCATTATCGTTTTTGTATCACATACTTCTCTCATATCTGGGTACACCCTCTAAATTGGATTATTCTCAAATCAACACTTATGGTATGCTATGATATGAAATACGAATGTGAAAAAAAGAAAATGAACAACAGAGAAAACATGTCAGTGTAATAGAATAGTCAGGTAAATAAAATGAATTAAATGATGAAAAAAGTAAGCAGTTAAAATGTACATAAACTATAAACAATGAGTAAAAAAACAAAGCAAAACCTGAAAAGGGTTATTCCTAAATGGGCAGAGTAACGACGTGGTTAAAAGGTGGATACTACGGTTTACTATATGCAGTTTGGTTCTAAAGTAAGGGTACCCGAACTGTCGCTAGGACATCGATTCAAGGGAATACGACCTTTATACCATACGGAGGTGAAAACCCCCACGAAGCGAAGTACTCCATCCCACTTAAGGGTTCTAACACTAGTGTATGATGACAGTTTATATTAAACAAAAATTAAAAATTAAATTAAATTGAATTTAAATTTTCCTTAATAATTACAATGTGAACCTTGACTAAGGCCTAACTCCTCTTTTGTTTTTGAAAACAAAATAAGGTCCCCAGCGGAGTCGCCGTGCTGTAACGACCTTCTCATCCGGGCCTACATGGAAACCATTTTCGGAGTGGGGCTTCGTGTTTTAAATAATAAAAAATGGATAAAATGAAGTCGCCACAGTCATTTGGATAAGACAGACCTGACACTGAAAAGTTAACTAGAGATGGGTTCGGGAGTTGGTTACGAGTGGGGAAGGATTAGCACCCCCACTATGCTCAAAATTGGTACCTAAAGGTTCGCATTGTTTTTATTAAGGAAAATGAAAATTTGATTTAATTTAATAATTAATTTCCAAGATGCATGCACAACAGTTTAAATCTGCCTTGATATTCACGACATTCAAAGGAGATGACATCCGGATGGCCGGGATGACACTCCAAATAGAAATATCGGAATAATAGGGCAAAATACTATATACGATATTTATGTAAAATAATAAATAACATAAAGTTAATATAAATAATGTAAATATAAAGTAATAAAATAAAACAAATAAAATACTATATAATAAAAATATATATATATTAATATATACATGTAAACATAAATACATAAATAATATTTTATACATATCTTATATATAAATATACATATTATACAAATACTATATAAAACAAATATTATACTATATACATATTATAAGTATAATATATATTACACATATTATATATATATATGTTATACTTATCAAATATACATAATAATACTATATATTATGTACGAAAAAAAACACAAATAAAATAAAATGCATCGAATATAAAAAAAGACTGAAATTAAAGAAAGTAAAAAAAATAATGCAAAAATTAAAAGTAAAATAATATACAAAACATATTAAAAAACATGTCAATATTAAAAAGCATAATCAACAAAACTATATATTATAATATAAATAAATACAAAGATAAAGATCGAATTTTACCCCACTAAGAGCTCGAATGAAAAACTTTGACCGACCCTCACCAAAATCTCGATGTTATCTTATCATGGCCCAAAAATTAACTTGATCGGGCTACAAAAGAACCTCAATCGAATGCTGGATCAAATTCAGTTGGGGCCGAGGGCACTGCCCTTTACCCCTGGCAAGTCACTCGGGCCATGCCTTGGCTCCCATATTTTTGGGTGCCGATCCATGCCAATTTCCATGGCATTTGTGTGTGAATTGGTGCCCTCCCACCCACGGCTATTTATAGCCAAATGGAGTGGTGTGGGAGGGGGAGACGTGGCTCATTTTGAGCTACGTGAATTTTACTTTGTTTATTTCATTGGATAAAAGCTCTCCTATACAAAAACTTTTGGGGTATTAAATACCTAAAAAAGTGAATACATTGATTTTACATATCGAAAATTTTAGGGCGATAACGTCTTCTTTCCTACTTTTCGAGTCTGCAAAATGCAGCAGTTTGGACTGGATAAAAGGGTTTTTTAATTGGGCATAATGGGCAGGGATGTTGGGCTTATTTTGGGTCTAACCTGGACAAAAATGGGTTACAACACACCCTAGGGAGAGCTATCTAGTGCGGCTGCTATGTATGCCCACTCGCAAGGGTGGCACGTGGTGACACGTGGGGCCTCTTCCGGTCATCGGACGGCGGCGATGAGCGCTAGTCTCATTGTCTTGATGCCGGTGAACGCAGTGGTGCCCTCCGGTTTGCAGTTTAGCCATCGAAAGTGCCCTTTTTTCAAGCAACATGGATTTTCCAACTCTTTACCTCCCTCTACGGCGGCTTCAACGACGACTCTTCTACCATCGGCGGACTCGTCTCAACGAGGGAAACTTAATGGTGTTGGCGGTGTCGACAACAGATAGCCCGATCTTTGTAGATCAGAGTTTAAAACTTCTCCCCTACACTTTCTCTCTCACTTTTTTCTTCTTCTCTCTCCTCATAATACCTTTTTTCCTTTTTTTCACCAACAACTCTTATTTAAAATTCAAACTTCCTCTTCCAATTTAATGGACCCAACCTAAAGGTCATAACTTATTCTTCCAAGATAAAGGCTCACAACCCGGGCCCGAAATTTGATTCACTAACCCGAAAATTGGATCGTTGCAACTTCTTTATCTTCTACTTCTTTTCCCATTTATCATAACATTTCTTATGATCATCTTCCTTCTCATACTCAATCTTTTTTAAATTCCATAACTTTGTTCCATGAGGCCTTTTCTTATTATGAGGCTATTAAACATTCATCTTGGGTTCATGGCATGCAAGAGGAGCTTCAGGCCCTGGAAACCAATGCTACATGGTTTATTGTGTCATTACCTCCGAAAAAAATTCACATTGGCTACAAATGGGTATATAGGATTAAATACAAGGCTGACGGGTCTGTTGCAAGGTCTAAGGCTCATCTTGTTGCCAAAGGCTACAATCAAAAGCAGGGAATAGATTTTGTTGATACATTCTCCTGTAGCAAAGCCCGTCACTGTAAGTCTTGTACTAGCCCTTGTTGCTATGTTTCACTGGCCCCTCTTCCAAATGGATGTATATAATGCATTCTTTCAAGGTGATCTTTTTGAAGAAGTCTACATGACCTTGCCTGAAGGAATTTGTAGCCAGGGGAGAATATAGTGTGTAGGCTGCAAAAGACCCTTTATGGGTTAAAACATGCTTCGAGACAATAGAACTTGAAGTTAACTGAGGCCTTGATTGCAGCAGGTTATCAGCAGAGCAAATGAGAATATTCTTTGTTCACCATGAAGGACAAAAATAAGCTGATAATTATGCTTCTTTATGCGGATGACCTGCTCATAATAGGGAATGATCTTGGATTAGTAAATGAATTAAAAGAAATCTTGAATCAAAACTTCAAGATGAAAGATCTAGGTGATTTAAAATATTTTCTGGGGCTGGAAATCTTGAGGACTGAGGAGGGAATTTTACTAAATAAAAAAATATGTATTAGAGCTGATCGAAGGCACTGGTTTAAGGGGAGCAAAACCAGCTATTACTCCCTTAGAACAAAATAAAAAACTAACAACAGTAGAGTTTGATGAACATGTGAATTGCCAGCAACAAGAGGATAGTTTGTTGGAAGACAAAACTATTTTTTCAAAGATTGATTGTGAAGCTTATTTATCTGACTCATACAATGCCAGATATCACTTATACAGTGCAGCATCTCAGTCAATTTATGCAGCAAACAAAAGAATCTCGTCTAGAATCGACACTCAGAGTAGTAAGATATCTAAAGAAGGATTCAGGAAAAGGGATTTTACCGAAGGCAGGTGTAGCGACATTTTAAAATCGGTTACTTGAATAAGATAGACCAGACAACAAAAAAACAAATCAGAGATTTATTGGGTTTGAGAGTCGGTTACGTGTGGAGAAAAATTTACACCCTCATCACGCCTAAAATTGGTACCCAAGGGTTCGTATCATATTTATTAAGAAAAAAATAAAATTTGATCTAATTTAATTATTAATCCATAACAATGTATGAATGTGTGGTCATATAATTCGAATATATATAACCTCACAATATGATACTCGAAGGATATGAAGCTCGAAGACTCAGGACGACACTCCCGAATGGGATAACGGAATTTTGAGGACTAAACTAAACGCCACAAGTATATAATGCATGAACAATTTAAATATACTAAAATAAACAAACGATAACATGTATGAAACAAATAAATAACAACCACACACATATATACATATATATATAATAAATATTTCTAACACATAATATGTATTACATATGTATAATACAATAAAGTATACATGCACATATATATACGATACAGTAATAATGTATATAACAAACAATATGTATAATAAAACTACATATATGTAAACTATATATAATATGAACTATAAATATCATAAGATATAAAAAAAACATATAAAAGGAAAAGGTACTAATAATATATATATAATAAATATAAACACACATGATTATATATATACATACACACAGACTTATAATAATAATAATAATAGTAATAATAACATACAAACAAGCAAGTCAATAAATTAAAGATAAATTATCTGAACAAAATAATTCTATATCATTTGAAATCAACCCAATAAATAATAAAAAAGTGCTAACAAAATGGGTACCTAACTTAATAGCTTGGGCTTTATAAAAGTTGGTAACGGGTTGGAACCGGGTCAATAGAGCGGGTCGGATCCGGGTTTACTTCAACCCGTGCGGGTCAACATGTGATAGCCCTTTTTTTCTCTCCTGATTCATTCTTTCTCCTTTCTAATAACAAAACTCTCCTCTCAACCTTAGCCGTAGCCGTTGAACCACCGTCGGGCGTAGGTTTCACATGACACCACCACTGATGGATTTTTCTCTTCGTTCCCTTTTTTCCCTCGGAATATTTTTTCGAGAAAGTCGTCCGGTCTTCCCGAAAATAGCCTTGAACGTTTGACTTTTTTTTGTTGGATCTGAAGATCCGACCGTCGGATCGTCGCGGTTCTGAGGTATATAGTTCTGCTCGTCGAGATGACTCTTTCCACCGTCCGAATTCTTTGTTCGACACTCCGATCGCCAAGACCCGCCCAAGGCCAAAATGGGTAAATCCTTTTTTCGATCTTTTTCAGTTTCAATTTTTTTCTGGTTTTGCTCGCGTTTTGTTGTTGCTTTTGGGCGTTGGTTACTTGAATATTGAAGGATAGTGGCTAACGGGGTGGTTACTAATTGGTGGAGGGTTTTTGGCGGTGGAGAGTGAGTGAAAAAAATAGTAATGATGTAGCTTGGTGTGGTTTTTGATTATGTGAAAAGGTGGCTCTGAAAGTAATGGGGTTATCGCTGATGGTGGATATGAATGAAGGGTGAATAAATATAAAAATGGTAAAAGGTGTTGAAGGTAATGAGTGATGATGGGTGACACATCATAGGGGCATAAGGTGTGCCGTGAAGATCAACAGACATTTAATGCATTTTTTTAAAGATAATAATTAATAATAATAATATTAAAATTCGGACAAAAATTATAATTACAGCAGGAAGCAAATACAACAGAGCAATTAGCAGATGTGCTAACAATAAAGAAGCTGATTCAAACAGAGCATGTGAATACAACAGAGCAATTGGCAGATGTGCTAACAAATGCCCTTGGAGTTCAACAGCATGACTATCTTATTTTCAAGTTGGGGATCAACCACCAACTTGAGGGGAGTGTAGAGAATTAGTTTGTTAAAAGTAGGTAGTTAATTTGTTGTATTTACTTTCTGTTAATTAGTTAGATTAACAGTTTAAATTTCTGTTACTCAATTGTATATATAAGCACACTATTGTAAGGTGAATATTCAGTTGCAATGAAGTAATATTTTTCCACACTTATACTTTTGACACCCCACAGGCCACAAGGAAGTCGCCAACAAGTAAGAAAATTGGCATCATGTAGCCTTAAGCATTAACTTCATTCAGGTTTTCTAGACTTAATATCTGCAGGGTCCATGTTTTTTGGGATTCAGGAAAGTGGTCTAATTTAGACCCAGAAGCCATGATCAACCAAAGCACTCGAAACTGGTGCTGGACCCTCTGTTTATGATGCATATACCATTTCTATCAATGGGATTTCATGACTATTCTACAACTGTTCTCCTGATGGTATACAAACAGCTTAAATGTTTTTTTGTACATTATGGTTTGTCAACAAGGTTGCTGGAAAGACTGCAGTTAGTGAATAGTAGGCAGATTTTGTTTCAAATTCAGGATTCAAATAGCAGTCATCTACTGTTAGGGGCGTATCTACTAGTATAACTGATGGGTCACGTGACCCACCACTAAAAAGAAAAAAATATCATTTTTTGGGGGCTAATTTTTTCGTTGGTCCTCAAACTTTTATATGTAGTTCATTTTATTATAATCTCACATAATTATTTATTATTTTGACCATTTTAAGTTGTATTTTCTTTCAATTTGATCATTCATCATGTTTATTTTTATTATTTATTTATTATTTTATTGCATTGTATATTTTTTGTTATGATAATTATTTGATGCACTGGTGGTGAATTTTTTTCACAAACGGCCTTAGCTACCATGTATCCCTTTTAGGGGTCATAAACGCTAAACCTTAAATTCTAAACTCTAAACTTTAAACCATAAAATCTATTCACAACACTTAAAACCTAACCGCAAACGCTAAACTTTAAACTTTAATCTCTAAATTCTAAAAGCTATGTGACTGTGAAAAACAAGTTTTTCACTGCCAGTGCATAGAATATTTTCCCTTGTTATTAGTTTTATATTTTATTATTATAAAACACCACTATTATTTTTCGGTAGTTAATATACTTTTTTTATAAAGGTAATTATTCTATACACAAGCGCTTGTATAAACTTTTTTCCACAAGGGCATCAATTTTAGGGTTTAGCGTTTAGGGGTTTAGGTGTAGGGGTTTTGAATTTAGGGAGTGTAGTTATAATTTAGGGTTTATTGGTTAAAATCTAAATTCCTAACCATATTACTCTAAAACCGAAACCCTAACCTCTACATCCTAAATTCCAACCCTAAACCATAAATTCTAACCATAAACCTTATATTCTAAACTCCTACACTTAAACCCTAAACTAAGTCCGTAAACCTTAAATTTAAGGCGCTTGTAAAAACTTTTCATTTCTACCGCCAGTGCATGAGATATTTTCTCTTTTATAATTATAATTATTGTGTAATATATTTACATCTATTTTATTATATTTGTTATGATTATTTTTATTATTACCATTTTCATTATTTTTATTATCATATATATTATTTTTTCTATTACTACTATTTTATTTATTTATTATTATTATTATTATTATTATTATAGTTTATTTTTTAAGGATTAAATTTTTTTATAGTCATTATTATGTCCTAGTAATTTGCAATTTGATTTTTTATAAATTTTCAAATGTACCTTTTAATAACATATTCAATTTATATTTGGATTACATGCGATTGTATCTATTGTGTAATATATTTACATCTATTTTATTATATTTGTTATGATTATTTTTATTATCATATATATTATTTTTTCTATTACTACTATTTTATTTATTTATTATTATGATAGTTTATTTTTTTAAGAATTAAATTTCTTTATAGTTATTATTATGTCCTAGTAATTTGCAATTTGATTTTTTTTTATAAATTTTAAAACGTACCTTTTAATAACATATTCAATTTATATTTGGATTACATGCGATTGTTTCTATTGTTGGTCGGTGAACAACCAAATTAAAATTTCTGGATCTGCCCTTGTCTACTGCAATAGTGGCCGTTATATAACGGTAGCGATACCGTCCGTTGCGAAAAATTATGGTCCGTAATGATCGTAATTGTATTTATTATGTCCGTAATTGAGATAAAATACCGCAATAAAAAATGTGTCTATAATGACAATTTTAATCCCTGGTTTCAATATGAACGTTGGAGACACAAATGAGCTGAAGATGAAGCCAAGACAGATATATCTCCTTTGCATATTCAACGCCGCACACGATGATGAGCTTTTCTTGAGCATTGCCAACCACACCATAATGGTAGTCGATAGCGACGCAGCCGACACCATCTACTCCAACCTTTTCGTAGCCGCAGGCCAAACCCCATACTTTCGTAAAATAGCTGGCTGCTAGACCTTACTTCACTGAACAAGGCACCTCTGAACGTTCTTGAAACATTGGACAAGAAGTTATTATTCACGATTTTTGTTCCACATCATATTTTCGTAATATGGTTGCAAAATATATAAAATGTTACATTGTGAATTTTGGCCTTTGGGAACAACACAATGTCTGTGTTACATAACATTTGTAACATTTGCAGCTGTGACATCACAATCGCTTTCACAACGGATACTATAATGAGGGATAAATCGAGGGGTGTTGAAAATGCAGTTTGAAATTTTTGAATTCTATTGCACTTTAAGTATTTTTTTATTTTTATTGATTATCTAATTTTACACACCTAAAATTTGTAATTTCACTCCCCTAACATAAAATTTTACTTTCATCCCGACTACAACCCTAATTTAATACCATGCACCCTCGGTTCATCCATGCATCCAACAGTGTTGCTAGGAGGTGTGCCCGTGTAGTTAAACTTGATTAATGGGTTAGTAGGGAAATCAGTGGTGAACACTTGCTGAATCACTCGGTCAATTAATGAATTTCGATCGTGTAAATTTTTTTGCACAACTTATATATAAATATATAACTTAATTTAATGAGTAATAATTCTTAAATCTTAAACCTTAAATTAAATCCTAACATCTAAAATAGAAAATAATTTATATAATTTTTAGACTACCCATATATGTATCAAATAATTTTCCAAATTTAATAGCAACAACTAGATGTATTATTAGGGATGACCATTTGACCTAGACTTGACGGGTTCCGACCTGACCCGATCCTATAGAGTTAGTTTTTTAAAGAAAAATTTGGGTCCAAGTCGGGTTCGAGTCTGATTTTCTGAGGATGAAGTCGGGTTGGGTCTGAGTTTAAGGTGAAAATACCCTACCTGACCCAAAATAATAGTTTAATTTTATTCTAAATATTTAGGTATAATTGCTACAATGCCCCTTTATATATAATTTTTAATTATCTCCCTATTTTGTCTAATAAAAATGAAATACTTATTATAATGCTCCCTCTCTAATTGTATTTTTTAATTAGCTCCCTATTTTATCGAATAATAATGAAAATTGATAATTTTTTATTTATTTCAGGTCGTGTTGGGTTAAGTACGGGTTTTTACTCTAAAATTCGGGTCAAGGTCAGATCGAGTGGAGCATAATAAAATGTTGGGTCAGAACGAGTTTGGGTGGATGTGTTAAATTTTCGAGTCAGGTATAGATTGACCAAAAGCCTGGCCTAACCCGACCCATGGCAATCCTTATGTACTATCAATTTAATTTTAGAGTTTAAATTTTAAAATTTTCTTGTACTAAAAATGTTGGGCCTATAAACCCAAACAGACATTGTCAAATTGGGACGATGGGTGAATCCAATCTAAATACATATCATAGGGAACTCTGCTAATTTCTCAGGACTCTGCTAATTTCTCAGGACTCGAGAAAAATCGGTAGCCGGTAGAGCTTTCCTCAACTTTCTAATCTGAAAAGAGAAGTCTCGAATCCTCTGGAATTTTCGCTGAATTTTTCCATTTAAAGGGAACTCTGCCAATTTCTCAGGACTCTCATCTTTAATTTATCTGCAAGAAAAACGAAGTTTAGTTTGCACCAGAAACTATGGCTAAAGACGGACCCAACTGGGATGGATTGCTGAAATGGAGTATTGCCAACTCCGATGGAACTCGTCCCGCTCGTAATTTAAGGTAGCCCCATCTCTTCTTTTTTTTTCCCGCAATGACCCTTTTTTCTGATCGTTAATTGATTATTTAGTGGGTAATTATTTGGTTTTTATGTAGCGAGGAAGATAGGAGATGGTTTACGGAAGCTATGCAATCGCAGACCGTTGATGTGATTCAGCGGATGAAAGAGATAACTTTGGTCATGCAAACTCCAGAGCAAGTATTGGAAGCTCAAGGAGTTACGGCTGCTGATATCGAAGGTACTCTTGTAGAATCGCTAAGTTTATTTATTCATTCATTTTGTTTATGGGTTTCAAGAACAGCTTTGTTCACATGCTGATTTGATGGTGGCAGATATGTTGCAAGAGCTTGTTGAGTCTATTGACATGGCCAATGGTAAGTTTTTTATATTGTGGGACTGCTCAACTTGAACCAATATATCTCTAATGTTTAGGGGTGTGCAAAAATATCTGAACCGACCGCCAAATCCAAAAAAAAAAAACTGAAACCAAAATCTGTAATCAGATATCCGAATATTCGATCCAAATTTCCAGATATCTATTTTTTTTTTCCGAATATCTGAAAATGAACACCTCTACTAATGTTAGCTATGGTTTTTGGCTGCTTAGATTATATGGTGTGCAGGGAGAATTTTTTTGTGTTTCATGGGATTAGTAATTCCTGAGGACGCTACCTATGGTGGAATTGATATTTCCATTTTAATAAACTTGTTGCATAATGTATATTATACACTTATATGGTCTGTGTGCGTTTGAGGCAGATCTTCACTCAATTGGTGGTTTGGTCCCACTCCTTGGTTATTTGAAGAATTCGCATGCTAACGTTCGAGCAAAAGCTGCAGAAGTTGTATCCACAATTGTACAGAATAATCCCCGGAGTCAACAGTTGGTTATGGAAGCAAATGGCTTAGAGCCTCTTCTTTCCAATTTTTCCTCTGACCCTGATGTAACTGTTCGAACCAAAGCACTTTATGCGATATCTTGTGGGTGAAGCTATTGTTCTATGGTATACTTATTAATCAAGTGAACGTGCTCGTACAGAATCTTGGAAGTATTTTGACATGACATCCTTTTGCATTGGATTTCAGCCTTGATCCGCCACAACAAACCTGGTATTGCAGCATTTCGACTTGCAAATGGTTATGCAGCCTTGAGGGATGCTTTGGGAACGGAGAACGTGAGATTTCAAAGGTAATCTTCACATCTTTGCTGTCCAAGCCTGCATTATCCTTCTGTTGATATTAGATTTTATTGTCTTGGTCCAAGATGTCTCCAATGTAAAAAAACTATATGATTATTATATATTAAATAGTTTCCTACAGTTCAATGTTCATGTGTGTATTATTTTATCTGGTTAGCATCCATACTTGTTTCCTCATACTTGCTTTTTTCTTGCAGGAAAGCCTTGAACTTGATTCAATACCTACTGCATGAAAATCAATCAGATTGCAATGTTGCAAGTGAGCTAGGGTTTCCCCGTATAATGTTGCATCTTGCCACTAGTGAGGATGCAGAAGTGAGAGAAGCTTCTCTCCGTGGTCTCCTTGAGCTTGCTCGGGACAAGACTGGTGGAGATAATGGTGGTCTAGGTGAAGATGATGAGAAGCTGAAGCAAATTCTTGAAGAACGGATTAAAGGTATAAGCTTGATGTCTCCTGAAGACCTAGGCGCTGCCAGGGAGGAGAGACAGCTTGTGGATTCCCTTTGGAGTACATGTTATAAGGAGCCTTCTTCCCTTAGAGAGAAGGGACTTCTGGCACTTCCTGGTGAAGACGATCCTCCACCTGATGTTGCCAGCCAGCATTTCGAGCCTCCTCTCAGAGGTTCGGCTCGTACTGGCAGTTCAAACTTCAGTGTGAAAAAGCAAGATGCTCCTCTATTATTAGGACCAAGCCCTCCAAACTGATGCCTGATGGTGTCAAAAGTCGAGGTCCAGTAGAACAGGTCAAGCTGAAGCTGATGTCGGAAGGGGCTAGGAAACCTTAACGTGAAGCCGTAGTTATTTTTGCATGTTTTTCTAGTGTTTTTTTTTCTCCTATTGCTCACTGATATATTTTGAATCTAATATATGATTGTCTCTGGGTATATATACACATACTCGTATGTTGCCCATTAATACGGTGGATTTAGTTGTTTAATCAAGTATGGGAGAAAGTGGAAATGGTTATTTTGTTAACAACAATCATAGAATTACTTCCCTTTTTATTATGGTGTGGATTCTTTTGAACACTATAAGCAGTGAACAAACCATTGTGAAATGAACAGACGGTAAAGCAACAAGAGTTTAATTGACCAACAGAGAGACGAATGTGAACTTAGCCGTTAAGTTTCTAATTTTTCCTTAGGCTAGAGTTTCAACCTTTGCCATCTTGGTATGTGCTTTGCCCTCCATTTTTCTCCTCATGGAGTTCCTCAAAAACACCCCATATTTCACTTTCTTATGAAACTGCTATTTTGTTTTTGGGTCGATCACATGAATGCATACTGGAGCACTTTTGGTGACTTGGGCAGAAACTTGAGTTTTCTACAATGAGAAGTGTGAACCCCAAGTATCAGTGCCTCCGGCTGGTCCAGTAACTGCTCTTCGGAGACGACATATGCATGCCGATAGCCTTTTTTGTATGCCAGCTGCCGATAGCCTTGTTTGTATGCCAGCTGATGGTATCGCATATTTTCTTTCTTCTAGCGGAAGCTCAAAAAACTCAACTGCAGCACCCTTCCTTTTCTGCAACAGTTTGCAACTTCATGATTACCACCTGCAGAAGATCGATCGATTGCAACTCTCAAAATTTTGTTCATTGATACCTTGTGCATATTCTTACAGAAATAATGCAGTACCTGAAAGAAACCCCATTGTTGGCAAGCCAGATTCAGCTTGTTTAGCTCCTCCTTATTCCCTATTAAGAGGTTTAAATCTTGTCTCTTGTGCTTGTTTTATTCTGTATTGATCTTGCATTATTCTCTTTTCTATTTATAAACATGTTCTTCATATGTATACCCTCGTGCTTTAAGTTATCACTTTTTAACCGTTAGTTGTAGCGAATATTACCCTTCCCTTAAAAGAAAGATTCCTAATAAAAGTTTTGGGTTGTTATTCATTGTTAAACACTTGGAATTTTTGGACATAGCTTTCAGATGTGTTTCCACTTATTCTCGAGTCCGGACAACTTAGGTCGTGACAACAACTGAACCATTTACTGTATCATAAACAGAAGATAATATGCTTTAATATCAAATCTATTAACGAAGCAAGATACATTTCAAAACATAGGAAGAACTAATATTTCCATCCATTTCATTACTGACAGATCTTCATAAAACATAGGAAGAACTAATATTTCCATCCATTTCATTACTGACAGATCTTCATACTCCTAAAGAGAAGAAATTAACCAATCCATGTAGTTTTTGAGCTAATAACTGCTGGTAGAAATCATAAAAAATCAATATATTTGCGGTGGTATCGACTTTCTAACACTGCCATGGCACCCAGCTTATTATTTCTTTTCCATTGCTCATTTAGGAGGGCAGAAAGTGATAACATAACGTGAAGCTCTGCATTTGTTAAGGCTGCTAGAGTCATCAAAAGCATAGCTATAGGCCTTTGGGCAGATAGCCTTGAAGAGGTGTGCGAAAAGCGTCGGCTTGCAGGTCTTCGGATTTCCATACTCCCCAGTGCAGCAATATTTTGCTGATTGCATTGCCAAGCAGGCACTCTTGCATCCTATTACCTTGGCACCTTTCTTTACTTCCAATGCCGATGGGCAGCAAACGTTCAAATCGACTTCACACGATGCGACTCCACAACCGATTCCACCCCCAACAGGTTTCATCGAAACCGGTAAATTAAAGCCATCAACCAAACTTACATCGTAGAAATGCAAAGGTGAAGAAGATGATCCGAGAGTCATTTCTATCACGGTCGCAGGCGGTGCGCCACAGGTTCCTTGGCACTGAAGCCGCCCGGAGCAGTCACCAGTATCACAAGAACCCTTGCCAGCACTGTCGAAATTACATCCTTGTCTTCCCCATATTCTCCCTGACCACTTTTGTGGAACGTCTAAAACTACTTCTTCACCACTACGGAGATGGAAGCCGCCTTTTTTTGGAGTGGACTGACCTGCACTGCCAAGTATCCCTGGCCAAATGCTTTCCCTGCAGTAGTTTACAAGTATGATTTGCTCCCCATCTGCAGTGAAAGAAGAAAAGAAAAAAGAAAAGAAAATCCAAATCCTTAACATAAAATGTAAAGTAACATACAAGAATAAGCCAATAACAATGTATCATTTACCTGCAATAGAGGAAAATGCTAACAGCTGATATAGGAAGAGAGAAATGAAGATAGATGAAGTTGCCATTGTCCAGTTTCCGAATTCGATGATAGTGTGCCACAACGATAGCATCGGACGAGGGCCAGCTTTTAACTTGAATGGATAAGGAAAAGGAAATCTCAGCAGTTGCATTTTTCAAATCTCTTCTCTTTTCTCCACTTTGATGACACATTAGCATATATCCATTGCTTCAAACCAGGGCTTTCTTTTTATCTACCAAAAATCTATAAAAATCGACTTCTTTAATGTCAGAGCTTTGCTAGCGCTAGCCTCAAACTGCAAATTGCAATCAAAATACCCAGAAATGTTATTTTAATTACAGTTAAAATGGATAAAAAAAACTACAGTTAAAGAGGAAAGTGCAAGGGAATTTTCAGGAGATATGATATGATTATGCTTGTTACTTTCTTAATCGTGTGGTTTAAGTCTTTTCTTTTTAGTTTTGTCTCCAAAGAGAGCATATTAAAACCAAATAGCCAAACTTGTTTCAGTGTTTGTGATTGATTAAAGCTTGATTTGGAATCTTCCTTGATGGATAGTTAGAACCAAACAAGCCTGTTCCTGGTCTGGATTAGATTCCCTAAGCAAGTTCTAAAAAAAATATAGGTTTTTGTTATCTGTTAAAAGGGCCATCCTAATTAGATTTGTTTGAGTTGAAGAAGTAATCCGGATGATTTACTTGAATTTAAGAAGTTTATCTTAGCTCCACCCTGTTCAAATAAAACCTATTAAACAATTTTGGTAGAATAACATATTTGGTATATGTAATTTAATAAAACATACAATGTGGTACCTATACTTTTGAAATGTTTAATGTGTATTTTTCTTTTGACATAATGTTTAACAATTGCACTTTGATAAAAATGTTCAACGTGGTATCTATACCTTGTCAAAATATCTAATGTGGTACTCGGACTATCATTCCATGTATTATTATAGTTTATGTATTAACATTGTTAGTAAGTATCATATTTGAACTTCCTTTCATATACTGTTGTGGTACATGGTTTAACGTTGTTAATAAAGAACCTGTGAGGTGGTCCCAGTGTTAAAGATATTGTGTTACATTCAGGTAATTCGGGCTCGAGCACCATGTAAGCTAAGAAAATTGAATATATAATATATGTAATCACACCATCACAAAAAACATTATTACTAATAAATGTCAAATTAATTAATAAAAAATTATACATGTTATAATAATACATTGAATAATAATTCAAATATTACCTTAGATATTTTATTAAAATATATTAAATATTTTGTCAGAATAATAATTAAAGTATTGCATTAGACCTGTTAAAAATACATGTTCAATATTAAATATTTTATTGTACATATTATCCCAACAACTTTTAACCTAAATGAAACTATGATCCTCTTTAATAATAATAATAATAATAATAATAATAATAATAATAATAATAATAAACATTATGATTTTTCTCGAAAGTATGAAAAAATCAATGGTAAAACTCAACATTATTGTTTTGGGTTATTTTATAAAGTCTATATTTAAGCGGCTAACAAAATAAATTATATATTTTTAGAAAATTAAAATATAATTTTAACATTTTAACCTAAAATACAATTTTATACTTAATCAACTTTTTTTTTTAATTTTTAAATTTTGGACGACTGACCCCATCGATCCCTTTTGAATGCGGCCCTAGAAAAACCCTCAATTAAGCAATAATATTTTGCTATAGGTCAATTTTTTGTATTACACGGAATTTACGGATTTAGTATATTTACTTTAGTTTGCTCAAATTTAATATCGGTATTTTTTGAAATGTGAAACGTTATAATTTTTTTAATAAAATTAATGTATTTTATAAAATTAATATAATTAATTTCATCTCTAGTTTAAAATAAATGTAATTTATTCTCAATTTGTAACAAATAGCTAGGGATGTCAATGAGCGGGTTTTGCAGGGATTCATCATACTTCGCATCCAATTGGACATAGATGATTACATATTTCGCGGGTCGTGGAGCGGGGATGGAGATAAAAATTAAATTCGACATAGGTGGTAGGGCAGGCGTGAATATTACTTTGTACCCTCCTCATCCCTACCCGCCCCGATAGATCTTACATATTATAAATATCATTAAAAATATTAATTTGAATAATAATCAAATTTATAGCAATTCATATTGATTTGTCTTGAGATATTAATGAAAATTTTAATATATATATATATATAATTGAGTTTGAGATTGATCAGGTCAAATATATAAATATTTAATATTTTTAAAAGAATTAGTTTAGAACAGAGTCAAATTTAAGATAATTCATACTTATCTTAAGATTTGTATGAAAAGTTATATATATATATATAATATTTAGGTTTATTGATTTCTTTTTTACTGTTGTATGTCGCCAAGCCTTCTTTCTAAGGTTTGTTTTCTTCTCCTCAGTACTCACTATAGGTATGTTATTCTTCTACTTCTTTTAATTTTATTTTCTTAATATTGCATGTGTTGAGTTGATCAATCAATGAAGATGGCCAAGAGGGGGGGTGAATTGACAATTAAAAAAGTCGGTGAAAGAAAATGCAAAAAGAAAGGAAATTTGCACAAGTGATTAAGAGTGGTTCAACCTTCTAAACAAGGTCTACATCCACTACCTTAGCTATCCACACTAAGGATTTCACAAATTCACTAATTTATCTTTCCTTTTAGGCTAAAGGAAATAACCTCACAAATCCTAGACTTAGTAATCCCTTTTTCCTAAAGGTGGATACAAAGAAGCAAACTATGAAATTCCTCCAAAGGAATATTGTTTGCACAATTCAAAGTTCTCTAAAACTCAAAACTTGGTGAAAAATGAAATACAATGAAAATCACTCAAGTGGGTACAAGAATATAACAATAAAAGCTCTCAAAGGTTGCATACATGCTTGGATGCTTTAGAATAGTTGTCTTGTTGTTGAAGAAGCTTTGGGGACTTGATTTTATACCCCCTCATTGATTTCTAGCCGTTTGGATTGTTGGGGAATTGAATAGAGCCGCTGGGGACAATTTTCCCGCAATAAATGCAGTCTTTCAACACTGGGTATCGATAAGCGGGCTTCTGTATTAGTACCTGCTCAAAGAGAAAATAGCTGTTACAAGTAAGAGGTATTGATACACGTGCTAGCGTATCAGTACGTATATATGATATAAAATGGGGTACTGGTATGCTTCGTACCGTACTGGTACTAAATTTGCTCACTGGAAAATTTGGAAATCTTTAAGGAGCCTGTGTATCGGTACACGTATAGCCGTATCGGTACACAAAGTATTAAATTAAATTTTGCTCCAAGCTCGTATCGGTACAAGGTTCACCGTACCGATATTGGTAAGCAATCCTTTTGAAAATTCTTTGAATCCTATACCGGTATGCTAAGAGCCGTACTGGTAATGACTAAAACCTATACCAGTACGCATAGGGCCGTACCGGTACTTTGTAGCCAAATTGTCTTATTTTGAGTTCCAAAACACTTAGAAAAATATTTATTTTGAAATGATTGACTTAGAATAATTTTATCTTTAAAAGCTTGTATTTTATGAGCAATTTCAAGTACCCTTAAAATTATTTGTTTTGTAAATTAGTCCTTGCTATATCAAAATCAAAACATTAGTTTAACAATCTTCCCCTTTTTGATATAACAAAACCAAATAAATTTTTAAGTCTCTCTCCCTTTCTTTTCGACTAAAAGGCTATTTATTTTTAAAAAAATTTATAAACCCACATCTCCTCCTTTTTATTAGATCAAAATCAATAGGGTAAATAAAAATCAAACATAACAATATAATCCAAAATAGCTCTAAAATATTAACATAAAATTCATAATATTATAAAAATCCAAAGCATAATATTCAAACCATAAAACCAAGGTCATAGGAAATATCAAAGGAACATAGGTGCATAAAAACTAAATAAGTCTATATGATAAGATATGAAAAAGACTAAGCTGAAGCGCCATCATCATTGTCGTCATCCTCATCATCATCATCCTCATCATCATCATCATCATCATCACCATGAACATTACCACACCATTCATGATGAAAGTCGATAAGACATATGTTAACCAAAGAAACGCGATGCTCTAAGGTAGACAACTTCGTGTCCATGGAAGTCAATCTCGTATCCATGGTGGTAAACCTCAAATCCATGCTCGTATCAAGTGCGGAAAACTTTCCATTGAGATATGTCATGAATGCATCAAAGAAAGGTGTAGCAACTGTGTAATAACCCGTTTTGCCCAAAAACTAAACCCATTTGCAACCAAACCCAACCCATATCCAATAACCCGAGACCCATTAACCTTAAAATTACCAGAATGCCCTTTAACCTAAAACTAACCCCTAACCCTAACTTAACCCTAATGACCAGCCGCTGCCTCCAGGCTTTGCGTCGCAGCCGTTCAGCCGCCGCCACCTCTCATCGTCCCCCGCCGCTGCCAAGCTGTCGTCACCAATGAATCAACCCTAAACCCCTAAATGAACCCTTAATCAACCCTAAAATGAACCTTAAATCCAATCCAACCAAACCCTAAATAATAAAAAAAACACTCTGCCAACCCCATACTCATTCTGTCACCTTCATCAACCGCCCATACCCTATCAATCCCATGAAATCGGCCCCAAGATCTGGCCACAGACCTGCACCAAATAAAATTAATGAGGGGTTGTTATATTGTAAAAAATCTGGGTTTATAAAACACCAAATCAAACAAGAAAATGGGGTTTTTTTTAATCCGAAAAAAGAGAGAAATTAAGGGAGCTTGTGAGATCAAAACTCTTGTAATAAAAAAATTTGTAAGTCTTTAAATCGAAATCAAAAACCACTTCTTTAGTTTCAAAAATCAAGGTCTTTTTTGGTTGTTATTTTCATTTTGAATCAAAATAAAAAATGAGGAAATCAAAGCTTACCGGCTTCGAGGTTGTCGCATTTCCTCCTTCTCTGCCGTGAGGTATTTGCGCTGGTGAGCAACGTTTGACAGTGGTGAGAGCAGCGGCCTGATATGTTTGAGAGGAAAGAATAAAACAAAGTTTTAGAGTTTACTATTTTTGTTTTGAATGAAAAATGAAACAATACCCTTTATTTTGAACCATCTCACGAAACGGCGTCGTTTCAGACGCTCCAACCCGCAGTAACCCGGGGAGGATCCGCATTTTTCTTCAATGGGTTAATTACGATAGTCGCCCCCGGTTTCTTTCCCACTTTAGCTTTTGTCCATGGTTTAATCTCAATTTCGGTCCCTATGCTTTATTCCTGCATCCATTTTCGTCTCTTTTTTATTTTAATCTTGCATCTCTAATTTACATTTTATTCAGTTCGGTCACTTTTGTTATTGTTACTACGTTTTAATTTCCAGCCCTTTAACTATGGTTTGTTTGCATTTGCACCCCTTCATTTAACATGTTTTCACATTTAAATGCATTTTTGTCCTATTTTATGTTTGTTTTTTGCCATGTCATTTAATGATTATGCATTCTAGTCTTTGAATTTAATTTTAGGTTGTTTCATGCATTTCATGTTTTTGTCCATGCATTTTGTATTTTGTATTATTTTAGTCCTTAACTTGCCATTTCCATGTTGTTTTTATGTATATTAGTATGAATCATGCATTATTATCACATCATGCATTTTAATTACTAGTTCTCTTTTTTATTTGGTTAACATATTTTAGCATGATTACTATTATTATTATTATTAATTTTTTTAAGTTAGATTAATATTTATGAATATTTTAGATTATCGTTTTATTTATGTTAGATTAATATTTTATTATGTTAGTATTTATTTATATTTTTATTGCATTGTATTTATTCATGTCTGCCATGTTTATTTTAATTTGCATAATGGAGTATAAGTTGTCAATGTGGTGCCCTTTTATCCGAGCGTAAACGGGGCCAGTATCAGGCGTAGTGATGGTGGCTGGGCGTTTACTCTTGGATAACGGGGCTTTTAAAATTTACCCGCACTTATAACCAAAATTTTAATTTAATCTCCACTTTAATCCGAAAAGTCTAATATTAATAAAGCGGTAATTATTAAAGTACCAATTTTGGGCGGTGTAGGGGTGCTAATCCTTCCCCATCAGTAACCGACTCCCGAACCCGATATTTTTAAAATCTCTGGTTTTTATGGTGCCCGGCCTACCTTAGTGGCCGGTGGTGACTCCATTTTTAAAATAATAAGGTTTTTTTCTAAAACCCCAATGGAAGACATTTTAAATACGGAATATACCCAAACACCGTAAACACCTCAAAACCTCGCACCTTAAAACCTCATCGTTTTTTAGGATCGCTACAGATGGCGACTCCGCTGGGGGTCATTTTTTTGTTTTTCAAAAAACAAATGAGAGTCAAGTTTTTTAAATAATTATCATTTTACTAATATCAGAAGTTCCAGATTAAAGTGACTATTAAAGTAACATTCGGTTATAATTACGCATTTATTTTAATGCATTTAAAATTTGGCATATAAACCCATCCTTTTTAAGTGGGTGGAAAATGCTAATGCTTTCATGAGGATATCGTTCCTCCGTGTAGGCCTAGCAAGTACCTTCGGGGCTCGAGTACCTTATGCTTTTGTAAGGATATCGTTCCTTCGTGTAGGCATAAGCGAATGAGTCCCCCTAAATTGAACTCAGTTGAAAGGAGCCTATAATGGGTGATGACCGGGGGCCTTGCTACTCTTAATAGAGGACAACAAGGACAATTCGGGTACCTTTTAGCACCAAAGTTGTATGTAGAGAAAATAGAAAGCCCGCCCTTTTAGAGCTATACGGATAACCTAGGTGTTTTAGACGGGATGTAAATAGGGTTGTTTTGTTTGTTTATCATATTTAATTTGCCCTTTTATTTGTTTATTTATTTTATCCGGTTCTGACTCGTTTTTTTTGTTTTGCTTTCTTTTGCATACATCATTGCATTTGCATTACATGAGGTGTTGGTTCAAGTGGTTTGCCTGATCAGAAAGCTTTCATTATTTTACTCATTTAATTATTTTTAAATTGACCGATTTTTTGTGATCACATCATATCCGTTCATTTTGGCATTCACTATATTGCATATCATGATATTTTGATTTTTTGCATTGTGCATTCGCATATAGGACATATACTTTGTTTCTTACACGCTTCATTTTGAAACTGACCATCGGGATGCCCTATGACAGCAATACTAGGAAAGACGAAAGATCAGTCGATTCAACATCCCTACAGAACAAGAAGCAAGACAAAGATGGCAAATAAAGACAGACTGGATAGGATTGAGCAGAACCAGAAGGCTTTGTAGGCAGATTTAACCCAAAAACTGGAGGACCAGTTAGCCAAAGCCCAACAAGAGATAAGGGATCAGTTCGCGAAATCTCAGCAGGACATACTGGTAAAACTAGCACAGATGTTGGGACGTAAGTTTCCTGAACAGGGAGAGGCTCCTGCTATCAACCCTGAGGCAGGTCCCGAGGAAGAAAATGAAGATCTTATGTATCCTCCAGGGTTCACTCATACTCAAGCCAGGATGCAATCGAAAACTCAACCTCAGGTGATTATTTCTCGGGGAAAGTCTCATCTACATCAGGTTGGTACTTTGATCCCTATAAAACTGCCCTCTGCAATAGAAGTTAAGCCCGAGGGCAATCAAGCTAAAAATTTTATCTCAGAGATGGACCATCTATTTGAGACCGAGAAACAAAAGGTGGAAACTTCAAAGGAAATCGAAGATCGATGCAAAAGGCTCGAAGAGAATTTGGAAGCTATGGAAGTGGGTGATACTTTCAGTGGATTTGATGCTAACGAACTCAGCCTCGTCCTAAATTTGATTTTACCTCCTAAATTCAAGGTCCCAGAGTTCGAGAAGTATGATGGGACAAGCTATCCCCACGCTCATCTTACTATGTTATACCGGAGAATGACTGGGTTCTGTAGAGATGACAAGCTTTTGATCCATTGTTTTCAAGATAGTCTATCAGGATTCGCCATTAGATGGTATAATCAGTTGAGCCGCCATCAGATTATGTCATGGAAGGACTTGACCGAAGCTTTCCTAGAGCAGTACCGACATGTCAATGACATGGTGCCAGACTTGGACCCTACAACACATGAAACAAAAGTCAAATAAAAGCTTCAGACAGTATGCCCAACATTGGAGAGATGTGGCGGCTCAAGTTCAACCCCCACTCAGTGAAAAAGAGACGGTGGTCACATTTGTCCAAACTTTGGAGGGTCTGATCTTGGGTCGCTTGATAGGCAACGCGACTACCAACTTTTCCGACCTCATGTTATTTGGTGAGCTCATTGAGAATGCTGTCAAGACTGGCAAAATCGATGATGGAGGTAGTTCGTCCCACAAAAAGCCCTACCATGCAAAGAAGGATCATGAAGTAAGCTCTCCGGGAGTTTATAATGTCAATTATTCTAAGTCTATCACAGTTGTGCAATCTAAGGCCATCCCAAGTGCTCACGGTTCCTCAAGCCAGGTTTCTGGTTAAAATAAGAATACTGAAAACATAGAATTTACTCCATTACCAGTTTCTTATGGAGAATTGTACAAACAGTTGTACAACATCCATATAGTGGCACCTTTTTACTGATACCCAATACAACCTCCCTTCTTAAAATGGTATGATGCAAATGCAAAATGCGATTACCATGCAGGACAAGTGGGCCACACAATTGAGAACTGCTTTGGTTTCAAAAAGTTGGTGGAAAAATTCATTAAACTTGGGGTGGTAAGCTTTGAGGACTCAACAGGACCAGCTACAAACAAAAACCCTTTGCCGAAGCACGAAGCTGGAAATTAGGGGTGTATCGAAGGTGTTTTTGAACCGGACCATGTTTATCCAGCTTAAATATTGCACTACCTTGACCATAGCAGGTCCCATTGTAGTTTTTATCACTTTCAGAGTAATATTTTTGTAAACCAATCTCACTGACTTAAGTACGATATTAGTGAGGATATTTTGTAAGGTATCAAAACTACAAGTTGCAATGCAAATATATTTTGTTCATATCTGAGTCTTGAGCATCCAAAATGCATAAATAACATCACCTTAAAGTTTCAAGAGCAGTTTTAGACGATGGCATAAAACGAACAAAATGTTGGGGCATGTACCCAGATGAAAGATCCAAAGAAAGGTGATCGAACCCAAGAACAGGTTAGGGCACCGCTACATACAAAAGACCAAGATCTTGACATGACCAGTGAAGAGTCAGAAGCATCCCATTGAGGGCCAGAAATCATATCATATTCATGCATTTAATTGCATTCATCTTGCATTGAATTATTTTTGCATATGTCATAGATTTAGATTAAATGCATACACCAAAGTCACCATACATTTAGGATAGACACATGCATGTAGGTACAAAATTCAGGCATGCATTTTTGCTTGTACATACAAACATGTTCGAAACAGAAAGTGGACATCCTTAACATGGGAGCAACGACATGATGGCCAACCTTATTCATGGATGAGGCTAAACAAAATATGCTGAAACATCTAAATAAAAGGTACTAGTGACAAATTTTGTGAACAATTTACTAATAAATGTTTTTCTCTTTTGTAGGATTTGATTCCTCCGACGATAGTGTGGCGAAAGCCAACATCTTCCAGATTATCACTTTTGCCAAAAGAAATAACTCATTCCAGATCTTATCCTCTGTCGATAGAAGCAGAGCAAATTTTCCAGACATAGTCTCGTTGTCAACAGTAATTCAACATCTTGCAAATCATGCCTCTGTTAGTGTTGGTACGCCAACTTAATATAGATCTTGCCTCCGTCGGTAGTGTTGCAGATCAAATATTCTATCCAGATCCTATCTCTCCGTCGGTGGTGTGGTGGATCTCATACTTTGCTGGTCTAGTCTCTCCGTCAGTGGTGTAGCAAATCAAACCTATCTAGATCTTACCTCCATCGGTGGTGTTGCAGATCAAATTTTCTATCCAGATCCTATCTCTCTGTCGGTGGTGTAGTGGATCTCATATTTTGCTGGTATAGTCTCTCCGTCAGTGGTGTAGCAGAGATTAAATCCTATCCAGGTCTTGTCCCTTCAACGCTGTTGCAGCTAGACCACACTTTTCCTTGTACTTATAGCAAAAAAAGAAAAAAATAAAAACAAAATTAAAAAAAATCAAATCAAAAAATCAAAAAAAAAGAAAAGAAAAAAAGAAAGAGAAAAGAAAATAAGAAGAAATTCAGAAAAAATCAAAAATAAAAAAGAAAAATAGAAAAAGTCAAAAAAAGAAAAAGAAAAATTCAAAAAATTCAAAACAAAATCAATAAGATGAAAAAATTTCAAGTGTTATCTGATCATGTCCCTCCGTTGATGGTGTGGCCATGTTCAAATTGATGTTATCCGATTCTGCTTCTCCGTTGATGGTCTAGTGGAGTCCAAATGCTGAAATTTGATCTTATCTCTCCGTTGATGGTGTGGATAGATCCAACAAATATAACTTTCAGTTCTGCCTCTTCGTCGGTGTTGTAGCTGAACCAAATTTGCCAAATTTTGATGCTGTCTCTTCGTCAGAGTTGTAACTGGATCAAATCTTCAGACCTTGCCTCTTCATCGGTGTTGTAGCCTGGTCAAATATAACTTTCGGTTCTGCCTCTTCGTTGGTGTTGTAGCTGGACCAAATTTGCCAAATTTCGATCCTGTCTCTTCGTTAGAGTTGCAGTTGGATCAAATCTTCAGACCTTGCCTCTTCGTCGGTGTTGTAGCCTGGTCAAATATGACTTTCGGTTCTGCCTCTTTGTCGGTGATGTAGCTGAACTAAATTTGCCAAATTCCGATCATGCCTCTTCGTCAGAGGCGTAGCTTGATCACATAAAAAAACACTCTGATCCTACCTCTTCGTCAGAGTCGTACCTGGATCAAATCCTCAGACCTTGCCTCTTTGTCGGCGTTGTAGCTTGGTCAAATTTAACTTTAGGTTCAGCCTCTTAGTCGATGTTGTAGATGAACCAAAGTCACTAACATTCGATCTTGTCTCTTCACCGGTGTTGTAGCTAGACCAAATTTATTAACTTTTGATCATGCCTCTTCGTCGGTGTCGCAGCTGGATCAACATTACTAACTTTAGACCATGCCTCTTCGTCGGTGTTGTAGCTTGGTCAAAATTTACTAACTTTCAAGTTTTTATCAATGTTGTATCAAAAGAAAAAAAAAGCAAAACAAAAAAAAACAAAGAAAGAAAAACAAAAAAAGAAAAGAAAAATAAAAAATGAGCAAAAAGTGAAGAAAAAAATGAAAAAAAGAAAAAAATTGATGAAAAATGAATGAAAAAGAAGAATAATTTTTAATTTTCTAATTCTGCCTCTTCGTTAGAGTTGTAGCTGGATTAGACATTGGAACTTTCATCCACCGATCCCGTCGTTTCGTCAGTGTTGCAGCTGGATCAAATTTTGCAGACCTTGCCTCTTCGTCGGTGTTGCGCTAGGTCAAATTGTCTTTAAGTATTACCTTAGTCAATAATGTAGCAAGTTGGTCTCATTTTGCTTCCCCAACAGAAAACCCCTTATTTTGAAAATTTTGCTTCCCCAAAGGTGACAAAGTGGATCAATCAAGTCAAGAAAGAAGACCCACGTTGAAGAAAAGAGAAGATTTACCGAAGAGAAAAGACATACATCAAGAGGGAAGAAGCCTAGCCGAACCGGACAAAACGGGTCATTTTTAGTCTTTGCTCTATTGCTTTTACACAACAATAAGCAAAGAGGGGCAGCTGTAATAACCCGTTTTGCCCAAACACTAAACCCGTTTACAACCAAACCCAACCCAGATCCAATAACCCGAGACCCATTAACCCTAAAATTACCAAAATTCCCTGTAACCTAAAACTAACCCCTAACCCTAACTTGTCCCTAATGACCAGTCGCCGCCTCCAGGCTTTGCGCAGCCACCGTTCAGTTTCCGCCACCTCTCCTCGTCCCCCGCCGCTGCCAAGCCTCCGTCACCAACGAATCAACCTTAAACCCCTAAATAAACCCTTAATCAACCCTAAAATGAACCTTAAATCTAATCCAACCAAACCCTAAATAATAATAAAAAAAACACTCTGCCAACCCCATACTCATTCTATCGCCTTCAACCGCCCATACCCTATCAATCCCATGAAGTCCGCCTCAAGATCTGGCCACAGACCTGCACCAAATAAAATTAATGAGGGGTTGTTATATTGTAAAAAAAATCTGGGTTTATAAAACCCCGAATCAAACAAGAAAATGGGGCTTTTTTTTTTAATTCGAAAAAAGAGAGAAATTAAGGGAGCTTGTGAGATCAAAACTCTTGTAATCAAAAAATTTGTAAGTCTTTAAATCAAAAACCACTTCTTTAGTTTCAAAAATCAAGGTCTTTTTCGGTTTTTATTTTCGTTTCGTATCAAAATAAAAAGGGGGAAATCAAAGCTTATCGGCTTCGAGGTTGCCGCTGTTCCTCCTTTTTCGTCGTGAGGTATTTGCGCCGGTGAGTGGCGTTTGATAGTGGTGAGAGCGATGGCCTGATATGTTTGAGAGGAAAGAATAAAACAAAGATTTAGGGTTTATTATTTCTGTTTCGAATGAAAAATGAAAATACCCTTTATTTTGAACCAGCTTACGAAACGACGTCGTTTCAGACGCTCTGACCCGTGGTGACCCGGTAAACTGGGGAGGATCCGTGTTTTTCTTCAATGGGTTAATTACGACAGTGGTCCCTGGTTCGTGGTTTAATCTCAATTTCGGTCCCTATGCTTTATTCCCGCATCCATTTTCGTCTCTTTTTTATTTTAATCTTGCATCTCTAATTTACATTTTATTCAGTTCAGTCACTTTTGTTATTGTTACTACGTTTTAATGTTCATCCCTTTAACTATGGTTTTTTTGCATTTGCACCCCTTCATTTAACATGTTTTTATATTTATGCTCATGCATTTCACATTTAAATGTATTTCAGTCCTATTTTATGTTTGTTTTTTTGCCATGTCATTTAAAGATTACGCATTCTAGTCTTTGAATTTAATTTTAGGTTGTTTCATGCATTTCACGTTTTTGCCCATGCATTTTGTATTATTTTAGTCCTTAACTTTCTATTTCCATGTTGTTTTTATGTATATTAGTATGAATCATGCATTATTATCACATCATGCATTTTAATTACTAGTTCTCTTTTTTATTTGGTTCACATATTTTAGCATGATTACTATTATTATCATTATTAATTTTTTTAAGTTAGATTAATATTTATGAATATTTCAAATTAGCGTTTTATTTATGTTAGATTAATATTTTATTATGTTAGTATTTATTTATATTTTTTATTGCATTGTATTTATTTATGTCTGCCATGTTTATTTTAATTTGCATAATGGAGTATAAGTTGTCAATGTGGTGCCCTTTTATCCGAGCGTAAACGGGGCCATTATCAGGCGTAGTGATGTTGGTTGGGTGTTTACTCTCAGATAACGGGGCTTTTAAATTTTACCCACACTTATAACCAAATTTTAATTTAATCGTCACTTTAATCCGAAAAGTCTAATATTAATAAAGCGGTAATTATTAAAGTACCAATTTTGGGCGGTGTGGGGGTGCTAATCCTTCCCCATCCGTAAACGACTCCCGAACCCGATATTTTTAAAATCTCTGGTTTTTATGGTGTCCGACCTACCTTAGTGGCCGGTGGCGACTCCATTTTTAAAATAATACAGTTTTTTTTCTAAAACCCCAACGGAAGACATTTTAAATACGGAAAATACCCAAACACCGTAAACACCTTAAAACCTTGCACCTTAAAACCTCCTCGTTTTTTAGCGAAAAAGGATCGCTACAAACCGAAGCCGCAGGAGGATCCTCGATCAGAGCTACATCCTCGTTAACATCATCTTGAGCATTGTAGTCTCTAAACCATTCACCATTGATGAAACTTGGCTTTGCGAAGGGATCCAGCATCAATAAGCTTGGTAAGGGGACACACAAGATCATAGGAACAATCTATCTCTAGCTTGTGGAAGATGTGGCTCAAGATAGTTCTATAGGTGAAAGACTTGATGATGGTGGTGTGATAATATGAACCATCTCAGCGAAGATGATTTGGGCTAGGTTAGGATGTTTACCATCTCGAAAGCAATAGAGCCAAAATTCATGGATGGCTCAAACAGAAGACCACTTACCACCAGACGGTCAGAACCACCTATGTGATAAGAAGGTGAAGAAAACACTCATGGGCTTTGAGAATTTTGACTAAGGCACCGGGTTATGAGAAGGGACAAAAGAGGTTTCATCATCTAAACCTATATTCTCCATACCTAGGTGATCAACTAAACTTTGGGCATCAAGATAAATAGTTTTGCCCATAACATAAGACTCAAGGCCGATGGTTTCGGTTTTGTCCTCATTTAAAGCACACCTAGTATTTGAGTAAAAAACTTTGGACTAGAGTTTTGTAAACAAGACTGAGAACTTGAAGAAAATAAGAAATTTCCATTGCCTCATCAAATTAAGATATTTAAATTTAAATTCGTCGGAGCACATATAGGCATAATCAACGACTCGCTCACGACGGACACATTTTTTTGAAATTGTTTAAAATATTTCATTTGGTGCGGGTTACCAACCTCATTAAAACTTTGGGCATAGTTTTGGGTAAGGTTAGGCTTGGCACCATTACCGGAACCGTAAGAACTAGCAGGATCGTTTCTAGGACGTTTTCTAGGAAGCATGGTGAAAAAGTTTGACATATAAAACCTACAAAAATCAAACCACAAAACAAAATGTATGCAATTCATCAAATTCAATCCAATAATACCGACAATTATCAAAGTCATGTAAAAATCTATAATTTATATTTTAAAAACATATACATGCATAAAGAAAAATTTTCACAATTTTAAAAATTTTAAAACTGGAAAATTTGATTTTAATCGAATCAAAATACATGTTTATGATGTATGAGCATACATGTATAGGCAATCAAAGATACATTCTTCCCCTAACTATTTGAATAGATGCATTAAAGGAGAAAATCACATAAACATGGAATTCATACAAATTCAAGTAAGATTTAAGAACAACCAAAAGCTCTAAGGTTCAAGAAACGCTTGTAAGCCCTAGCTCTCTCTTAGGAGTCCAAAAATGCTCCTTATCTAAAGGTTTGGTAGATATCCGCTACTTGATGCAAGGTATCTACTTATTCTAGAACTATATCATCTTTTAAGACACGATCTCTAATGAAATGATGTCTTATTTCTATATACTTGATTCTACAATATTGGATGGGATTTTTAGTGAGACAAATAGCACTTGTCACACTTAATGGGAATGGTACCTAAATCAATTCTATAATCTAAGAGTTGTTGTTTTGTCAATAGGACTTGTGCACAACAACTACTAGCCAAATATATTCTGCCTCGGTGGTAGATAGCATAATGCTATTTTTCTTCTTAAAAAATCATGGGATAAACATGTTTCCTAGGAATTAACAAGTACCAGAGTTACTCTTTCTATCTATCTTACAACCTCAATAATTTACATTTGAATAAGCATGTAAACTAAAGGATGAGCCTCTAGGATACCAAAGACCTAGACTAGATGTATCTCTAAGGTTTCTCAAGATTCTCTTAACGTCTTGTAAATGTGATTCTCTAGGACTAGCTTGAAATCTAGCACACAAACAAACAATAAACATAATATCCGGTCTACTTGCAGTAATATAAAGCAAAGAACCTGTCATATACTATAAAGCTTAAAATAGACATATTTACCTCCTTCATCTTTGTCAAGCTTTGAAGAAGAGCTCATTAGTGTGGCTTGAGGCATTACATTCTCTAAGCCAAACTTCTTGAGTATATCCTTGATGTATTTAACTTGATTGATGAAGATGCCATCATTCCTTTGTTTGATTTGGAGTCCCATTGCTCATTTCGAACTCACATTGCATTAACTTAGCAAATTCTTGGCAAAGAGATTCATTAGTATAACCGAAAATAATATTATCATCATATATTTGAACTACTAAAATATATTTTCCTTTTCCTTTAATAAAAAGTGTAGTATCAACATTCCCTTTATTAAAACTTTTTTCAACTAGAAAATTTGACAATCTTTCATACCAAGCTCTAGGAGCTTGTTTCAAACCATATAATGCTTTTGAAAGTTTGAAAACATGGTTTGGATATTTTGTATCTTCAAAATAGGGATCTTGTTCCTCATACACTTCCTCATTTATAAAACCATTTAGAAAAGTAATTTTAACATCCATTTGAAAAAGCTTGAATTCATGAAAACATGGAAATGCTAGTAACATCCTAATAGCTTCCATTCTAGCTACGAGTGCATAGGTTTCGTCAAAATCAATTCCTTATTCTTGAGTGTAACCTTGTTAAATAAGTCTAGCATTGTCTCTCACTATGTTACCACTCTCATCTAGTTTGTTTCTAAAAACCCATTTAGTACCTATAGTAGATTTATTATTAGGCTTATCAACTAATGTCCAAACCTAACTCCTCTCAAATTGATTTAACTTTTCTTGCATAGCCATAATCTAATAATAATCATTTAATGCTTCTTTGGTATTCCTAGGCTCTATGCATGAGATAAATGCAACATAATTACATGTATGTCTAAGAGAGGATTTAGTGGTTACCCTTTTGGATAGATTACCCAAAATCTCACCACCTTTGACATAGTTGAACTCCCTTGGGTAGGTGACCTCCCTTTCCTCTAGAGACATGTCCTTCAAGGCTTCTAGAGGTAGATCTTGTGGTTCTTCTTTTGATAGAACTTCATTTATCTTTGATGATTTTCCTTCACCATCACTGGCATTTAAAATCCCTACATCATCATCACAAGTATCATTCTTCAAAAGGAGGTTATCATTGAAAATAACATGTATAGACTCTTCAACCACCAAATTTCTTTTATTAAGTACACTATAAGCTTTAGAGCTTAAAGAGTAACCAAGAAAAATACCTTCATCGATTTTTGCATCAAACTTGCCTAAATTGTCTTTTCCATTGTTTAAAACAAAATATTTGCATCCAAAAGGCTGAAAATAGCTAATGTTATGCTTTTTATTTTTGAAAGCTCATAAGAGATTTTCTTTAAAAGTGGCCTAATTATTACTCAATTAACAATATAGCAAGTGGTATTTGTCGCTTCCGCCTAAAAATACTTTGCAAATTATTTTCACAAAGCATGGTTCTTGCCATTTCTTCTAAAATTCTATTTTTTCTCTCTACAACCTCATTTTATTAAGGGTGCGAGGAGTCAAAAAATTATGACTAATTCTATTAGAGTTGCAAAACTCTTCAAAGCTAAGATTTTAAAATTCGGTTCTATGGTCACTTCTAACATAAAAATGGAGTAACCAACATCATTTTGGCTTGCTTTTGAAAATGTGATGAATTTTTCTAAAGCTACATCTTTTGTACTTAAAAAGAGAACCCAAGTAAATCTAGAGTAATCATTGCAAAACTCTTCTTGTTGATACATCATTAATGGATTTAAAAGAAACTCTTTTATGTTTGTATTTTGTACATACATCACAAATTTTATCTAGAGAAAACTTGATTTTAGGAAAACCTCTTACCAGATCATCAGAAATTAATTTTTCCAAAACATTCATGCTAGCATGTCCTTGTTTTCTAGACCATAACCAAGAATCATGCTCATCTTTAGCAACAAAGCATGCATTGGCAATATGAATTTCATCTAAATGCACTATATAAATATTTTCTATTCTATGACCTATAAGCACAATTTTGTTAGATGCAGTGTTAATTATTTTGCAACCATTAGAATCAAACATGGCATTGAATCCTTTATCACAAAGTTGGCTTATTCTTAACAAATTATGTTTTAGAACGTTGACATATAAATCATTCTCAAGAAGTATAGAAGCGTGATTATCAATGGAACCAATTCCTTCAATGTGGCCTTTAGAGTTGTCACCAAATGTCACTACTCCTCTACTTTTTGGATTTAGCTCTATGAACTGACTCTTGTCATCGGTCATGTATCTCGAGTATCCACTATCAAGGAACCATGAATTTGAGCTTGTGTTTTAGGCCTTGTAGCAATGCTCCCACAACAAAAATAGAATCAAGTCTTGATTTTTGGTACCCAAATTCTTTTGGGCCTATGAGTATTAGCTCCTAAAATCTTGGTTCCCTTGGGAATCCAAGAAGCAATAAGATCAACATTATTAGAAGCTAAGAGTTCCTTAGGAACCCAAAAACTCCTAACATTCTTACCTTTAGAGATTCTTACCTTTAGAGGGCATTTAGAAGCTTCTATGTTTGTAACCATTAAAGTTCCTTTTTACATAGTTAGGTTTTGATTGATTTCCTTTTTCAAAACGGTTTGTCCCAACTTTGTTCAAGGAAGCTTTAAAATCACTCACTTCTTTTTGGTGATCATCATGGACTCTTGAAAGCAAGTTATGCAAGTCTTGATTTTTCTTTTCAAAATCCTTTTGTTCTGCTTTCTTTCAAACTCCATCTTAGTTTTGGACAAATAATCATTTTGGTTTTTAAAATCTGAAATAATTTTCTTATTTTTCAAAATCTATTCTTTGAACTCCAAAACTAGTTCATCATAAGCCTCTTGTAATTCATCATATGCTTCTTGAAGCTCATCAAATGTGAAATCAAATGCAGATGAATTATAGGTTACCTTAGGATCCCCTTCAAGTGCCATGAGACATAGGTTGGCTACCTCTAGCTCCTCCACATAGGATGAGTCTTCATCGCTCCAAGTAGCCACAAGAGACTTGAGCTTTTTGTTCTTTCCGATGATCTTTTTATTTAGTTGGGGACAATCAAACTTGACGTACCCTGACTCTTTGCACTCATAATAAATGATTTGGTCATTCTCTATCTTTCTTGATTCATTCTTTAAGCCCTCTCTTCGTTGGAACTTTCTTCCTCATTTGGACTTCGTGAATCTTGTAAATCTCTTGTCTAGCATATCCATCTCTTCATCTTCTTCATCGCTAGAATTACTCTCATTTTGTGAAGCTTTGAGAGCAATCCAAACTTTCTTTTTCTCTTCATCTTTTTTCCTTGTTTCATTAACTCTTGAGTGAGAAGATACCCCATAAGCTCATCATTCTTCAAAGTCTTTAAATTTTTAACTTCAATGATGGCAGTCTTCTTTGAATCCCATGAGTCAGGAATAGTGTAAATGAGCTTTCGAACAAGCTTGTCCTCTAGAATGATTTCTCCATAGCCCTTGAACCCATTCACAATAACAGAGAATCGATCAAACATCGACTTGACGCTTTTATCTGATTGCATCTTGAAGTTTTCATAGCTTAGATTGAGGAGCCCAATCTTGGTCTCGTTAACTTTATTTTTACCTTCATGAGTAACTTCGAGCTTGTCTCAAATCTCCTTGGCACTCGAGCAAGAAGAAATCTTGGCATACTCGTCGGGTCCAAGAGCACAAAACAAGGTGTGCATTGGTTTGGCATTGAATTGCAACTTCTTTTGATCTTCATCGGTCCACTCTTATCTATCCTTGGGGACGAGTAGGTCTTCTTCTCTCTTCATGGGGATAGATGGTCCATCCTTCACTACATCTTAAAGGAGGTAGTCATTGGATTGGATGAATAACCTCATCATATTCTTCCAATATGGGCAGTTTACCTTATTGAAGTATGATGGCTTCGAAATATATTGAGATTCCTTCATGAAGAAATTGCCAGAAGTAGAGGCCATGGATTGACATAGAAATTGATTGAGCAATAGTTGGATCTACTCAAGAGGATGTGAAGCCTTCCAATTGTTGAGTTGATAAATCAATGAAGATGGGCATGAGGTGGTGAATTGGCAATTAAAAAATTCGGTAGAAGCAAATGCAAAAAGAAAGGAAATTTGCACAAGTGATTTAAAGTGGTTCAACTTTTTAAACAAGGTCTACATCCACTACCTTAGCTATCCACACTATGAATTTCACAAATTCACTAATTTGTCTTTTCTTTTAGGCTAAAGGAGATAACCTCACAAATCCTAGACTTATACCTCAAAGTCCAGCAATCCATTTTTCCTAAAGGTGGATACAAAGAAGCAAACTATGAAATTCCTCCAAAGGAAGATTGTTTGCACAATTCAAAGTTATCTAAAACCCCAAACTTCATGGAAAATGAAATACAATGAAAATCACTCAAGTGGGTACATGAATATAGCAATAAAAGCTCTCTAATGTTGGATATGTGCTTGGATGCTTTAGAATAGTTGTCTTGTTGCTGAAAAAGCTTTGGAGACTTTTTTATACCCCTCATTGATTTCTAGCCGTTTGGTTTGTTGGGGAATTGAATAAAGCTGTTGGGGACAATTTTTCTTGCAATAAATACAGTCTGCCAACACTATGTATCGGTACACGAGCTTTCAAATCGTTACCTGCTTAAAGAGAAAATAAACGTTGCAAGTAAGGGCTCGCGTACCAGTACGAAGAAATAATTTAAAATGGGGTACCAGTACGCTTTGTACCATACTGGTACTAGATTTTCTCACTAAAAAACTTTGAAATCTTTAAGGAGCCTGCGTATCGGTACGCCTATAACCGTATTAGTACTCAAAGTATTTAAATTAAATTTCACTCTAAGCTCGTATCGGTACGGGGTTCATCGTACAGGTACTAGTAAGCAATCCTTTTGAAAATTCTCTGAATCCCGTACTAGTACACTAAGAGCCGTACCGGTACTCGTAAGCTAATTAAAATTCCAATGGTAAAAATCTGTACCAGTACGCATAAGGTGATACCAGTACTCTATAGCCAAATTGCATTATTTTGAGTACCAAAACACTTAGAAAAATATTTATTTTGAAAGGATTGATTTGGAATTATTTTGTCTTTAAAAGCTTGTATTTTGTGAGAAATTCCATGTACCCTTAAAAAATTTATTGCAATTTAGTCCTTGTTATATCAAAACCAAAACATTTGTTTAACAATATGATAATTAGATTCTATTGGTATTTGTTCTTGTTTTTCAAAGCTTGTTTTTTCATTAATATTTTCTTTTTATTTCTTTCTATATTGTTTATTTGTTACGATAATTGAAATATTATTTTATATATTATTTATACTATTTTTCGGTCCTTTACAATAGATTATAGTATTTTTAGTCCAAAATTTTGTGTTTTACAAAATCTAATTTTGTATATTATTATTATTTTTAAAAATGGTGACAGTTGAAATTATATCACGTATGTGGTGGGGGTCAGAATGACATGTATTTCATACTTTTTTATAACAAATACGATTTTTTCGATAAAAACAAACATGATTTATATTTATTTAACTAATACTTATATATATATATATATTATAGGAATGAGTCATGGGGTGGGTAAGAGGGGATTAGGTGGGTCTTAGGACCCATATGGGTGGTGAGGCAGGGATGGTTTAGTCTTTTGGGTTGTTAGGAAGGGATGATTTTAGATTTTGTATTCATTGCGGGTAGTGAGGCGAGGATGAAGATGAAAATTTTTGACGGGGATGAGTGTGGGGAGAGTACTCTTCGCATCCGCCCTCCCAATTGACATCTCTACAAATATCTTGGTCGAGTGCAATAGTGGTGATGGGTCTAGAGGACTTGGGTTTGGAACTTTACAATTTGAGATTTGTTTACCATATCAGTTGGTGACACTTGGTACCATATATAATGACATGTATCACAATATGTAATGCCTAACGGTAAAAGGTAAAGGACAAAAGTTTTAGATTTTGAAAAGTGTAGGTACTAAATTTGAGTAAATTAAGGTAGAGGTGCTAAATCTGCAAGTTTCTTAAAGTACATGTACGAAATGCAGAATTTGAGCATTGCTATATTTTTTTGTTCCAAAAAAAATCTTAATGTTCTTTTTTCATTCATGAGACTCAAACTTAAATTTGTGCTTAAAGGACTCCAAACTCTGTAAACTCAAACAAAAATTTTACCGCATTTTTATTTTTAGATTCAGAACTGACGATGATTGGTTTTCCTTTTAGAGGAAGAAGTTATAGAAAAACTGCATAGAGTTCAGTGTTCAACACATTCCTCCTTGGGCGTTAGAGGTAAAAATTTGCTGTTTCAATTTACATTTTTTGTTTGTTTCTTGTTTATTGCTTAAAAGGGTATTCACTAATCTGGTATTTGATGTAGTTGCTGCTACGGAAACTCTTGTTGATCTCTGGTGTGTGAATCCCTCAAGTACCATTTTTTTAGTGTAAACTAATGACAAGTAGCATGTATATGATTCTGATTTATTTGGAGATGGTTCTTCCAGTAACAAAATGAGTACTACAAAACAAAATTGTTAGCACTGGCAATCGAAATAAAAAGAACTAAATCTTGAAGATGTTATTGTATCGTGTAGTCATTGCCCTAGAAGCATTTACGTCCTGATAGAGAAAACGTGGAAGCTTGGATCGAATAATCCCTTTAATATAGATCTAGAAAAGAAAGCAACAGTTAAAACTTATATTTCCCAAACGACTCAATAAAAAAAGGCACGAAACTAAAAGTAAGCTAAATAAAAGAATGAAAGTAAATAGGATATGATAATACCCCTTCTAAGATCTCATCTTAGACAAACGTTCGTCTGAGTAGATTTACGTCTAACCCTCTAAGGATCTTGCCCTTAGCTACCTAGACGATGGAGAAGAACGCCAAATACTCGTCGTAACGTAATTGGACACTCGCACTCCAAAACAAGAACAAAATAAAAAAAATCTTGAACGAAAGTAAAAAAATAGCTCACAAAGACAACTTCAAAAGAAAGAATAATAATTTATTTTATGAATTGTTCATTTTTACAAAGGAAAGAAGCCTATTACAAAGAAAAAAAGTTTAATTTAATCTAAAAGGCTAACTAGATCAATAATAAAAAACAGAATATTATCTTAAAAAGAGATAAGATTCGTCCACCCTTCAAAACCAACTTCAATTTTTTGTCTAAAATGACTAGTTTCACCCTTCCTATTCTCGTATCATTCCCCCACTCCTCAAAAAGATTCGTACTTGAATCTAAAATGTGAAAAAGAGAACGATCATCACTATCAATATCGATTGAAAATGAATCCTTGTCAAAAGTGGAGTGATTCAGCTGAGCTCTTCGTAATGGACCTACAAATTAAGGTTCTTCTCTTCAGATTGTTCAATATCACTTTCATCTTTTCAATTCGATCGGCCTTGAATGATCCGCTTGATTATGCCTACTACATTTGTCATTGGAAGAAGTAGGGTTGCGATGAAAAAATGTAGATCATGTGTTTCTCCAAAGATTTTTTAGTTGTCGTTCTGCTCGCAAGGCTTGAAAATATACATTATGAGGGTCAAAAGATTCATTTTGTTCAACCATTTCACGAATCTTATCATTCAAGTCACGAAAGAAATGATACATAGTATCATTGTCATCTTCATCAATTTGGGCTACTGATTTGAACAATTGCATCCTCATGTAGTATTCATTGACTGTCTTGCTACCCTGAGTGAGTGTGAAGTGTTTGAATCGACAATATTTGTTAGGTAAAAATAGTTTTCTCATGATGCTCGCCAAGTCACATCAAGATCGTATGTGTTTACATTTCTACTCCAGATCAAGATGTCTCCACCAGTGAAGAGCTAAATCAGTAAATGAACTAGTAACAAGTAGTAACTCATCTTCAATGTAGTAGTTGTAGAAAAAGAACTCGTCAACCTTTATATCCCACTCTACGTATTCATCAGGATTAGTGGAACCACTGAAGGCTAGAATGTTTATCTTCATTATTGTTCTTGATAAGCACAAAAAATAAATTGTTTGCTCCTCACCAAAATTCTCTCAAAATCACAAAGTTAATCAAAATTTGTCAATTGCAGTGTGTATATGAGTTGAGTACAAAACCTAAAGTAACTCTAGGAGGCCAATAAAATACATTGCAATTGTAATGGAGGTTATGCGAACAAGGATATGCCCAAACCTTTTTAGTATGCTAACACAAGAAAGAAAATGGATTAGCACGCGTAATAGAATGAAAGAAAGTATACGTTAACGAAATCTTAAACCTAGAGTCAAAGAAAAGCTTTAAAACAAAGAAAACCTAGAAAACTTGAACTCTACCCTGTTTGGGAAAAATGAGTTTATTCTCATTTTGAAGTGTTTAAAAAAATTATAAAAATAAAACTCCAAAAATAAAATTACTAAAAAAATAAGAAAAAAATGTTAATTTTTTTTTTCCAGATTTTTTTACTAATAGAAAAATATTATCGTAAACTGAGAACGCCTGGAAACTGATACCAAATGATAGAGAAAATGTGGAACCTTAGATTGAATAACCCCTTTAATATAGATCTAGAAAAGAAAACAAGTGTTAAAACTTATATTTCCTAAATGACTCAATAAAAAAGGCACGAAACTAAAATAAAGCTTAATAAAAAAATAATGAAAGTAAATAGGATATGACAACACCCCCTTCTAAGATCATGTCTTAGACAAACGTGCGCTTGAATGGATTTAGGTCTAACCCTCTAAGGATCTTGCCCTTAGCAACCTAGACGATGGAGAAGAACGCCAAATACCTGCCGCAACGCAATTGAACACTCGCACTCTGAAACAAGAACAAGATAAAAAATCTTGAACAAAATAAAGAAAAAACTCACAAAGAGAACTTCAAAAGAAAGAATAATGATTTATTTTCTGAATTGTTCATTTATTATTAAGAAAAGAGCCTATTATAGGCTAGTAAAACCCTAAATTACGATGAAAAGAAGTTTAATTTAATCTAAAAGACTAACTAGATAAATAATAAAAAATAGAAAATTATCTTTAAAAGAGATAAGAATATTATCTTAATTAAAAAGATAAAATAAAATTCAAATAACCGCATAAAATTATCCTAATTAAAAATGAATGGATCCCATCCGATTTTTTTTGCAAGTTAATTGATGTTCTACCCTTCCAAAACAACTTCAATTTCTTGTTTAAAAAGACTAGTTTCACCCTTCCTATTCTCGTATCACGTCTGGATGCGTGTAATCCCAAAGTTAAATGCTGCCCCAAGGTTAACACAGTCTTTCTAATTTCGTACATCCAAAAGAAGGAAGTGGAACTAAAATGAAAGTTGACCTTTTCAGAAGTGGTGGTGAGAGATGTAGAGAGAAAATGAGAAGATACTTGTTTTTCAGCATGTAAAATGAGGAGCATTAAGGCTCCTTTCATAGTAAAAAGTCAAGGATAAAATTTTCCATCTCAGATAATAAAAAAATCTTGAAAATCACTTTCAACCACACAAAATATTTGGTCCACATTGATTGGTTTTGAATTCAAAATTCAAAAAATAAAATTTGTTTAATATCTTGAGAAAATCTAATTAAATAGAAGATTTTTTTGGATAATGTAAGTTCAAAAATCTATGTAGATGGCGTCCAAAAAGATACGAGTGCGGCACGTATGTGTAAGTTGGGTCTAGCCTAGACCTTACTACTCAATATAAATAAGGTTAAAAATTTGTATATAAACTCTTTCACAAGCTAGTATCCCATCAATGTGGGATAACTTCTTTGCATTACAATATAATAAAAACAATCCCCATCTAATGCAAAAACATGGTGACCCAACCAGAGAAAAGGGCAACAACGAAATTAGATGCTTAAGCACTAGTATCTGTCAGATTTGAAGTAGTACATAGTGAAAATGAGAAATTCTTTTCTTTAACAAGTATCTGTTAGATTTGAACTTGTCAAGATAAGAGTTAACTTATGACACATGACTAATCTTAGATCAATTTGAGTTTCGTGTTAGTTCATCATGATAGCCCAAATATACCTCGGGATGCTCATAAGTGCTCTAGAAAGACATACTTAAGTCTTTCATAGAAGGTGGCTAGTCCTCCACACTTAAGTAGGTAATTTCGTGAGTCTATCTCAATATAGACTATTCATGTTAGGGCTATGAGATCATTAAGAGCAATCGTCAAGCTCAATCTCTCATTTTTTAAAGTAGTGAATTCATCAAATTCGTCACACTAGGACCACCTAGATCATGGGCTATGAATTCATTAAAAGTAACAGACTCAACCTTTCTCATCGGTGATTTCATGAAGTCCATCTAATTAGGACCACCGAGATCATGGGCTATGAAATCATTAAAATCTTAAGAGCCCACCCTCATTGACACAATGCGACATAGGGATGAGTGAAATAGTGTACGATACGAGTCTTTCCATGGCTTCGTTTGACCACATTGAACCTATATAACTAGGTTGGATGTCAACCATGAATTCCTCAACCACTTTTCTTGCTTTATCTTTTAGTTAATGAATCAACAAGATTTCTCTTTGTCCACATGTACTCTACAATGAGTACTTCATCTTTATTAGATGTTTCATGGACTCACGTCTAATTTGCTTGAGCCTTCGTCTCAAAATGTTAGGTCTTTTTTTAAGTACAAAACTTGTAGCTTTTGAATCACATGATAAACACAAAGGGTGTGAAAATTTTTCCGTAAGGAAACTCAACAAGTTGATTTAAAGAATCACTCGACTTCTTGTCTGGCTAAGTATCGACCTATAAACTCAGACTCCATAATAGTACGAGCAACATATGTCTATTTAATAGACTTCTAAAAAATTGTCTTACTGAAAAGAAATATATATACCCATTAGTAACCCATTTTGCTTCACAATCCACATCCCCTTCTTGATACCCAAAACCATATATCATAAGCCCAAAATTACATGACACATTCTATATGATTTTACATAATAAAAAATACAAAAAATAAAATAAAAATCCTAACTCCTTCCTTATTAAGGCTTCACTCCCATTGGTTGGATGGATGCTTAAATCCTATTAGATGAACAACTACTTAGTGAGTAAAGTCTTGAACCTTATTGGTTCTATTTTATAGGATAAAAAATATGATATATATATAATATACCCTAAAACTACACAGCCACTATTCCATTATCCCAAAAATGAACACACGGCTGCCATTGTTTTCCTCAATCTCCCAAAATCCTACCCTATTTCATTTCCCCCAAAACCCAACATCCCACAACACTCCAATTCATCATTTTCCATTTGCTCACTCTTGGCAGCCACGACCCAATTTCCATTTTTTGTTGAGTTTTTCCTTCACCCGGTAGCTCATCCCTATTCACTACTCCCACCATTCAAACCTCAAAAAACCCACACTCATTCGAACCGCCAACCCTTAAATCAAGCTTTTCAACCCCATCAACAACGATACGTGGATTGATTGATCGGGCATGTATTTAGGGTTTCAGTATTTTCTTCCCTTGTTTACTTATGTGTAATCATTCTTATGATTTAATGGAAATATGGATGAGATTTGTTGGTATCTTTTTTATTTATTTAAGATTTTTTCTATATGAGTTTTTGTTTAATTTATTCGTTTGTGTCATGTGTTTTATTTTGTTCGTTGGGTGTGATTTAATTTAGTGTTTGCTAGTATGTATTCTTAGGATAGTTTAGCTTTTTGGAATTTGTTTTAATTAATTTAAAACATGCCCTTGGCTTATTGAGTTATGTGTTTAAATTAATTAAAATAAATTTAGTTTAGGTTTTTAGGTTGGTTGAGGCCTTTTAGGATTAGTTTAGGGTTTAAAATTTAATTTAATTAATTAGAATTATGTGCTTAGCTTATTGGGGCATAATTTCTAAATTAGTTAAATTAAATTTAAGATTAGATTTTTGGAGTCCGTAGTTAGATTTAGGGTTTGAATCAATTTAATTAATTTAAATTTATCCTTGGCTCGTTGGGGTAAATGTTAAATGCATTAAATTGGTTGGACATCTCTTAATTACCCCTTAAGATAAAATTGGTATTTGACTTAGATGAAACTTTAATAAAATCATAATTAATTAATTCGATTCGTTTTAAATAGAATCCTTGGCTTATTAAGATACTAGTTTAAAATTAATCAAATTAATTATTTTGATTCAAGATAATCAATAAAACATTAGGATTTTCTTAGTTTTTAGGATTTAATTAATTTAGGGTTAATATTAGACTAACCTAGTTAGTAATTAGATCACTAATTGAATTTTTATAATTTGAGCCTTTTTAGGTTAGGACCTTAGGGGGGTTAGGCTTTAATTTTATGTCGTTCTATGTCATGCATTTTAAATGTCATTCATATGACCTTAATATATTGAACATGCTTTTAATTAATTAACTTTAATTATAAAACGAATGTATTTATTAATTCTGATATTTGTGTCGTACTAGTCCTGGCTCAATGGATGTTGACCAAATATTCGAATTAATTATTATCGTCTAAAGGTAATTTAATTTGAGATAAAATTTTGACAAGTTATACCATCATGTTTAACTGCTTGCATCATGCATAAAGGTGATGAACGAGGTTCGAACCATAAATTAACACGGCAGTCGGGCTTATTCGATGTCGGTTTAATCTATGGTCCGAGGTATCGTCACCCTTATTAATTAAATGTTTAATTAATGAGAATTCGTCAATTTGACAAAGCCCGTTTAATTAAAGTCTAAATTCAATCACGAACAATTAAAATAAATTCAATTTGAATTTCTATAATTTTCATCAATTAAAAGCAACATATATTTTGGCACCAATTTCCAGGTGTGATGGGGGTGCTAATCCTTCCCCACGCGTAACCGACTCCCGAACCCGTTTTCAAATGAATCTCTGGTTTTATGGTGTCCGGCCTACCTTAGTGGCCGGTGGCGACTCCAAGTATTTTGTTTTCAAAAACACGATTTTAAGGGACTTCCCCACATTTTCAAAATAAAATAAAAGGAACCCTATTACTCATTTTTATTGATCTCGTCCGAAACTTTAAATTTTTAAATTTAAAAAAAGTCACTACAATTGACGACTCCGCTGGGGACCATTTTGTTTTTACAAAAAGTAAGTTAAGCCAAGAAAATATATGTTGCTTTTAATGATGAAAATTTTGAAATTTAAGTTGAATTTAATTAGGTCGTTCTTTCTTGAAGATACGACTTTAATTGTACGGGCTTCGATAATTGGTGGCTTTGATTTAATTGCTCATTTAATTTTTAAGGAATCACCGACATGTTTTGTATCATGATCATCAAGCTCTATACCCGAGCTTTGTCCCTTGAGTGGGAGTGAAACGCCATATACCCATGTGAGTAGCCCTCCATGGGTCGGTAATTCACTTTCGAAGTCTACGCCTTTTGACATGTGAGCAACCCTCCACGTCACAAGGTCGTGTATTCCCTCAAACCAAATCCAATTTGTAAGCCTATAATAGGCTAGATTGGGGTTCTTGTTGTCTTAGCAGGCGGCAAGATAGGTTCGAGTACCCTTTCTAGAACTGAACCCATGTGTGAGAACCTAAGAGCCTACCCTGATTAGAGCCATGCGGACAACCATAGTATTTTAGAATTTATGTGGTTAGGGTTTTCTTTTCATGTTGTTCTGTTTGCTGCTTCCTAATTCATGTTTTTATTTTCGAATTCGTTTATTTTGTTACTAACATATTTCATTTGTTTTTTTATTCTTTCCCCTTTTATGCTTTGTTTTGCATATTTTTATCATATCATGAGGAAAACACTGATTCAAAAATAGTCTGAAGTTAGAGACTTGATCAATGGGAGACTTAGTTCATTGCACTGATAAAGAGAATTTCAAGGTACAAATATGGTTAGAAGGCGAACAGCTTCATGATGGAGACAATATTTCTGTCGGACCTAGGTCATTGATGTTAGTCAAAACTTTCATGAACACCGAATACAATGATGTGTCGGGGTTTAGACCGGTATGACACAGTTGGGATTACGAAGCAAAGAGTGTTTTCATAAGTAAATATGGTGACATAGCATACTTGTTAGATGTCTCAGTCGATCAGTCACTACTCCAAACCTTGGTGAAATTTTGGAACCCGGCCTATAGTTGCTTTACAATTGGCAACCTAAATTTGAATTTTGACGATCAAGAAGTATCTATCCCTCTTGAATTGCAAAAAGATTGATGAGAACCGGGTCTACTCCAAGCCACCCAAGAACAAGTCCTTCCGAGCCAAGTTAGGTAGATTCTTAGGAACTTTACCGTCTTGGGTTGAAGATCAAGTTACCACTTGGAACAAAATGGAGTATCTCAAGTGCGAAGGGATTTTGGCCTTAGCTTCAGTTCATCCAATGGGCTGAGTTTAGCAAAGACTTGTTTGCATTGTTGATTTATTTGCTGGTCCTATTTTCGAAGGCGTTGAGACTCATGCATCCATTGGTGCTAGATGATTGCATAGAAGGAAAGTCTAATCTGGTGCCTGTTATTTTGTTCGAACTTTTCCAGTCTCTCAGGTTTTGTAGGAAGCATGGTAGGGGTCACTTTTTAGGATGCCCTCAGCTTCTGACAATATGGTTTTACATTCATCTGTGGTCCAACGTTCACTTTTTGAGGCCTCTCTTTGATGGCAAATTTTCCCCATTAGAAGAGTTCTTGCAAAAAGAAGATTGGCCAACGGGAAGATTCGAGGAGGTATGGCTAGACGTCTTACAAAACCTAAATGATGAAGACATGGTTTGGAAAGCTCATTGTTTATGTACGAGGAATATTCTGTGCAGATGTGGGGAGCATCTATGGGTACCGTTGCTTTGTCTTTAGGGGCATACGACTTAGACACCCTTGATGGTTTTGAGACAATACGGCTCCAAACAATTTACACCAGCCACAAGTTGACTAAATGAGTTTAACGTAAACTACACAACCGAGAAAGGCTACAAGGAAAATGTATCCAACGCTTCTTCTATGTGGAACAATTCTAGGCGAGTCAGGATTTTGAGTGCCCCATACATGATGACCCCCGAATATAAAGTGTGGCGGTTCAACAGCGTCAATGACAATATCCCTCAGTTGAATCCTGATGGTGCGAGGTCCGCCTAAGAAAGGTTGGCTACGCTTCTTACTGAAATTGACTTGATGAAAAAACAACTTGAAGAGGAACAAAAGAAGTTCATTCACTTAGAAGAAAAAGTCGATCATGACAGATTCAATTTTGATTTGGACAAGACGAAGCTTGAAGGAGAAATCAAAAGCCTGCAAAGGAGGAATGGTATGTGGGAATTCGAGCTTAAGTTGGAAAAAAAGAGATCCGAAAGCTACAAAGGTTAAATAAGAGCAAGAGAGTTGCAAGTGACGGACCCAACAAAGGGTTAGATCTTAGACTCAAGGAGGAAAAGACAAGAACCGAGGTTTACAAGAAGAATTACTATGAGCACAAGGACCAAGTACTTGCCATGACCCAAAGGATAGAAAACTTGAAGACGTTTCATTCAGTGAAGCTTGCGAATGAACAACGTCAGAATGAGGCATTGAAGGCTCAGATGAAACAGTTAGAGAAATCCCTTCTCAAGCATAAATGTTCTACCCAGAAGCTAGAAGCTAGTAGTTCAAAAAACCGAGCCTTGAAGGAACGGATCAAGGATCTGAAACCAAGGTCCAACAACTCAAAGATCAAATAGCAAGCTTTAGAGGAGAAATTCAAGTGCATCAGATGCCTACGATGGAACAACTTCAGTTTGATGTCTACACCATTTGGAGGCAAGAGCAAGATTTGGCACGCTTCATGACCCAGATGCAAGAAATCGCTTGAAAGGTACAGTTCCTAGCGAAAGATGCTGCCGAACTCCAATAATGCATAGACGACAAATCTGAGGAATGAGATAAGATTGTTTGGATCTTGAGAGAGATTGTTGACTTATGCGCTAGCTTAGAACCATATGAGTAGCGTATGTTCTTTGAATTGTTGTAATGGAACAATGTTTTCATCGATGAAAGTCGTTTAATTGTGATATTTGCCGAATCAGTGTTTCTCTTTGCATTCATGCATGTGTACATTATGTCGCATTTTTTTGCGAAAATTGCTAAGTTGAAATTGATTAAGAGTTCTTATGAAAGAATTTTGGTCCTTCGCATTTGTATTTCATTCATGCCCTTTAAGTGTTTGCTTAATCATTTATGTTGCAAATGATGCATTAAATGCATTAATTCATGAAATAATAAAATTTAATTGTTGGGGATCCCGTGCCAGTGATCAAAGATCTTACACCGAAATAAAAGCAAATGAAAAGGAGTTTTGAAAAAATGAAAGCCAGTTTGAGAGGAGCATTCGCCTCGGAAAATAAAGAGGATAAAGGAATGACTTCTAGCCAGTACAGCTTCAAGAGTATGAATGACCTAGTAGCCAGGATGGAAAAACTCGAGGAGATCTAAGAACCTTTGGTCGAGAATCAAAAAAAGATAATGGCATTTGTGAAGGAGTCCCAAGAAGAAGCTACGAGGCAGATCAATGAATTGATAGGTATAATGGCTACCTTGACCAAAGAAAAGGGCTTGGCTGAAAACTCGTTCGCGCTAAGGAAGGTTGAAAAGTCAAGATAGAGCTGGAATTCTGGCTTTATAGAGGAAAAGACTTTATCTGATGAAAACCAAGCCATTATCAATCAATATGAGATAGTCTGCAATGCTTCTAAATATCCCACCGAGTTGATAACAAGTAGGATTGAAGACTTTCGCCTGAAAGTCTTGTCTTCTCTAACGGATAGAGAACCAGCTCGCAAGCGAATTAAGAAAAGAGATCACGGGGATAACAAAATAGGAACTTATGAGGCCCTGAAGAACCTCACATCCTCCCAAACTCAAGCTACGGTCGGAAGTACTCGAAGTTCGAATAGGAAAAAACAATGGGGCCTAAGAGAAAAAATAAAAATTTACCCCGCTGCCAATTTCATACACAGAGTTGTATGCACACGTATACAAGGTAGATTTGGTCTGACCCTATCATGTAGTGCCCTTTAAACCTCTTATCCGCCTTGGTATGACGCTAATGCGTATTGCGAGTATTATACCGATATTCTGGGGCATTCAATTGAAGACTGCCAGGCATTCAAGAAATTAGTCCAGAATATGATAAAGTCTGGGGTATTACAGTTGGGTGAGCTAAACACAGCCACTAATACGCTTCCAAGCCATGGAGTTCGAGGCGTGAATGCTCTTGAAGAGGTAGGTGGAAAGAGGGTGAAGACAGATGTGTCAGAAATCAGGTCCACTCTAAGTTGTGTTTTCAAATAGCTTTCTATGGCAGGTTTGATTAAGCGTGGTACGAAGAATACACGATAGGGATATGGGGTATTCTGTGAGTACTACCAATAAGAGGGACATGAAATCCACTGCTGTCCAGACTTCAAGTAGATGGATCAGGGAATGATGGACAACAAAGAAATTGAATTCTTTGAAGAGCAAGGCTAATTGACCAGTGATGCAATGTTCAAGGGTTTCTAGTGCATCTTATCCATGTTTTTTTAGGTGTCACCTTTTTGGCTTTGTCTTGCATGTTTTTCTTTTGAAGTGATGTGTGAAATTAACTTTGCTACTGTTTGCCCGAAGGTAGCAAGGATCTTTTTGTAAGGGCATATGTTATGTTTGTTTTTTCATTCAAATGAAATGATGAATCTTTTGAGTAAATATATATATATATATATGTATGTATATTCTTTCTTACCCTTATAGAGTCTCGGATATCATTTGCATGAAGCGACATTGATTCTAATGAAAGATCAATTGAATGTTGTGATCACGATGAAGTATGATTTCCTGCTCAGCCCGCTCTGGTCTGTAAAACACGGGATGCGAGATTACTACTCCTTCGATGATGTTCGATGATAAGAAAATCTCCTACGAAAGACTAATAGAATAGTTTGAATTTGGGAATTCTTTTAATAAAAAAGTCTGCCAAGAAATGAACAATTAATGGAGTTGGGGAGTAGAACAAATCTAATAAGGAACTAGATTCCACATGTTCAATGCCCCAACATCAGAGATAAATACTAAAATCAATGAACAATCAAATAAGTCTCGGAGCATCCTGATGGAGCTGTAGGGGGAGAACAAATCTAATAAGGAGCTATGCTTCACCTGTTCAATACCCTAGCGTCAGAGATGACTTTTTGAAGGCACTGACATTATATTAATTGTAATTGAAAGTATATACCTATACTATTTTTTTTAAAAAAAATTGATGTTTTATATACTCAATGTGTTAAGAAAAATAATAAACGTATTCTGGATAAAAACAATGAGAACTAGAAGGAGTAGTTTTCGAAAAGATCAAGCAAATACCATTATCATGAGGATGAACCGAGAAATCTGGCAGAAATTTCACAACTTTAAATATCGCCACAACAGTCAAAGGCAAGCTATTGATCACCGAGGGATTGAGTCTAAGTCGCTCTTGCATTTGATATCCGGGGCATTCTATTCATTTTAATGATTTTGATTTTGTATATTAACCGCATCCTTTGTTGAAGTGATAGTCAACAAACTGACATCTAGATGAAAAAAGAGAAGAAAAAGAGAGAGAAAATAGGGGAAAAAATAATAAAAGAAGAGAGAAAAGAAAAAAGAGAGAGAAAGAATAAGGTTTCTCTGTGTTGTTGTATAGAGTTTAGAATGCATGGTCAATGATGCACATGGCCGACCTAATACATAACCTGTCTGTGATTCTATATAAGACAGTAGTAAAACTTCGTATGTTACAAAGACTCGAAGTGGGTGTCTGTAACAATGCCTTGGTTAATTCAGAAGAATGAGGATTGAATCTTATTGAAGAAATGAAATTTTGAGACTTAATGAGGCATGTTTTTTGGCCTACTGTTGAAATAGAAGAATGATCATCTTGTTGGATCAAAGGCAAAAGGTAATTGATAAGTGTTCAAAAGTATTATTTTTCTTACCCTTTTTACTCATATTATTGTTAGACTTAGGCTCATATTAGTTGCATAATTAGCCATTCATGCATTAATCCATGTTTCCTTCCATCGTTGAGCTTGATTACATAACTTGGTAGTTTTTGTGGGAAAAGATGTTGCTTTGGTGTGTTTTGTGTGTATGTGCAGGATCACTTGCCAAAGCAAGGCTAGAGCTAGTTGCCAGGGCAATGCATGAAGGAGACGCCGAGCCAGTTGCCAGGGCAATTGTCGACAAGAGCAAAGGTGATATGGTAGTCGAAATAGATGACTATACAAGCCCAAGATGACGTGGAGCAAAGCCCAATCCCAAAGGAATTTGATTTCCATGAAGAGATTAAAGAAGAATTAAATTCCAAGAAGATAGGAAAAGTTCTAGTAGGAATATAATTATAATAAAGAATTATATTCTTTAAAGATAATTTAATTCCAACTTAACTTCCTCCTCAAAGAAGGACTTTGACCTAGCCCTATAAATAAGAGGCCATATCGTCAACTTTGGAGAGAGCAAGAGAGGGGAATTTCGACAACTCCAAGGAAGGCAAGAGGAGAGAATTGTCGACAAGCATCTAGGGCAAGGAGGATTTCGACAAGCCCCCTTCTTCATCCTTTTCTTTCTTGTTCGATTGGGTTCATGCTAGGGATTATTTATCTTGTGTTTCTTTGGAACCTAGCCATGAACTAAATCTATTTGGCTATGGTTATTGTGTTTTGTGGTTGTAAGAAACTATTGGTTTTTGTTTAGGTAATAAGAGTTTGCACTTTTCTATTCAAGGTTTATTCATTCTTTGTTCTTATTCTTGTTTGCGAGTGAATTGGGAGAGGATCTCGTGATTTCATCTATTTATCTAATATCGGGAGAGTTAGATTCAAGAAACGAATGAATATGATCTTTATTCAATCTATTGATGGTGAAGATTAATCTGGCTTAGGAATAAGTTAAGGATTTCAACGACTAAGAGGAGCGCAAGATTGGTTGTTGTTCACCCTTGATTCACGCAGGGATGTATTATCAAGGCATGCAAAAATAGCTAGAGTTTCGACTTAGGGATAAGAAGAAACCATTGAAGAACGCTCTGCCGAACCTTGAAGATTGCTGCCCAGACGCCCAAGTAGTTGCCCAACTACTCGCCCAGGCAACCATCGATTAGTTGCCAAGGCAACCCCATTGTGCAAGTTGCCACGGCAACTGAGTTGCCCGTGTACTCTTTTACCAAGACGATCCAATCGGTTATTACACCTCAACTCACGATAACCTGGCCTATCTCTCTCATTTGATCTCATCTATTCTTTTATTTTATTGCTTTCTATATTAGTTATTAGTTAAACTCCTATAATCCTTTATTTGTGTTTTTACTTTTTACAGTGCAAGAGACTAGATTCTTGAAGTGGCACCAATCCCTGTGGAGACGATATCTTTTATACTATAACTTGCAACGTGTATACTTGCACAATTGCATAGCACTTATTACGCGCAACAAGTTTTTGGCGCCGTTGCCTGGGATTGGCAATAGCGACTTTGTTTTTATTTTCTTGCACTTTCTTTTTACTTTTCTTGTTTAAGATTCAAAGGGCTAACAAACTTTGGTTTTGCATTGGTATATGACCAGGGCGAGACCGACTACACCAGAATATCCCTTTGATCCAGAAATCGAACGAACCTTACAAAGACTTAGACGAAGGATAAGAGTAGCAATGGCTAATCAAGACGGCAATATGAATCAAGATATTTCCAGCAGAAGGAGGAGTGATTCTTGCACGAAATAGAACTAGTCGAGACTATCTTGAAGGAGATCTTGATGGACTTAATCCAGGAGTTGTCGCACCTGAAATTGAAGCCGACCACTTTGAGTTAAAACCGATAATGTTTAATATGATCAACACAATTGGTCAATTTGGTGGCTCATCAACTGAAGATGCACGGCAACATCTGAAATCTTTCCTCGAGATTTGCAACTCATTCAAAATACAAGGAGTCACCCTCGATGTCTTACGATTAAGATTATTCCCCTATTCACTGAGGGATAGGGAAAAACATGGTTGAATAGCATTCCTGCCGGATCTATAGCATCTTGGACCGATCTTTGTCATGATTTCCTTGCTTGGTTTAATCCTACAAATTTGACTGATAAGCTTCGTAACGACATTACTTCTTTTTGGCAGGCAGACGATGAATCCATGTACGAGGCTTGGGAGCGATATAGAGAACTTCTACACAAATGCCCCTACACGGATTCCCGGTGTGGACTCAAGTAACAATGTTTTACAACCGTGAATACACCAACAAGGATGATGCTAGATGCCTCGACAAACGGCATACTTCTAGATAAGTCACCGGAGGAAGCAATGCAAATTTTAAACAGGCTGGCCAAGAATGATTATCAATTCCCATCTACTAAAAGAGGAGGAGTTAGACGCCAAGCCACAATACATGAACTAGGATCATCAGATTCAATTTCGGCACAATTTGCCACTTTAACCAAGATGGTCCAGAACATGCAAAAACCAAACAATACACATGAGGTCAAGGTAATGGATTCTTTTTGTGAGTTATGTGGTGATAACCATGATTCTTCTGAATGTATGCAGAATCCGGAATCCAGCTTCTATGTGGGGAATTACAATCGGAACAACAATGTGATGTCCAATACATACAATCCAGCTTGGAAGAAGCACCCTAATTTTTCATGGAGTAATCCCAACAATGCTCTAAACCAGAACAATCAGAATGCACAATCATCGGGATTCCAGCAGAATATGCCACGGCAACAGTTGCCACAGCAACAACCGACAACATCTAGTTCTTTGGAAAATTCTCTAAATGCTTTTATGATGAAAACTGAATCTTATATGGCTGAGAATAGTAACTTCATAAAAAGAACTGATGCTTTTATTAACAGGACCGAGATGAGATTGCAAAACCAAGAGGCGGCAATCAAATCATTGGAAAATCAAGTCGGACAGTTTGCTCAAAATCTGAATACTAGACCGCAAGGAGGTTTACCTAGCGATATTGAAGTCGCAAGAGGAACTGGCCATGAGCAATGTAAGGAGATTACCACTAGAAGTGGCCAACAACTTAGAGAAGCTCAAACCCGCTCATCAAACAAAACTCCACAAAAAGATCAAGACGAACCTAGCGGCAAAGCCTCGGATACTGAACCAAGAATTGCCTCGGCAACCGGCAATAAGCATGCCTCAGCAACCGACGATAAAGATGCCTCGACAACTTGCGATAAGCATGCCTCGGCAACCCAGTTGATAATGCCTCGGCAACTCCAGTTGTCCTGGCAATACCGTCAATCAGGTTTCAAACTAATGAAAGGATCGAAGATATCCAACTTCCACCACCATTCCCACAAAGGTTGAAGCGACAAAAGCAAGAATATCAATTCAAGAAGTTTCTTGATATCCTAAAGCAAGTCCACATCAACTTGCCATTGGTGGAAGCAATTGAACAAATGCCAAACTATGCCAAGTTTCTTAAAGACATCGTGTCCAAAAGAACAAGGCTAGGAGAGTTTGAAACAGTTGCCGCAACAGAGGGATGATGGCAATATTACACAATCGTATGCCACCCAAGTTGAAGGATCCCGAAAGTTTCACAATACCCTGTTCCATTGGAAATCACTATGTCAGGAAAGCATTATGCGACCTTGGGGCTAGCATAAACTTGATGCCTAAATCAGTTTTCCAGAAACTAGGAATCGGGAAGGCAAGACCTACAACAGTTATGCTACAACTAGCCGACAGATCCTATGTGCATCCAGAGGGAAAATCGAGGACATACTGGTAAAAGTTGATAAATTTATTTTTCCCGCTGACTTTATTGTTTTGGATTGTGAAGCAGATGCGCATGCACCATCATTCTCGGGAGACCATTCCTAGCAACAGGGAGAACCTTGATCGATGTTAAAAAGGGAGAACTCACAATGAGGGTGAATGACCAGCAAGTTAAACTAAATGTGTTCCAAACACTAAGGCATGCCGATGATCCAGAAGAATTCCAACTTCTTCATGCCACGACAGAGTTTAACTTCGATGAGGAATTTAGTTACCTCGGCAACTACATTGCCGATCAAGAGGAACCTGAGGAGTATGAAGAATCGGTCGATGAGGAACAACAAGAAGAGGCAAATTGGCTAGTCAATCGACCGGGTACATACTTTGAACCACTAGATTACTCAGGTAAGGAAGGTAAACTCGAAAAACCCTCTATTAAACAACCACCAATTCTTGAGTTGAAACAATTGTCAGAGCAACTAAAATATGCATACTTAGGAACCGATAATACATTGCCTGTAATTATTTCTTCTAAGTTACAACCTGAGCAGGAAAAGAAGCTGATCAAGATATTGAAGCTACACAAAAAGGCAATAGGGTGGACAATTACCGACTTGAAGGGAATTAGCCCGGCAGTGTGCATGCACAAGATTTTGTTGGAAGATGATCACAAACCTTCAATTGAGGCCCAGAGGAGACTGAATCATGCCATGAAAGGGGTTGTAATGAAAGAAATCATCAAGTGGCTTGACGCCGGCATTATATACCCTATCTCTGATAGTACATGGGTAAGTCCGGTACAATGTGTTCCGAAAAAGGGAGGTATAACGGTGGTAAGTAATGAAAACAATGAACTCATTCCAACCAGGACTGTGACCGGTTGGAGGGTTTGTATGGATTATCGAAAGCTAAACAAAACCACCAGGAAAGATCACTTCCCATTACCCTTTATTGATCAAATGCTTGACCGTCTTGCAGGTAAACCCTTTTATTGTTTTCTTGATGGTTATTCAGGTTACAATCAAATTGCCATAGCAGCAGAAGATCAAGAAAAGACAACCTTCACATGCCCATACGGTACTTATGCCTTCCGAAGGATGTCGTTCGGATTGTGTAACGCCCCGGCAACCTTCCAAAGATGCATGATGGCACTCTTTTCAGACATGGTCGAAGACTTCCTTGAGATCTTCATGGATGATTTTTCTGTTTTTGGTAATGACTTCGACAGCTATCTTGGCAATTTAGAGAGGGTTTTGGCAAGATGTGAAGAAACTGATTTAGTCCTCAACTGGGAGAAATGCCATTTTATGGTAGATGAAGGAATAGTGCTCAGCCACAAGATTTCATCCAAGGGAATTGAAGTAGACAAAGCCAAGGTGAACGTGATCGAGAGATTACCCACACCAAGTTCGGTTAAAGGAATTCGAAGCTTTCTTGGACATGCAGGTTTTTACAGGAGGTTCATTCATAATTTTTCTAAAATCACTAAACCCATGTGCAATTTGCTTGAACAGGATAAAGTCTTCGATTTTGATGATTCTTGCACCCCAAGCATTCGAAACCCTAAAGGAAAAGCTTGCCTCGGTACCCATTGTCGTTCCACCAGATTGGACGCTAAAGGAAAAGCATTCGAAGCTCATGTGTGATGCAAGTGATTTCGCGGTAGGAGCAGTCCTAGGCCAACGCATAGGTAAGACCTTTCATGTGATATACTACGCTAGTAAAACTCTTAATAGTGCTCAAGTGAATTACACAACAACTGAGAAAGAGTTACTAGCTGTAGTTTTCGTATTTGACAAGTTCTGATCCTATTTGATTGGTACAAAGGTAATTGTTCATACGGACCATTCGGCAATCAAATACCTATTTGCTAAAAAGGATGCTAAACCTCGTTTGATTCGTTGGATATTGCTTTTACAAGAATTTGATATTGAAATTAAGGATAGGAAAGGAACAGAAAATCAAGTGGCCGATCACTTATCACGTTTAGAACGCAACAGGGAGGAGGACGCGGATCTAGAGATATGCGATGCATTCCTGGATGAACAAATTTTAGTTGCCTCAGTAACCATGGACGCGCACGCCTCAAAAACTCTCGACGCCGCAGCAGCATTTGACGCGCACGCCTCGACAATTCTGGGAGCAGTCGCCACGGCAGCACATGCCTCGGCAATACCCTGGTACACGGATTTAGTTAATTTCTTTGTTTGTGGTATTTTACCTTATGGCATTACTCACCAAGGGAAGAAGCGGTTCCGCCATGATGCTAAGCATTACTTTTGGGACGAGCCTCTTTTGTTTAAACAATGTGCAGATCAGGTTATACACCGATGTGTCCTTGAAGAAGAGCAACAGAATGTACTCCGGCAATGCCATTCTTCACCCTATGGAGGACATTTTGGAGGAACTCGTACCGTGGCCAAAGTTTTGCAATCCGGTTTGCATTGGCCAACATTGTACAAAGATGCCCAAGACTTTTACAAGCAATGTGATCGTTGCCAGAGGACGGACAATATCTCTAGACGACATGAGATGCCGCTCCAGAACATCATTGAGGTGGAATTGTTTGATGTATGGGGGATCAATTTTATGGGACCTTTCCCATCTTCATTCGGCAACCTCTACATTTTACTTGCCGACTACGTGTCTAAATGGGTTGAGGCAGCTGCAGTTCCCAACAATGATCGTGCAACGATTCTTGTAGAAAAACATATTTACACAGTTTGGGATGCCGAGAGCAATTATTAGTGACGAAGGCAAGCATTTTGATAACAGACTAATTGCCAAGATGTTGCAACGCTTCGGCATATCACACAAGATCGCCACGGCATATCACCTACAAACCAATGGGCAAGCAGAAATTTCTAACCGGGAATTGAAGGGTATACTCGAGAAAGTTGTAAATCCCTCTAGGAATGATTGGTCATTAAGACTAGATGACGCGCTTTGGGCATATCGCACTGCATTCAAAACACCCTTAGGTATGTCCCCCTTCTGACTTGTCTATGGCAAGACATGCCATCTACCGGTGGAAATCGAACACAAGGCATACTGGGCAATCAAGACCGTGAATATGGATTGGGAAAGTGCCGGACAAAAGCGTTTGTTGGACCTCAATGAGATAGAAGAATTCCGTGCACTCGCCTATAACAATGCACGAATCTACAAGGAGAAAACAAAGCAATGGCATGACAAGAAACTATTGCCGCGGTAATTCATGCCAGGGCAACTAGTTCTCTTATTCAATTCTCAGCTAAAACTTTTCCCGGGAAAGCTGAAATCAAGATGGTCGGGACCATTCGAAGTCGTCAAACCATTCTCCCATGGTGCTGTGATAATCAAGTCCATCTCTGACAACCATGAATTCAAAGTTAATGGACAAAGATTGAAGCACTACAATGGTGCCCATGTGGAACGTAACAAAGAAGTGGTCAACTTAGGAGATGCATGAGCATGCTCTCCCTTTGATATTTTATTTTTATTCTTATTTTTTTCGATTAATATTTTTTTATTTTTCAAACTTTTTTTTATTTCCGATTATTATTATTCTTTAGGATAGATTTATTTATTTATTTATTTATCTTTTTAAGTTTAAGAATCCCATTACACATCTTTATTTATTTTCTTTATTAGTTTATCTTTAATTTTAATCCTTATTTGATTTGTCTTTGAATTGTAGGAAAAAAGTTCAAGATAAAAAGGAATTTTAATCCAAGAAGGAAAACATCTTCAACAAGGAAACTAATGGGCTGAATCTAAGGCTTATAAACCCTCCAATTTGCCCTAATCAAACCCCCCTTTGTCGTCACCCTCTCCCTAAACCAAAACCCTTTTTCGTTTTCCTCTAATCCCACCCACCATATTTACCACCTATCTTTTCTATAAAACCCATCACCCTTAACCTATTCCTACTTTTTATCTTGCAACTTTTTAGTTTCTGTTCTTTTCTTTTATTTGTTTTTACAAAACTCACAACCAAGATCATCCATGGCATCCAAAATTAAATTTTAGTTCATCCATGTTCCTCCAAAGAACCAAGATACAAGAAGTTTGCTACACCGGTGGTTCAAGAAAGATTTCAATCCAAGTTTGAAAGCCGGAAAATTCATGAAGAACAAGGCTTTGAATACTCCAACTCTCATCAAGATTTTAGCCTTGAACCATTCATCTTCAAGAGGATTGCACATCAAAAGTGGCAAATCTTTTGCCATCAACCGGAACCGGGTAACATCTCATGGGTAAGAGAATTCTATGCTCACTCACCTAATCTGGATAATCCTTATGTTTTTGTTCGTGACAAGGCCATACTCATAAGTCCCGAAAACGTCAACACATTTTACGGGCTTTACATTAAGAAGGACGAGCATCAAGCCTTCGTTGATCAAATCACTCCCAAACAACTCGACAAGGTGCTTCAAGAACTCACTCAACGGGGAACTCATTGGAACGACGGTAAATACAAGGGCACGGTAAATCGCCTTCGGCTTAAACCCGAGGCAAAACTATGGAATAAGTTTGTTAAAACTTCTTTAATGCCCACCACACACAATACTACCGTTGATATACCACGTCTTTTGCTCATACATTCTATTTTGCATAATCGCATCATTAACATTGGAAAATTATTTGTGATGAAATTTTTGTATGTAGCTCAAAAGATAAGGGTTCTCTTTTCTTCCCTTGCTTAATTTCTAATCTTTGCAAGGAGATGCATGTCCCAAGTGAGTCCACCGATGAAAAGGCCCTACAAAAGTCCGGTTGGAATCAAGCACTAATACGAAAGCTAATGGGAGAGGCACCGGGAAATTCTTCAAGGCCTCCAATTGCCACGGCAACTCCTGCCGCCCCGGCAATCCCTAATGCCCAAGCACCTAACGCCCAGGCAACTCGGCCATCAACACCGGGACACTTTGAAGCACTCTTGCAACCATTGGCAAGCCACCTAAGGCAAATTGAAGACCGGAAACTAATGTTCATGCGGTACATGAAGGAGCACAACAATGCCATCTCCCAAGTCATCCTAGAAAAGTACCCGGACAATCGCGTGCCGTTCCCAATCTTTCCTGTCGAGATCCTTTCCCCGGCAACCAATGAAGCAGTCGCCACGAAGATCGCAAAAGATGATGCCGTGGCAACCTACATCGTGCCTGCACAAGCTGATGCCACGGCAACCAACCCTGAAGATGCCACGGCAACCAAAGCTAAAGACGTCCCGGCAACCACTGCAAAAGCCAAAGGTAAAGCACCTATGCCCGAATCAACTCCTACGGAATCATTTTCTGATTTTTCAGATTCGGACGAGTCCTCCATTGCACCAACAAAGACCGCACCAATTGAATCATCCAAGCGAAAAACCAATGACATTGATGAAGAGGACGATGAGGACAACCCCGTACAGGATCAATTCCACCACCGGCAACAAGAAAACAACCATCGCGTTCAAGCAAGAGAATCAAGACACTGACCAAAAGGAAACTAACCATCTATGATGACGAACTCTCGGAGTAAGTCCTCGTATGCATTTTGTTTTTCGTTATTTTTATTTTTATTTTTCTTTAATGCATGCATTGAGGACAATGCCTCACTCGAGTTTGGGGGGGATTGTTATTAGTAGTTACCATGTTTAGTTACATTCATCTTAAATATTGCATTTAGGATACATAAATTGCTTGCCATGCCTTTAGTTGGAACAAGAATTGCTTAGATTTGATGAATATCCGATGATGACTTTGCCAATGCACTTAATTGATAGAATTTTTATTCTAGGATAACCATGGAAAAACTTAGAATTTTACTATGATGCTAAATTTGATGAAACACTATTGTGGTTTGATTGATTTAAGGAATTCTAGTGAACTTAGGTTGATAATTAACAAATTGGGGGATTAGAATAAAAATTGGATGAATGCTAGAGGTGCCCGAAATTGGCTCTAGCATGTGCTAAAAAAAATTGATTGCTAGAGGTGTCCGAAACTGGCTCTAGTATGTGCTAAAAAAAATTTTTTGATCGCTAGAGGTGCCCAAAACTAAGTTTTCCGAGTAACTCCTAAGTTTTCCAAAAAATAAAAAGCCAATCATACTTTGTGCCCCGGTTCAGAGAATTGAAATCAAGTTCAAAGCTAAGTTTGTGAAAATTGAAGTCTTGGCAGGTAATTATTAGTTTGCATTGCTTGAGGACAAGCAATAGTTCAAGTTTGGGGGTGGATAAGCGTTCAAAAGTACTATTTTTCTTACCCTTTTTACTCATATTATTGTTAGACTTAGGCTCATATTAGTTGCATAACTAGCCATTCATGCATTAATCCATGTTTCCTTCCATCGTTGAGCTTGATTACATAACTTGGTAGTTTTTGTGCGAAAAGATGCTGCTTTGGTGTGTTTTGTGTGTATGTGCAGGATCACTTGCCAAAGCAAGGCTAGAGCTAGTTGCCAGGGCAATGCATGAAGGAGTCGCCGAGCTAGTTGCCAGGGCAATGCATGAAGGAGACGCCGAGCCAGTTGCCAGGGCAATTGTCGACAAGAGCAAAGGTTATATGGCAGTCGAAATTGATGACTAGACAAGCCCAAGATGACGTGGAGCAAAGCCCAATCCCAAAGGAATTTAATTTCCATGAAGAGATTAAAGAAGAATTAAATTCCAAGAAGATAGGAGAAGTTCTAGTAGGAATATAATTATAATAAAGAATTATATTCTTTAAAGATAATTTAATTCCAACTTAGCTTCCTCCTCAAAGAAGGACTTTGACCTAGCCCTATAAATAAGAGGCCATATCGTCAACTTTGGAGAAAGCAAGAGAGGGGAATTTCGACAACTCCAAGGAAAGCAAGAGGAGAGAATTTTTGACAAGCATCTAGGGCAAGAAGGATTTCGACAAGCCTTCTTCTTCATCCTTTTCTTTCTTGTTCGATTGGGTTCATGCTAGGGATTATTTATCTTGTGTTTCTTTGGAACCTAGCCATGAACTAAATCTATTTGGCTATGGTTATTGTGGTTGTAAGAAACTATTGGTTTTTGTGTAGGTAATAAGAGTTTGCACTTTTCTATTCAAGGTTTATTCATTCTTGGTTCTTATTCTTGTTTGCGAGTGAATTGGGAGAGGATCTCGTGATTTCATCTATTTATCTAATATCGGGAGAGTTAGATTCAAGAAATGAATGAATATGATCTTTATTCAATCTATTGATGGTGAAGATTAATCTTGCTTAGGAATAAGTTAAGGATTTCAACGGCTAAGAGGAGCCCAAGATTGGTTGTTGTTCACCCTTGATTCACGTAGGGATGTATTATCAAGGCATGCACAATTAGCTAGAGTTCGACTTAGGGATAAGAAGAAACCATTGAAGAACGCTCTGTCGAACCTTGAAGATTGCTGCCCAGACGCCCAAGTAGTTGCCCAACTAGTCGCCTAGGCAACCATCGATTAGTTGCCAAGGCAACCCTGTTGTGCAAGTTACCATGACAACTGAGTTGCCCGTGCACTCTTTTACCAAGATGATCCAATCGGCTATTACACCTCAACTCACGATAACCTGGCCTATCTCTCTCATTTGATCTCATCTATTCTTTTATTTTATTGCTTTTTAGATTAGTTATTAGTTAAACTCCTATAATCTTTTATTTGTGTTTTTACTTTTTACAGTGCAAGAGACTAGATTCTTGAAGTGGCACCAATCCCTGTGGAGATGATATCTTTTATACTATAACTTGCAATGTGTATACTTGCACAATTGCGTAGCACTTATTACGCGCAACAGTAATAACAGCCAAACCCGAAGGCAAGACAAGTTGTTACCAAGATCCGGAAAGAAGAAAGTTTTCATTCAGCATGGCTTCTGGGATAGAGTTTTAGGTCAAGGGTGAACATGATCGACCTAAATACAAAACCTGACAGTGAGTCTGAAGAGAATAATAGTAAGGGCTCAGGATGAATATTTGCCACATTGTCTTGATTGGATCAGCAAAGTGAGGATTGAGCCTTATTGAAGAAAAGAAGTTTGGAGATTTAGGGCATGTTTTTAGCCCAATATCGAGACAGAAGAAAGACAATACTGATAGGTCAGGGGCAGGATAAACAGTTAAACCCAGAGGTAAGATGAACAACCAAGGTAAATAATGAGAAGAATAGCTCCTTAAATGGCCCTGTGGTTGGAGTATTAGGTCAAGGATCTACATGGATGGCCTACAATGGAGGAGTAATTTATCAGTGGATGGAACGAAATAATCCCAAGATTGAATCTACCAAACAGCTCAGAGATTTGAAATAACTTTCTGCCTTAACATTTTATATTGCTCAGAATAGTGAAGATTTGGGACCTTATTAGAAAGAAGGAAAATTTGGGAACTTGGGGGGCACAATGTTCACCCCAATGTTGAGATAGAATGAGGCTCATTATGAAGAGTTGTAGAAAATAAGACAATTAAGCAGTGAGGGCGATAGATTTTGTATGGCCAGTGTAGGGCAACAATGTCCCTTCAAATTGAAGCAAAAGTTGAAGATTCAGTAAAGACAGAAGAAATACTTTGAAAATTGGACCCTGTCGAAGTACAAAAAGCTTGGAAACTTCTAGGGCATGTGTTCATCCCTATATCGAGGTAGAATAAGGCTCATCATAAAGAGTTTTAGAAGAAATAACAGTCGAGTGAGGGTGATGTCATGAATTTGGACTTCAGCAAATGATAGATTCGAATCTGACTAGGGTAAGTCAGCAATCCTTCCAAAAGGAAACAAGGGAGAAAGATCCAGTAGAGATAAAGATAATACCTTGTTCGGTTCAGGAAAGTTGAAGATTGGACCTCATAGTAAGAAAAGTTTTGAGACGTAGGGGTATGTGTTCTTCATAATGCTAAAGATAAGAAAGACCCTTTATGAAGAATCATTGAATGAACAACATTTAATCCAAGTGAAGTGGAGGGAAGTGTTCCAGAGTTGAACTCCAGGAAATTGATTGATTTTATTTCGACCAATGCAAATTAGCCACACCCTTGTAAGATAAGACAAAAGATGAAGATTCCACAAAGACAAAGGGCCCATGGGAGCTAAGGGTGACCGACCGGAAAGCAAGGGTCTTCCCCAACAATACTAAAAAATGTTTCCACTCACGCATCATAAATAGTTAGGCATCCCTAGGGTAGGAGCATGCTAACTAGCATCATCAAATCATCGTGTTTGTTTCTTTCAGGTATTTGAAATACAAAAAGTGGATATTCTGTTCTAAAAAAAGAAGAAGTAGATACCAACAGTGAGTAAAGAAATTTTATAGTTATCCCATGCCAAGACGGTGAAGATCGAGAGCATTCCTGAAGACTCAAAGAGAGATATTATCATGCCAAGACGATGAAGATCGAGAGCATTCTAGAAGACTCAAAGCGAGATATCATTTGATGTCAAGACGACCAGAAGGTAAGACATCATATTTCGGGGTCCTTAAGGCGAGATATCACCCCATTCCAAGACGATGAAGATCGAGAGCATTCCAGAATGCTCAAAGCGAGATATCATTTGATGTCAAGACGACCAGAAGGCAAGACATCATATTCTGGGGTCCTCAAGGCGAGATATCACCCCATGCCAAGACGATGAAGATCGAGAGCATTCCACAAGACTCAAAGCGAGATATCATTTGATGTCAAGATGACCAGAAGGCAAGACATCATTTTTCGGGGTCCTCAAGGCGAGATATCACCCCAAGCCAAGGCGATGAGGATCGAAGGCATGCTAGAAGACTCAAAGCGAGATGTCATTTGGTGTAAGACGATCGATAATCGAGGCATCATTTTAGGGGCTTTACTTCTCCAGGCCTTATATGGTTAGAATTCGGAGCTCTAGAATTTCTGGATGAAGAAGGGCGAACGGTTCTATTTAGGAATGACTCGCAGCTCAGAATCTTCAGATAAGGAAATGTGACAAAATTTGTATCTTTAGTCTTTGCTCTATTCATGTTTCACAGCAATGAGCAAAGAGGGGCAACTGTAGACACTAAATTTTGTCCGGGTTTAAATTAAAAATGCTCGAAATAAGATCAATCCTCATCCTCCTTCTTGATACCCAAAACCTTATACTCTAAGCCCAAAATTATATGGCCCATTCCATATGATTTTATATAATAAAAAATACAAAAAATAAAATAAAAATCCCAACTCCTTTCTTATTAAGGCTTTACTCCCATTGGTTGGCTTGAATCCTATTGGATGAACAACTACTTAGTGAGTAAGGTCTTGAACCTTATTGGTTCTATTTTATAGGATAAAAAATATTATATATATAATATACCCTAAAACTACACAGCCTCTATTCCATTATCCCAAAAAAAAAACCCACGGCTGCCATTGTTTTCCCTAATCTCCCAAAATCCTACCCTATTTCATTTCCCCCAAAAACCAACATCGCACAACACTCCAATTCATCATTTTCCATTTGCTCACTCTTGGCGGCCACGACCCAATTTCCATTTTTTGTTGAGTTGTTCCTTCACCCGGTAGCTCATCCCTATTCACTACACCCACCATTCGAACCTCAAAAAACCCACACTCATTCGAACCACCAACCCATGTGTATTGATTGATCGATCATATATTTAGGGTTTCGGTATTTTCTTCTATTGTTTACTTATGTGTAATCATTCTTATGATTTAATGGAAATATGGATGTGATTTGTGGGTATATTCTTTATTTGTTTAAGATTTTTTCTATACGTGTTTTTGTTTAATTTATTTGCTTGTATCATGTGTTTTATTTTGTTTGTCGGGTGTGATTTAATTTAGTGTTTGCTTGTATGTGTTCTTAGGATAGTTTAGCTTTTTGGAATTTTTTTTAATTAATTTAAAACATGCCCTTGGCTTATTGGGGTATGTGTTTAAATTAATTAAAATAAATTTAGTTTAGGTTTTTAGGTTGGTTGAGGCTTTTTAGGATTAGTTTAGGGTTTAAAATTTAATTTAATTAATTAGAATTATGTGCTCGACTTATTGGGCATAATTTCTAAATTAGTTAAATTAAATTTAGGATTAGATTTTTGGAGCCCGTAGTTAGATTTAGGGTTTGAATCAATTTAATTAATTTAAATTTATCCTTAGCTCATTGGGGTAAATGTTAAATGCATTAAATTGGTTGGACATCTCTTAATTACCCCTTAAGATAAAATTGATATTTGACTTAGATGAAACTTTAATAAAATCATAATTAATTAATTCGATTCGTTTTAAATAGAATCATTGCCTTATTGGGATACTAGTTTAAAATTAATCAAATTAATTATTTTGACTCGAGATAATCAATAAAACATTAGGACTTTCTTAGTTTTTAGGATGTAATTAATTTAGGGTTAATATTAGACTAACCTAGTTAATAATTAGATCACTAATTGAATTTCCGTAATTTGGGCCTTTTTAGGTTAGGACCTTAGTGGGCTTAGCCTTTAATTTTATGTATTTCTATGTCATGCATTTTAAATGTCATTGACCTTAATATATTGGACAATCTTTTAATTAATTAACTTTAATTATAAAACGGAGGTATTTATTAATTACGATATTTGTGTCGTAACAGTCTTGGCTCAATGGATGTTGACCAAATATTTGAATTAATTCTTATCGTCTAAAGGTAATTTAATTTGAGATAAAATTTTGACAAGTCATACCATCATATTTAACTGCTTGCATCATGCATAAAGATGATGAACGAGGTTCGGACCATAAATTAACATGACAATCGGGCTTATTCGATATCGGTTTAATCTATGGTCTGAGGTATCGTCACCCTTATTAATTAAATGTTTAATTAATGCAAATTCACCAATTTGACAAAGCCCGTTTAATTAAAGTCTAAATTCAATCACGAACAATTTAATTAAATTCAATTTGAATTTCGATAATTTCCATCAATTAAAAGCAACATATATTTTGATACCGATTTCCGAGCGTGATGGGGGTGCTAATCTTTCCTCACGCGTAACCGACTCCCGAACCCGTTTTCGAATGAATCTCTAGTTTTATGTTGTCTGGCCTACCTTAGTGGCCGGTGACGACTCCAAGTATTTTATTTTTAAAAACACGATTTTTAAGGGACTTCCCCACATTTTCAAAATAAATAAAAGGAACCCTATTACTCCTTTCTAGCGATCTCGTTCGAAACTTTAAATTTTTAAATTTCAAAAAAGATCGCTACAACTTCTAAAAAAATTGTCTTACTAAAAAGAAATATAGTAACCCATTTTGCTTCACAATCCTTTTCTAAAAATATAGGATATCTGACAAATTATAACCCCAAGTTATTATCTCTAAGCAAACATTTCAACGTTCATTCATTACTTGAGTTGTGAGTTCATTCATTACTTGAGTTGTGAGTATATCTACAACATTTATAAATCCATGTCGAGTATGATTCTTTTAAGAATATACAATTAAAATTAAAACTAAAACTAAAACTATTATGGAAAAATTATTATTAAAGAAGATATCCTATTAGTTTTAGTATCTTTTGATTATAAGATTCTATTTACATCACCCAATTCATATGTTTTAAATTTAGAGGACAATATACTCATAGTTTCATGCAGTCACATAAAATGTCACACTCATACATGTAGATTTATATGCTACACAATAAACACTCACGATATAAGTTAAAGACATAATTTTAGACACCCTACCTTCACCCCCATGTTTTCGATCATTTTAAGGGTTAGAATAATAATACCCAAAATAAGGTATCTAATCAATTTCGTATAAAGACATGTAAATATGATTTTCTTCAACTTTACTCATATACACTAGAGTAAAATTTATAATATTCATTTAAACTCAAATATCAATATAGATGCTAAATCAATTTGTTTACAAGAATCTATATTCACAAAATCATGTCATAATTTTAAACGAGAAATGTGACTTGCATATTCAACGTATTTTTATTTGAACATTAAGGCCTTGTCACATTCTAAGAGATTTTTTTACTCCAATTTTCCTAATAATAGGCATTCATCACCAAATATTAAAAGTATTATACTGGAGTAAATTATGAGATTTTCAATAGTGAGTATATCTTTGAAGAATGCATCAGGTAGATTTTCAGGAGAGAGGTGGTGACAAGGCACTCTCAAATACCAAGTCTTTCCTATAATCAATCATAAACATCATTTTCATACGATCACACTACTTTCCAATAATTATAAATGAACTGCACAATATATTTCCCTCACTTTTTTAATATGTTTTGAGTATATAATAAACATAATTAATATATATTGTGCTTAGTTTTTTTTGTCTTTAAATACTATTTTTGTGGCATACTCCTTTAAAAGAAATACAATTCTTGCAATAACAACCAAAGTTTAGATTAAAAGTTTAATCTAATTTTAAAGCTCAAGTAAACTTGTTTACCTTTTGTTCAAGAAAGGGATGCAATTGTATGAGTCCCCAATCCACTCATCTTTATTCTCAATCAGATTAACCTCGAAAAAGATTGTTCCCATGTGATCTTTTAACATTCATGTTGTTCTTATAAGTTTCTACTTCTCAAAAAGTAAAAACATTAGTACCACAAATACAGTGATATACTTTAGTTATAAAGACAACTCAAAAGTTATACATATATTCTTGAACATGATCAAAATTAATATGTCAATAACATAAATCATACATGACAGTCAATACTTGTAACATAGCCATCTATTTTATAAAATAATATTTAATATAGAATATCATAAAAATGCATGTTTTTGCCGGATGTTTTTGACAGTCAAGTAAAGTTATACATATACTTGTACCATATGCACTCTTTTTCTTCCATCTAGGATTAAGAAGATTTTTTAACGAGACATATGGTAGTATTTCTTTCCAATTTGAATAAAAAAATCCAGACATTTAAACATGTGATATTATTAAATCGTTTCAGCATGCATCTCTTGACATGTATCTCTAGATATTTATTTTATGCATATTAAAAAAAAACTCAAAATGGCTCATTAAATAAATAATATTTACTAATAATTTCTGAGTCATTAAAAATTTCACCACATGCATATTCTTGAAATAATAAAGTAGTTGTGTACTCTGACCTCATAAGCTGAAACATAACAATCAAGTAGATTTGTTCGTTCTCAACATGCATTTAACACAAATCTTCTCACATCAGAGTGTCTCCGAAATTTACGGCGACAATCAACAATTCTTTTATCTAAAAAAAAGGGGGAAATTCTACAATGTGAGTCTCGATAAAATATTTTCCAACAACAAAAGAAGAAATAACTCATAGTGAAAAAAAGACCTTATCTTTAAGGTTTTTTTTTTTATTACAAGTCGGTCCAAACTCCGAACATGCAACACTCCAAACTTATTATTTTGATTCCACTCGTGATGCAATTTCCACCGATCTTGCCTTGGATTTCTAGATTGATTTCCTCAAAATAGCGACTTTAAAGTTTGCTAATTTTAGCTTGCATATCCCTTTCATTTGATTCGATCCCTCATAATATACAAATAAAAATAACAATTCACTAATTAAAATTTTAGGGACCAAATAAATAAATTAAAAATTGTGGACTAAACTAGAAATTTAATCACGAATTTATGGGAGTAAATTGAGTGCAGTTTAAATCATAGATGGCACAAGCGCAATTACCCATTTGTTTTCCATAACTTGCTTACATTAGACCCACGAGCAGCACAACTATCCCTATGTTCATTAACCACCAGAGTTCCCACGTACCACGAATCTCGGATGAAAAGGTTCTATGGCAAATGACGGCATGTCATGTTTTAACCAACAACATGAATATTTTGAATCCCCTAATTTTCGATATTGGTCACTGCATGGTGCCCTCGAAGACTAGCCCCAAGCAGTATTCATATCAATCTTGTTTGCTAAATTAGGTATGACATCAGTTACCATAAATAATTAGCATATATAATGACTATAAAAATGTAAGCATATATAGATCATAGCAGAAAAAGATACAGCACTTATCTTAGAAAGAACAATTGTTTGTTGGCCCACTTTTACCATAACACGGCCGAACAATATTAGGAGTTCTAGAAATTTAAACTCCAATCTATTAGATCCACACACAAGCACAAGGAAGAGGATGTTGACAGATGACATAGTTTTAGCAGTAATTTAAATGCTTTTAAATTGTCTGGAAAAAAGTACTGAAAACAAAATTGTTAGCAATGACATTCACAATAAAAAGGATTGGATCTTAAAGATATTATTATTGTATTATGTAGTCTCTATCTTAGAAACATTTAAATCTCAAAATTAAACATTCCTCCTAAAATTAAAACACTTTTTTTAATTTCGTACACCCAAAAAATAAAATGAAACTAACATGAAAGTTGCCTTTTTTGGAAGTGGGGGTGAGAGATGTAGGGAGAAAATGAGAAGAGAATTGTTTTTCAATGTGTAAAATGAGGAGCATTAAGGCTCACTTTAAGGTAAAAAGTCAGGGATAAAATTATCCATCTTAAATAATAAAAAATCTCAAAAATCACTCCCGACCACACAAAATACTTGGTTCATATTGATTGGTTTTGAGTTCAAATGAAAATAAAAATCATTGTACCAGCTCCAACCATTTTCAAATTACTGCATCCACCATTGAAGAATACAAGCACAAAAACAAAACCCTTTTCAATTACAAAGCTGTGAGTGAAATGAAAATGAATGAGTGATGAGGGGTTGAAAAATATAGTAAATTTTTTGTTAGGGATGGGATAGTTAATAGAATTTTAATTATATATTATTAATGTTTTTATGTGGGGTTGAAAGGGAGTTGAGTAGTTGTAGATTAGAAAAGTGCTGTGGTGTGTAGTTGATTTCTTATATATTTTTTGTTTTCGACGGAACTATTGTTCTATTGCAAATTAAATCGTTAATTTTTTTATTAAAGTCAACAAAATTTTTGACGAAAAAAATAATTCCATTGAAAACTATAACATAAATCAAAACTTTGTAACAAAATATTATTTTATTTTCGCCGGTACATTATGATGAATTTTAAAATCATCGAAAATTTTCTGTCAGTAATTTAACATTAGTAAGCCAAAACCGCTATTGTCTTTGGATATTGATTTATCGCCAATCATTTTGGATCAAATGTATGTAGGCTTCTTTTCCACCAGTCACATGCAACTCCTAGTCGAGCTAAATCCCCATTTATCTCAAATTGGTGTGAATTTTTTGCTTAAAAAATTTTCAAATTAATGGTTAAAGGTAAAAAAAATTGTATACCCATTTTGGACCAAAATTTATTTTGAATCCGTATTTTAAAATTTCTAGATTCATCACTATCACATCAACAGTCACAAACAACATTTAATTATGTTTTAGGTTGGAGTTTTCAAAAAGATGGGTATTGATTGTGATTATTTAAAAAAAAATCAAAAGAAGTGAAAGATTTGTCAAATTCTACCAAATTAATATCAGTCCTATAAATTTTGAAGTGAAAAGAATCCGAGAGCTTTTAGTTTGAAAATTTCAAACATACTGATTTGATATTTCGCATACAAACTTGATGAATACATTATGGAACCTTACGTACAAAGCTATGCATTAAAATTAATTAAAAACTGAGAAAAGTATACAATCATCGACCTCCTGAAATTATGGACGCTGCAACAGACGAAGATGAAAGGGAGAATCCCTTGTGAGTGGAAGAAGTATAAGCCATGGAGAAACCATCGAAACCATCACGATGGGAGAGACTAAGTGATGATATTTCCGGAAAAGGAATATCCCCTTCCAAAATCTGAACAACATGGTGCATACTTGGCCTTGCTTCAGGCTGTGAGTGGGAGCATATTAACCCAAGTTTTAAGACCAGCTCAATCTCTTCCGCCACATAATCCGAACCCAAATTTGGATCCTTTGACTCAAGTATACCACCTTTGCACCAACAAGAATACACCCAGTCAACCAAGATGATAGCTTCTGTTTGAGATGCTGATATCGGCCTTCTTCCACAGGCAACTTCGAGCAGAAATGCCCCGAAAGCAAACACATCGGTGCACGGTGTGGCTTTCCCGGTTCGAGTATGCTCTGGAGCTAGATACCCAAGAGTGCCTACAATATGAGTTGTTTGCGGTTCAGTTCCACGATCATATAATCCGGCGAGACCAAAATCTCCCAATCTTCCATTTAGTTCACCATCAAGCAAAACATTGCTAGCTTTAACATCCCTGTGAATCACAACCTGCTCCCATCCTTCGTGTAAATATAACAATCCTGATGCTACACCTTTGGCGACATTAAAGCTTTGTCTCCAATTAAGGGTGAGATTTGGCTGGTAGTACAAGTACTTATCCAGACTTCCATTTGGCATGTAGTCATACACCAAATGTAGCTCGCCTTTACGCCGGCAGTACCCCAGGAGTTGAACTAAATTCCGGTGACGGAGACGACCGAGACTCACTATTTCTGCTATGAATTCCTTCATTCCTTGCCTTGATTCATGTGAGACTCTTTTCACTGCAACCTCGAGTTTGCTGGTAGGAAGAACTCCTCTATAGACTCTTCCAAATCCACCAGCTCCCAATAGCTTATTGTCTTTGAATCCGTTGGTCGCAACATATAGATCTTTAAACTTGAATCTATGAGGCCCATACTCAAGCTCCCAATCTTCAACAACTTCAGAAAACTTCCTCTTCATCCTTATGAAATAAACCACACCTGAAACTGCTGCCAAAATCAGACTCACTAAAATCAAAGGCAACCCAATTGTCAAAAGCCTTGATCTTTTCTTCGGGCCAATCCGAGGAAGCTTTGGAAGTTGAGACAGGGTAAACTCTTGTGCTTCGCCATTCATCTTGAAGCTCCAACCCAAAACATAGTGAGTTGTGCTAACAGAGCCAATTGAGGATTGTTGAGCAATCACGATAAATAGCAAGGAATTAAACAAATAAGAACACATGATTTTAACGAGATTCGGCAATATGCTTACGTCATCAGGAGCAATGAGCGGTTGTTTTTCTTATTATGACATTGATAATACAATTAGGTTACAAATACAAATATAAGAGTAACCCCGGTACAATTACCAATATACCCCGTACCGTACCGCGGGGCTTCGCCCCCGCACCCCCAAACCCACTTAATCCAAGCCCGCAGACTAACTCGAAAACTCCTTTAAAGGACAAATGATCTCACTCCGTTCGCTTGCTCCAACATCTGTCCTTTTCTAATATATGAGCCATACTTAACAAATCTCCATCTTGGCGAATATCATGCCCCTTTTTGATAAATAATGGGCCTCGTTAAAAACCCCCTTCATAACCAATATTGAGTAGGGAACTCAATATCGGACAGCAGAAGGAGGAAAAGAGCACCCTTGATATTTTATTATTAGATAAACTTTCAAAATGTGCAATTACATAGCAAAGTATGAATAAAACACCAATAAGTATGAGGAAACCTCAAAAATGCCTTGTAGAATCATTCTTCCATTTGACCCTTCAGCTCATACTTTCCATCAGCAAATGAATTTTGCTTTCAATCCCTCTTTTGGCCAGCGAATCTGCCTCGCAATTCCTTGCTCGCGGAATTAACCTTATACAAATCCACCATCTTCGCAACAACCTGCTATCCACTATATAGTCCTCAAGAATGGTGGAGGAGATTTTGATGATTCTCGAATCCAATCATAGACCACTTTGTAGTCCGTTTTGACAGCTAGTTTCATTTTCCTATTCCATTTTGATTCTTTGAATGTCTCAATACCGTGCTTGATTGCAAGAATTTCAGCCATGATGGGAGGATCATCTCCAATGCACAGTGAGAATGATAGTAGCCGTAAGAGATTAAACTCGGAGTTTCTCACATATCAAAGTGGGTTGGGCTACCATGCTTCTCTAGCAATTGCAAACATTCAACAAATCCAAGCAATGCATGAACTTGTCAGTAGTAACTGGCTTGGTCAACATATCAGCTGCAATGTCTGTGGTATGCACCTTCTGTAACAATGTCTCACTGGATGCAATCAACTCTCTAATCTTGTGAAACCTCACATCAATATGCTTAGTTCTAGCATGATACACCTGATTCTTAGATAAATGAATAACACTTTGGCTATCACAATGCAATTGAACTCCACCTTGCTGAATACCCAATTCCTTCACTAGCCCAATAAGCCATAAGGCTTCTTTTGCAGCTTCAGTTGTAGATAATGCCACAATAGACTGAACAGTTGACTTCCAACATATAGGCCCTTCACCAAGAGTAAAAACATACCCAGTTGTAGACCTTCTATCATCCAAATCACCTGCATAGTCTGAATCCACATATCCTACAACTATAGGATCATTCTGCTGACTACCAAAAATAATTCCATGTCCTACAGTACCCTTCAAATACCTGAAAATCCATTTGATTGCTTCCCAATGTCGTTTACCTGGTTTAGACATGTATTTACAGACTTGACTAACAGCATGAGCTAAATCAGGCCGAGTACATACCATTGCATACATCAGGCTGCCTAAGCACTGGCATATGGAACCTTTGCCATCTCTTCAATTTCCTTATCTGTCTTCGGGCACTGTTCTGAAGAAAGCTTAAAATGATTTGCCAATGGAGTACTCACGGACTTTGCATTGCTCATCTCAAACCTGTCTAACATTTTCGCAACATAGTCTTGCTAAGATAACCACAGTTTCCTTGAGCCTCTATCTCTGTGAATCTCTATTCCAAGAATTTTCTTTACAGCTCCTAAGTCTTTCATATCAAATTCCTGGCTCAATAAAGCTTTCAGACCAACAACATCATGTATATTCTTTGCAGCAATCAACATATCATCAACTTACAGTAGCAGAAAAATAAAAGAACCATCATCAAGGCTTTTAACATAAACACAACAATCATACTCACATCGCTTGTAGCCAATCTGAATCATATAGGAGTCGAATCGTTTGTATCATTGTCTTGGAGACTGTTTCAACCCATACAAAGATTTCTTTAACCTGCAAACCAGATGCTCATATCCTAATTGAGTGAACCCTTCTGGCTGCTGCATATAAATCTGCTCCTCCAGATAACCATGCAAAAAAGTAGTTTTAACATTCATCTGCTCTAAATGCAAATCCCAACTAGCTACTAATGCAAGTACTGCCCTAATTGAAGTATGCCTAACCACAAGAGAAAAGATTTCATCATAATCAACTCCCTTCTGCTGTGAAAAACCCTTTGCTACCAACTGAGCCTTGAACTTTTCCCCATCTTTTTTTGATACTGCTGGTTTCCTTTTATACACCCATTTGCAACCAATAGCCTTCTTTCCCTCAAGAAGCCGAACTAGCTCCCATGTATGATTTTTCTGCAGAGACTCTATCTCTTCAATCATTGCAGCCATCCATTACCCTTTCTCTGGACTTGTGATAGCTCCTTGAAAAGTAGCTAGACCATCACTGCTAATGTGAAGTGAAAAAGACACCATGTCTTCAAAATCCAATATGCATGGAGCCTTTATATTGGTGCATCCCTCTCTATCTTTGGCTAGATTATAATCATGCAAATCAACTGTATTAGAACCATCATATGTTGAATTAGAACTTTCACCTTTCTCAGTTGCTCTTGGACATTGTTCTAAATCCACCAGCACCTTGTCTTGGTTCTGTTGCAACATGAACTGCTTATCAAAAATTGCATCTCTACTGATCACTATTTTCTTTGCAATCGGATCCTAAAACTTGTACCATTTGAAACCTTTCTTGTAGCCTAGAAAAATGAACTTCCTAGACTTTGCATCAAGTTGTGATCTTTCATCACCAGGTACATGCATATAAGTAGGACAACCAAAAATCCGTAAGTGATCAAAATCAACTACATTACATGTCCATACCTCTTCTGCAACTTTGCCCAAAGATGCCCGTGGTGACCTGTTAATGAGGTAGCATGCCATACTCACAGCCTCTTCCCAGAAGCTTTTAGGAAGCCCTGTATTCAGTCTCAAGCACCGAGCCCTCTCAGTTAATGACATGTTCATCCTTTCAGCAACACCATTTTGTTGCGGTGTCTTGCGCACTGAAAAACGTCTCTGAATCCCATGCTCCTCACAGAATTTTTGAAACTGTGAATCTGTGTACTCTGTGCCATTATCAGACCTTAAATACTTGATCTTTCTACCAGTTTGGTTCTCCACCTCAGCTTTCCACATCTTGAACTTGGCAAATAATTCAGATTTTTGTTTCAAGAAATACACCCAAACTTTTCTAGAAAAATCATCAATAAAAGTAACATAATGCATAGATCCACCCAATGATGATTTCACGGTAGGCCCCCAAACATCAGAATGCACATAATTAAGAATCCCTTCAGTTTTGTGCTTTCCAGTCGTGAAACTAATTTTAGTCTGTTTACCAAGAACACAAAACTTACAAAAATCGAGCTTGCAGCTTTTAACACCATGCAACAAATTTCTTTTATGCAATTCAGCCATTCCACGTTCACTAAGATGACCAAGACGCATGTGCCACAATTTGTATTATCATCATATGACTCAACCGAATGAGCTCCACCTACAACTGTACTCCATAACAGTTTATAGATATTCCCTGCAGTTATCTTTCTTTTGATCACAGTCAATGCACCTTTAACAATTCTAATGGTTTCCCTATCCTCATCTGCTTTAGGAATAAAACCGTTCTTATGCAAAGTGCCCAACGAAATTAGATTCATTTTCAAATCTGGTATATGCCTAACATCACATAATGTTCTAATAGTGCCATCATACATCTTAATTCTGACTTCGCCAATACCAACAATATTGCAACATCTATCATCACCTAAATAGACTGAACCAGAATTAACCGAGACATAAGTAGAAAACCACTTCCTGTTAGGTGTTATATGATAAGAGCATCCTGAATCAAGAATCCATACATCCGTGAACTGAGTTGTTGAAATAGAAAGCATATCACCATCGCTGCAATCTGAACTGCATATCACCATCACTGCAATCTGAACTGTCAAATATACCAACATTCACAGTTTTGGATGATGCATCATGTTTATCATATATCTGCCTTTTTAACTTTGGACAGTCTCGCTTCATATGTCCTGGCTCCTTGCACTTGTAGCAATGAATTGTTTTTTTTTTGCCTCTAGACTTTGATCTAGAATTTCGTTTTCCAGAACCCTCCTTATCTAATTTCCTTTCACGGTCTTGATTACCTTTAACATATACACTATCAGCATGGGAGCTTTCCCCTGCATTCAGCTTCCGCTGGTTGTGAGCCAACAAAGTTGCAGTAATCTCTTCAGTTTTGATTGTTTCTTTCCTATATGTAAGAGTAGTCACCATGTGTTCTTAAGAGGAAGGCAATGAACACAACAGAATCATTGCTCTGTCTTCATCCTCAATCTTCACAACAAGTTGAGCCAAATCTGTGATTATTTGATTGAAGACATTCACGTGCTGCGCCAAATCATGACCTTCCTGCATTTTCAGCCCATACAACCTCTGCTTCAGATACAATTTATTTGTTAGAGATTTCCCCTTAAATTGACTTTCTTCAATTGAAGAAAGATTAAGATGTAAAGATAAAAGTAACATCCATTCGCTTCTCTGGACTATGATATTCGACCCAAACTTGTATCCTTTGCCCACCGATCATACTCAGGTTTCTAAACTGACCGCTGCCATCATCGTAATATCCAGCTGGGAAAGATTTAGTAGAATTTACCCCATTAATATCTATCCCAACGTGGCTGTCATTAATGTCATTGAACTCTGTATTTTGTATGGTATCGAGTTCTACAGCAACAACGTGGTTTCTATCATCTCCATTGCTGGAATCGTTGAAGAGTCCGAGATATTGGCCTGGAAGAGATCCGGGGAGTACCCTGGTTGGCGAAATCACGAAAGCGATTCCATTAGCGCTGAGCGACGGGTATTCAGAAGTAATGGCGAAGACGAAGGTGGTAGAGAAGGAAGAAACGGAACCGTTGGCTGGGTTCTTGAAGTTGACAAGGATAGGGTAGAAACATTGGCCTTTTTGTTGGAGAGTTCCATTGGTGAGCTTTAGGAGTCCATTGGAAGTGAGCTCTGCGACTCCATCAAGGGTTAAATTAGCCGATCGGAATCCATTATAGATGAAACCAACAGCATTGCCGGCTGCTAAAATTATCAGAAGAGTCAGCGGGATTGCTAATTTGAAACTGAAATACATTGCCATAAACTGCTTGCTTTGTTTCTCACTCGTTTTGTTTTTGGTTTTCTTTGATCTTTATTTATTTATCGATCACGTAATAGTGCTCGAGACCTCGGGTATGAAAGTCTATCACGAAAATTTTTTGATTGACAACTTTATTAATATATTGAAATTAAAAATATTTTTAATGTTGATGAAGACTTTTGTAATAACAAAAATGAAAACGCAATTCGTTAGGTTATGGACGGAGATCAGACTGATAAATAATCGAAAACAATTATAACCCGAACTTACAAGACGAGTAATAATCGAAATCTTTACCCATGTGAATGGAGAAGTTTTATCGCTGAAGTTCAAATGGGGATGATGATAGAGATTGCTATATTGAAACTATGGTGATAACCAAACTGTACCCGTATAAATCACTATGTGAATCCCGAAAAATATCCGCAGAGATGCTCAATATTTTACTAATTTTTATGGTTAATTATACTTTACCTCTTGATATTAATTCTTGGCTTTGTCATTGTTTAGAAATTAAGCTTACAAATGCCAAAAAGGGATCCCAATGGATATATCCCATTTGATACAAAAAGCAGTAAAGCGTTATAACACTTCTCTTAAATCCTTGGCCATAGCATGTACATAGGAAGGCAGGCATGGAAAGATATAAGAACCTCGGCCTCTGTCTCAAATTAAAAAGCGGGGACATGCAGGACGACCGTATTCAACGCCAGTTTTCCCACGCAAATCAAAGGCATAAATTGAGAGACAGTGACATCGACGCCGCCATAGAAGTTTTCCAAAGGAAGGGCATTGGTCAATCCCTGTACGAGAAGGCTGTAGACTAGGTTACTTGGCATTTTCTTTTGGTTCTGCTTCTTTTCTTTCTTTTTTTCTTTTTTTTGTGTTTGAAAGTGGCTGTTTTCCAACAACTGTTGAGAGCATGCAACGAACTTGCATTTCTAGGAAATAGTCAATTTAATTCTGTAAGAATGAAGCACCGCTTACATCTCTTTCTTTTACTAAATTCAATGCGTAGAAGAAAATTCGTTCTACTTTTCTCTAGCCTTCTCGTTTTTTTGATTGTTGACAGTTCTTATACATTTTCTTTTCCAACCAACTCTGATTTCATTGGAGAAAATTTGAATTATTTCTTCCAAATGTGGATGAAGATCTTATTTTCTTTGGGTAGTAGTTCAATCAATAGAAACGTACTCTCCAAGCCACTCCTACATACCAACTCCACGGCAAGGAAGTCTTCAATTAATTTAAGGGTAAATCACAATGAATGTGATTATATTATGAGTTTGTTTATAATTGATAATTTTATTTAAAATGTCATAATTATATAGTTTTATTTATTGATTGTAACAATATGGTCACATTACAGTTACGTTTGAGTGACCTGATTGATACAATAGATAAATAAAGTAATCTGATTGTAACTATAAAGTTAACTCCAGTTACACATTTAATGGCAAAGTGATTTGATTGTTACAATCGATAAATATTAGGGAAAACTACATATATAGTACCCTACCTATTCTCGTATTATTGTTTTGGTACCCCAACTATTATTTTTGTCAAAATGGTACCTAACGTTACGTTTTTTGTTCTGTTTTGGTACCTTCACATTTTAAAATTAACGGAAATGGTATGTAGCTTGGGTTAATAACATTTTTACTCCAAAACTAATACAATCTATCAATATAGTCTAAAATTCTATCAATTTAAACATTATTTTAATTTTTGGATTAAAATTTTAGATTCCTCATTTTTCTTCTTCTAGTCGAGCTCTTTTTTGGTGTTTGGGCTAAGGACAATAAAAAATTTAGAATTTGGAGATCAATGGGGGGCTAATGCGGGGTCTATTGGAGGACCCAAATTCCATGATAAGGAAACCGACGCGAATACGACTGGTGGGAAAGTGATGGAACAAAATGAGATCGAAGCTTTGCAAATCTCTCGATAATATATATATATATATATATGTGTGTGTGTGTGTGTGTGTTTTGGACTAAAACAATGATTATACCAAGCCATGCCATCATCTCTGTTAGTTTTTAACGGCCAGGGTACCAAAACAGAACAAAAATGTAACGTTAGATACCATTTTGTCAAAAATAATAGTTTGGGTACCAAAACAACAATGCAAGAATAAGTGGATACTATTTATATAGATTTCCCTAAATATTATGAACCAATTATGAGTTTTTGAAATACGATGATCCAATTGAAAACTTACTCATAACACAATGACATGTGATCTAATTTACCGTTAATTTAATTTGGCAACTAGCTTGGTGTAACGACCCAAATTTTTGAATCTGAAGGTCGGTTCAACTCAATGAGTGGGTTGTGCGTTTTTGGGATGAGAGTTTGGGCCCTTTGAGTGCTTATATAAGAGCCTTATGGGTTTTCAATTGTTGTTGGGCTTAAGGCCTTGTGTGGGGCTGTAAATAGGAGGTTAATACAAGGGTAATTTGGTAAATACCTCTTTCCAAAGAGGGAAGGTTGATCATCCCTTTAATTTTCTGCAAAAGCAATGAGATGATGATCTCATTTTGTCTCTACACCCTCCTCATTTCTCACTTCTTCATCCTCTAGCAAGAAACCCAAAGACAAATGACAAACCTTTGTCAAATTGAGTTAAAATCCCGGATTTTGAGTCAAGGGTATTGAAATCATCATCCAAGAATCTACATTCCAAAGTGATTTTCACCAAGTCTGGTGGAGGATGAGTTTTGGGTGGGGGTTGAACAAGAGAACAAGAATGAGGGTTTTTGAATCTATTTCTTGTTGAAGAATCATACCTTTAATCTCTTCTAAACTTCTAGTAGTGTTATAACTCATTTTACAACCTTTGATGTAGTGAAAGAGGTTGGAAACTCCTCCAAGGAGCAAGAGAAGAAGAAGGCTTGAGCTTGGGGCTTTATTTCCGGCTATAGAAATCAAGGTTAGTACACTACTAGCTCTCATGTATTCCTGGAAATCATAAAACTAGATTGGTTGTTGCTTGTTGATGCTTTGATTGATTGAGAGCTTGAAAACCCATTAATGGCTAAGTCCGAGATTGATGTTAAAATGGTGTAAAATGATAAAAACCACTTAAACTACATTCTATAATTTGTAGGTTTGATTTGGGGTTTTACCATGAAGGTTTAGGGGTGTTTGGAGTGAATTACAAATTCCAAAAAATGAATTTTGGGTTCGAGTACCGATACGAGTTGAATGTGTATCGGTACCTAGTGTTAAAGCTGATAAAACCAAACCAAATTTAAAGGGCATATTGGTACACCTAAGAAGGGTATCGATACCCCCGTTTCATCAATTCTAGTAGCGAAAATGGGTATCGATACGCTTGGGGACGTGTAACATTCCCAAAACCTAGCCTAGTCAGAATTAAATCTCGGTAACCAAAAATTTTGCACCAAAAAGTTAAATTATAGTATTGACCTTTGACCAAGTGGTCAATTATTGGATTTTTGAATTCCAATTAAGTATTGATATCGATTAAGGATTCTATTGTAAGAAATGAAACTTGTCTTAGTTGCTAAATTGAGAAAATTGAAAGTTTGAGGGTAAAAGCATAGAAAGTGAAGAGTTGAGGTACGTGGCCTTTTGGGGTAGAGTTACTTCATCTTAAGGAAATCCTAAACTATTAGGATAGTAAAAAGAAACAAAAATGAAGTATAGAAGTTCACCGGTAGAACTCTCCAAGCTAGCACCTTTATCATTATCTTCCTCAAATCACACACCTCAAGCAAGCACCTCCATTTTTGGTTCGAAAAAGCTTGAATTTTCTTTTATTTCTTATTTTCAATTCAATTCTAGTGATTGGGTAAGAAAAACCCTCTATTGATTCATCAATTCTATGATCAAATCCATGTTTAATTCCAAGTTTAAGAATCAAGGAACCCTAGAAATTCTCTAGGGATATCATAGCTTATTCGTTATTGCTTTTCATAGCTATTATGTTACTATGAATCTAATATCGATATTGAAATCCTTGTAAATTTTTATTCCTTGTAGCTCAAGAGAATCAAGGTGAGGAATCACCAAATCCATCAAGTTCCAAAAAGTTTAAGAACAAAGAAATTATCATCCGGGAGCCTTGAAAGCCTCAGAAGTAACAGTGAGTGTATTTGGAGTCTCAAGATTGGCTAGGTGCCTATCTCGATTTCATTGTATTGACTTATTGCATTTCCATCTTTGAAACGAAGGTATGGATATATGAAAACCTCGTTAGAGGTATCATTGGTAAGCTTTAGTAAGCTTATTACATTGTCAAATTGATTATTGAATCATTTCATTGTCATTGATATCATTGAAACGTTGAGAAAGGCCATATCGGCATGCTATATTGTTATTGTCATTGTTATTGTTATTGTTATTGAATTTGGCCTAAGTATTGAATCCTTGAATATGAATGGTGGGATACAATTGGCATGCCATAGAATTCATGAGTTCATTGGTACGGAGTGGACTACGGTCCTTGAGCTAAGGCTCTATTTGGCGATGTTGGCGGGATGTTTTAGTGTTGGTCTTATTGGCGATGTTGGAGGATATTGACCATTTATTGTTGGTGATGTTGGTTGGGAATTAGCATATCCACATTTACATGTCGATCCAAGGAATTAAGATATTAAATTTATTGTTAAAACATGATGTGAAATGCACTTACATTGATATACATGCTAATGACATTATTGAAATTCATGTTGTTGTTATTGACTACCTCACTAGGCTATATAAGCCTAATGAATCTCATTTCTATGCACTTTCAGGTTGAAAGTTAGCCGGATCATGGATCAAAGCAAAGGTGTTTTAAAGCAAGTCACCAAGTTACATGTAATGTAAACTTTGTCCTTAAACTGCTAGAAAGGTGGCATAGGGTCTAGACATGTTGGTTTAGCCCCATTTTGTGTATATATGATGTTCACCTTGTTGAAAGAGTTAAAGTATGAAATATGACATGTTGAATGTTGATAAAAGTGTTAAAAATGGACTAAATTGCACTAATATGTGAAATCTTGGTTAATGGATTCGAAAAGGCATGGCATTAGACATGTGTATATATTAAGTGGTTAAAAGCTTGCTCGTAAAATTTGGTAATATTTGGATAAGGTTAAGGGGCTTAAACGTATTAAAAACCAGATAAAATCTGTCATTACAGGCCTTGTCATACCGACACAGGTGATAGCACATTGGTACGGCCTTGCATATTTGGTCAGTTTAGCATTGGCGTATCGATATGTACCTATGCGTATCGGTATGGGTCTTAGCCACTGGAAAATACTATAGCACTATATCAATCAATCTTGTCTGTTGACCTTCTATACGTTAACCCTGCATACCGATACCCAGTATTGGTACGAGATTAAAGACAATATCTGTTTTAACGGTCAAGGTATGCGTACCGATACGACCTTTGGCATTTTGGTACAGTTGGTCAGTTCTAGAATTTGAGTCTAGCATAACGTACCGATACGAATGCACCCGTACTAGTATGGCCCCTAATGTTTATAACTAATTTAACGACCATGACATAGGCGTACCGATACGGTCTCCTTGAGTATCGGTATAGAGGAAGGTAAGTTAGTTAAAAGTTGATTTAAAAAGTCTTTAAATGTTGTAATTTGGTCACTCAATTTTTATAAGCCTTAATTGAGGGTACAAATGAACTCTGATTGGTTTGGAAAATTGCACACGAGATGTCCTTGTATTGAATTTTGCACTAATAATCCTAATTGAGGTCAAGTCCCTAAAATTTTCTAAAATTAACATTTAGTCTTTAAATTTGTATAAGTTACCAAATGGTCCCTTAAATTATAATCCGATTAAGTTTACATTGATCATGGTCATCCATTGCATCGAATTGGCATAGTTAATCCATTATTTATTGTACAAGTCACCGTAAATGGTAAACCAATCACCGTATTGTTCACCGGTAATGCTTTTCGACCCAAATTTCTACCAGATCGGGAATGGGGTGTCATAGGACGTATCGGTACCCATGGACTATCGGTACATAGCCCTGTGTATCGGTACGAGGCTTGGGTTAAACCCCTTTAGCATGCTAAGCTGAGTATCAGTACACATAAGTGGGTATCGATACCCACATGAACGTATCGATACTGTTAAGTGGGTATCAGTACTCGCTGAGCAATCTACCCAAAAATTACGTTTTGTGTTCGGGAGACTTATAATTCGAGGACTAAGGCACAACGGCCTCTAATGTGGTAAAATGAATAGTAAAATTGAGAAATTGAGATTCTAACCTCTTATACGAGCATAATGAGTAATAACTTGGTAAATGTTGGTTGATTTGTTGTAATAGCAACCATAAGAACCTTGGTGGGTTGTGTATTGTTACGTGCCAAGTAAGGTCACTAGTGTGGTTGGGTCACTTTGATTGATGGATTCCGGATACCCAATGAGAGTGTTACAACACCAAGAGATGACCTTCCAGATATACGTTCTGAGGCTTGTGGCACTAAGCCTCATCTGATGATACTCAATGAAAGATTCAGAGTATGAGTGTACGTTTCTGAGGTTGTGTGACACCGGGCCTCACTCTGAGTGTACGTTCCCGAGGCTGTGTGACATCGGGCCTCACTCCAGGTTTAATGGTATGGTGCATATGCGCTGTGTGAGATTATTGCATCATGTGTTTGTTGTATGTTTAGGCGGCTTGAGGTAGCGCCACATATATTATATTTGCCATGTATAATACTTTAGCTACATGCTCTTATTTATGATTTATATGTAGCATGGTGGAGTGGAAGTGTATCCATTGAGCTTCGTTAGCTCAGGGTTCGAAATTTTTGTTTTCGTTCACAGGTTAGTAGGGTTGATGTGCATTATTGGAGCACTATCGGAGTAGGACCTCAGCATCGACTTGCTGTCAGAGTACAATACTTAGATTGTTGGGCTATGTATTCGTAGAACCCTATGTTTGTATTGTAACTCTAATTTTGGATTTTAAATTATGAGTCGAATGCTTTCAATTATGTATTTTAAATGGAGATCCCATGTAACGTTTCAACTATTTCATTTGTGTCAAATATTTGAACTTGGCGAATTTTAAAATTGAATGTGTTGGGCTAAATCTAGTTACGAAATTTTATGGTTTTGGAACTGAGCTTGAGGCCTAAATTGTGACATCCATGTTGAGGGTGTTACACTAGGAAACATCCCTCTCACCATTTAGTTTTTGATAATTTATTTTTTTCACTTTGGTTTCATGTTTCAAGTGAAGTTATGCTTAAAAAAACTTCTACGACAGTATAATTCTATTGGTTAATGATTAATCGATAATCAAATTTATTTGATAACATTTATTTTATATAAGAATCTTTGGTGGCAAAGTAACAAGCCTATAAATTGCTATGTTTTTAAAGTTAGATAGGCGAGAGAGCATATATATTTGTGAGAAATTATATAGGTTTATTGTATTGAGTAATACTTTCAAAAGTTTGTAACTTTGTTCGTACAAAAGCTATAAATCTTTTGAATTTTATCTTGTTAAATGTTTATCATGGGTTATCACATAGTTACAACAAGTGGTATTAGAGCTTTTGGTTTGAGAGAAACAAATTGTTAAGTATGACTAATATAATGTAATTTGAAGTCTCGCTCTTTGATAAAAAGAATAATGTCGTATTGTGACAGTCTACCGTACAAGATCTCTTAGTGTCATAACACGTTAATGTTGCTTTGAAGGAGAAAAGCCTGACATAACTAAAGAAAGTGAGGGACCATTTATGCACAGTATATCGATTAACCTTCGTTTCTATATACCGCTTCTTAATAGAAAACTTCCACTTCTAAATGATTTGATTGCTTTCTTTTACCAACTACGTTAACGAACGATGTGGAAGATAATATAGTGTAGATTCTTGATAGAAAAATCTTACTGCTTTGGTATTGGTTAATGCACAAGACGTTGAACTTGAGTTCGATTTTGATAAAAACTAAAAATTAAAAGTTCCGTTGAGAGCATAGATAAGGATGGACCGAGGGGGTTGTGTTATAGCATGTCCAAAGACCAATCATAAAATGATTGTAAATGACATTTTTTACATTGTTTATTAATGCATAGGCATTGCCATTATTATTTTCAGTTACTAGTCTGCATGCATAAATAAACTGAATTATAATAAAGTCCTTAGAATAATATGGTTATTCTTAAATATCCTTAGTCGAGTATTATTGTGGGCATGGACAACAATAATGAATTAAGACTAATATGTAGTTGATTGATGACAAAGTGTTGTCATTGACATGAAGATGTCAAAATCAATACATAAGTATGTGTTAGAGAATGACATACTGGACTGACCCGCTATGAGCATGTTTCTTAGATTATTATATGGCAGTCACAACATTGCTCATAGTGATAACTACATGTATGATCCTCATACTTGAGATCATCATTATTTCAACATTATGAGTAACATATTTTGATACAGTCAAACGTGTTTCGTAACTAACTACACTATAAAGACTGGTACTGGATATGTCACAATCTATGTAGTGGGATATGGTTGATCAAGATGGGATTTGTCCCTCCTACATAATAGGAATAATATCATAGGTCACTTGATTGAGTGAGACTATAAATGCATGGTCATGCTCGAATAAGTTGATATGAGATATCATAGTTATTCATTTATAATAGTCTGTTCAAGATATCAAGAAATATTAGATGGACTATACAAGTATGACTGTTCCATGACTTGTGTCCAATCTTGATATAAAGGACAAAATGATGTAATACATGAAAATGAGTTAATCACGAAGAGGTTATATCGAATAATGATTTCTTGTAACTTAGGTGACAATGACATATTTCTAAATGTCACTCATTGTTTGTAACGTTAGAAATGTTCTAGTATTTACAGCTAACGTTATAAAGAACCTACATGGTCACTCCCACGATTGAAATGAGCATATATTAAATGAATTATATGTGTACAAATTTATTATACACGAATTTAGTTAAATTAATATATATTTAATATATATAATTTAACTATTGGATAAATATTAAAAAAAAATAATTATTGTAATTATGACTCTTTTAATATATATATAATATAATTCGATTTAAATTAATATATATATATATATTAAAATCCTAATTAAAGTTGAATTGAGATTATATATATATTGAAATCCTAATTAAGTTGAATTTGGATATTATATATTAATATATATATATATATTAAAATCATGAGTAAGTTGAATTGAGATTATATATATTAATATAGAAATATATTGAAATACTAAATAAGTTGAATTGAGATTATATATATTTAATATATATATTAAAATCCTAATTGAGTTGAATTGGGATTACATATATTTAATATATATATATATATATATATATTAAAATCCTAATTAAAGTTAAATTAGGATTATATATATTAATATGTATATTGAAATCCTAATATGAGTTGAATTAGGATTACAAATGCTATATAAAGAAATGAGAGATCTAGAAGTCATTAATGCTTTTTGGAAGCCTTGTAAATAGTTTAGAGAGTTTTGTATGCATGCTTCAACTAGGTGAACTAAGTAGAGGTCGGAGCATTATTGTTGTAGCTTAAGAATCGACATTGTGGAATCGTGATTGGATATCTATCTTTTCCAAATTCACAATTCCAGATTTTAAATAGGTAATCCTTCACACTTATTCACCCTGATTCGTTCTTTGTACATGGATCTTTGGAGGTGATCGCTAGATAATTTTTTTAATACACCATGGGGTGTATCAACGTGACCCAATAGTAGTATTAAAGCCACTTGTATGATACGGATTCAAGTTTTAATTACTTGGGCGTTGTAATTGTATGAGATACATGTCATTTTTTATTTATTTAGCGAATATATGATATTTGTACGAGCAAATCGATTCAATTATAGTTAACCTGTTAATCCAGTTAAAAGATAGTTCTAAGATCGACGATTAAGAGTTAATCATTAGGATCTTTTTCGATAGGATTTGAACTATTATATGTTAATTGTTAACACATTCAATATGGAGTTTTATGTCTGGTAGTATTTTGCACATGAACAAAAGTTGTTCCAAATGAAAAACCTTATGGATTAAGAATCCCGAAAACACGAATCTGTTGATAAAACTTATCAATTCGTGAGGTTTTTCTCTATAAGGAATATATGTGTAATTTTAAAATTTTCCCTTTAACCTTACGAAAGCAACAAAGCTTATAGGCACATATCGGTAATTTTTAATAATCAAGATAAAACAAGTGCATGTTATGATTGATATGCACAGCGTTTGGAATGCATGGTTATAGCCCAATAGCTCATTTAGTTTGATTTATAATGTTTTATAAAAAGGGCCTGCGTATCGTGCCTCTATCTACTTCTATTGTAATTCTCTTCTCATCTTATTCCCTCGTATGTAAAATGAGTTTTTAAAATTGTAATCTACACAAAGAAGCATGGACCAGAGGAACAGAAGGATGGGCTGAAAGAAAGATGATTGAGAAGTGATTTTATCTTTAGAATAATTTTCTCCTATTGGCTTGGGATGGGCCACCTTATGATATGGGCTATAACTATTGTATTCATATTTACTGCTTTTCATGTATGTGATAAAATGAATGTATGAGATGCGTGCTAGTTATGTAATACCCAAAAATTTACTAAGTTTATTAAGGGTCATTTAGCACTAAGATAATAGATTAAAAGCTAACTTAGTGACTAGAATGACAAAAATGCGAAAGTTAGGATTTCTTTAATTATGGGTTTTGGAAAGGAAATTTCTAAGTTTTAAAGGTCTCCTGTGATAGATAGTGAATTGAATAAGGTATTCTTAAAGTTTGGTTGAATTCCAAGGAAAATTGGAATGGGAATTGAAGTTTAAAAAGGTAGTGACCAAAATGAAAAATTTTGAAAATTTTATGGCTAAAGTATAAACTTTGGAAAAGTTTGGGGACTAAAGTTGTAATTTCACAAAATTTAAGGATTTTTATTTCCTAAATAAACAGATCACCTAAGTGTGTGAATCGAATGCGGAATTATTGGTCCGATCTGATACTTCGATTATTTGAAAAATCGCAGTTAAAATTTAAGTGGAATTCGGATACCCGAACCGAACTGGAAAAATTTGAAATTTTGCCATATGATAGAGAAAGGTTATAAAAGCCATTTCCAAGTGTTGGAAATATTTTTAGTTCAATTCAAGATGAATCCTACAGTTTATTTCTGAGTAAAGGATTATTTACCGGTATATTGGATCAAATGGAAATTTTATAGACTGATCCAAAAGCTATGGAAAAGTCATAAAATGTTATTTTATGAATATTTTATTATGGTTGGTTAAATTCTAACTAGATTTAGTTAGATTTTAATGGAATGGCAATTTGAAAACAAACTAGTAAATAAAGACAAGTTGGAGGGCAAATTGGTTATTTGGCCCCAATGGCAATTTTGAAATATTTAAAAGTTATAAGGGCAATTTTGGAAATAGAAAATGGAAGATTAAATCTTGGCCCTTGATTGATGATAAAATCAATCTCAACCATTGGATAAAAGGGCAAAATTGTAATTTCACTATTAAATGAATTTAATATTCATTTAATAGATATATGTGTAAAATAATGGTGAAAATATAAAGATTTTGTCCATCTTTTCCAACAAAAAACGTGAGGGCTAGGGAAAGAAAGAGAAAAAATTTCCCAGCTCGATTCAAGCTCCGAAACTCAGTTTTCAGTTAAGTTTGAATCAAGGGAGGTTCGAGGTACAATGAAGGAAAGGATCAAAGAGGACTTAGTGAGGCATACTAATAAATGACCCAGGTGAGTGCAATGCATACATAACATTATACATGGATGTTTCATACATCACCGATAGGACTTGCGATGAGTCTATCTGGTTTATATATTGTCATGATATTTATGTCATTGATCATATATTTGACATATTTTAAATATGTCAAAGGTTGAAAATAAATGCATTGATCACTAGTTATTGATGATGGTATAATATGAATGTTATTTCAGCTATGAACTATTAAATGTTGATATATATTGATATATGTTGCCATTGATGACTTAAATGATAAAATAAAGCCCAATGTATGATATAGAGGTCGATGGTATAGTTGGACATCCATAGGGTCATAAAAAGCTGTATAAATATTCTATGCACTTCAGGTAAAGTGCAAATATTATAAATACTCATTGAGGAGTATACTCATGCATGGTTTGAGTATACAGACTTACTATGGGTGCTAAACAATTCGGTGTAATTTCATAAAAACTCAATGAGGGATATATTGTATACTTCGGTAAGTATATAGAAGCACTTTGGTGCTAAGCACTCCCGGTAGAGTGCAAATAATATACATACTCAAGAAAGGTTGGGTATGGGAGGATGACTCGTGTACATAGAATCTCTTAATTTGATACATTGGACTAAATAAATTGAAAGAAATCAAAAAGAAACAGGAAGATAAGCTTGAAAGCTTGCAGATAGAAATAGGAAAAATGTATTGGTAAGCATTGAAAGCTTATGGATGGAATGGCAACGATATTTGTAAGATCTAATCTTATCACTTTGATATACGTATTTATTTATGTTAACGAGCATATAATGGTAAGGTGATCATATGCATTGTTAATCATTAATATTGATATTATGACAATTGCACTTGAATTCTAATTATTGCCTCACTAAGTAAATACTTAGCGTGTAACTGTTTTACACGTAGGAAAGAAGAAATGGTTAGAGTAAGTAGCATAAATGGACATCATCAATCAATAACAGGTACATCAGTATCAGTAAGATATATTTTGACACTGTTTGATATTTACTAGTTGGCATGTATATTAAAATGATATGAGTGCTCTGATAGAATTTGTATTTTATGTGGTATCTAGATCAGGCAGATTTTAGGCAGTTTTATTAATTATATAAAGTTAAATTAAATTAATAAGTTACTGCCTGAAATTAAACTCGATTTGAAGATTAAAATATTATATTTAAACTATACATGATTAACTACATTTGTAAATAGAAACTAAATATATTGTAATATTTTTAGAAGAATCAAAATTTTTACCGAGTTACAAATGTAGAGGGTTTTACAAATGTTTTGCGATATCACTGAATCGTATTCAGCTATGAATACGGGAAAGGGGTATTACATTTATTGGTATCAGAACTGCAGGTTTAGCTGATTCTCGGCCTAAATGGAAATTGTTTTATGTTAAAAAGAGTATACATGCCATTAGGATATCAATATTACTGATATGGTGTTTTTATGATCCGATTGATGTCGCTCCTTACTAATGTAAATTGGGAGAATTATAATAAATATTTGAGCCAAGAAAGCGTGATGAACTGGTAAATTGGAAGCTTGAAATGAATCAAGAGTAGTAACAATAAGGTTAATGATAACCCTTCGGATAAATAGGAACAAGAAAGGGGCACTGGTACAACAAGGAGTGTCTGTGCATGATTAATGAACTGAAAAGTTCAGAAAACACCTGAATTGAAAGGAAAAACAGATTAAGGTCCAATGATTGTTGATTTATAGCTAAATAATCTAAGGATTACACTGGCTGTTTGGATACCGAGAAATTGGATGGAGCTGTTTTGTTGCTCTAATATTTAAGCTAGATTAGAAAACCATCTGAATTTGCTTCATAGCCAGGATTGTACATATCAGTCCGATTTTATAACATCAGGACTGATAAAGATTGGGATGATTCGAAAATCATAAAAGGTACATCTCATTTTTTTGGATAAACCTGTATTGATGTTGATGGGTCCTAGCTTTACACATTCCTATATAAGTACGAAGTTGAGTGGTGAACGAGATATCCTTTTAGAACCCATTTCAAGTAATATAGCGGTCACGAATTTGTTGGGTTGTAATGAAAGGGCGAGCTGAACATGTGGAATTGCTCGATAAAAACATAAGAAATAGAGTTCCTGATAAATTTAATGGAATTATATTTTGGGGAGTCTAAGATGATTGTTGGCATGAATTGGTTACCTTCCTATCAAGTCATGATGAATTGTCGCATAAAGCAATTAGTATTGAAAAATACAGAAGGTACAAAAATAGTAGTAGTTGATAAAAGGGTAAATCTTTTCTCCAATGTAATTTTAGTTGTTTTATTAAGGAAATTGTTGTTATAAGGTTATTAAGTTTTCTTAGCAAATGTAGTAGATACTCAGGCTGTTGAAGTTAAATTGGAAATTAACTCGATTGTCCAAAAACATTCGGATGTATTTCCAGATAGGGTACTCGGAATTACCTCTAGATTGAGAGGTGAAATTCAAAATAAAGATGTTACCGACATTGCGCCTAAATTAATGGCCCCATATAAAATGGCTTCGACCGAACTTTGGGATTTAAAGGTACAATTGCAAGGAATGTTAGGTTGATGTTTTATAAATCCAAGTGTGCCACCTTGGGGATGCACCAGTATATTTGTGAAAAAGAAAGATTAATCTATGTGATTAAGTATAGATTTCCGTCAGTTAAATAAGGTGACGGTAAAGAATAAATATCTTCTTCCGGAGACTGATGATCTTTTGATCAATAAAAAAAATAAACAATATATATGTTTCCAAAATAGACCTTCGATCGGAATAATATCAGTTAAAGATTAAGGAAGAAGAAATTCTAAAGACAGCTTTTCGGACTCGGTATGAATACTATGAGTTTGTGATGATGCCTTCGGCATTTATAAGCCTAATGAACTAAGTATTCTAATTTTGCTTGGACCAATTTTTGGTAAAGTTCATTGAGTATATTTTGGTTTATTTGAAGGAAAAAGGAAGAACAAGATGCCCATTTGTGCATTATTCTTCAGACCTTTCGAGAAAAGAAGCTATATGCTAATTTGTTAAGGTGTGAATTTGGTTGTCAAAAGCTGTTTTATTAGTTATGTGGATTTGACAGTGGGAATAAGATTAGACCCCAAAAAAGTATAAATTATAGTTGAATGGAAATCTCTGAAGAATATTTTAGAGGTTCAGAATTTCTTGATGGATGTCTCCTCATTGACCAAGCTATTGAGGAAAGAAATGCCATTCATTTGAACAGATCAATGCTAAGAAATCTTTGAGACATTAAAATAGACCTTAATAGAAGCCCTGGTACCAGTACAACCAGAATCGGGTAAAGATTATGTGGTGTATAGCGATGCTACTCATAACGGTTTGGGATGCGTACTTAGGAAAGAAGGAAAAGTAATGGTTTATGCTTGAGACAGCTTAAGATATATGAGAGGAATTATCTTACTTAGAATTTGGAGCTAGCAATGGTTGTATTTGCTTTAAAAGATATAGCATCATTATTTATACAGTGAATGATGCTATATTTATATAGGTTATAAAAGTTTAAAGTGGATGCTTACTAAAGAAGAGTTAAACTTGACGTAAAGAAGTTGGATTGAGCTTTTTAAGAATTATGATATGGTCATTGATTATCATCCAGAAAAAGCTAATGTGGTAGCTGAAGCTCTCAGTCAAAAGACAATTGTTGCCTTAAGAGCTATGAATGCAAGATTGACATTAAAAGAAGATGATGTTTTGATTGTCAAGTTAAGAATAAAAAATTACCATATTGAATTAAATAAGATATCTTTAAATAAATGATGAGAAATGTTGTCAAGGTGCAAACAAGTGGAAAAAAGTGAAACTGAAAACTTGGAAGTTATGTTTGATAGATATTTGTATTATCAAGGAAGAATTTCTATCTCGATGATGGAAACTATATGTTGATCCTAAAAGAAAAGATATTTAATATGAAGTTAAGGATAAAGTATTCCTTAAAAGCTTTACCTTGGAAGAAGGTGTTATGGTTTAGACAATAAGAAAGTTAAGTTCAAAATTTATTGGGCTGTAAGAAATTGTGAAAGGAGTTAGTCTGATAGTTCAGCTTAACAGTTAGCTTTATCTTTGGAAATGAACAAGATTCATAATGTATCGATGCTTTGGAAATATTGATTATACCTCTCACTTGTTGTTACTCCGGAGAAAATAGAGATTCAGCCAGATTTAAGCTATGAAAAAAACTGGTAAAGATCCTAGCGCATGGAGTCAAAGAACTAAGAAAACAAAACAATTTTGGTTGTCAAAGTTTGTTGACAAAAATCACAAGGTTAAAGAAAAGGTTTGAGAGAAATAAGAAGAAAATATAAGAAAATAGTTTCCTCACCTTTTGAATCAGGTGCGTGTTGAAAATTCGAGGACGAATTTTCTTAAGGGGAGAGAATTGTAATACCCCAAAATTTACTAAGTTGATTAAGGGTCATTTAGCACTAAGATAATAGCTTAAAAGCTAACTTAGTGACTAAAATGACAAAAATGCGAAAGTTAGGATTTCTTTAATTATGGGTTTTGGAAACGAAATTTCTAAGGTTTAAAGGTCTCATGTGATAGATAGTGAATTGAATAAGGTATTCTTAAATTTTGGCTGAATTCCAAGGAAAATTGGAATGGGAATTGAAGTTTAAAAAGTAGTGACCAAAAAGTAAATTTTGAAAATTTTATGGCTAAAGTATAAACTTTGGAAAAGTTTGGGGACTAAAGTTGTAATTTCCAAAAAGTTAAGAGTTTTTATTTCTTAAATAAATAGATCACCTAAAGGTGTGAATCGAATGTGGAATTATTGGTTCGATCTGATACTTCGATTATTGGGAAAATCACAGTTAAAGTTTAAGTGGAATTCGGATACTCGGACCGAACTGGAAAATTTTGAAATTTTGCCATATGATAGAGAAAGGTTATAAAAGTCATTTCCAAGTGTTGGAAATATTTTTAGTTCGATTCAAGATGAATCCTACAGTTTATTTCTGAGTAAAGGATTATTTATCGATATATTGGATCGAATGAAAATTTTGGAGACTGATCTAAAAGCTATGGAAAAGTCATAAAATGTTAATTTATGAATATTTTATTATGGTTGGTTGAATTCTAACTAGATTTAGTAAGATTTTAATGGAATGGCAATTTGGAAACAAACTAGTAAATAAAGACAAGTTGGAGAGCAAATTGGTCATTTGGCCCTAATGACAATTTTGAAATATTTAATAGTTATAAGGGCAATTTTGGAAAGAGAAAATGAAAGATTAAATCTTGGCCCTTGATTGATGATAAAATCAATCTCAATCATTGGATAAAAAGGGAAAAATTATAATTTCACTATTAAATGAATTTAATATTCATTTAATAGATATGTGTGTAAAATAATGGTGAAAAGATGAAGATTTTGTTTATCTTTTCCAACAACAAACGTGAGGGCTAGGGAAAGAATGAGAAAATTTTGTCCAAGCTCGATTCAAGCTCTAAAACTCAGTTTTCAGTTAAGTTCGAATCAAGGGAGGTTCGAGGTACAATGAAGGAAAGGATCAAAGAGGACTTTGTGAGGCATACTAATAAATGGCCCAGGTGAGTGCAATGCATACATAACATTATACATGGATATTTCATACATCCCTGGTAGGACTTGCGATGAGTCTATCTGGTTTATATATTGTCATGATATTTATGTCATTGATCATATATTTGACATATTTTAAATATGTCAAAGGTTGAAAATAAATGCATTGATCACTAGTTATTGATGATGGTATAATATGAATGTTATTTCGGCTATGAACTGTTAAATGTTGATATATATTGATATATGTTGCCATTGGTGACTTAAATGATGAAATAAAGCCCATTGTATGATATAGAGGTTCGATGGTATAGTTAGATATCCATAGGGTCATAAATAGTTGTATAAATATTCTAAGCACTTCAGGTAAAGTGCAAATATTATAAATACTCATTGAGGAGTATACTCATGCATGGTTTGAGTATACGAACTTACTACGGGCGCTAAACACTTCGGTGTAATTTCATAAAAACTCAATGAGGGATATATTGTATACTCCGGTAAGTATACAGAAGCACTTCGGCGCTAAGCACTGCTGGTAGAGTGCAAATAATATACATACTCAAGAAAGGTTGGGTATGGGGGATGACTCGTGTACATAGAATCTCTTAATTCGATACCTTGGGCTAAATAAATTGAAAGAAATAAAAAAGAAACAGGAAGATAAGCTTGAAAGCTTGCATATAGAAATGGAAAAAGGTATTGGTAAGCATTGAAAGCTTACAGATGGAATGGCAACGGTATTGGTATGATCTAAGCTGATCAATTTGATATACATATTTATTTATGTTAAATAGCATATAATGGTAAGGTGATCATATGCATTGTTAATCATTAATATTGATATTAAGACAATTGCACTTGAATTCGAATTATTGTCTCACTAAGTAAATACTTAGCGTGTAACTGTTTTACACGTAGGAAAGAATAAATGGTTGGAGTAAGGAGCATAAACGAACATCATCTATCAATAACAGGTACATTAGTATCAGTAAGATAGCTTTTGACATTGTTTGATATTTACTAGTTGGTATGTATATTAAAATGATATGACTGCTCTGATAGAATTTGTATTTTATGTGGTATCTAGATAAGGCAGATTTTAGGCAGTTTTATTAATTATATAAAGTTAAATTAAATTCATAAGTTACTGCCTGAAATTAAACTCGATTTGAAGATTAAAATATTATATTTAAACTATACACGATTAACTACATTTGTAAACAGAAACTAAATATATTCTAATATTTTTAGAAGAATCAAAATTTTTACCGAGTTACAAATATAGAGGGTTTTACAAATGTTTTTTTTGTGATATCTCAGACTCGTATTCAGCTATGAATACGGGAAAGGGGTATTACAAATTAATTGATAAAATCAAATGTTAAATGGTGAGATGATATTCACAAAACTCCTTAATAAAATATTAAGTCTTTTATTGCCTCCCAATGTTAACCCTCGTTAAAGTCTATATCGATACAATGTAGGCTCTGCTAAAGTGAGATACTTGTATCTATCTTGGCCAAATACGAAGAATAAGCAAATGATATTCGCTGGCTGTAATATTGATTAAAGACTTAACTAGGTTACTCTAATATGATTAGAAACTTAAATGCTAGTTATTTGGATAATCATAAGATGATTATGAACAAGAGTTGTTCACCAAGTGAAGGAGTTACATGAGATGTAATTAACAAGTGTTGCTTACCTAGATAAACCATAATCTTAAGAGAAAAGCCAAAGTTGACTTAAGAGAATGTGAAATTTGGATCCTTACCCACTAGAAAAGCTTTACAGAAAGTATTTTAGATATTAATATTTGAGGGTTATTAATTTTAATAAAAAGTAGTGGGAGTATAAAGTCCTTTTATAAACAAACTTGGTAAACGTACTCAAAATTTATATTTTATTGTTGTATACTTGTTTTGGCAAATCCAAATTTGTTATCATTGCGATTAGCCCTTGAGAAGGACAAGTTGAACGACGTAAACTACCTTGACTGGTCATTGGAAGAAAAATATTTTCATTGTAATAAGATATGTCATTGGAAGAAGAACTAACTTATTTATCTTAAAAAAAGTCAAGAAGGCAAATGAAAGCGGAGCATCCGCCTCAAATATTTATGTTATTGATATTAATTTATCAACACCTACTTCTTGGGTATTAGATACCAGTTGTGGTTCTCATATTTGTACATATGTACAAGGACTACAAAAGAGTAAAAATCTGAGAAAATAAGATGTGAACCTACAGGTTGGTAATGGAGCAAGAGTTGCTGCATTAGCTATAGGAACGTATACTTTATCGTTGCCTAGTGGATTTAATTTATGTTTAGATGATCATTATTTTCTGCCTAGTTTGACTAAAAACATCATTTTGGTTTCTTGTTTAGACAAGATTGGCTTTGATATAATTATTAAGAATAATTGTTATTCTTTTTATCTCGATAATGTTTTCTATGATGCGACACAATTAATAAACGCCTCTATATTTTGGATCAAGAGAATTCCATTTACAATATAAATACAAAAATATAAAAAAAAACAAATGACTTTATTCAAACTTTTCTTTGGCATTGCCGCTTGGGTCACATCAGTGAAAAATACATTTCAAAACTTCATAAAGATGGATTTATGGATTCATTTGTTTTCAAGCAACTTGATGTATGCGAGCCTTGCTTATTTGGAAAGATGAACAAAGCTCCTTTTAGTGGTAAAAGTGAGGGAGCAAGTGATTTATTGGGATTAATACATAGTGATGCATGTGGTCCAATGAATACACAAGCAGAGGGGGGTTTCAATACTTCGTTACTTTCACAGATGACTTCAATAGATATGGGTACAATTACCTAATGCATCATAAATCTGAAGCCCTTGAAAAGTTCAAGGAATTTAAAAATGAAGTACAAAACCAACTAGGAAAAAACATTAAGGCTCTTCGATCATATCAAGGAGAAGAATACTTAAGCTTAGAGTTTGGTGACCTTTTCAAGGAATGTGGGATTGTCTCCCTACTTACACCTTCTGGTACTCGGCAATGGAATAGAGTTTTTGAAAGAAAAAAATCAAACACTGTTAGACATGGTTCGATCAATGATGAGTCACGCTGATCTTCCAGTTTCTTTTTAGGGACATGCACTAGAAACAGCCGCTTTCACACTAAATCGTGTTCTATCTAAATTAGTTCAAAAGACACCATACGAGATATGGAATGGGAAACGTCCTAGTATATCTTTTATGAAAATTTTGGGATATGAAGCTTATGTTAAACATCAGATGTCTACAAAGCTCGAACCCAAATCTCATAAATGTAATTTTGTATGTTATCCTAAACAAACTAAAGGATATTATTTCTTCAATCCTACTGAGAACAAAGTATTTGTTGCTCAAACAGGAATCTTAGTAGAAAGAGAATTTGTTTTTAGAAAAAGAAGTGGGAGAAATATTGAACTCAATGAAATTCGAGATCAACCATAGATCATTGAACCAATGATTGAACAACAACAAGTTCTACAAATTGTTGAGGAATATTCAACGCTTTTGGAAACATAACCACTACGAAGATATTTGAGAGAATGCAACGTGCAAGATAAATATGGATTTATTGTCACATTGCATGGTGATATTCTCTTTATGGATCAAGATGAGCGTAGGACGTATCAAGAAGCATTGATGAACCCAAACTCTGAGAAATGGCTAGAGGCCATGAAATTCGAGATGTATTTAATATCAAAAAACTAAGTTTAGACCTTGGTTGACCCACCTAAAGAGGATAAGTCCATAGGGTGCAAGTGCGTTTTCAAAAAGAAAACAGACGTGGATGGTAATGTACAAACATACAAAGGGCGATTAGTCGCTAAGGGTTTTCGTCAAATTCATGGTATAGACTGTGATAAAACCTTTTCTCTTGTTGCTATGTTTAAATCCATCTAGATCTTACTTGTGATAGCTACATTTTATGATTATGAGATATGAAAAATGGATATTAAAACTGCTTTCCTTGAGGATGTGTACATGACACAACCTGAAGGTTTTGTTGATCCAAAAGATGTCAAAAAAATATGTAAGCTACAAAGGTCTACTTATGGATTGAAGCAAGCTTCTCGAAGTTGGAATCTTCATTTTAACGATGCAATCAAAGAGTTTGGTTTTATCAAAAATGAAGATGAGTCGTGTGTCTTCAAGAAAATTAGTGGGAGCACTATCATATTCTTGGTACTATACATGAATGACATACTAATAATAGGAAATGACATACCTAGCTTATAATCTATGAAAACTTGGTTAGAAAAATATTTTTCCATGAAGGACTTGGGTGATGCAACATACATATTAGGAGTCACGATCTATAGAGATAGATCAAGAAGACTTATATGACTGAGTCAAAATACATATATAGGTAAAGTACTGAAAAGGTTCAGTATGGAAGAATCCAAAAGGGGGTTCTTACCTATGAGACATAAAATTTCACTCTCGAAGGAAATGTGTGATTCAACACCTCAAGAAAGAAAACACATGAGTAAGATTCCATATGCTTCAGTAATTGGATCTACATGTATGTCATGCTATGTACTCGTCCAGATGTATCACACGCTTTAAGTATGACAAGTCGGTACCAGGTAGATCCCGATGAAAGTCACTAGGTTGTAGTTAAAAACATCCTTAAGTACTTAAAGTAACTAAGGATACATTCCTTATATATGAAGATGAGGAAGAGCTAAGTCTAAAAGGTTATAATGATGCTAGCTTTTAAACCGATAAGGATGATTCACGATCATAATCGGGTCTTGTGTTCTATCTTAATAGAGGCGATGTGAGCTGGAAAAGTTCAAAGAAAGACATAATAGCTGATTCTACAATAGAAGTTGAGTATATTACAGTAAGTGGTGCTGTAAAAGAGGCTATTTGGATCAAGAAGTTCATATCTGAACTAGAGGTTGTACCGAGCATATTGAATGCTATAGATCTACGTTGTGATAACAAATTAGCCATTGCACAAGCAAAAGAACCCAGATCTCACCAACGATCCAAATACATACTTAGGCATTACCATCTCATTCGAGAAATCATAGATCGAAGAGATGTGGAAATATGTAGAGTACCAACAGATGATAACATTGCTGATCCACTGACAAAGCCTCTGACACAGTAGAAGCATGATCGTCGCACTAAGTCACTTGGTATTAGATACATGAGTGATTGGTCTTAGTGTTAGTGGGAGATTATTAGAGTATGTCTAAACACCAATCATAAGATGATTGTAAATGACATTTGTTTTTTTACCTTGTTTATTAATACATCGTCATTGTCATTATTATTTTCAGTTACTATTTTGCATGCATAAATAAAATGAATTATAATAAAGTCCTTAGAATGGTATGGTTATTCTTAAATGTACTTAGTCGGGTATTATTGTGGGAATAGACAACAATAATGTATTAAGACTAATATGCAATTCATTGATGACAAAGTGTTGTCATTGAAATAGAGAAGTCAAAATCAATACATAAGTATGTGTTAGAGAATGACATATTTGACTGACCCGCTATGAGAATGTTTCTTGGAATATTATGTGACAGTCACAACATTGCTCATAGTGATAACTACATGTATGATCCTCAGACTTGATATCATCATTATTTTAACATCGTAACATATTTTGATATAGTCAAACATGTGTCGTAACTAACTACACTATAAAGACTGATATTGGATATGCTACAATCTATGAAGTGGGATATGGTGATCAAGATAAGATTTGTCCCTCCTACATAATAGGAGTAATATCGTAGGCCACTTGATTGAGTGGGACTAGAAATGCATGGTCATGCTCGAATAAGTTGATATGAGATATCATAGTTATTCGTTTATAATAGTCTACTCAAGATATCAAGAAATATTAGATGGACTATACAAGTGTGATTGTTCCATGACTTGTGTCAATCTAGATATAAAGGACAAAAGGATGTAATACATGAAAAAGAGTTAATCACGAAGAGGTTATATCGAATCATGATTTCTTGTAACTTAGGTGACAATGACATAATGCTAGATGTCACCCATTGTTTGTAATATTAGAAATGTTATAGTATTTACTACTAACGTTACAAAGAACCTACAAGGTCACACCCACGGTTGAAATGAGCATATATTAAATGAATTATATGTGTACACATTTATTGTACATGAATTTAGTTAAATTAATATATATTTGATAAATATATAATTTAACTATTGGATAAATATTAATAGAAAAATAATTATTTTAATTATAACCATTTTAATATATAAATAATATATATATATATTGAAATCATAATTAAAGTTGAATTGAGATTATATATATTAAAATCCTAATTAAGTTGAACTAGGATCATATATATTAATATATATATTAAAATCCTGATTAAGTTGAATTGAGATTATATATATTAAAATAGAAATATATTGAAATCCTAATTGAGTTGAATTGAGATTATATATATTTAATATATATATTGAAATCCTAATTGAGTTGAATAGGGATTATATATATTTAATATATAAATTGAAATCCTAATTAAAGTTAAATTAGCATTATATATATTAATATGTATATTGAAATCCTAATATGAGTTGAATTAGGATTACAAAGGCTATATAAAGGTATGAGAGATCTATCAGTCATTAATACTTTTTGGAAAAACTCTCTATATAGTTTAGAGAGTTTTATATGCTCGTTTCAACTGGGTGAACTAAGTAGTGGTTGGAGCGGTATCGTTGCGGCTTAGGAATCTACATCGTAGAATCTTGATTGGATATCTATCTTCTCCAAATTCAAAATTACATGGATCTCTAGAGGTTATCGTCGGATAATTTTTTCGCTGCGCCATGGGGTGTACCTGCGTGACCCAACAGGCTGGAGGGAGTGATCGCTCCCCTAAAAATATAAAACCCGTATATGATTTAAAATATTTTAAGAAATTATGTATTTATTTTCTATTAAAAATCTATTTTCACCCACGAGTGCAAAATTTTCTTTGGATGGTTTATATTGATTGGATTCTTATAAAAGAATTCTTGAATAGCAGTGGAATTGATCTTTATCCAGCACTGATGTCGTGTCTTTGGTGCTCTAGGTGTTTTGAAAGTACTAACCATTTATTTTTTTATCTTGTGGTTTTGTAATTTGTTTTTGGATTAGGATATTTCAATGGTGGAAGGACCAACGGAGTAACTTCTCAACTGTTAAAGAATGCTTTGCTGTCTGCTTTGAAATACCGTTAACTAGTGCCTTGCGAAGCTGGTGGCTGATTTTGATTGGAACAACTGTTTGGTCTTTATGGTTTGCCCGAAATGATAAGGTTTTTGTAGGCAAATCATTGTCCTTGGAGGAGCTAATTTATATTACACAATTACAATCTATGCTATGGATAAAAGTATCACATGATGATTTTGTGTCTATGGAGAATCTTTGGTGGCCAGATCCTTTGCAATGTAAAACCATCAAGAGGCACCCTTTGCTTGTTAATGGGAGATTGTCTCCTCCTATTAATGGTTCACTGAAGTTCAACGTGGATGGTGCTTTCAAGGAGAATTTACCAGGTGCGGGTGGTGTTCTAAGGGATCATAACGGTGACATCCGTGCTCTATTTTTTGGACCACTACAGGTGTCTAAATCTGATCACGTTGAGATTTATGCAATGAAGCTGGCATTGGACGTGTTCATTGAGGTTGATTGGTCTGGAAGGCTTGTTTGACCGTGGAATCAGATTCACAAATTGCATTGTCTTGGATTTCTAATCCTGTTTTATGAACTTGGCATTTATCGAATATTTTTCTTGATTTCGACTGCAAGATCTCGCAAATTGGTATGATTCAGCTCTGGTTTATATCCCAGAAATTTAATGTTTTAGATTACTCTCTTGCGAAAGCTAGATTGAAGAAGACTCAGTTGTTTAGAGCATGGTGGTAATCTCTGGTTTTAACAATCTGTGAGCACCGAGTAAGCTGCTCCGATCAATCCTGTTTATGCTTGTTGATGTCTAAAACGTCAGACACCGAACAAAGAAGCAAGGATAGAGTCAGATGGTATGAATGAGACAATGGTTGATGGCAATTTATGGTGGTTCACCCGTATTCGTAATGGGCTGAGAGCCGTTAGCCATGATCTTGGGTTGAGGATGTGGGTACCCCTTCTTCCTCCTTTTCATCTCTCTTGAATATGGGAGCGGGGTTTTCAAGGTCTTAATGGCGAGAGGTATTGTCCATAGCTATGATGGCTATAGGCAAGTCACCGGGGATAGATTCGGTTGATTGGACACCGGTCTTGTCTGTCATCGAGCCTAAGGATTAGTAATTGGGTCATTTTCGATGATTCTGTAGGCATGCGAAACAGAGGTGTAAGTGTATTCATATATACTCGCGTCTCTTTTTCGGATATATTGAGGGGACTTTGTTCGAGATTGCCTCTCTTATAATTTGGCAGAGGTATTCTCCGTGCAAGCCTAAGGAGTAATTTCAATATTTAATAGAGTTAATTGTATCATGGGTGGGGGTGCTCCGGCAAGGGGTGTTCACGGTTAACTGTTGGTTAACCATTAAGAGAGAGTCACTAATTTTCTATGCATTCTTAGGTACATTCTTTATGCATTTCCATTCTAATTGCACTAAAAACATATAACTTTTGCACTAAGACATAACTTATAGGTTAACCGTTGTAGTATTTTGGTTAACCGTGAACACCCCTAGCTCCGACCCCCTTGTAGATTTAATCATGATATGGGTGGAGGGATCTTAACACCCTTGGAGAGTTAAACACAAGTTGTGCGATAGAACTATTGCCCTTATAGATTTAGGTATAAGTTGAGTGGACATGTAAATTGGACGAAGGCATCTCCATGCGGAGGCATCTCATACCTTGGAGAGGCAATCGTGGAATAGGTTGAGGCAACTTTCACTCTTGGAGAAACAAGGGCTGATGAGTGGATCTTTCTATGGACACTCTTGTAGAAACAAGCACGAATGGAGTGGGAGCATCTCTATGCTTTTGGACCGACGGTCCTATGTAGCGTGGAGGCATCTCCTTGTTGGAGGCAACTGTGTGTTTTGTAATCACATGCCCCAATTGTCATGATACATAAGCATCTCTATGTACTTGGAGAAACTGAATGTGAGGGGTATTGAGTGGACATAGGCATCTTTGTTTTTTAAGATTGCACAATGGCTCGCGATGATTCAGAGAAGAGATCGGATGCATCCATGTGTTCGTAGCAATCACATACCTCAATTAGCATGAAACATGGGCATCTCAATGTCTTGTAGAAACGCAATGCACATGCATTGAATGGACGGAGAGAGTTCGTAATTTTTGTAGAAATAATCGTAAATCAAGTGTAGGAATCTCAATGCTCTTTTGAGAAATAATTATGATTTTGGGTGGGGATTATCGCGACACCCTTAGGGAATTAAGTATGTAGGGAGGGTGGAGCTTATCTCAACACTCTTGGAGGAGATATCCATGCTATGAGTGGGAAACCTTCAACACCCTTAGAGGAACAATTATTATGTGGGCGAGTGTGTTTCGTTAGCTTTAGGGCGTTAAGTGTGTAATAAGTGATGTTGTTCAAACACTATTGGGAAAAATAGTTTACCATATTGGGTGGGGCAAGTGTCGGTATTTTTTAAAGAAAACAGAGGGTACGAAAGCATGCAATTTCTTTATAAAGTCGATTGTTGATAATCATGCTTTGGTACAAAATGGTGCTAGGTTCATGAGTACCTTTGGTTAGATGTAGAATTTTTCAGAGGTGGAGTGCGTTCCATGTGCGAGGCACTTCTTTGCCTCTCATAACGCCTAGCTTGTATGCTGCAAATCTGATTTTTATAGTTATTTTGTAAGGTTAGGCGTTATCTTTCCCCTTCGTCCTACGGGAGGCTGGCGTCAGTGTTTCGCATTACCAAGTCTTCTACCTGAAATTTCTTGTTTCAGACTTTGGAGTTGTAGTATTGGGTCATTTGTAGATTTTGAGAGGGATTCTACTCCTATTTATGTCGTGATTACTACCTTAGAACTGAGCACCATATTAAAGAGGGTCTCTTCAGTGCCTGTGTGAGATGTAGTGCGGAGAGCCTAGAGGATGCTTGGTAATTCTTCTAGCCAGGCTCTGCTAGCGTTGTCCACTTTATTTTTTAGTGCTGTGAGGATTTTTTTATTTGTGCCCTCGGCTTGGCCATTTGTCTGCGAGTTTTGACGGAGCCCTTGGAGGGTCTGATTTTTAAGTTGCGATAGAATTCTTTAATTTTCCCTTGAAATTTTGTCCTATTATCGGTAATAATAACGTACGGGTGGCCTTATCGGCATATGATGGTTTTCTAGAAAAAATTTTGACCTGTTTTTTTCGTGATGATGGGCAGAGCTTCAACTTCAATGCACTTAGTAAAGTACTCTACGGCCACCACTATGAATTTCTTTTTTCCGCCTGCCTCTAGAAAAAGGGACTAGTATATCAATTTCAAATGTGGATAAGGGCCAAGGGCTAGAGATGGCCTATAATGATTCCTCTAGTGTTCTTGGGATGGGAGAATATTTTTGCCTTGGTGTACACTTAGTCACGATCTATAGGGTGTCGTGGTGAATGATTGGCCAATAGAATCTAGGTCAAGGGGCTTTCTAGGCTATGCAGTATGATCTCATGTGATGTTCGCAGATGCCTTCGTTAATTTCACAAAAAGCATATTTTGCCTATTTAGGGTCCAAAAAAAAGAGGAATAGTTGAGAGAAACTTCTTCTGTATAGAGATCCATCGATCAACATGTACCATGCCGCCTTATTCTTAGCTTGGTTTTCTCCTTAGGGTTCTCTAGTCCTTCGTTATTGGCGATGAATTTTATGATGGGGGTCATCAAGTTGGGTTCTTCGTCTATGCACATGACAGTGTTTTGTGTGTAGCTTGGGTAAGTCTTTTGCTCTAGAAGAACATTTCTCATGTCTCTAATTTTGGTAGAGGCCGCCAATCTAAAAATGGTGTCAGCACTAGAGTTCTCAGATTTGACAATTTATTGGAGGTCGGCCAATTAAAACATGTTCATTAGGGATGTTACCTTATGATGGTATTGGATTAGGGTGGGGGTCTTTAACTTCGTATTCCCCGGCAACTTATTTTGCCACCAGTTGGGAATCTGTGTAGAGGATCATTTTTTAGACTCCTAGCTTGAGTGCCAGTTCTAACCCGACTATAAGTGCTTCATACTATGTGGCGTTGTTAAAGGACACAGAACCTAAAGGATAGAGTGTACTCGTATTCTTGTCCTGAGGGGTCTCTTAATAGAAAATCGACCCTGACACCGTCCTTACTAGAGGATCCATCTACGAACAATTTCCACTGACATTTCGGGAAGGGGTATGAAGGTTGTTTTGTTACTTCTTGGTTTGCATTTCTCATGGTAGGAGCTTCTGCTGGGTTTGGGGAAAGGTGGCGTCGGCAGAGGAAGTGAAAGAGCATTCTACTATGAAATCAGCCAAAGGTTGTGCTTTGATGGCTTTTCGAGGGGCGAACTCGATACTGAATTCAGTTAGTTCTATGCTCTACTTAATCAATCTACCAGAGGAATCAACTCGCTGAAGTATTTCTTTCAGCGACAAGTTTGTCAGGACAATGATTGGGAAAGCTTGAAATTATTGGCAGAGTTTCCAGCTGCTACTATTTGTGTAAAGACTATTTTTTTCGTCTTTGAATAGTTGACCTCTCCATTTTATAGTACTCTGCTTGTGTAGTAGGCGGGGATTTATCCTTGTTCTATTTCTTTGACCAGTACTGCGACGACGATTTCTTTGAATACTGCCAAATAAACCAACAACATATATCTTTCCCACAAGGATGTGAGGATGGGTGGAGTGTTTAAGTATTTCTTCAATTTTTCGAAAGCATCTTGGCAATTGAGGTTCCATTGGAAGAGGGTTGAAGGAAGGGGTTTGAAGAAAGGTAGGCACTTCTTTTAACACCCTGATCTCGATCTAGATCTAAAGTACTACATTCGGGTCACCCAAAAATCCAACCCAAAAAGTTTCATTTAAAAACTATAGATTTAGCCTTTATTCAAAACAATATATCATCAAACTCTTTATATAATTAAATAATCAAAATAAGTTGATTTACAAAATAGGAGCTCCAAGTTTATACATTGTATATCAAAATAACATTTCAAAATAAAGTTACAGCTCGGCCATGTAAGGTCCTATGAATACCCAGCCCACTAAATACAAATATTGTAATCTAGCAATCACCGATTGCCAGTCCCAAACTAATAATGCTCCTCGAGCTCCTAATCAATCTACCAACCTACGCACGAAAACAATGATTCCGAGCGCTGAGATTACAAAGCTCAGTGGTACGTAACTATTTTACTGTACTTTATGCTAATCACAAACATAAGCATGCAAGTTAGTACGAGCAATAAGAAAAGATAAATAAACACACGGGGCTACCACTAGTCGCCAACACATATGCTATCATCATGCAAGTTATCATACATAGCACAGAAGACCCAACCATACTCGGGATCTCATTAGATCATCTAGGGAAAATCATACAAAGTCAAAACCACAAACTTGGTCTGAGGCCCAGTGTCACATAGTCTCGGGAACGTACACTTTGATTGAGGCTCGGTGTTACACATCCTCGGGAACATACACTCTCTAGGTAAGGCCTGATGTTTGTACATTTGTCATCTCTAACATTGGTGTTGCAACACGCTCTTGGGTGTTCGAATCCAAACAATCAAAGGTGACTCAACCAAACAAGTGTCGTCACTTGGCACACAATATCTTACGATCCACCAAGGATCCCATATGATTACTAATATAAAGAGTCATCCAAAGTTTACCGAGTGTGAATACATTGTGAATGATTATATTAGTCATTTTCATTAATTATCTCAATTAATCTACATCATTTAATTAATTAAGGCATAATTCAACTCATTAATCTTTTAGGTCAATTTCCATCTTTAACTTGCATTATAGATTATTCAACTCAGTGGGTACCGATACTAGAACACGAGTATCGGTATGGTACCCAATGGGTATAGGTACTGAAATTGCTTACTGGAAATGCTAAATTTCCCGAGTACCGATATAGGTCGACCCGTACAAATACGGTCCCCAATCGCGTATTAGTACGACCCCTAGTATAGCCAAAGCCCGTACCGATACCCTACTCATGGGTTCATACCATTTCTGCGTAATACGATGTTACAATGCTTTATTCGATCCCTAAAGCTTCTAAAAGTCATTAGGGTTTGTTTACAAATACATTTAATCATTTACTATTAATTACCGACTTTATAATCAATTAATTTTTTATATTTATCCGTTAAGCACAATTTCAATCAAACACGTCTGTTTTTGTATCATTAGTACCCAAGCAATGTAACATGTAAATCAACCAATAAGAGGATTATACAAATATTCAAACGACCCATCATGGTCTCTAAAATCTCTATGAGTCTCAACATATTCACAACATCAACATGCATCTCATAAATATTAGTCTCATAATCTCGGTCTCTAAACATGCTTGTTCCTTGTCTACCTATTTTGCAGACACTAACATGCAAGGCAATCACACTTATGATGCTCATGAAGCATCTTAGAGTTCGAGGCGTACTAACTTTAAGTGATTATCAACAAATCCTTACTCAAGATCCTCAAATGCTCTTCTTGATATGATATTCAAGCCTGAACAATCCTCACATGATTACGAATACAATATATATTAATTTATTGCATTCACTAACTAATTCACAAGGTTAAACATGTAAAAACAGCTTACTAGGTTCGAATTTGGTGAAACGAATTGTGCCAACGAACTCAAAACGTCGAAAACCCCCGGGTAGGGTCCCCTAGAAAAAGTCAACGATTAATGTCAGTCAACGAATGCGGCGGTTGCTCAGCTCAAAGGTCAACAGTGACTCGGCCTAAGGTTCAATGGCTTGATCTACATGCAAGCTGACTCGTTTGGCCTGCAACTCAGCAGGCCGTCCCAAATAGCCCAGACCCACTATACAGCTGCCTCACCTATGGCTGAAGTTAAACCACGCGCAGGCAACGACATGTACAACATCTTTCGGTGGTCGTATGATGATAGAAAGCTCGAGAATGGCATTTCTAGCAACGAGGATTTCAACGGTGGCATTAGTTCTCGACGGTAGTTGGTGGAACACCCTCTTCTAGCTAACCTAAAACTTCCATCTCCTCACCCCCACAGTGGCTCCAACTGTGATGCCCCGACCACCGACAGACTTGTCTTAACGAGAAAAACTCCAAGATGCTGACGGTGTTGAAAATGGAGGTCCCAAAATCAACAAATCAGAGCTTAAAATTTGGAGAAAGAGATGAGAAAAAGAGGGAAAAAAGAGAAAAATGAGATAGCAAAAAGAGGAAATTTTATTTCTTCTCCATTTTCTCAATGAAGTCTTCCAAACAAAGGTGGGTAAATCACACCCGTGGTCCTCTAGCTTAGAATCTTTTCCACAAACAAGTCCTTAATTCCATAAGATTTATCTTTCAAACCCTCTTTAATTTAATATTAAATTCCAATACTATATCATCTAACCCGAATCTGAGACACGATTTATCAACTCAAAAAATTAGTTCGTTACAACTCTCCCCTCCTAAGGGAAAATTTCACCCTTGAAATTTATGCCTATAAACCAAAGGTGATGATAAAACTTTAATAACTCTTCAATGACCTCAAATACTTCTCGTTGCGCTACTCTGATCTCTCACAACACTTATCAATTGTAACCTTTTTCTTTTAACGATACAACCATAATCTCAATTGACTATTTCTTTAAAAGAGATCCATTATCACTCGGTGTATTACCGTAGCCATGAAACAAACCCAACTCGTCACCTGAACACATCATCGAAGGAATCTAACTCATACAGTTGGACCCAAAAGGTGAATGTACGACAAGATCTTTCCACAGCTCTATACTATTTAAAAGAACATGAGGTTAAACAGTTGTTACAACCGAAATGAAATGATTTTTGTCATGGTGACTCCCTAAAGGAGACTTTAACTCTGATAATAACCTTTATCAATATACTTGCTTGTCTGACACAAGACTTTTGAAAGTATAAGACATCTCAACTAGTATCAAGCACTAACCTTAAATCTTAGCATGTTTACATAAAATCGGCAACTATTGCAACTTCCAGTAACTCGGTTCACGCAAGAATCTTACTAGAACCCATCATCACGTAAAATTCCCACCAAGGGACAAGGTTTCACCACAAACCTCAAATCTCGTATCAAAATATAGAATGTACACACTATAATGTTGCAAGATCCGAATCACAATCAATTTGAGTAGACTTTCCACCTGGATTTCTTCCTTACTGAAAATAAGTGAACTATACTTACAAAGAAATATACCAGTACTCAAAATGTAATCCCATTGAAGCCGGGCACTCAAAAATATTTTACAAAAGTCATAGTCATTCTATTTAACTTATACTGAGAAAATCTTGAAGCATGTCCAACAACTCTGAAGAATTCGTTGTTTGACTCCCAACTGAAAAAAAGTTAACCACTTATCATCAAACTCAAACGCACTTTCATTTATTATCTCTCAATACACAAGACAGAAGGTTGGTATAAACTGTCACTCTAGGACTTCAACATGCACTAACTATTGTACTATACATGAAAAACCTCTTGCCTCAATATATCTTTCTCTAAAGCACACACAACAAGAGAGCTTAACTAATAAAACACACGGGTACCTGTACTGACCGACTAGTACCGATACTGGATGAATAGAGCACCAATACTGGATAAAGCTAGTATAGGTACTCCCTCACATGGCCAGCACTCGTAATTATCGGCCGCTTTATATGAACATCATAATACTCTAACTTGAACCGAACTCCGCACAATCCAACCTCATCAAATTTCACTTACTTAGGTGGTGATCAATCACACGATTAACAATTTTTAATTACTTTGACTCACGTCGTTATACCAAACCTCAACTTCCTAGGTGCACAAGTACTCAAAATTTCTCAATGTTAGGGTAAACACAACCTTTCCTCTTCTCGCTCAAAATACACCAATGTCAATATAACAAAACATCATCAAAGATATTGAATTCTTACTTGACCCTAATCAAGTCATCACCACTATCACAACAAAACGGTCTCAAGCAGCTTCAATCTCCTTTAATGTTCTTTGACTCTCATTAACGAAGTCTCAAGCCTTAAATCTCATTAACTAATCACGTGAGTAATTAGCTTTTTCAACACATAGGGCATTTTGGTAATTATATTTTTATCCCTCCTATTTTCGAAATCCTCAAAATTTCACATGTGTCAAGCAATGCATCAAATTTACTTTCGAGAGATAATCAGACGGCCTCACTCTAACATCAATGAAACATCTTGTACATCATTGCAGATATCAAACATTACCACAATACATCTTAGAGATAGAAGCCACATTTCAAAAATTATTTCAAAATTACTAGTCCCCAACACTTTAACCATAAGCATCTCATTCTCGAACTAACTTCTAAAACAAACATGTACTCCACAATCAGTCAACAAGCTATCATCCTTAGGAGGCGAATCACTATTATTCACTGTCACATAGCAATTCTCAATGGTTCATGCATTATTTAAACAAACCATCATATTAGAGAACAAGTCCAGGACGCCCTTGGGTGAAACACTCAGACAAAAGAAACCTAGCTTGAGTTACGATGTCACAACTAAACCTTTGACTTTCTCAATTAGGCCTATGTTCTTTGATGAAAACGATGGGAGCCAACGCCAAACTCGACCTTACCTGAACGTCTACTTACGTCCTTGATAAGGAGGAAGTCATGATGACTCTTACAAGAAGCATAAATAAATACTCTGGCAGTCTAAAATCTCTCGAGCATCGAACTGTATACATTGGCATTTATCGAACGGTCAAACATGTTTCACAACCCCGTTGTACCCTTGTCAAAACGAGCACTGAAAAAATCATGATAGAATGGTAATGGTTCAACATTCCAAACCTCAAAGCCTCGATCACATCTCTTGACATCATGAGCTAGCATCCTGATTGGTTAACCAACCCAATTCCCAAGGTGAAAAAAACTCTGAAGAAGGCAACTCTATCGAACCTGCAAAATGCCTAACTTAGATCTGTAATAATGATACAAGATAAATCCTCTTTTCCAAACTCGGAGTCTTTAATTGGTTCACTCAACTTACAAGAAACCTAATAGACTCGTAACTAGCCTATATTTAGAGCAAGTATACTCGTTGATCAAATAATATAATTATAATTAGAGTGTCAAACCTACATAGATTGGAGTAACAAACTCAAACCAATTACATTTAAGAGTTATTTGAAAGAGTAATTGTGTGGTGATATAATTTTGAGCTAAGTGCAAGAAAAGAAAAATTAACAATGATTAGAAGAGAAATAGATGATGTAGCAAAAAGTATAATGATTATGGATACCGGGTTCACTGTCTAAGACTTATGCTGATTATCATTCGAATGCTATAGCGGTTGGCAATACATGTCTGCATAAACCCTAACAACTTATTATCTGTTCAAGTTTCCCTTATTAGTCGTTAAAAACCTAAACTTATGTCTAAGCCAGATTAGAACCTAAGTTAACAACTTAAGCTCCACTATTCACGTTTTTCTAACTTAACTTTCTCGATATTAAGCCACAATTCATTAATTGAAAGGCCTCTCACGATAGCTCTTGCAGTAATTATGCATGAAGAATGATGAACATAATAGATAAAGTAAAGATGCTATAACATTGAGCAAGTAATTAAAACATAAAATCCTAAAAAAATAAACCCAAAAAAGGTATTTAGCTCATATCTGAGCAAATATTATCCATACTAAAAATAGTAAAGAACATGTCAATTTATAAAGCAAAGAGAAAAAGCCAAGCATCTTCGAATTCTCCTCCAAGCCTTTTAACTATGCAGTAAGGCTCTGCATTCCTCAAGCCTCTCTTGATAGCTCTCGTCATGTGGAGACTCCTCTATCCCTCAACCGCGATGGTTCTCCAATAGCTGAAGAATAGGGGTTGTTGTCTCGAATCAAGCTTCTCTTAGTGTTTGTGCATTAATTGCAGCCTGTCTTTCTTGTGTTATTCCTCTTACCTTTCATAATAAGAGAAAACCATAAGGTATTCTACTTTAAGCCCATAAAATATTAATAAAAGAATATCATGTCACATGCTTTAGCTGAAGGCTAGGGGTTGCTGTCTCGAATCAACCTTCTCTACGTGTTTGTGCGTTAAGTGCAACCTATCTTACTTGTATTATTCCCATTGCCTTTTATAATAAGATAAAACCCTATGGTCGTTTAATTGATCACATGACACTTTATTAAAAGCATAGCGTTAAGTGCAACAATTTGTCTTTGGCATCAAGTTTAAAATTTGTCATCTTTTTTATCTGTTTTCTCTATTTTTATGAGAGTTTAATTATTAAGCCTTGATTCTAACATTGAGCATTATGTTCATTGTTTTCATCAATTTATGATATGGAATTCAAGAGACACTAACCTAAAATTTCCCTAAAACTTCTTAAGCATTGAAAGCATGCAATCGTGTCAAGAATATGCTATAGTAGTTTCAACCCTAAGTTCAAATCACAAGAGCTTTTAACTAATTGTCAACAATTAAGCATAAAATCATCATAGGATATTATCATTATCGCATTAAAAAATTCTTCATATCAAAACAATAGCATAAAAAACCTAAGAAGAAAAATTTTACTAAGACAAACTAATTTTTTTTACCTAAGACAACCTCCCCCAAACTTGAGAGAAGCATTATCCTCAATGAAAAAAAATAAACATGTAGTAAAAAATAAAATTGAAAAGAAGAATTAAAAAAATTACATAAGACAACCTCCCCAAACTTGAGAGAAGCATTATCCTCAATGTAACAAAAATAAACATGCAATGAAACTAAAATGCAATGCAAATAGAAAAAAAATTTAAATAGGAGTTTAATGGGTGCGAAAAGGTATTAATTTATGAGCCTTGTACTCGACTCGTGGTCCGGTTTTGGGCGTGAAAGGTGCACACTCTTTAGACGCCTATGGTTGTGCATGGGATGCGGAGGCATCTTGTGGAGCAGTGGTAGTAGCGAATGCTAAGGAATTTGTTAATTCAGAAGTTGTTTGTAGGTTCCTCAACATCTCATCAACCCCATTTAGGAGATTGGGTTAGACTCGACCAGCAAAGGTCTGATTTGACTCGATCAATAGTAATTTTGTTGTGAGTCCTTGGTGTCTCGATTGTAGGAGTAGGAATTTGTTGTGGAAAGGTTTTAGTGGGATGTCAGTAAAATGCTGCGATATCGACATCCACATCACTCGGCAAGTGAATAAGGCTCACAAGAGGAGAGCATTCCGAGCGCATGTGGGCCTTGCTCTTCTTTCCTAGTTGACTGGATGCGGCAACATCGGTAGGAGTATCACCAACTAATGGTGAATTCATAGAGCTCACAGCTCTTTTCTTCTTTTTCTTCTTTGGGATAACAACATTTTGATAAGAGGGTAGAGCATCTTCTTCTTCTTATGGCTATGGCATCGGGTGTTCATCGACATTTATCTGGTCTAGTGTATGAGTGGCTTTTTTGGCAAGGAGGTGCACGAAAAAAAGACACTCTACAACGGATACGGTTAACAACTCTTTAAGTAGGGTACTCAGGGTGATGCCCCTTTTTGGTCATAGACAAAGAACAACCTAAGATACCCAACAATCAAGTTTCGCATGGCAGTGCTCTGTGCACTAGATGCTATGGCATCATCTACTAATCCTTTGAGCCTAGTACTTGGGTTGGCATAATCCTCGTCCTCACTCGGATTGTCTCATCCTCGGTAGTCTCTTGTACCTGCTATTCCCGACACAAAGTAGTAATTAGGCTAAGAATAGGGTTAAGCATCTTGAAGTGTAACTGGATGTGTTTGGATGAGGGTAGTTTTTTATACTTATTATAGTACATCCGCACCCTCCATCGAGTGACAAATCTTGCCAAAAAGAGTTGAGCTAAGGTGCTTGAAACTACTCCCCCTTGTGGAATCTTGGTGGAGGTATATTTCTTTATTGTTCCTTTGTAGTCCATACATTTTAACACCCCAAAATAGGGTTAGAAGAATTAGAGGTTCGATCGAGTTGGTTTCGAATCGGTTGAACCAGATTGGTCAGTTAAGTAGGTTCCGGGAAATAAATACTTTTAATTAGAACTGTTGCTAGATAAAAAAATGGATTTTGGTTTCTAAAATATTCAATAACCGATTGTGAAATTTAAAACAAAGGTTGATTAAATTGAATTAGATCGCATTTTTGATTTTGGAGACTAAAATTTAAATTTTGAAAAGTTGTTTTAAAGACCTAAATTGAAAAGGGTCAATGCTAAGAATCCTTAGAGAGCTATTATTTTTAAAACTCTTAATTAGGACTACCACCATGTTTAACAAATAATTTTTTACGGTTAATTGGTTTCTAAAACTCATTTTTCTCATTACGTCAATTTTCTCACAATTTTCTTTCTCAAAACTTTCTCTCATTTTCTTGCCAAATTCTTGAACATAAAATTCGGATTTCTAATTGATTTTTATGGATATTATACCTCTAGGTTCCTCTTTCAATCCTTAGCAAAACCTTAAAAAAATTTCAAAAAATCTTTCTTATTTTCCCAATTCTTTTTCTAGAAGAAAGTTACGTCAAATTTTGGTGGGAATCCCTTTTGAAGGTAATTCTTCTTCATTCTCAAAAACTAAGGTTTTTATTGAAATTCACTAGTATTTGGCTCTTTCTTGATAGTTTACAATGTGATTTTGCAATCTAATTGAGGAAATTCTTGTTAATTGATGTTTATGGCATTTTGCCTAAATTTTTTATTAGGTTTATAAATGCTGGAGATTTTGAATGGTTTAATTCATGTTTTGATTTTATAAACATAATGTTAGATGATACTTTTGTTTTGAATCCTGAAACTACTTAATTGAGTAATTTTTAGTTTTTTAGCTAGTTTTGAGGCTATTATAAGAGTTTAGTGCTTGATTGTGATATAAGGATGTGTTAGTTGTGTTTTTGGATGTTAAATTATGAGTATTAGATGTTAGATTTGATGTATTGTGGATGGATATTGTTTGGTTAAAGTTATGGAATGATTCAACATTTTCAGATAGTTTTTGTGAATGCCTTTGTTAAGGATGCAGGGGATTTGAAGTGGCTGCTGTGAGAATGCATTTTGATGCATTTCCCCTTGGTTTTATGTTGTAGAAATTGTAGAAGAGCAATGAGAGCTCACCTCTTAGCTTTCTGGTAGTTTTGGACTATTGCAATGCAACAACTTGGGAGGCGATCGTGTATCGGTGAGTGAAAACAGTTTTAAAAGCATGTCAAGGCTTGATGGCTCTATTTTGGGGACTTAGGGAAAGTTTGAAAAGCTTTCCTAAGTACAAGAGTGAGTTGAAGTGGTTTTCACTATTGAGTAACTTGTTATTTGGCATTGAGTTGCAAATAATTTTTTTGAAATGAGATTTGATAAATGCATGAGGATGAACTTGTTGTAGAATTCATCTTAATCATGATATGCCATGTTATATACATGAAGAAGAGTTTAAATGGGTAACCATGCTATGATACCATTGATTTATATTCTATAAGCATGATTTTGAATAAGGGAAAGTGATTGAGTTGTATGGCATTGAAAACAACAAATTTCTATGCAAATACATATATATATATTATATTGGCTAAGTGACTCACTGAAAGAAAATTATCGGATATATTTGGCATTCCATATGATGAGAGTGCACTATAAACATAAGGGTGCTTTAAGCTAAATCGATCGTCCCTCCGCCTTGAGGTAGTTAAAGAAAACTATCCGGGTTTGAAATGCCCCTCAACCTTGAGGTAATTGAAAGAAATTATCCGGGCCTAGAGGAGAAAAAGGGTAATTGAAAAATTATTACCACCGATGAAAAGGAGATTAAAAGATTATCTCCACCGTATCCGTGTATTCGATAGAGTTATTGATGAAATGAAAGTTTAAAAGGTCAATATAAATGCCAATATATTGATATATGATGAGAAACAAGAGTAAGATATGTGCATTGATTTCATTCAATAATGAATATGGTTTCATATTGTGAAAAGGAAAGTTTGAAAAGAAAGTAAGGTTTATCAACATCTTTTCTTTATTGCATAGATGATTGTTTGAGAGCAACCTCACTAAGCTCGAGTAGCTTACGCTCTATTTCATCTTTGCAGAAAACTAAAGATTAGAGGTTGTGTTTCGGGTGAAGTGAATACAAGGACACCATTTTCAATTAGGTATGATGACCTATTTTGTTATTCGGTAAATAAGGAAATGTGTCACCAATATCCTATGAGTTTGTAACATGGATTTTAATATGGATTTGACTTTGGTGTTGTTGTTTTTCTACCTCTTAAGCATGATCGTGTTTGAACTTTTTTGATTTGTGAACATTTGTCTATACTTTAAATATCTAGTATATGCATCTTTGGATGGAATGCTTTTGTTGATGGTTTAATGTTTTGAGCATTTTTTATATAGTAGGTTGCGGTTGGTATGATTCTTATTTGACTCATATTGAGCCTTGATTAACTTTTCAAGTTGTTGATTTTATGCAAATAGGAAGCAAGCCTCTAGATTGTGCAATTGAGTATACAAATGTATGAAAATGGTTTGAAGTTGCTTGGTTGTATGCTTAACATGTTGGGTTTGTTTAGGGGTCTTAATAGATCATTTGAATCATGTTTATTAGGCATTAAAGTTGAAAAACTAGAAAATTTTGACATTATAGGTTAGTGGATATCGATATGGGTTCAACGTATCGATACGTTTTGATGCTATTGGAATTTTGAATTTGAAGCTAGTATCGGTATGCGGGCTAGGAGTATTGGTATGCTATACCATACCAGTACGTGTATCCCAAGTATCAATACCGATGGCGGTTATCGCAGTTGGTTTAATGAACAGTTTTAGATTCTTTCACTTTAGTCCCTATTTGAGTGTATGTTACTTAAATGAGTTTGAATGATCCATTTAAGCTGAAAATTTACACACAAGCATGAATTATGACTAATTGAGGATTGGCAACTTAAAATTTTGTTAAGTTCTTGTAATTTTCTAGATTTGCAATTTGGTCCCTAAAATGCAAGTTCGTGCAATTGGACATCGATTCGATGTCCAATTTGAGTGAAACTTTAATTGCTGCCAATATGTACACCATAGGTTTAAGCTATACATCTATAAAAGAAATAAAAAAATAGAAACCTAATTCGAGTCATTTGGTTTAGGTTTTCTCCTGAAAACCTAATGTAACTCTCGTGGTTCGGGTCTAGCGACTAGGTCGGTTCAAGGGGGTTTCATAAATACTCCCCACCTTGATATTGTTCTTGAAGACATTAATTTTTTGGTGTAAAATATTATACCAACACCCATCCGTTTGATTACTTTATTCTCATTGATTTCCTCTATCGTCGGGCATAGCCTTCGTTGTCGTGGTCATTGTTGTGGCAATCTTTTGCTAGGATCAAGTGAAAGACCAATTCTTTCAAAGTTTTCAAGTATCCAACCACCACTTTCTTTAAGCTTTTCAAACATCCCCATCAGTAGATATTTTGGTACGTCACTAAAATCAGAGGGAATCACCATGGATAGAGTGTCATCTCCCAAATGAGCATAACCTAGCTTTGATGACATCAAATATTGTATGTGGTTTTAACATTGTGGATCAGAGCAGTCTACAGATTGCTACTCCAGCATCACTGCTATTGTAATAGTCTGGGCATCAGATTTCTCATACGTTGTTGTAGTATTACTCTTTTCAGTCTCATTAAGTGTTGTTACGCCGTTGCTCTATTTAGGCTCCTCGAGCTTTTATTTGGCAACTCTTTGTTCAAGCTCATCCATTACTAGGCATTCTTTCTCATGCTTTTGACTCGGAGGTTCAAGTTGTTCCCCACACATTAGGTAGATCTCTTCGTATTTCCCCTCGTCCTCTTGACTTGGGATTTCAGCATCCCCTTGAATTGATTGCTGCGGCATGCTATCCAAGATATTTAAAATCTACGTTGTGTGATTTTTCAATATTTCTCAATGTTTAAGTAGAACTTTGAAGCTCAGCATCCATCCAAGCCATCATAGCCTACCTAGAATTTAATTGCTCTCGATGGTTACTGCGTTGCTGCGTCAATGGATTGATCTTTAATGATGCAGCATAGTTATAACGAGCATATAAATTGTCAACTTCTTGAGCATTCCATGAGAAGCTTAGTTGCTGATGAGGACTACATTGCCAAGGCATGTGTATTGCAGAAATAAAGCTATTACCGTCATAAAAAATTAGCTTCTTGATCATACCACAAAACATTTTGCCGCTACTTTCACCATTGGTTATAGGCTTCGAGGTGATCTCTAATACTCATTTTACGGTCCTCCTCATAGAAATATTCATCAAGGTTGTATGGTTAATTTTCAAACAAATGTTGTCCCCCACAATAATCACAAAAAACTGCCACGACATGAACTCTCATTGATGTGGTTTTGTTGCTCAATGTTTCAACTTGTGTCGGGAGACATGGAAAAGCACCATGTCCATAAATATTATTCATTCTTCTCTCTCGAAAAGCTCTAGTGGTTGTGTAACACCCTTAACGTATACTCGTAAATCGAATATACATTATAGATGTTGCAGAGTCGTTTAAAACATATTTGGCAATTATTAATAACAACAGTTCAATTCAGGGTGAAAAGTAGGTTTGCTATCTAGGCCCTTTCTTGACTTTAAAATCTTTACGCGATTACTGATTATTCTTATTAGCAAAGTAATTATCCTTTCTACCTTAGCTTTATTTTGTTACAATGCTAATGCCTTATTTTGCTTTATCCATATACGATTCATCATCAAAACTGATTACTTATCTATCATTTAGTCTAATTTAATGCATCATACTCTACTAGCAATTAAATAATTACATGCCCACTAGAGATTATCATAAGCTAGAATATATTATTGATGTTTTGCAGATTGAAGCTTGATCAGCATGCCCGACTCTTCTTCAAATACTCCATCTTAATCTACGTGTGAAACAAACACACGCTAAGTACGAACTTAGTGAGGAAAAACTTATAAATCAAAGTAAAGCACTTTAATTTTAATAAAAATTACATAATAAATAAAATACTAAATATAACATATAAGAATTTAGAATCATATAGAATGACTTATCGAAGTCGTTCCTCTATCATGTAACATGTAACAATCAACATCTCATATACATATATAAGGCAATGTCATGTCAAATCAAATATCCAGTAAATCACTTATTTTCATTTGAATCGTATCACTTTCACTTTTCACTTTCCTTTAGACCACTTGTACTTGTTATTTTTTGTTCATTTCATAGCCCAATGTAATGTAATTGAGAATGCATGGTATGCGAGTTACTATTAAGTATGCACATGTGCGGCATCAACTAATATGTTGTGCCATAATAAATCACTATATCACTTTATAACTGCTGTAAACTTATACAACATCACTGTATCACTAGGTCATAGCTGTAGAACTCAGCATCACTGTTTCACTTTATAACTGTTGGACACTTATACAACATCACTGTATCATTATACTCCCACCTCATTGGCATGCCAATTATACCAATAAATCTCATAATACATACAATGGGCTTTAAACATTCACTGTTATGTATCATTCACTTATTTAAAATATCAAAAGATATTAACATCTCACAATATCATATAAAAGTGCATTGGGCAGTTCATACCCGAAAATCATTCATAGTTCATTTCAAAAATCATTGAAAAAATATCATTTGTGAATCAACATTTAAGATAGACTCATCGCAAGTCTTTCTCATATCAAAATAAAATAGTAGAGATGCACTCACCTGGGCCATTTATTAGCTTGCCTCACTCAGCTCTACTCAATCATTTCCTTCATAATACCTCGACCCTTCTTTTGATCCAAATCAAACTACATTGATCATATAAATACGAATAACATTCGTTAGATTCAAATCTAACAATACTTTAAACATGCTATCGAATCTAGTCATTCGAATATACAAAATTTCCAAAAGTTTTCCTTTTTTCCTTGTATTGTTCAAAAACTCATTATGGTCCTTAATTTCTTGGAAATGCTGAAATGGTCCTCAACATTTCTAAAATATATAATTTGGTCCCAAATTGTCAATTCAAGCTTGAAACATCATAATCTAACCATTTTCATCCTTAATTCTCAAAACCCTAACAAATCCCTAAATTCAAAATTAGGGTTTATAACTTTGAACATTACTACTTGAATTCTATTATTTCAACTAAAAAATAAGATTTAATCCTTATCAAAAACCTCATCTCCAAATTGGTCACTTAATTAGGCAGTTTTCAGGCAGTTTTATTATTTATATGCTAATGGATCAAAATGTTAAGTTGCTGCCTGAATCTAGGTTCAAAATTGAATGTGAAATTATTATGTTTAAATTTTATGCAATTAACTATTTTTTTACAATTCAAAGATAAGATTTTTCTTAATATTAAAGAATTATTTTACAATTATCATATGACATTCCTAACTCTTATTCAGCGATGAATACGGGAAATGGGTGTTATAGGTTGGGTATAGGATGTAAATGGTGGTTGTAAAATAATTTTGAATAGATCGACCTTTACCTTCTCACATGTTGATGTTCCTTCCCTTGTAACACACCTAAAAAATAAAAGTTATAATTGAACTAAAATTAAGTGCAACTACTAAGCCATAATCACCATTTGTCAATCCCCGAAAACAACGCCAAAAAATTGATAGACTCGTCAAGTGCAAGAAAAGTACAAGTAACAACGATTAAAAGACAAATAGTTGTTGTAGCAAAAAGTATAATGATTATAGTGTTGGTTTTTTCGTAAGACTTATGCTAATTATCATTTGAATGTTATAGCGGTTGATAATACATATATGTGTAAACCAATTATATCCTTACCTATTTGAAAGGGTTTTCTAATTAACTCCTAGACTCTCTCGGTACCTAAGAGTTGACGACACGAATGGCATAGAAGTACATGTCTGCTTAAACCCTAACAACTTATTATATGTTCAAGTTTCCCTTATTAGTCATTAAAACCTTAAACTTATCTCTAAGCTAGATTAGAACCTAATTTAACAGCTTAAGCTCCACTGTTCACGTTTGTCTAACTTAACTCTCTCGGTATTAAGCCATAATTCAATAATTAAAAGCCTCTATCGATAGCTCTTACAATAATTATACATGAAGAACGATAAACATAATAGATAAAGGAGAGATGCTATAACATTGAGCAAGTAATTAAAATATGAAATCTTAGAAACAATAAAATCAACAAAAAGGTATTTAGCTCATGTCTGAGCAAATATCATCCATAATAAAATAGTAAAGAACATGGCAGTTTATAAAGAGAAGACAAAGAAGCCAATCATCCTTGAATTCTTCTCCAAGCCTTCTAACTAGAGAAAGAACATATTATTAATAAAGTGTCATGTGACCCACTAGAGAGGATCTTTGCTTTTTCCACGTCATTAATGGCACAATAAAGAAGATGAGACCACGCATTAAATCACGTCAAAGGATCCAAGATATGTCTTCAGCATCACATCAATGTTGTGACATCCAGTCTATCACAAGAGAAGATGCTCCAACGCTCTATTGATTCCTTCCACTCTATGCTCCTGCACAAACACCACTAAAATACCCTACATTTCATATTAATAACACCAATCTATATAAATGTTAGGCTCAAGTGCTAAAACTCCAGAACTATATGCAAACTAATACTAAATGCAACTAAATGGGATCGAACACATGCAATATGCTAAGTAAAAGGACCTAAAATATAGGTATTTATGCATTCATCGTAACCTTACCACGGTCATATCAACTAGTGGATTTCTAGTCCACTATCCTCAAAAAATGCCTTTGGGAAGGGCAATGATACCTCTCAAGTATCAACAAGACTCATTCTCGACTAATGAAAGGTCCTTGGGCCAATCGTACAACGACTAACCAATTTGTTAGCCACTCACGCAAATCGATAAATATTCTCTATCGCAACTCTTATAATATATCCGGAGGATTTAGAATACCTACTACTTGTAACGAAAACACCATTCAGGTTACAAGAGGATGACACATCCTTGACTCTAACATCTTCTAACTAACTCTCACCTTAATGGTCTGGGACGATATCATCCCCGAAATTGCTCCCATGAGTGGTTTAACTCTTAACTTGGCCCTCTCAAGCATGATCGTAAATATCTTAGCATCACAACATTGGACGCACCATCTGGATTCTAGTCTTAAGAAGTAAGAACTTAATTTAAGGACTTGTATTCACTAGACACCTATACCACCCCAAAGTTTTCCTAGAACCAGCTAAACCTGAGCTCTAATATCAATAAATGTAATACCCTGATCTCAATCTAGATCCAACATCTATATTCGGGTCACCAAAAATTCGACCCCAAAATTTTTATTTCAAAATTATAGATTTAGCCTTTATTCAAAACATTATATCATCAAATACTTCATATAATTAAATAAACAACATAAGTGAATTTACTAAATAGGAGCTTCAAGTTTATACAATGCATATCAAAATAATATTTTAGAAGAAAGTTACAAACTCGACCATGTAAGGTCCTATGAATACTCAGCCCACTAAATACAAGTATCGTACTCTAGCAATCATTACTTGCTGGAATCCCAAACTGATAATGCTCCTCAAGCTTCCAATTAATCTAAAAACCTACGCACAAAAACAACGATTCCAACCGTTGAGTTTACAAAGCTTAGTGGTACACATCTACTCTACTATACTTCATGATAACCATAAACATAAGCATGTAAACTATTACATGCAATAAAAAAGATAAATAAACACTTAGCACTACCACTAGTTGCCTCATGCAAGTCATCATACATGGCACACAGGGCCCAACCATACCGGGATCTCACCAGATTATATGGGAAAAGCATACAAATTCATAACCACAAACCTAGAGTAAAGCTCAGTGTCACATAGCCTCAAGAACGTACACTCTGAGTGAGGCTCGGTGCCACACAGCCTTAGGAACATACACTCTCTCTGGGTGAGTCCTAGTGTCACACAGCCTCAAGAACGTCCACTCATACTCGAAATCTCTCCTTAAGAACCTTCAAATAAGGCCTGGTGTTACATAGCCTCAGGAACGTACACTCGACATTTCTAACCATTATGTTGCAACATGCTCTCTGGGTATCCGAATCCCAACAATCAAAGGTGACTCAACCAAACAAGTGCCCCCACTTGGTCAAAGCCCGTACCGATACCCTACTAAAAGGTTCGTACCATTTTCTGCATAATACGATGTTTCAACATTTTATTCGATCACACTCAAGGCAATTACAGTTATGATGCTCATGAAGTATTTCTTCGTAAAAAATCTTTGTGGTATCAAAATTCTCAGATTACGTGGCCTAAACTTGGCGATTGAAACACTACATTTTTTTCATCAGTCTGCCAGAATTCATGCCTCTAGAAATAATATTGTGGAGTTGGAAATTAGTGGGAGCTGTGAGATTGGTCCTACTATTTTACGTGGTTTTGTCGTTAAGGAATTATGTCATCACTTCTCTAGTGTGAAGAGGTTTTGTGTTTGGGAGTTGCTCGATTATTTTGCTAAAATTTCTTATGATGAGTCTTCTATGTTAAAAGCTTATTTCACTGAAGAAGACATTTGTATAATGGTGTAAAGTTGTGATGGGTCTAAAGTGCCAGGTCCGTATGGTTATAGTATGGAATTCTATAAGAAAGGTTTGGAGTTTATGAAATTTGACGTCTTACTATTTTTTTCTTAGTTCCATGGATCGAGAAAGTTACCGAAGGGTTCTAATTCTACATTCCTTGCCCTAATACCAAAGAAAGAGACTCCTTTATTCATTAGTGACTTTTGGCCAATAAGTTTAATCAACTCTACCTATAAAATTCTAGTGAAAATATTAGCGAATCAATTATAAAAGGTTTTAGGAGGGATCATTAATGACACCTATTCAATTTTTGTTAAAGGGAGGCAAATTATTGATGAGGTATTGCTCGTGAATGAAGTTATCCATTCTCTACATTCTAATTGTTCAATGAAGGATGAATTTCTGTTGAAATTAGATTTTGCCAAAGCTTATGATTGCGTTCAGTGGGAGTTCATGGATCATGTCTCGCGTCGTATGGATTTTCGTTTTGTGTGGCATCGATAAATGTGGGAATGTGTTAGTCTAGCTCGTATTTGTATATTATTCAATGGAAGTGTCATGAAGGAATTCAGGATAGGGCAATGTTTATGTCAAGGGGACCTCTTGTCCTTTTTTATTCGTTATAGTCTTTGAGTACATTGGAAGGTTGTTTGTCAGCCTCGACATTTGGGTGGTATTGGGTTTATAGACTTTCATTATTGAAATTTGGCGATGCTATCCAAATAGGGTTGGCGTTACGTCTACGATACTTCTTCTTTGTGGTGTTCTATCAGTGTGGAAAACTACGACGAGGTTGTTCCTTGGTGGAGGTTTAAAACAAGTAATATGAGATATATGTCAGCCATTTGGAAGCAAATTGTTCTTGCTTCATTTGATAATTCGATTTCTACCCATATGGATACTTCTAGTTTCATATGGAAGGTTGGGCATGGTAATTTGGTGTTTTTCTAGTGAGATTCTTCATGCTCTGATGCCTTATTAAAAGCTATTTTTCTGAGATTGTTTTCTTTGGCGACTAAAAAATTGGCGATAGTAGTGGACTATATGATAGATGGGTTATTTGTAATGACCTGGATTCAAGATCCGTGGGTTGGGTTTGCCAAAGTTGTGAACCAAGAATGTGGGCCAAGGTGTCAAGCCCTTTTGTCTTGTGATAGATTTTGTGGTCTTGTTCTTGGGCTTGGGCTTGGTGTGGCGTATGTTAAGAAGAGAGTTGGGGGAGTTGTGGTGTAATTTTCCCTTTTATTCAAAACCATGGGCTTGTGGCATTAAACCCTCTGCAGAAAAGGGGAAGACTGGTATCACTCTTATTCCCTCATGCTTTTCCTACACCCTCTTCTTCTTCCTTACCACAACACAAAGAGGAAAGATCAAACCTTTCTTATTTAGGGCATCATTTCTGAATTTTGGTTTTAAAAAATTAGAATCTTCATCCAAGGATCTATAAATCAAGTTAAGAATGAAAAGAAACGGTTGAATCAGAGGAAATGGGTTTTGGTGGGGTTGAGGAGGAAGAAAGGAAATTGAAGATTTAGCTTCATTTCCTGTTGTAAAACTCTTCGTTTTGCAACATTTTCTTATAGTGAAAGAGATTAGATAAGCTTCCAAGGCTCAAGATAAGATGAAGGCTTGAGGTTTGGGCTAAGAGCTTCATTCTCAGTTGTAGGAGTAAAGTTAGTGAACTACTAACTCCTTTGTTTTCTTGAAAATCATAAATTTGATTGCTTTGTGCTTGAGATGGTGTTTTGGTTGTTTGAAACCCCTTTTAATGGCATAATCTAGATTTTATGCTAATAATATGTAAAAATGATAGTAAACCACCTTAAACATCTCTATAAGCTGTAGGATCGAGTTAGGGGGTTTATGGCTGTGGAATAAAGGCCGGGAAAGTGATTTTCTGAGCCTAGAAAGCTATTTTTAGACTTCAATATCAGTACGCGGGAAGGTAGTACCGATACCCAATGTTCTGGGTTTTTAGAACACTATTTCATTGGATGAACTATAAAGTGGGTACTGGTATGGTGTTTAACCTGTACCGGTATGCATGCTAAAAAGGTATCGATACGGGTCAACCTATACTGATACACGTAAGGAAAATTGAATTCTAGTGAGCTCAATTTTTATCGGTACGCATGGGTGTACCAGTACCCAAGTATCGATACCAAATGGGCATTCTGCCCAAAAAATTGAGTTTTTGAGCTTGAGAGGCTCATAATTTGAGGATTATGGCCCAATGGTCTTCTAATTTTATAAAACAAATAGTAAAACTGAGAAACCGTATATACAAGCATAATAAGTAATATCTTGGTAAATGTTGGGTGACTTGTTTGTAATAACAACCATAGGGATCCTCGGTGGATCTTGTGTTGTTACATGCCAACTAAGGGGACTTGTATGGTTAATTCATCTTTTATTAATAGGATCTGGATACCCAGTGAGTGTGTTGCAACACCATGAGATGAGCTTCTAGATGTACGTTCCTGAGACTGTGCGACATCAGACCTCACTCCGACTGTAAGTTCCCGAGGTTGTATGACACCGGGCCTCATTCATGTTTGTTTGAATGTTGCATATGTGTTGTGTGAGATTAATGTATTCCTTATTGGTTGTTATGTGTTTAGGTGGCTAGAGGTAGCGCCACATGTTGTTATACTTTGCCATGATATCATTTTCTAAGCTACATGCTTATATTCATGATTTGTATAAAGCATGGTTGAGTGGAAGTATATCCATGGGGATTGGTTAGTTTAACATTCAGAATTATTGTTTCTATTCGTAGGTTAGTAGGTTACGTGCATTAGAGAACCATTAGGGTAGGACTTCAGCATCGACCTTTGTTCGAGTACAATGCTTAGATTCTATTGGGCTATATATTTGTAGGACCCTATGATTATATTGTAACTCTATTTTGGAATTTAATTTGTGAGTCAATTGCTTTTAACTATGTATTTTTAAGTGGAGTTCTCATACAACATTTTAAAATACTTATTTAAGATTTAAACATTTGAACTTAATGGATTTTATGAAATGAGTTGTGGTATAAGCTAAACCAGGATAAAAATCTTATGGTAGTGAGTTGGGCTTGAGGCCCAAATATGCCATCCAGGCTGAGGGTGTTGTATTTAGTGGCATTAAAGCCTAGGTTTAGCCGGTTCTAGGAAGCCCTGAGGGTTATTTAGAGTGGTTTATAGGTGTCTAGCGAATAATTTGCCCACAAGTTGAAGTTGTAGTCATTTAAGATGAATGTATTTGATGGTGTAACCATATTTGTTTGCTTGTACATAAGGAAATCATTCCGAGGAGGGCACGAGACTGTGAGGAGAGTTGGGGCTCTATTAAGGAAGCTACGATGAGGACTATGTTCTCGGCATGAAAGAGATATCGAAGGATGAGAGTAGTCAGGGGGCTACCTAGTCCTCTCATTTGCATCAAGCCCTTCATCAGATTTTGAGGGCCATACCTAGGCCTTCGGCTACCCTCGTGAGGCACCAGTAGAGAGGGTACGACGCCATGGTACAACATACTTCCTTGGAACGAGACATGACAATCCTGTTAAGGCATATCAGTGGTTGAGGGATTCTCGTTAGATCTTGAGAAAAATGAGGTTGGAACCCAAGGACAAGTTGACATGCATCATTTTCCTGTTGAAAGAAAATGAACAAGAATGGTTAGAAATAGTAAAGTTGGGGGTACACCCTAACCTTCCTTTATGGGATAATTTCTTGGATGAGTTTGTGAAGAAGTATGTGGGTGAAGCTCGCATTGACAGTTTGAGGGATCGATTCAACTATCTAGTACAAGAAAACTAGTCAGTGTTTGAGTACGAGCAAGAGTTTCTACAGTTGAGTCAGTATGCCCAGATTTTGTTGCTACGAAAAAGATGAGGTGCAACAGGTTTCGTAAAGGTTTGAGAAAGAATTTCCAAACACACTTGACAGTTGACTCATTGAAGGTGTTTACAGATTTGAATGCTAGTGCCAAATCGCTTGAGCAAGTTCTAGGCTTGACCTATAGCTAGGCTGGTCGGCAAAGAAGCCTGAGTGAAGGGAATTATAATCACTCTAACCAACCACGGTCTCATTCTCGGAGGAGTAAAGGTCAGTAGAATTAGAATAGAGGGGCTTCGAGTCAATATGCTAGATCAAACCGTTGGTTAGAGTCTACCGGCCATAGAAGGCCTTCGTTATATTCATCAATAATGAGTATAGAGGGTTTCAAAAAGAGTGTGGAAGCACCAATTTTTTTATCATTGTGGGCATAAGCATAGAGGCGAGTTTTGGGGGACATTTAGAGTTTGGTTTGGTTTGGTTTGGTTGTGGATCATCAGATCACTATGTGAGGGATTGTTCGGCAACTATTGACACCACTCTGTTCTAGACTTAGAGAACCTCTTATCAAGCTTAGAGGGGTTAGGGCTTTTCTAGAGGAGGGGCGATCCACATGTCTAGACATTAGAATGGAGGTATATTTCAGTCCACTGCGAGGGAACCAACAAGGCAATACACAGTCAAGGCTCAATAAGACTATGAGGCTACCAATGTCATCTCAGGTACGTTTACCTTATTTTCTGTCCCTATAGTTGCTCTTATGGATTCAGGATCTACCTATTCTTATATTTGTAGTGAAATATCTCAACAGTGAGTATTCCTGCCAAGGACCTTGAGATATGAGTCTATGTAACTAGTCTATTGGGATAGGATATGTTAGTAGATAAGGTGTATCAGATAATTTCGATTGAGTTCCAATGTTTGATATTTCTGGCTGATTTAAAGGTGTTACCGTTTCAAGAGTTTGATGTCATTATAGGGATAGATTGGTTGTTTGAGCATGATGCACGTTTGGGTTGTAGACTGAAGAGCATTAAGTTTTATGGTTTGGACATAGCCAAATTGGTAGTGAAAGGTGAGAGAAACTCTTGCCTTTTCAATATAGTATCGACTTTGGCAGCACAAAAAATGATCCAGCAAGGTTGCGAGGCCTTTTTGTCTGGCATAGTGGATACAAGGGTGGAGATTTCGGTGCTTGAGAACCTTCAGACTGTTAGAGAGTTGCCGTGAGTTTTTAGAAGAGTTACCCAAACTTCTTCTAGATTGTGAGCTAAAGTTTTGGATAGATGTGATGTTAGGAACTATACCAGTGTCCATTTCTCCGGATCGCATGTCACCATTAAAGTTGAGAGAGTTAAAGAATCAAATTCAAGAGTTGTTGGAAAAAGGTTTTATCCGACCAAGCATATCACCTTGGGGTGCATTGGTCTTGTTTGTCAAGAAGAAATGTGGGTCAATGAAGATGTTCATTGACTATCGCCAACTCAATAAGGTAACTATGAAGAACCGTTACCCCCTTCCAAGAATAGATGATCTTTTTAACTAGTTGAGAGATGCATGTGTGTTCTCGAAGGTAGACTTAATGTTGGGCTAATACCAATTGAAGGTAGTAGAAGAAGATATTCAGAAGTTCACTTTTAGGATGCAGTATGACATTATGAGTTTTTGGTAATGCCTTTTGGGCTTACCAATTCACCTACAGCTTTTATGGAATTGATAAACCAAATTTTCCAGCCCTACCTTGATCAGATTGTGGTGGTCTTCATTGATGACATCATGGTTTATTCAAGCTCAGAGGAGAAGCACGACTATCACTTATGTGTTGTCTTTCAGACCTTGAGGGAAAGGCAGTCTTTTGCCAAGTTTAGTAAGTATGAGTTTTGGCTCTCCATGGTAGCATTTTTGGGTCATATTGTTACGGCAGATGGGATCCGTGTCGATCCGCAAAAGATTCAAGCTATGGTGGAATGGAAACCACCTAAGAATATCGTGAAAGTCCATAGTTTCCTTGGACCAAGTTGTTACAAAAAAGAGTTCCTTTTGAGTAGAATGAGAGAAGACAATAAAGTTTTGAACAATTGAAGACTTATCTTACAGAGGCTTCAGTCTTGACGCAACCCGAGCTAGGAAATGATTATGTTGTGTTTAGTGATGCTTTGTTGAATGGGCTTAGTTGTTTACTCATGCAAAAGGGTAATGTGGTCGCTTATGCCTCAAGACAACTCAAGCCTCATAAACGGAATTACCCTATACATGATTTGGAGCTTGCCACTGTTATCCTTGCATTGAAGATTTAGAGGCACTACCTGTATGGGGAAAAGTGTTATATCTACACCGATCACAAGAGTTTAAAATACCTTCTCACCCAAAAAGAGTTTAATTTGAGGCATAGGCGATGGATTGAGCTTCTAAAAGATTATGATTGCATCATAGAGTATTATCTCAGTAAAGCTAAAGTGGTAGCTGATGCTTTGAACCGAAAGTCTATGTTAGACCTGAGGGCAATATTTGCCCATTTGAGGATGACATAGGATGGTTGGTTGTTAGCCGAGAGCCTACATTGGTGCAAGAGATCAAGAGAACATATGTGTTAGACGAATAGTTGGTGGCAATGATAGAGATGGTTTACAGAGGCAAGACATCTGAATTTAAAATATGAGATAGTGGAATATTATACTTTAAAGGTCGGTTGTGTATCCCAACTTTGGAGGACTTACAGAACCGTATCCTATGCGAGGCACACCGTAGACTGTTTTTTATACATATAGAGAGTAATAAGATGTACCAAGACTTTTTTCTTTTTATTGATTGCCAATTATGAAAAGAGATGTATTCGAGTTTGTGACTAGATACTTAGCTTGTCAGCAAGTTAAGGGTGAACACCAAGTTCCCTCAGGTTTGCTTCAGCCTATTTAGATCCCCCAACAAAAATGGGATCGTGTGACCATAAATTTTGTGACGAGTTTGTCGTTAACCCAAAAGAAGCATGACGCTCTATTGGTAATAGTGGATTAATTGACCAAATCTGCCCATTTCTTTCCTGTATATATGGATTTTACGCTTGAGGGGCTAGCACGATTGTGTATCCATGATATTGTAAGGTTGCATGAAGTGTCATCATCGATCATATAGATAGAGATCTGTGTTTCACGGTAAGGTTGTGGAAGAAGATACATGAGTTTTTAGATACCAAGTTGCATTTTAGTACGGCTTTCTACCCCTAGACCGATGGTCAATCTGAGTGAGTTATCCAGATCTTGGAGGATATACTTCATTGTTGTAGCATTGATTTTGAGAGTAGTTGGGAAGAGCACTTGCCGCTTGTTGAGTTTGCCTACAATAATAGTTTCTAGTCGAGCATCAAGATGGCGTCTTTTGATGCCTTGTATGGACGTAAGTGTATAATACCCTTGTACTGATCGAGCTTAATGAGAGAAGGATTGTGGGGTCTGATTTGATTAGACAAACCGAAAAGAAAGTTCAAATTAATAAAGAAAGATTGCAATCAGCCTTTGATAATCAAAAAGCTTGTGCGGATAAAAAATGTAAGCACATCGAGTACAAGGTTGGTGACAAAGTTTTCCTCAAGGTTTCACCATGGAAAAAAGTAATTTGTTTTGGGCGGAAGGGCAAGTTAAGCTCGAGGTTTATTGGATCGTATGAAATCCTAGAGAGAGTTAGACCCGTGGCTTATTGGTTAGCCTTACCTTCGGAGATGGCACACATCCACAATGTGGTCTATATGTCTATGTTGAGACATTATCGTTCCGATCCTTCGTATGTCATCATGCTCGAAGAGATTGAGATCAATACCAACCTGATGTATGAAGAAGAAACGATTTGGATAAGGGAGCCAAAGAGCTACGCAATAAGTGCATACCGTTAATAAATATTTTATGGAGAAACCATGGCATTGAGAAAGCCACATGGAAAGCTGAGAAAAATATGAATTTGCTTTATCCGCATCTATTTTCATCAGGTAAATTTTGAGGTCAAAATTTTCTTTATGGGGGAATAGTTGTAACGACCTAGATTTGAGATCCGCAGGTTAGGTTCGCCCAAGTTGTGAATCGGGTATGTAGGCCAAGGTACCGAGTCCTTTTAGCTTGTGATGGATTTATGTAGTCTTGTTCTTGTGCTTAGGCTTGGTGTAGTGTGTGTTAAGAAGAGAGTTGGGGAACTTATGGTGTAATTTTCCTTTTTATTCAAAAGCATGAGTTGGTGGCATTAAACCCTCTGCAAAAAAGGGGGAAAGCAATAGCTCTGTGACCGTCTGATCAATAATCCTATTAGTAACTTTGCTTATATGATATTGACGGGCGAGCGTATTGAAGCCACAATCAAAAGCAAAAAAATAAATAGAGGGTAGAAATCACGCAAGCAGTTCAAGAGGAAGGATCATAAAGTGAACACTACAACTACCTACGAGGCTATTAAGAACTTCGCTATGGCACAACCCAAGCTCCAGTTGGAAATCTCCAAAATTTCAGGAGGGAAGAGCGGGGACCCAAGAAGGAAAATTCTTTCACTCCGCTACCAATCACTTATAAAGAACTTTACTCACAGCTCTATAAGGCGGATCTGGTTCGACCTCGACATGTTACTCCCTTCAATCCCCCTTATCTGGCATGGTATGATCCTAAGGCCCATTGCGAATACCACGCCGATGTTCCAGGCCATACTATTGAGAACTACATAGAGTTCAAAAAGTTTGTTCAGAATCTGATCAAGACTGGAGTGTTGTAGCTAGGGGAGCCGAGTACCGCCAGTAACCCTTTACCAAATCATGGCGGAAAAGGGGTGAATGCTATTGAGGAAGGGTGTGCAAGAAGCGCTAAGGCAAGCGTGTCAGAAGTCAGGTCGCCCATGAGATGGGTTTTTCAGCAACTATGCATGGCTTATCTCATCAACTGCAGAATGGTACTTGTGAAAAAGTGTTGTGGCCCCTATTGCGAATACCATCAGTCGGGGGATCATCAGATTCAAGATTGCGAGCAGTTTCACCAGGTTGTTCAAAAGTTGATGGATGGTAAAGTGATTGAGATTTTTTATGAAGAAGAGAGGAGCAGTGACTCAAAATTTTACACATTAGACGCTCCAGAATCCAAATATAGTGTAGCCCCTAAAATTATAATTTCAGCCCTGGCATCCTTTCCTTTTAAGGATACCTAGATGATGCCATGGAATTACACCGCCAACGTCTCAATACAAGGAAGTTCTAGTTCGCAAGGGGAGAAGAAACCAATTCATGAGAGCAAATGAAGCCGAACACTGAAGAAGTAAATGATGTAGGGCATTTCACACTGAGTGGTCGATGCTACGCCCCTGAAGCTCCGAAGGTGACAGAAGTGATAAAAGGGAAAGATAAGGCAATTGAGCCTGAACCTATAAAGATATTTGGCGAGGAGCCACCCCCAAAACTCAATGAGCCAGTAATCGAGGCTCAAGCTCATGAATTTTTAAAGTTCGTAAATATAGTGAATACAGTATAGTAGACCAGCTCAAGAAGCAGCCAGCCCAGATTTCAATACTTGATCTACTATTGAGTTCAGAAATGCATTAGGAAGCCCTGTTGAAAGTATTAAATCAAAAATTTGTCAAGAGTAATATTTTGGTTGGAAAGCTCGACCAAATCATCAGATATATCACTAATTGTAACCATATCACCTTCAGTAACGACGAGATACCAGAAGAAGGTACGAGATCCAACAAGGCCCTCAATATTACTACCTATTGCAAAGGTCACATACTACTGGGGGTGCTTATTGACAATGGCTCTGCCCTGAATGTCGTGCCTTTAGCTACCCTACAATTTGGAAGAGGATGAGGATGGCAACCCTTGGTACTACGATATCCTCCAGTACATAAAGTTCCAGGTTTACCCAAAGAATGCCAACGATAATGATAAGAGAACCATTAGGAGTTGGCTTCGGGCTATGTCCATGACGGAGAAGTCTTGTACAAGAAAAGTAAAGACCAGATTTTGTTGAGATGCATCAATGCTCGGGAAGCTGAAACTATCTTAGCCGAGGTACACGACGATTTGTACAGGACCCACGCCAATGGTTTCTCAATGGCCAGAAAGATAATGAGATACAAATATTTTTGGTCTACCATGGAGGGAGATTGTATCAAATATGCAAAGAAATGTCACAAATGCCAGGTCTATACCGACAAGATAGACGTTTCGCCGATACCGCTTCATACTATGAACTCACCATGGCCTTTTGCTACTTGGGGTATGGACGTCATCGATCAGATACACCCTAAAGCTTCTAAACGAACATTGTTTCAACTTGGTAGCCATAGATTACTTTACCAAATGGGAAGAAGCTGCCTCTTATCATCACGAAGGCAACCGACTGTAAATTCTTGAAGAAAGATATTATTTGTCGTTACGGTTTGCTAGAAAGAATCGTCACTGATAATGCTTCCATTTAAGCAACAAGATGATAACTAAAGTATGCGAACAGTTCAAAATTGTGCACCATAAGTCTACAACTTATCGTCCTAAGATGAATGGGGCAATTGAAGTGGCAAATAAGAATATCAAGAAGATCATAGTCAAGACTACTGAGACTTTCAAGGATTGGCATGAGAAGCTATTGTTTGTACTTTTTCCTTACCGAACGTCTGTAAGGACCTCGACAGGGCCAACGCCATATTCGTTGGTTTATGGCACGGAGAAGGTACTCCATATCGAAGTGGAAATCCCATCACTGGGAATTCTGAATGAGACAAAGTTAGATGATGCTGAATGGATGCAAGCGAGATTTGATCAGTTAAACCTCATTGATGAGAAAAGATTAAGGGTCGTCAATCATGGTCAAATATATCAGAAGAGGATGATGCGTGTCTACAACAAGAAGGTTCGCCTGAGGGAATTCCAAGAAGGAGATCTGGTGCTCAATAAGATCCTGTCAATTCAAAAGGACTTTCGAGGAAAATGGATGCCTAACTGGGAAGGGCCTTATGTCGTTAAGAAGGTTTTCTCAAGAGGAGCACTAATTCTGGCAGAAATAGATGGGAAGGAGTTGAGCAATCCCATAAATTCAAATTCTGTCAAGAAGTATTACGTTTGAAAGAAGAGAAAAAGAAGAAAAAGAAAAGTGGAGTGAAAACCCGAAATGGCGCTTTACAAGATGAAATGCATGTGGTGAAAACCTGGGAGGGTGCCCCATGTGTTAAAAAAAGAAAAAAAATAAAAGAAACATTAGTCAAAGTGAAAATCTGAAAGGGCACATTGAAAAAGGAAAATCTCTAAAGTGAAAACTTTAAAAGAGCGCTTTGGAACAAAGTTTTAGAGAATATAAGGGTCAAACGAGAACTGAGTTTGGACACAAGGAGTGATAGCAAATGTTCCAAGACAAGAAAAAGGCGAAAAGACGATAAACCTGGAAGTTGAGAAAGAAGGCATCCAAGCATTAATCATACATCATGAATAGTTAGGCATCCTTAAGATAGGAGCATCCTAACTAGCATCATCAAATCATTGTGTTTGATTCTTTCAGGTGTTTAGAAAAAAATAACCAGAATCAGATTTCAAGAGTCAAGAACCTTTTACTGATATTCCAGGCTAAGAAGATGAAGATCGAAGGCATTCATGAAGACTCAAAGCAATGTGTCTGATGTCAAGAGGACCAGAAAGCAAGACATCAGTTTTTGGGGTCCTCAAGATAAGGTACTACCCCAGGCCAACATGATGAAGATCGAAGGCATTCATGAAGACTCAAAGCGAGGTGTCTGATGTCAAGATGACCAGAAAGCAAGACATCAATTTTTGGGGTCCTCAAGATGAGGTATTACCCCAGGCCAAGACGATGAAGATCGAAGGCATGAAGACTCAAAGCGAGATGATTGATGTCAAGAAAGCCAGAAAGCAAGACATCAGTTTCAGGATCCTCAAAGTGAGAGACCACCCTATGCCGAGGAGAGGAAGATCGAGGACATTTTAGAAGACTCAAATCGAGGTTTCTTTTGGTGGCAAGATGATCGAGGATCGAGGCATCACTTTAAGGGCTTCATTTTCCTTGAGCCGTACATGGGAAGACTTCAGAGTTCTAGAAGTTTTGGAAGAGGAAGGGCGAACGGTTCTACTTAGGAATGACTCGTAGCTTGGAATCTCTAGACAGGGAAGTCGGATAAAATTAGCGTTTATGGTCTTTGCTTTATTCTTGTTTTACAAGGATAAGCAAAAAGGGGCAACTGTAATCACTACTTTTATCTGTGGTTTCAACCTATTTTTAGTTATTTAAATAATGGGCTACAGTTTATTAGTATCTTTTTATATATATATATATATATATATATATATATATATATATATATATATATATATTAATATTATACATATATTAACAACAAAACACTATTATACTATATGCTATTAGTATTACTATTATATCATATGTCATTATGTCTAAAAACCCAAAATATTAGTATTATTTCTTTTAGTACGTGTGGTTATTGTTTATATAATTTCTACGTATTACTATTAGTTTGTCATTCTATTACCATAGGTTATTTTGATTTGAAAAGAAAAACACAAAAATATTATTGTCATTCGTTAATTATTAGTATTATTATTGAATTATTATCATATTATACTACTATTATTATTATGTTATTAATTTGATATAATTAAACCAAAAAAACAAACAAATAATAATAAAATAGTTCACAGATAATAAAGTCCATTAAATAGATAAATACAATAAGCCCAAATGTTTTTTCAAATTATTAGTCCATTTACATATTTCAAAAGCCCAAAAAATACTAAATTACAAATCAGCCCAGTGAGGCCCAAAAACATAAACCCTAATCCTTATTTTTAGTTTTATGCGCAGCCTATTGTCAACCGTCAGATCTGTTTTAGACCTGACGGTCCAGATCAAGTCATTAAAAAACCCTAATTAGGGTTCTTATCTGCCCAACGCCACATCAATGGAGGTCATCAGATCATGTGCTGGATCAACGGTCTAGATTATCCTTGAAAGCCTCTGGAACACCCACGCACCCACGCGCGGTCTTCTCGCTCCATCACGTGCACGTGCGTTGCACGCGTGACGCTCTGGATCTCCACGCGCCAAATGCATGAACTCCTCTAATACCTCGGCTGCCGAAACAACATCCTTTGTTGGTCCCCTCCTCTCCTTATGTGGCCACGTTTTCCAAATAACCAAAAACACATGAACATTAGCAAAAAGATCAAAGGCAAACAGAAGCTAAAATAAGCAAAAATCAAGCATATATCGGTGGATTTCAGAGTGTATTACAACTAGAATTCATTCAATTTTCATGTAACAACATAATTCAGTTATAAAAATCGAATGCACCAAACATTGTAAACAGTTTTTCGAATTGAGAGAAATACAAAGAAAACACCTTTTACAGGTAATCTATCTTTTTTCTTGCTTGCATGCCACATTAAAAACATGGATCCGAAGGAAACTTTCTTTTACCTTTGTTTTAGGGTGTCGTTTTGTCCTCCAAATCTGAACGTCAGCGATAAACCCGTCGCCTCTAGGCTCAGGAGGGTGAGCCAGAAGTAAAGATCTGGAAGCATCTTGTTGGCTCCTCTCACTGGTGACAAACCTTTGGTTTTTGGCAATACAGGTTAACTGGTGGAGGACTGTAAGCCTTTGGTTTTTAAGTGTTTAAGGTTAGATATAGGCCGGTGGGGTTTCTTTTTTTAAAAATCTAGGCTTGGTTTTGTGTTTAAGGGTCGAAAGGAAAGGTTTTTGTGGTTTCTTTGGTTTTCCAGCACCGTTGTAGGGTGGCCGGAAGTGGTTGGCACGGTGGTTTCCCCGTCGAATTCTGGGAATCACGGCGGAGCTGGAGGTTGCAAATGAAAACCATGGACATGTCATCTATAGGGCAGAGAAAGTTTGGAACTCTCTGTATTTTCAAAAAATGGAAATGGTTTTTGAAATGACCAAAAATTGTTGTTTAAGACAAAATTTAAGTTTTATATTGTTTTAAAAAAAATTAAATGGTTTATTTCCCGTTTTTAAATCCTTCCTTTTAAGTTTATTTTTCAGGGTTTCCCCCTTTTTAAATTACAACCTTGGGCCCTCTGGTTTTCTTCCGTACTTCAATTAAGTCGTGGCTTTTATTTAATTTTGTTTTTAGTTGTCTAATGTCCTTGTTAGTCCCAAAATTTCCTTTCCATGTTCAATTTAGTCCAGATCCAGTGGTGAACTTCCTGTATCCCTTTCTTTAATTTATTTAGCTTGCATTCTGGTCCTTGTTCTTTATTTATGTTCATTTTAGTTATTTTTCTTATGTTTAATGATGTATGTTAGATTGATGTGTTTTCTATCTTGCTACGTGTATCTCAGATCATATTGGTGTTGCTTAGCCCGTTTTTTTAATTTATTTTATAATGTATGCTTCTTAGGATTACATAGATATCATAAGTATATTATGTTCTTATGAAATATTATGTATGTTTTCTTTTTAAAAGATTAAACAGTTTAATTTAAAATTTAATTAATTTAAACTATGCTCTTGTTTGATTGGGCATAGGCTTTAAATTAATCAAATTAAATCTAGGTTAAGTTTAGAGCCTTAGTTAGACTGTAGGTTCGAATCAATTTAATCCATTTAAGTTCGCCCTTGGCTCATTGGGGTAAATGTTAAATGTATTAACTTGGTTGAACAATTCTTAATTATTTCAGGGGTAAAAATGGAATTTCTTGATCACCTAATTTAAAGTCATGACTAATCAATTCAATTGATTTTGGATAGATCCTTGGCTCATTGGGATTCTAGTTTAAAATTAATCGAATTGATAATTAAGATAACCAATAAAATGATAGGTTTTTAGTTTTTTAGGATTAAATTAATTTAGGGATAATATTACATTAACTTAGTTAATAATTAGATCACTAATTGAATTTTCCATAATTTGGGCATGTTAGGTTAGGGCTTTAGTGGGCTTAGGCTTAATTTTGTGATCTTCCTTGTCATAGATTTTTAATTGTTATTCATCTGACCTTAATATATTGGACATGCTTTAATTAATTAACTTTAATAATAAAACGGAGGTATTTATTAATTCTGATATTCGTGTCGTAATAGTCCTGGCTCACTGGATGTCGATCGAATATTCGAATTAATTCTTATCGTCTAAAGGTAATTTAAAACGAATTAAAATTTTGATAAGTCATTCCATCATCCTTAACTGCTTGCATAATGCATAAAGGTGATGAACAGAGTTCGAACCATAAATTAACATGGCAAACAGGTTTATTCGATGTCAGTTTAATCTATGGTCCGAGGTTTCGTCACCCTTTTTAATTAAATGCTTAATTAATTCGAATTTACCAATTTGACAAAGCCCGTCCAATTAAAGTCTAATTTCAATTACGAACCATTTAATTAAATTCAATTTAAATTTCAATAATGTCCATCAATTAAAAGCAACATATATTTTGGTACCGATTTCCAGGCGTGATGGGGGTGTTAATCCTTCCCCACGCGTAACCAACTCCTGAACCTTTTTTTCAAATGAATCTCTAGTTTTATGGTGTCTGACCTACCTTAGTGGTCGGTGGCGGCTCCAAGTCTTTTTATTTTCAAAAATACGAATTTTTAAAGAATTTTCCCTTTTTTAAATATTTTCCAAAAAAGACGAAAGGAAACCTATTACTCCTTTTAGCGATCTCGTTCGAAACGCTTTTAATTTTTAGGTCGCTACAGCTGGCAACTCCGTTGGGGAATGTTTTTGTTTTTTTAACAAAAAAGAGAGTTAGGCCAAGAAAATATATATTGCTTTTAATGATAGAAATTTTGAAATTTAAATTGACTTAAAATAATTTGTTCGTTCTTGAAAATGTGACTTTAATTGTACGGGCTCTGATAATTGGCGGCTTTGAATTAATTGTTCATTGACATGTGTTGCATCATGATCATCAAGCTCTATACCTGAGCATTGTCCCTTGAGTGGGAATGAAACGCCACATACTCAAGTGAGTAGCCCTCCACGGGTCGATAATTCACTTCTGAAGTCCACGCCTTTTGACAAGTGAGCAGCCCTCCATGTCACTAGGTCGAGCATTCCCTTGAACCGAACCCAATTCGTATGCCTGTAAAGGGCCAGAATTGGGGCTTTTGTTGTCTTAGTAGGCGGCAATATCGGTTCGAGTACCCTTTCTAGAACCGAACCCATGTGTGAGAACCTAAGAGCCCACCCCAATTAGAGCCATGCAGACAACCATAGTATTTTAGAATTCATGTGAATAGGGTTTTCTTTTCCATATCTTCTTGCCTATTGCTCCTTAATTTGAATCTTGCATTTTTTAATTTGTTTATGTCGTTACTAACATATTTCATTTGTTTTTTATTCTTTCCCCATTTATGATTTGTTTTGCATATATTGTCATATCATGAAGAAAACACTAATTCGGAAATAGTCTGAACTTAAAGACTTGATCAATGGGAGACTTAATTCGTAGCACCGATGAAAAGAACTCCAAGGTACAAGTATGGTCCGTAGGCGAGCAGTTTCATCACAGAGACAGTATTTCTACCGGATATAAATCAGTGATGTCAGCCGAAACTTTCATGAACACCGAATACTATGATGTGTCAACGTTGAGGTCAATATGGCACAATTAGGACTATAAAGCTACAGATGTTTTCAAAAGCAAGTACGATGACACAACACACTCGTTAGATGTCCCGGTTGATCAGTCACTCCTCTAAGCCTTGGTGAGATTTTGGAACCCGGCTTATAGTTGTTTTACAATCGGCAATATCGATTTGACACTGACGATCGAAGAGTATCTGTCCCTCTTAAACTACAAAAAGATTGATGAGAACCGGGTTTACTCCAAGTCATCTAAGAACAAGTCTTTCTGAGCCAAGTTAGGTAGATTTTCGGAAACTTTACCGTCTTGGGTTGAAGATCAGGTTACCACTTGGAACAAAAGGGAGTATCTCAAATCGGAAGGGATATTGGCTTTAGCATTAGTACATCTAGTGGGTTGAGTTCAGCAAGACTTGTTGGCATTGTTGATTTATGGGCTGGTCACGTTTTATTCATAGTGAGAGATCCCATTAGTGGGGTATTCTTGCCGAGTATCTAGAGGTTAGGGTCTGTGTAATCAGCCCTTTGGGGTATAATGTGTTGGTATACAAGGTTTATCAAAGGTGCAAGATAGAGTTCAGGGTTTAACATTTTCTTCAAATTTAATGGTTTTGCCCTTTCAAGAATTTAATGTTATCTTGGGCATGGATGGGTTGTTTGAGCATGATGTAAGTCTGGGATTTAGAGTGAAGATCCTTAAGCTTCGTGGTTTGGATAGGGCCAATCTTGTGGAAAAGGGGGAGATGAATCCTCGCTTGTCCAATGTGGTGTTAGCCTTGGCGGCACAAAAGATGATTCAAGAAGGTTGTGAGGCCTTCTTGGCTCATGTGGTTAACACAAGTGTTGAGAGTTTGAGGCTTGAGAGTCTTCAGACTATTAGAGAATTTGTTGATGTGTTTCTAGAAGAGTTATCCAGGTTACCTCCAGATCGCGAGTTAGAGTTTTGGATAGATATAATGCATGGCATGGCACCAGTTTCTATTGCACCGTATCGTATAGCATCGAAAAAATTGAGAGAGTTAAAGAATCAAATCCAAGAGTTGTTGGAAAAAAGTTTCATACGACCAAGTATCTCACCTTGGGGTGTACCGGTCTTGTTTGTCAAGAAGAAAGATGGTTCAATGAGGATGTGCATTAACTATCGCCAGCTCAACAAGGTAACAGTGATGAACCGTTATCCCTTACCAAGGATAGATGCCTTGTTTGACCAATTAAGATGTGCCCGTGTGTTTTCAAAGATCGACTTGAGGTTGGGTTACTACCAGTTAAATTTAGTAGAAGAAGTTGTTTAGAAAATCATTTTCAGGACGTGGGACGGACATTATGAGTTCTTGGTAATACTTTTTGGGCTTACCAATGCACTTGCAGCTTTTATAGACTTAATGAACCAGATCTTTCAGCCCTATCTAGATTAGTTTGTGGTGGGTCTTCATTGAAGATATCTTGTTTTATTCGAGCTCGGAGGAGGAGCACGACTATTATCTTCTTGTTGTTCTTCAAACCGTGGAGGAAAGACAACTTTTTGCCAAGTTCAGTAAATGCAGATTTTGGCTCTCTGAGGTGGCATTTTTGGGCCACATTGTTGCGATAGATGGGATCCCTATTGATCCATAAAAGATTTAAGCTGGTAGAGTAGAAGCCACCTAGGAATATTCCAAAATTCTATAGTTTCCTTGGGCTTGTCAGATATTATCGCCATTTTTTCAAGGCCTTTTCTATCATAGCAGCCCCTATGACTAAGTTGTTACAAAAAAGAAGTTCTATTTGAGTGGAACAAGAGAAGACAACAAAGAAGTTCTATTTTGTCAAGGGCTTTTCTATCTTGCAAGGTAAGAATGGTTGGAAATATAGGTAAATGAAGAAAAAAGGTTTGGTGGAGGGGTTGGAGAAGATGAACGAGATTGGGGGTTTTAATCATTTTTCTTGTTGTTAAATCCTTCCCTTGTCATCTTTACTTATTCTTCCAGGATTGTAACTCGTTTTACAATATTTGGTTGTATTTAAGGAGGTTAGAAAGCACTCTGTAGCGATGTTTTTTTCTCGCTAAAAAAATATGTTTTATTTTTGTTTGGAAAATATTTTCTTCCGCGTGGGATTTTAGAAAACCCACATTTTATTTAAAAATGGAGTCGCCATTGGCCACTCAAGGTGGACCGGACACCGTAAAAAAACCAGAGATTTAAAATTGATGGGTTCGGGAGTCGGTTACAGATGGGGAAGGATTAGCACCCCCACACCGCCCAAAATTGGTACTTTAATAATTACCGCTTTATTAATATTAAACTTTCCGGATTAAAGTGAAGATTAAATTAAAATTTGGTTATAAGTGCGAGTAAATTTTAAAAGCCCCGTTATTCGAGAATAAACGCCCAACCACTATCACTACGCCTGATACTGGCCCCGTTTACGCTCGAATAAAAGGGCACCGCATTGACAAAATATATGTTCGTTATGCAAACTAAAAATACATAGCAAATATAAATAAATACATTGCAATAAAAAATATAAATAATATTAACATAATAAAATACTAATGTAACATAAATAAATAATAATCTAAAACATACATACATAAATATTAATTTAACACATAAATAAAAACAAATCTAACATAAATAAAATACTAATCTAAAACATGCATACATAAATATTAATCTAACTTATAAATAAAAAAAATTAACATAAATAAAATAATAATAATATAAAACATAAATTTAAAACATACTAATCTAAAACATAGATAAACATACAAATTAAAAACACAATTTTAAATTAACTACTACTTCATTAAAATATAAAAATTACAACATAAATAAAAGGAAAGAAAATATACCTAACTAGGAGTTCGAATGACGAACCCCGACTGGACCCCACCGAGATCTACCACGACCCCTCCAAAAATATTAACTAGATCAGACCTAAAATAGGACCCCGATCGAACCGGTTAGGACCGAGGGGACTACCCCTTGGCCCTGGGCTAGCCAAGAGCATTGCTCTTTTATTCGGCCAGCCCTTATGCCGATTCCATTTGCTGCCTCAATCCCCCTTTCCAATTTCAATTCTATGGCCTATTTATAGGAAAAATCACAAAGGGGTGGGTATTTGGGGGTGACGTGGAGCATGTTGCTCCACGCATTTTTCTTCTTTTTTTATTATTATTTTTTTATTATTAATTTTATATTAATAATATTACTATTACAACAATACTTAAAATACTAAAACCCGGACAAAAATGAGTGATTACAGTTGCCCCTCTTTGCTTGTTCTTGTGAAACGAGAACAAAGCAAAGATCAAAAGCACTCATTTTTTGTCTTATCTGGCTAAACTTCTCTCCTTTTGACGCGTCTTCTTTCTATTGTAGATCTTCTTCCTTTTTGATGTAAGTCTTCTTTCTTGTCTTGACAGATCTACTTTGTCCCTCTTGGGGGAGCAAAGCCTTCAAAATGAGGGTTGTTTGTTGGGGAAGCTAAACCGAGTTCCACTTGCTACATTATTCATAATAAGCTAATACCTAAATAGAGTTCGACCCAGCTGCAACGCCGACGAAGAGACAGGGTCTACAAAATTCGATCCAGCTGCAACACTGACGATGAGGCAAGACCGATAGGTGAAAGTTCTGATGTCTGATCCAGCTACAACTCTGACGAAGAGGCAAGATCAGAAAACTGACAATTTTTCTCTTTTTTTCTCTCTTTTTTTTGGTTTTTTTCATATTTTTTTCTCTTTTTTTCTCTCTTTTTTTTGAATTTTTCTTACAACATTGCTAAAACTTGAAAGTTGGTGAATTTTGACCAAGCTACAACACCGACGAAGAGGCATGGTCTAAAGTTAGTAAATTTGATCCAGCTACAACACCGACGAAGAGGCAGGATCAAGAGTTAGTGAATTTGGTCTAGCTACAACACCGACGAAGAGGCAAGACCGGAAGTTAGTGAATTAGGTTCAGCTACAACACCGACGAAGAGGCAGAACCGAAAGTTAGATTTGACCAAGCTACAACACCGACGAAGAGACAAGGTCTGAAGATTTGATCCAGCTACGACACCGACGAAGAGGCAGGATCGGATAATTGTTCTTTTTTGTGATCAAGCTACGACTCTGACGAAGAGGCATGATCAGAATTTGGTTGAAAGATCATTTTTTCATTTTTTTATTTTTCTTTTTCATTTTTCTTATTTTTTCTTATTTTTGATTTTTCATTCTTTTTTCTTCTCTTTTTCTTGTTTTTTCTTTTTTCTTTTTTTTGAGATACAACATTGATACAACTAGAAAGTTAGTGAATTTTGACCAAGCTACAACACCGATGATGAGGCATGGTCTAAAGTTAGTAATGTTGATCCAGCTACAACACCGATGAAGAGACAGGATCAAGAGTTGGTGAATTTGGTCTAGCTACAACACCGACGAAGAGGCAAGACCGGAAGTTAGTGAATTTGGTTCAGCTACAACACTGACGAGGAGGCAGAACCGGCAGTTAAATTTGACCAAGCTACAACACCGACGAGGAGGCAAGGCCTGAAGATTTGATCCAGCTACGACACCGACGAAGAGGCAGGATCAGATAGTTTTCTTCTACTTCTTCTTCTTCTTCTTCTTTTCATTTTTCATTTTTTGCTCTTTTTTCATTTTTTTCATTTTCTCACTTTATTTTCTTTTTCTCCGCTTTTGTTTCTTTTTTCTCTTTTCTCATTTTTCTTTCTTTTTCCTTTTTGATTGATTTTAGCTATAATAAACAGGTAAATTCTGAGTAAAATTTAGGTCTAGCAGCAACACCGTCGAAGAGGCAAGACCGGAGAGGATTTGATCAGTCACACCACTGACGGAGAGACTAGATCAGTAAAATATAGGACCCACTACACCACTGACGGAGAGATACGATCCGGAAGGAAAATTTGATCTGCAACACCACCGACGGAGGCAAGATCTAGATTAAGTTGGTGTACCACCACTGACGGAGGCATGATTTGCAAGATGTGGAATTGTTGTGCTATTGACAGCGAGACTATGTCTGGAAAAATTTACCTTGCTTCTGTCGGCAGAGGGTAAGATCTAGAATGTTGGCGTCTGTTACACCATCGTTGGAGGAATCAAATCCTACAAAGGAAAAAAGTATTTGTCAAATATTTTGTCGTTGATACCTTTTATTTTGGGTGTTTCCATCTTCTTCGTGTTTGGCCTCTTTCAATACTAGGGTTGGCCTTCTTGTCATTGCCCCCACGTCGAGGGTACTCGGCCTTTTTCCTAGACCTGTTATGTACAAGCAAGATTGCATGAATGTATCTAATGCATGTGTCTACCCTAAATGCATGGTGACTTTGGTGTATGCACTTAATCTAAATGTATGACCTTTGCAAAAATGGTTTAATGCAAGATGAACGCAACTACATGCATGAATGTGACATGATTTTTTCGATCCTCAAAGGGATGCCCCTGATTCCTCACTGGTACCGTCAAGATCTTGGTTTTTTGTATGTGACGGTGCCCTAACCTCAACTTGGGTTCGATCAGTCATCTGGGTGCATGCCCCAACATTTTATTACTTCATATGCCATCGTCTGAAATTGCTCTTGAATTTGACACTTTGAGTGCGGATTCTGTTGCCCCCTAGGTTGGGTTTATAAATTGTGTTGGTTCATGGTAGCTCGTTACTATTATTATTTTGGATTAGGTGCATTTTTGCAGACTGTGGTCAAAGATGCAAGAGTTTGACTCGACAATGAAGGTTGGACCTTGGCAAACAATGCCCCCGGACTGAGGACTTGTTATAGGCATAATGTTTGTAAAAGATGTGGGGGTGCTTTTGGACATGCCCCAAGACCAAACTTTTGTAAGAGGCTTTGTAAGGTGCTAGATCGACCATTTTCGTTGTATTTAATGGGGCAACCCGAGGATTAGTTTTATTATTCTGAAAATGAATGCATGCAAAATGTGTCCTAAATCGATGCAATGCAAAATTAAGATTGTGATGATGTTGTGCAATGATGCAGGTGAAATCAATGCGATGAGAATAAAATGAAACGAGTTAGTACCAAATAAAATGATTAAATAAAACAAATAAAAATAGAGTAATAAAAAATTGTACATAAACAAGAAATAAGGCACCAGAACCTACATAGGGTGACCACTAATCGGGCAGAGTTTCACATGGCTCTAAAGGGTTGGCTCCTACGGCTCACTATATGCAGTTTTGGAGCTAAGAGGTACCCGAATTGTCCTTGCTGTCCTCTACTAAGAGTAGCAAGGTCCCCGGTTATCACCCATTATAAGCTCCTTTCAACCGGGTTCAATTCAGGGGGACCCATTCCCTTATACCCATACGAAGGAACGATATCCTCACGAAAGTATAAGGTACTCGAGCCCCGAAGGTACTTGCTAGGCCCATACGGGAGAACGATATCTCCACGAAAGCATTACCGTTTTCCCTCCACTTAAAAAAAACGGGTTTATATGCCATATTTTAAATGCGTTAAAATAAACGCGCAATTATAACCGAATGTTACTTTAATAGTCACTTTAATATAGAATTTTCGATATTAATAGAGCGGTAATTATTTGAAAAAGCTCGACTCTCATTTGTTTTTGAAAAACAAAAATGTCCCCAGCGGAGTCGCCATCTATAGCGATGTTTTTTTCTCGCTAAAAAAATATGTTTTATTTTTGTTTGGAAAATATTTTCTTCCGCGTGGGATTTTAGAAAACCCACATTTTATTTAAAAATGGAGTCGCCACCGGCCACTCAAGGTGGACCGGACACCGTAAAAAAACCAGAGATTTAAAATTGATGCGTTCGGGAGTCGGTTACGGATGAGGAAGGATTAGCACCCCCACACCGCCCAAAATTGGTACTTTAATAATTACCGCTTTATTAATATTAAACTTTCCGGATTAAAGTGAAGATTAAATTAAAATTTGGTTATAAGTGTGAGTAAATTTTAAAAGCCCCGTTATTCGAGAATAAACGCCCAACCACTATCACTACGCCTGATACTGGCCCCGTTTACGCTCGAATAAAAGGGCACCGCATTGACAAAATATATGTTCGTTATGCAAACTAAAAATACATAGCAAATATAAATAAATACATTGCGATAAAAAATATAAATAATATTAACATAATAAAATACTAATGTAACATAAATAAATACTAATCTAAAACATACATACATAAATATTAATTTAACACATAAATAAAAACAAATCTAACATAAATAAAATACTAATCTAAAACATACATACATAAATATTAATCTAACTTATAAATAAAAACAAATTTAACATAAATAAAATAATAATATAAAACATAAATTTAAAACATACTAATCTAAAACATAGATAAACATACAAATTAAAAACACAATTTTAAATTAACTACTACTTCATTAAAATATAAAAATTACAACATAAATAAAAGGAAAGAAAATATACCTAACTAGGAGTTCGAATGACGAACCCCGACTGGAGCCCACCGAGATCTACCACGACCCCTCCAAAAATATTATCTAGATCGGACCTAAAATAGGACCCCAATCGAACCGGTTAGGACTGAGGGAACTACCCCTTGGCCCTGGGCTAGCCGAGAGCATTGCTCTCTTATTCGGCCAGCCCTTATGCCGATTCCATTTGCTGCCTCAATTCCCCTTTCCAATTTCAATTCTATGGCCTATTTATAGGCAAAATCACAAAGGGTTGGGTATTTGAGGGTGACATGAAGCATGTTGCTCCACGCATTTTTCTTTTCTTTCTTTTTTTTTATTATTAATTTTATATTAATAATATTACTATTACAACAATACTTAAAATACTAAAACCCGGACAAAAATGAGTGATTACAGTTGCCCCTCTTTGCTTGTTCTTGTGAAACGAGAACAAAGCAAAGATCAAAAGCACTCAATTTTTTGTCTTATCTGGCTAAACTTCTCTCCTTTTGACGCGTCTTCTTTCTATTGTAGATCTTCTTCCTTTTTGATGTAAGTCTTCTTTCTTGTCTTGACAGATCTACTTTGTCACTCTTGGGGGAGCAAAGCCTTCAAAATGGGGGTTGTTTGTTGGGGAAGCCAAACCGAGTTCCACTTGCTACATTATTCATAATAAGCTAATACCTAAAGAGAGTTCGACCCAGCTGCAACGCCGACGAAGAGACAGGGTCTACAAAATTCGATCCAGCTGCAACACTGACGAGGAGGCAAGACCGATAGGTGAAAGTTCTGATGTCTGATCCAGCTACAACTCTGACGAAGAGGCAAGATCAGAAAACTAACAATTTTTCTCTTTTTTTTCTCTCTTTTTTTTTGGTTTTTTTCATATTTTTTCTCTTTTTTTCTATTTTTTTTTTGAATTTTTCTTACAACATTGCTAAAACTTGAAAGTTGGTGAATTTTGACCAAGCTACAACACCGACGAAGAGGCATGGTCTAAAGTTAGTAAATTTGATCCAGCTACTACACCGACGAAGAGGGCGGGATCAAGAGTTAGTGAATTTGGTCTAGCTACAACAACACCGAAGAGGCAAGACCAGAAGTTAGTGAATTAGGTTCAGCTACAACACAAGCGAAGAGGCAAGGTTCGAAGATTTGATCCAGCTACGACACCGACGAAGAGGCAGGATCGGATAATTGTTCTTTTTTGTGATCAAGCTACGACTCTGACGAAGAGGCATGATCAGAATTTGGTTGAAAGCTCATTTTTTTCATTTTTTTATTTTTCTTTTTCATTTTTCTTTTTTTTTTGATTTTTCATTCTTTTTTCTTCTCTTTTTCTTGTTTTTTTTTTGAGATACAACATTGATACAACTAGAAAGTTAGTGAATTTTGACCAAGTTACAACACCGACGAGGAGGCATAGTCTAAAGTTAGTAATGTTGATCCAGCTACAACATCGACGAAGAGGCAGGATCAAGAGTTGGTGAATTTGGTCTAGCTACAACACCGACGAAGAGGCAAGACCGGAAGTTAGTGAATTTGGTTCAGCTACAACACCGACGAGGAGGCGAACCAAGCGATTAAATTTGACCAAGCTACAACACCGACGAGGAGGCAAGGTCTGAAGATTTGATCCAGCTACGACACCGACGAAGAGGCAGGATCGGATAGTTTTCTTCTTCTTCTTCTTCTTCTTCTTTTCATTTTTCATTTTTGCTCTTTTTTCATTTTTTCTTTTTCTCACTTTATTTTCTTTTTCTCCGCTTTTGTTTCTTTTTCCTTTTTTCTCGTTTTTTCTTTCTTTTTCTTTTTTGATTGATTTTAGCTATAATAAACAGGTAAATTCTGAGTAAAATTTAGGTCCAGCTGCAACACCATCGAAGAGGCAAGACCGGAGAGGATTTGATCAGTCACACCACTAACGGAGAGACTAGATCAGCAAAATGTAGGACCCACTACACCACCGACGGAGAGATACAATCCGGATGGAAAATTTGATCTGCAACACCACCGACGGAGGCAAGATCTAGATTAAGTTGGTGTACCACCACTGACGGAGGCATGATTTGCAAGATGTGGAATTGTTGTGCTATTGACAGCGAGACTATGTCTGGAAAAATTTGCCCTGCTTCTGTCGGCAGAGGGTAAGATCTAGAATGTTGGCGTCCGTTACACCACCGTTGGAGGAATCGAATCCTACAAAGGAAAAAAGTATTTGTCAGTAATTGTCAAAGATTTTGTCGTTGATACCTTTTATTTTGGGTGTTTCCATCTTCTTCGTGTTTGGCCTCCTTCAATACTAGGGTTGGCCTTCTTGTCATTGCCCCCACGTCGAGGGTACTCGGTCTTTTTCCTAGACCTGTTATGTACAAGCAAGATTGCATGAATGTATCTAATGCATGTGTCTACCCTAAATGCATGGTGACTTTGGTGTATGCACTTAATCTAAATGTATGACGTTTGCAAAAATGGTTTAATGCAAGATGAACGCAACTACATGCATGAATGTGACATGATTTTTTTCGATCCTCAAAGGGATGCCCCTCATTCCTCTCTGGTCCCGTCAAGATCTTGGTTTTTTGTATGTGACGGTGCCCCAACCTCAACTTGGGTTCGATCAGTCATCTGGATGCATGCCCCAACATTTTATTAATTTCTATGTCATCGTCTGAAATTGCTCTTGAATTTGAAACTTTGAGTGCGGATTCTGTTGCCCCCTAGGTTGGGTTTATAAATTGTGTTGGTTCATGGTAGCTCGTTACTATTATTATTTTGGATTAGGTGCATTTTTGCAGACTGTGGTCAAAGATGCAAGAGTTTGACTCGACAATGAAGGTTGGACCTTGGCAAATAATGCCCCCGGACTGGGGACTTGTTATAGGCATAATGTTTGTAAAAGATGTGGGGGTGCTTTTGGACATGCCCCAAGACCAAACTTTTGTAAGAGGCTTTGTAAGGTGCTAGATCGACTATCTTCGTTGTATTTAATGGGGCAACCCGAGGATTAGTTTTATTATTCTGAAAATGAATGCATGCAAAATGTGTCCTAAATCGATGCAATGCAAAATTAAGATTGTGATGATGTTGTGCAATGATGCAGGTGAAATCAATGCGATGAGAATAAAATGAAACGAGTTAGTACCAAATAAAATGATTAAATAAAACAAATAAAAATAGAGTAATAAAAAATTGTACATAAACAAGAAATAAGGCACCAGAACCTACATAGGGTGACCACTAATCGGGTAGAGTTTCACATGGCTCTAAAGGGTTGGCTCCTACAGCTCACTATATGCAGTTTTGGTGCTAAGAGGTACCGAATTGTCCTTGCTGTCCTCTACTAAGAGTAGCAAGGCCCCCGGTCATCACCCATTATAGGCTCCTTTCAACCGGGTTCAATTCATGGGGACCCATTCCCTTATACCCATACGAAAGAACGATATCCTCACGAAAGTATAAGGTACTCGAGCCCTGAAGGTACTTGCTAGGCCCATACGGGAGAATGATATCTCCACGAAAGCATTAGCGTTTTCCCCCACTTAAAAAAATGGGTTTATATGCCATATTTTAAATGCGTTAAAATAAACGCGCAATTATAACCGAATGTTACTTTAATAGTCACTTTAATCTGGAATTTCCGATATTAATAGAGCGGTAATTATTTGAAAAAGCTCGACTCTCATTTGTTTTTGAAAAACAAAAATGTCCCCAGCGGAGTCGCCATCTGTAGCGATGTTTTTTTCTCGCTAAAAAAATATGTTTTATTTTTGTTTGGAAAATATTTTCTTTCGCGTGGGATTTTAGAAAACCCGCATTTTATTTAAAAATGGAGTCGCCACCGGCCACTCAAGGTGGACCGGACACCGTAAAAAAACCAGAGATTTAAAATTGATGGGTTCGGGAGTCGGTTACGGATGGGGAAGGATTAGCACCCCCACACCGCCCAAAATTGGTACTTTAATAATTACCGCTTTATTAATATTAAACTTTCCGGATTAAAGTGAAGATTAAATTAAAATTTGGTTATAAGTGCGAGTAAATTTTAAAAGCCCCATTATTCGAGAATAAACGCCCAACCACTATCACTACGCCTGATACTGGCCCCGTTTACGCTCGAATAAAAGGGCACCGCATTGACAAAATATATGTTCGTTATGCAAACTAAAAATACATAGCAAATATAAATAAATACATTGCGATAAAAAATATAAATAATATTAACATAATAAAATACTAATGTAACATAAATAAATACTAATCTAAAACATACATACATAAATATTAATTTAACACATAAATAAAAACAAATCTAACATAAATAAAATACTAATCTAAAACATACATACATAAATATTAATCTAACTTATAAATAAAAACAAATTTAACATAAATAAAATAATAATATAAAACATAAATTTAAAACATACTAATCTAAAACATAGATAAACATACAAATTAAAAACACAATTTTAAATTAACTACTATTTCATTAAAATATAAAAATTACAACATAAATAAAAGGAAAGAAAATATACCTAACTAGGAGTTCGAATGACGAACCCCGACTGGAGCCCACCGAGATCTACCACGACCCCTCCAAAAATATTAACTAGATCGGACCTAAAATAGGACCCCGATCGAACCGGTTAGGACTGAGGGAACTACCCCTTGGCCCTGGGCTAGCCGAGAGCATTGCTCTCTTATTCGGCCAGCCCTTATGCCGATTCCATTTGCTGCCTCAATTCCCCTTTCCAATTTCAATTCTATGGCCTATTTATAGCCAAAATCACAAAGGGGTGGGTATTTGAGGGTGACATGGAGCATGTTGCTCCACGCATTTTTCTTTTCTTTCTTTTTTTTTTATTATTAATTTTATATTAATAATATTACTATTACAACAATACTTAAAATACTAAAACCCGGACAAAAAAGAGTGATTATAGTTGCCCCTCTTTGCTTGTTCTTGTGAAACGAGAACAAAGCAAAGATCAAAAGCACTCATTTTTTGTCTTATCTGGCTAAACTTCTCTCCTTTTGACGCGTCTTCTTTCTATTGTAGATCTTCTTCCTTTTTGATGTAAGTCTTCTTTCTTGTCTTGACAGATCTACTTTGTCACTCTTGGGGGAGCAAAGCCTTCAAAATGGGGGTTGTTTGTTGGGGAAGCCAAACCGAGTTCCACTTGCTACATTATTCATAATAAGCTAATACCTAAAGAGAGTTCGACCCAGCTGCAACTCCGACGAAGAGACAGGGTCTACAAAATTTGATCCAGCTGCAACACTGACGAGGAGGCAAGACCGATAGGTGAATGTTCTGATGTCTGATCCAGCTACAACTCTGACGAAGAGGCAAGATCAGAAAACTGACAATTTTTCTCTTTTTTTCTCTCTTTTTTTTTGGTTTTTTTCATATTTTTCTCTTTTTTTTTGAATTTTTCTTACAACATTGCTAAAACTTGAAAGTTGGTGAATTTTGACCAAGCTACAACACCGACGAAGAGGCATGGTCTAAAGTTAGTAAATTTGATCCAGCTACAACACCGTTTTAAGAGGCAGGATCAAGAGTTAGTGAATTTGGTCTAGCTACAACACCGACGAAGAGGCAAGACCGGAAGTTAGTGAATTAGGTTCAGCTACAACACCGACGAAGAGGCAGAACCGAAAGTTAGATTTGACCAAGCTACAACACCGACGAAGAGGCAAGGTCTGAAGATTTGATCCAGCTACGACACCGACGAAGAGGCAGGATCGGATAATTGTTCTTTTTTGTGATCAAGCTACGACTCTGACGAAGAGGCATGATCAGAATTTGGTTGAAAGCTCATTTTTTCATTTTTTTATTTTTATTTTTCATTTTTCATTTTTTTTTTGATTTTTCATTCTTTTTTCTTCTCTTTTTCTTGTTTTTTTCTTTTTTTTTTGAGATACAACATTGATACAACTAGAAAGTTAGTGAATTTTGACCAAGTTACAACACCGACGAGGAGGCATGGTCTAAAGTTAGTAATGTTGATCCAGCTACAACACTGACGAAGAGGCGGGATCAAGAGTTGGTGAATTTGGTCTAGCTACAACACCGACGAAGAGGCAAGACCGGAAGTTAGTGAATTTGGTTCAGCTACAACACCGACGAGGAGGCAGAACCGACAGTTAAATTTGACCAAGCTACAACACCGACGAGGAGGCAACGTCTGAAGATTTGATCCAGCTACGACACCGACGAAGAGGCCGGATCGGATAGTTTTCTTCTTCTTCTTCTTCTTTTCATTTTTCATTTTTGCTCTTTTATCATTTTTTCATTTTCTCACTTTATTTTCTTTTTCTCCGCTTTTGTTTCTTTTTTCTTTTTTTCTCATTTTTTCTTTCTTTTTCTTTTTTGATTGATTTTAGCTATAATAAACAGGTAAATTCTGAGTAAAATTTAGGTCTAGCTGCAACACCGTCGAAGAGGCAAGATCGGAGAGGATTTGATCAGCCACACCACTGACGGAGAGACTAGATCAGCAAAATGTAGGACCCACTACACCACCGACGGAGAGATACGATCCGGATGGAAAATTTGATCTGCAACACCACCGACGGAGGCAAGATCTAGATTAAGTTGGTGTACCACCACTGACGGAGGCATGATTTGCAAGATGTGGAATTGTTGTGCTATTGAAAGCGAGACTATGTCTGGAAAAATTTGCCCTGCTTCTGTCGGCAGAGGGTAAGATCTAGAATGTTGGCGTCCGTTACACCATCGTTGGAGGAATCAAATCCTACAAAGGAAAAAAATATTTGTCAGTAATTGTCAAAGATTTTGTCGTTGATACCTTTTATTTTGGGTGTTTCCATCTTCTTCGTGTTTGGCCTCCTTCAATACTAGGGTTGGCCTTCTTGTCATTGCCCCCATGTCGAGGGTACTCGGACTTTTTCCTAGACCTGTTATGAACAAGCAAGATTGCATGAATGTATCTAATGCATGTGTCTACCCTAAATGCTTGGTGACTTTGGTGTATGCACTTAATCTAAATGTATGACGTTTGCAAAAATGGTTTAATGCAAGATGAACGCAACTACATGCATGAATGTGACATGATTTTTTTCGATCCTCAAAGGGATGCCCCTGATTCCTCTCTGGTCCCGTCAAGATCTTGGTTTTTTGTATGTGACGGTGCCCCAACCTCAACTTGGGTTCGATCAGTCATCTGGGTGCATGCCCCAACATTTTATTAATTTCTATGCCATCGTCTGAAATTGCTCTTGAATTTGACACTTTGAGTGCGGATTCTGTTGCCCCCTAGGTTGGGTTTATAAATTGTGTTGGTTCATGGTAGCTCGTTACTATTATTATTTTGGATTAGGTGCATTTTTGCAGAGTGTGGTCAAAGATGCAAGAGTTTGACTCGACAATGAAGGTTGGACCTTGGCAAATAATGCCCCCGGACTGAGGACTTGTTATAGGCATAATGTTTGTAAAAGATGTGGGGGTGCTTTTGGACATGCCCCAAGACCAAACTTTTGTAAGGTGCTAGATCGACTATCTTCGTTGTATTTAATGGGGCAACCCGATGATTAGTTTTATTATTCTGAAAATGAATGCATGCAAAATGTGTCCTAAATCGATGCAATGCAAAATTAAGATTGTGATGATGTTGTGCAATGATGCAGGTGAAATCAATGCGATGAGAATAAAATGAAACGAGTTAGTACCAAATAAAATGATTAAATAAAACAAATAAAAATAGAGTAATAAAAAATTGTACATAAACAAGAAATAAGGCACCAGAACCTACATAGGGTGACCACTAATCGGGTAGAGTTTCACATGGCTCTAAAGGGTTGGCTCCTACGGCTCACTATATGCAGTTTTGGTGCTAAGAGGTACCCGAATTGTCCTTGTTGTCCTCTACTAAGAGTAGCAAGGCCCCCGGTCATCACCCATTATAGGCTCCTTTCAACCGGTTCAATTCAGGGGGACCCATTCCCTTATACCCATACGAAAGAACGATATCCTCACGAAAGTATAAGGTACTCAAGCCCCGAAGGTACTTGCTAGGCCCATACGGGAGAATGATATCTCCATGAAAGCATTAGCGTTTTCCCCCACTTAAAAAAATGGGTTTATATGCCATATTTTAAATGCGTTAAAATAAACGCGCAATTATAACCGAATGTTACTTTAATAGTCACTTTAATCTGGAATTTCTGATATTAATAGAGCGGTATTATTTGAAAAAGCTCGACTCTCATTTGTTTTTGAAAAACAAAAATGTCCCCAGCGGAGTCGCCATCTGTAGCGATGTTTTTTTCTCGCTAAAAAAATATGTTTTATTTTTGTTTGGAAAATATTTTCTTCCGCGTGGGATTTTAGAAAACCCGCATTTTATTTAAAAATGGAGTCGCCACCGGCCACTCAAGGTGGACCGGACACCGTAAAAAAACCAGAGATTTAAAATTGATGGGTTCGGGAGTCGGTTACGGATGGGGAAGGATTAGCACCCCCACACCGCCCAAAATTGGTACTTTAATAATTACCGCTTTATTAATATTAAACTTTCCAGATTAAATTAAAATTTGGTTATAAGTGCGAGTAAATTTTAAAAGCCCCATTATTCGAGAATAAACGCCCAACCACTATCACTACGCCTGATATTGGCCCCGTTTACGCTCGAATAAAAGGGCACTGCATTGACAAAATATATGTTCGTTATGCAAACTAAAAATACATAGCAAATATAAATAAATACATTGCGATAAAAAATATAAATAATATTAACATAATAAAATACTAATGTAACATAAATAAATACTAATCTAAAACATACATACATAAATATTAATTTAACACATAAATAAAAACAAATCTAACATAAATAAAATACTAATCTAAAACATACATACATAAATATTAATCTAACTTATAAATAAAAACAAATTTAACATAAATAAAATAATAATATAAAACATAAATTTAAAACATACTAATCTAAAACATAGATAAACATACAAATTAAAAACACAATTTTAAATTAACTACTACTTCATTAAAATATAAAAATTACAACATAAATAAAAGGAAAGAAAATATACCTAACTAGGAGTTCGAATGACGAACCTCGACTGGACCCCAACTAGATCTACCACGACCCCTCCAAAAATATTAACTAGATCGGACCTAAAATAAGACCTTGATCGAACCAGTTAGGACTGAGGGGACTACCCCTTGGCCCTGGGCTAGCCGAGAGCATTGCTCTCTTATTCGGCCAGCCCTTATGCCGATTCCATTTGCTGCCTCAATTCCCCTTTCCAATTTCAATTCTATGGCCTATTTATAGGCAAAATCACAAAGGGGTGGGTATTTGGGGGTGACGTGGAGCATGTTGCTCCACGCATTTTTCTTTTTTTATTATTATTTTTTTATTATTAATTTTATATTAATAATATTACTATTACAACAATACTTAAAATACTAAAACCCGGACAAAAATGAGTGATTACACACTCAAAGGATCAAGGAAAAATGAAGGTTTGAGCTAGGGCAGAGGGCTTTTTTCCAGCTTTGAAGGAAGCTTAGTACACTTTCAACTCCTTTGTTTCATGTACATTCTAAGGATGATGCCTTGTATGCTTGTTTTGATGATTTGGGTGTTTGAATACTGGAAATGGTCATTAATGGCAAAACTCGTATTTCATGTTAATAACTCGTAAAAATGGTAGTAAACTAGCCTAAACACTTCCATATGATGTAGGCTTGAGTTTAAGAGTTAAAGGTTGTGTTTTGGGGGCTTGGGGAGTGATTTTCCAAGCCTAGGAAGCCATTTCTAGGCTTCAATATCGGTACGCAGGGAAGCGGTATTGATACCCTATTATTTTGGTTTTAAAGAACATTGTTTCATTGGATGAACTAAGAGATGGGTACTGGTACGATATTCAACCGTATCAGTACGCCATGCAATCTAATATCGGTACGGGTTAACCCTTACCGGTACGCTATAGTTTTGAAAAATTCCAGTGAGCTCAAATTGTATCGATATGTATGTGCGTATCGGTACCCTAAAGGGTACCGTACCAATACATGAGGGCCTGTACCGGTACCCACTAGGCAATCTGCCCAAAAATGTTGACTTTCGCCTGAAAGGCTAAAAAATTATATTATTTAATCCAATAGACCCCTAATGGCCTAAAATGAGTTGTAAAACTGATAAACTAAGAAATTTCCTTATACTCGAGCATAAAACGTAAGAACTTGGTAAAAGTCTTGTGTGACTTATATGTTGGTAGAAATCATATGATGGTATGGTGATGTGATGTGGTTATATGCTGTGTAGGCACTTGTTTGGTTGGATCCGGATACCCAAGACGTATTACAACACCATGGTAAGAGAAATATCAAATGGAGGTTACCGATACTATGTGACCTGAGCCTCATTCGCATGTACTCGAGGGGGATTCTGAGTATGGGTGTATGTTCCGATGCTAGGTGATCGGGCCTCACCCAGAGTATATGTCCTGATGCTACGTGACCCAGCCTAACCCATAGAGTGTATGTTCTCGACGTTGTGTGACCCGGGCCTCACTCGAGTGTTGTTGTGGTATGGTATGTTTGGGCCTTGTTTGCCCGTTGATGACTCTTAATGATGTTAGCATGTGTTTAGGCGACTAATGTTAGCGTCATGTGTCATTTTGACCGCCATATCATCTTATCTAGCTGCATGCTTATTTTTATGATTTGCATGAAGCATGGTAGAGTAGAGGTGTATCCACTTAGCTTTATGAGCTCATCGTTTAGAATCGTTGTTTCCATTTGCAGGTTTTTAGGTTGTTGTGTTGCATCAAAGGATCCTCATTGGAGTATGACTTTAGCTCATCGATGTGATCAAGAATACATTACTTAGATTTGTCAGGCAATGTATTCATAGCACCCTTGATTTTATGTTTGTAACTCTTATTTTGGATTTATTGATCATGTTGAATGTTTTTAATTAACTTGGTTTAAAATTGGAGCTCTGATGTAAACGTTTAAACTATTTTGTATCACATTATAATATGACATGTCAGATTTTATGAAATGATGGTGTTTTGGGCTAAATATAGTCGAAAAATTTTATGTATTAATTTGGGCTTGAGGCCCAAATGTGAGGTTGAGTTTAGGGTGTTACAATTCCACTATGGTATTTAAATAAATAATTATAAATTAATACGATTGATGTTAAAATAATATAAATTTTGTTGGGAGAAAAATAATTTATAAAGTTAATATAAATAATTTTCAAAAAATAGTAGATTAAATAAATAAAAATTAGTATATGATATGAAATTGAGGCATTCAACTTAATAAATGGTTATAACCTGATGTTAAATAATTGTGTTTAACTATTCGAAGTTTGTTAAAGTAGATAAGCAGTTAAAATGTTAGTATCATAATATATTAATTACTATATGGTATGAAATTGATTTAATAAATAATTATAAACATATGTAATTGGTAAATAGTAAAATTTGCAAGGGTAAACTACATTTATGACCATCCAATTATAGGTCTGATCCTATTTTGACCACCAAACTATAAATTTTGTCAATCGAACGACTCAACTATTAAAACGGTTCCGATCAAGTCATTGACCGTTAAAATTTAACGGAAATGCTGGCGTGACAGTTAAATAAACTTGTATAATCACACATTTGGTCCTCATTAATTACATATTCAATCAATTTTGTTCTAAATAGAATTAATTCAACTAATTTTAAGCATCAACAAAGTTAAATCAATATCGAGTCTTAGATTGAAATTTATGCATATTATCGATGAGTAAAAATGTAGGGGTTTTGGTGAAAATAGGTCTTGGGTCAGTCCATCCACGGACATTGAAGTAAAGTTCCCCAACTGATACATGGATCAACTGTTCAAATGACATGTTAGCTTTGGTTGAATCATTGTCGTTATTTTGCATGTGGCATGAATGTTTGTTTGATATCTTTTTTATAGGTAAAGACGGATATTAGGAAGATGAAGAAACATTTATCAGCATTTGTACATTCTTATTGAACTGTAAAAAAATATTAGACGAAGTAGTAATTGATTTGGCTATGTAGTTCAAGCGTTCGAGGTGGAGAGGATAAAGCTGAGGCAGTTAAGAAGTTGACTGTAAACTAAGCACACCTTCCAGAGAGGAGGAAAAGCATTACAAAAAAGTTACTGAAAAAAAGTGAGAGCTCGAATATTGAAATTGTGAATGGAGAAAATTAGGTTGGAATGACCTCTGTAAAATCCAGTCTAGATTGATCGACTAATGAGTCTGACACAAGTGGTTAAACCAAAAATTACTGAAAAGGAGCAAATAGAATGCAAAAACAGAAAATGCTGCAAAAGATGAAGTAGATTAATAGGTAATTATACCATATACCGGTGGTGAAAATATTTTATTTCCACAAGCGCCCTAATTTTAGGGGTTAGGGATTCAGTTTAGGGTTCATAGTTTAGGAGTTTAGGTTTATGTGCTTAGAATTTAAGGAATGTGGTTTGAATTTAGAGTTTAGGGTTAGAATTTAGGGGTTATAGGTAAAAAAACTAAATGCCTAACATATTACTCTAAAACCTAAACTCTAATATCTAAATCCTAGCCATAAACCCTAAATTCTAAACCCCTAACCTCCAATGTTTCATATATTTTCCCTAAATTAAATATTTATATATGTATTATAAAATTAAAATTTATGTATTAGTTTGACTAAAATTTAAGTATAATTTTAAGATCTATCCTTGTACAGTGCTAACTAATGGTTGAGTGTTGTTCTTTTCATCTTTTTAATAAAATATCATATGTTCACAAGTATGATGTCTGTGCCTGCTTAAAAAAGCCTACTTAAAAAAAAAAAGTTCTGAATATATTATAAAAGGTTGAGTGTTGTTTTCATCTTTCGATAATTCGAGAAGATTCGAATTTTTTTAAAAAGAAATCATGCCTAGTCGTGTGTGTATACATATATATAGTTTCATGTCATCAAATAGAAATGAAATCTTTTTCATCATGTATGTAGGCTAAGATCAGCTAGATTTAGTTATAATTAATGTGAGTCACTAGTTAGAAAGTTTTTGGACTCACCACCATAATTAGTGGTTTATAGTATCCTTTCATTTTCAAATCCGTCACCCTTCCTAACCTTTTTTTCTCTCTCTAATTATGAGTTTATTATAACATAATATATTTTGTTTTCTAAATCATGCTTTGTTATAATTTATGACGTGGTTTAAAATTAAATTAAATCCTTAATTTTTAATTATTAAAGTTCAATTTTTGACACTTTCAAATGTCGGGAAAATATTGAGCTTAATAGATTGCATCTTTGTGACATAAAAGTGATAAACGTGTTAGTCATATAAAAAAAAACAAGAAAATGGTTTAATGTTTGATTTAGTCCTTAAACTATAATTTTTTCGACTTTGGTCCTTAAATTTTCTTTTGGCTCAGATTAGAACCTAAAGTTATCTTCCTTTGATGTTGGAATTTTTTGGCTAGGTTTCTAACCTATTAAAACTCAACACATGACCTTCTTTGATAAAAGCCGTTATAATGCTTTAATCTTAAATATTATTCATAAATTCAGAGTATAATATTGAAACAATGTTCTAAGATTGTATACATTTTTGGTAGCAGTTTTCTGCTTTCTTGGATAATATAACTAGCATTTTATCAAAAATAATACTTATGGAAGTTTGTTATTTCAGTTGCGTATTTAAACCGCTTCCAAATGGCAATATTTTCAACTTTCATTTTTCACTCTCTAATTTTTCAATTTTCGCATGAAAAGTAGATTAGTGAATGAAAAGAAAATTTGAATTATGAAAAGATTAGAGATTCGATTTTGATGTTGTTAATACATAAACACAACTTCCATTTTCACTCTAATTTTACAACTTTGACATAAAAAGAGGATTAGTGAGTGGGAAGAAAAATCAATTTTTGACCTTAAATATTTTAAGAAAGATCAAAGATTTAAAATTTTACGTGAAAAATAAATACAACTTCCATTTTACTCTCTAATTTTACAACTTTCACATGAAAAGTGGGTTATTTTTTTTAACAAAGGCAACTAGATTTTATTAAAAAAATCATGGGATGTATCGTGTATACAACGCACTCAAAAAAGTGAAAAATAGAGAATATGTTCACTAAAAATTCATACAAAAATAAAACATATAACCCAAAGGTACACAAAAAAGCAAAACCTTCCATTGAAATTGGCGTACATGGTTAAAAAGCCCAAAAACCTTCACGAATATCTTTTTTCTCTATCCAAATGAGACGTTTTATGAGGTGAAAAAAAGGAGTGGTGAGCGAACCAAACTATTTGATAGATTTGCACCGCTATACAGTTCTAATTACATCGGCAAACAACCACCAAAAGGGATCAAACTTTCTATGACCACCGACAAATCATAGTTTAAAACTAACCATCAACAGAATGCTAGCTAGGTTTTAATCTCATTCAATTTATAACCATTCTGAGATTGGTTGTGAGTTCCAACAGTTGACTTCAACACCAAGTTGCAGTTTAAAAGTATGCACATGATTTCCTAATAAACTTTATTTGATATGGAAAACAATTAATTGAGCTGAGTTCATTATTCAAGTGGCTCAACTAATTTACCTATTCATTAAACTTTATTTGATATGGAAGCAATTGATAAATAAAATGTTTATGTGAATTTCTGCTGACTAAGTAAGAACAATCCAGAATTTGATAAAGGGTAAATTACGTAAACCATCACTAAACTTAACTCTCAAGCCTATTTCGGTCACTGAAGTTTCAAAACGTTCAATTTACTCACTGAAGTTTAGACATTGAAAGTTTTTAGTCACTCATCTGTTAACCTTTTGACGGCGTCCATGTACCATGAGCGAATGAACTTTTCCAAGATCCGAACGGTGGAAAATATCATCGACACGAGAGGAGCAACATACTGAGAAAACAAAAAGGTTTTTGGTCGATTCGTGAACTTCAGAGCACTTTCCGACAAAATAGATGTCGAATTCAGACTCAGGGCCCGAGACAAAGTGACTGGCAAAATTTGAGATCAAACGAGTATCAGCTATGATATTTTGGGGGTTTAAGAGTGACAAAAGGCGTTCAATGTCTAAATTTTAGTGAGTAAATTAAACCTTTTAAAACTGAAATGACCAAAATAAATTTAAGAATAAAATTCAGTGATGATTTATGTAATTTACCCTTGATAAAATCCCAATGCACATTATTAGAAAGTGTCACAGCCAAGCTGCCCCCTAGCTGTCTACAAGACAACTAAACCCAGTAAAACATGAGGGTTATTAAGTGAAGATTTAAAGCAATAGAATGGACCGTCATTACACTTGAAAATGAACCGCTCATAATTTCCCATTATATTTTCCTTCAGTACAGCGTGGAATTTGATCATCTGATTTTAATAAAACTAGATTATGATGAATTCAACGATTTAAATCATATAAAATATTATGTGTCTGCCCCTTTGGATGCATGATTTTCCTCCCGGGAACATGGCTTATAGAAAATTTATGTTTGATTACATAATTCATGACTTCATTATTTGTTTTTTTTTTGCATGTATTTAGTATTTGGGGTTGAAAATACCTGAAGTAGTAGGTTTCGTCAGTTAATTGTAATCAATGTTGACAATTGGCATTGATTATAAAGGAATTAGTTCAGTTTCAATTACATAGGATTGACAATAATCTCAGCTAATAATATATATATATATATATAACAAATTAAACAAAAATATATATAGTTTTTCAATTCAAATATATATATATGGGTTATGATCCACTTACACAATGTAATAGTTATTAAGTTTTACACATTTTTTGGATAGTTGGATGGGAAAAATGAATGATTGTGATTAACTCTTTACTTTTTTTTCAAGTGATAATCTTCAAATATTTTACTGTTAATCTCAGTCATCCGTTTTACCTATATATATATATGTATGTTAGCATCTACTTACTCAGAAGGTAAAACTCATAGTTTTACATTTTTTTGGATCGTTAGATGAAGAAAATAGATAGCTGAGATTAACTCCTTACTTTTTTCCAAGTGATAATCTTCACATAACCTACTGTTAATCTCTACCATCCGTTTCACCCATCCAACGATCTAAAAACGTGTAAAACTTAAAAATTCTTACAATGTATAAACGAATCATATATATATATATATATAGCTTTAACGGGTGATCATTGGAACTTGGAAGCCATGTCATTTTCAGTCAAATGGTTAAAGTTTTAAGAATAAAATTTTTATTGTTACATTTTTCAATATATTTTCCCCCAATGTTAAAAGTAGAAGAAAAAAAAATTAACGATGAGAGACTTGGGAGAAACTAACGGTTCTCGTTTTATGCTTGAAACTAGTAATTAAGGGAGTGTTGTTCTTTTAGTTTTTTTTTTCCTACCTATTTATCATATGTATATAGATATGGTATTCTTTGGCACTATATAAAATCTTTAAATTTTATATAGTTTTTTTGTTTCTTTTTACGAGGATAAATGGATGATTGAGAAAATAGTACAAAATATGGTAAATGGATAAGTGTAAATTGATGGTTGAGATTAAACGTTGAAAATGTAAAGGTTTTTATGGAAAAAAATAATTTCAGCCATCAATTTACTTATTCAATGGTCATAAATCAGTGTAGAACTCTTTGATTTTTACTTTATGTAAGTGGATCCTACCTATAAGATTTTATGGATGCTGAATCTACTAATTTTAATGTTTGAGATTAAACATTTAAAATTAAAAATAATTCACTTTATTTTTCCAGTAAAAATCTCTTATTACCTATTGTTAATCGTAATTATCCATTTTTTTCATTAATCCAACTATCCAAAAATATGTAAAATTCATAAATTTTACATTATATTAACAGATCCTAACTAATATTATATATATAGGGTGGCCAAAACACGACTCGAATTGAAAAACAATAAATTATTCGACTCCATGTAAAAAAAAAGACTTATTTTGATTCGACTCGACTCGATGTAAAAAAAGACTTATTTTGATTCGACTCGTAATTTCATAAACTCGATTCGACTCGAAAAAAGTTCAAATAAAGTTTGAGTTATAAAATGAAAATTTGAATAACTCGAATAACTTAACATTTTTAGTAATTTGTTGATCAATTTTCAAGTTCGAGTCAAGTCTGTCAGTTCTGCCTGATATGCTATGTATATCACATTTGAAAATATGAAGAAATATTTATGTATACCGTATGTGGATATAGAAAATCGTTAAAATTAGAATCAATATGTATTATAACATTATAAATAATTATAATTAAATTTGTATAAAAACTCGACTCGATTAAAAAAAATTCAAATAAAATTTGAATCTTAAAATAAACTTGTAAACAAATAGAGGTTTATAGGACCTTGCATTTCCAAATCCATCACCCATCCTTTCATTTCACATTTTTTTAGTTTTATAATATTAAAAACTGAATTCGTTTTTCTTTCTGTAATATATGATGTGCCGTGATTTAAAATTAAACCCTTAAATTCTAGTAACTATTAAGGTTTAATTTTAGACACCTTCAAATGTCGGGCAAAATAATTAAAATGTAATATTATAATGAGTTCTTTTTTGTCTTCAAACATTAAAAAAACATTTTAATTTTTAAATATTTTCCTTTCTTTTAATTTTAATTTTTTTCTTTTCAATTTAAATCATTTGACAGAAAATTAACAAAATTGCTATATTAACATCGTATATTTCATCTTTTTATCGACGCTGACATTAGTTGTTTTTGTCTAAATTAAAATATTATAAAATTATTTAAATATTATAAATTTGTAAATAAATAAAATTACAAATATTATATCAAAAATTAAAATTTTAAAATTATGAAAAATATGAAAATTTATAAAAAAAATATTAACAATTATAACGTTTGACATTGAGATATAGAATTTGATATTAATAACTTTATTGTTTTACTATTAATATTAGGAAAATTTTATTACGTTCTACGAACACCGCTGAACAATTCTAACGCTGAACATCGCTAAATATCATTAAATTGATTAATAATGATTAAAAATCTCAATGACTCAACATATAATTATAAATTATTTAAAATAAAATTTTAATTAAATTATTTTCCATATATATTATATTTTTTAATTTTTTTTAAATAATTAGATCAAATACCAACATTAATCAATTTAAAAAACCTAAACCCTAAACACTAAACTTTAGCTAATTTATTCCTTCAGCAAGAACTTTAACAACTTTATGATTTTGGTAACTTCACTGCTTTTACTGCCCTATGAAGTACCATTAAAGCGTCAGAGCTTGATCAACCGAGAGAAAATTATAAGGTTCTTAAGCTGTTAACACACATTGTTCTTTCACTTTCATTAACTGCGGTTGGTACATATTACCCAGAATCTTGCTCGTGTCGAATGGTAGAAACCAGTGATGATTCAATGATTTCGAAGACGAGCAATATTCTTTGATCTGAAAAGAAGAAGACGGTGGTGATATCCATTGATCGGGTTTCGTGTTTACGGTTTTGGATTTTGGCTTTAGAATTTTGACTTTAGGGTTTCGGCTTTAGGGTTTATGTTTTTATTTTTTAAATAGACTAAAGTTGGTATTTGATCTAATTATTTAATTTTTTTAAAATATAATATATAAAAATTAATTTAATTAAAAATATATTTTAAATAATTTATAATTATAAGTTGAGTCCTTGAGATTTTTAACCTTTATTAATTAATTTAATGGTGTTCAGCGATATTCAGCGTTAGTGGTGTTCAACGGTGTTCGTCGAGCGTAGTAGATTCATCCTTAATATTAACATTTGCTTGCTTAATTATGTCAATATTAATTTGACAGTGATTTTTTTTTAAAAAATAATTAACATCGATAATGGTCAAAAAACAATTGATGTTGGCTTAATATCAACATTAGCAAAACAAAAATTAAATTAAATTATACTATTATTTCCATAAAATTAAAATTCTAAAAAAAAATTACAATACATTAAATTATACTACTCAAGTTTAAATACTATTTTTTCTCTTTAAATCATCCAAAAGTACATTAAATTATAATAACTAAATACAATAAATTACTTAAAAATTAAATTTTAAATACATTAATTTACAATTAAACTTAAAATGAATTAACCTTAATGAAAAGTATTAATTTCTTTTACAAATTTCATCTTATGATTGAAATTAAAGCATTAGTTAGATAATTATAATTAAATATAATATACAAGAGATGAAAGGAGGGAGCAGTGACAGCCGCCGGCGATGCTGGACCATCTTCGTGGGTAATCTGTCGAATCAGATTCATTGGAAAAGAGTGTGGTTGGTGTTTGATCGACATAGTCAAGTGGTGGATGTTTTCGTTCCAGTGAAAAAAGTAAGAGATGGTTCTCGATTTGGATTTGTGCGTATGAGAGCGAAGATTGAGGCGATGCGGATCATAGAACGATTGAATGGTAAGTGGATATACAGATCAGAAATTTATGTCTCCTTCGCTCGGGGGTTGTCGCGCGATTACTATTGGAAGAGAAAGGTAAATGTGGAAGTGAAGGGCAAGGACTCGCAATTGAGCAATAGGGATGTACGGTATGCGAAAAGGATGCGAACAGTACAGAAAGTGATTGATGCTGCCAAGGCAGAGGTTTTGAACACTTGTGCGATAGAGTGATGTAGATTTCTAATTGGAATTGCAGCTTTAGCAAAAGAGATGCATGAGGCGGGGATAGAGGGTTGTTCACTTATGCATATTGTAGGGTCTCGTGTGTTGTTGATGTTCACGAGTCTAGAAGATAGAAGACGTGCTCTGGAAAATAGAGCTTTAAATACTTGGTTCACAAAGGCGTGTAATTGGAAAACGAACATTAAATCGGGGAATCAACGAGTTTGGCTAGCAATTAGTGGATTGCCTATGTATGTACGGTCGCGAGGAACTTTTGACAATGTGGGGTCATTATGGGGACATATAATTAGATGTGATGAATTAAATCTTGAGCCGAGGTCGTTTGAATGAGGACGAATTCTAATTGAAATATCACATTTGCGGTAAATTGATGAAGTTGTAGCTGTACAGGTTCAGGGAGTGTCTTTTAAGACACATGTGATGGGGATTGAGCCATCGCTAGACCAATATGAATGTTCTAGTTGTGAAAGGGCATATCAATTCATGGATGAAGGTGTTGAGGGTGAGTCAACATCGGATGAAGGCAGCAAGGAATAGTTGGAAATGATGACTAAAGGACCTGTGATTGGGGAAGAGAGTGAATGTAGGATAGAGATGGAAGGTGCGGGAGAGGAAATAGGTGAGCATGTTCATTCGAGTCAGGTTGGTATAGAGCAAAGAGAGGTCGATAAGAGTATCGTGCCATATTAAAGAATAAATCAGATGGGGAGTAGCCAACAACATGAAGAGAAGTATGTGACTGATAGGCCGATATGCTCAGGGGATTGTACTACGGAGGAAAAGGTAGGTTTTCTTTCACGGTTGGAGCCGATTGTGTGTGAGATGGACAATGGTATGGGGTTGAATGAAATGGCATTGGTGGATTGCCCAGTGTGATGCTCATCGGTGAATGGTGAGGTTGGGGACAGTGGACCAATTCTTGATGTGCCTGTAGAGCCCATAGAAGTCATAGTTTGGAAGACTCTAACAAGGATGAATGTGGAAAAAAGAACAAATTTCGGGTAAAAAAGGAGAAAAAAATCAAACCAAAAGACAATTGACAGAGCTGACCAGGTGCAGGTCTCAACGGCGGGTTTTAATTTGTTGTATAGTCAAGAAGCGATCTTAAGAGAGGCACATGAAACTGTACATCTTGGTCGGTTGATTGGGGCTCAAACAATTGGAAACGAGGCTGAAATTATGAAAGATACCGCAAAGCTTATTGAGGAACGGGAGAGGGGGTGTCAAGAGTAGCGATTCGGGTGCTGTCGTGGAACATAAAGGGGTTAGGTTTGTCGACGAAAAGAAAATTGGTTCGAAAGACGTTACAACAGCATTGTTGTGAGATGGTTCTCCTCTAAGAATCGAAAATTGAGGAGGTAAGTGTTCATTTTGTTTGCAAGATTTGGCCGACTGATAATTTTGATTTTGTCTTCTCGCTTTCAGTTGGTCAATTAGGGGGCTTGATCATCGTTTGAGAGGATTCGATATTCTGGTTTGAGTCTAAATTCGTAGTGAGAAATTATGTGATGGTGCGAGGTGTGTGTATTGATGTGGAGTGGCCTTGTGGTGTGATAAATGTCTACGCTCCTTGTGTGTTAGAAGGACAGGTGAATTTGTGAGAGATGATTTAGAGGGATGTTGCGTTGTAAGATGGGTTGTGGTGTACCGCAGGAGATTTTAACACAGTGCGAGCAGAAGATGAACGTATAAGCTATGTTGGTGAGGTTAGGGGACTAGCAAAATTTGGTGATTTTATTGAGAATTTGAGTTTGATTGATGTGCCGTTGTGTGGAAAATTGTATACATGGTTTGGCTCTGGGAATAAGTGTAGCAGACTTGATCGATTTCTTGCAACATACGAGTGGTTAGAGCAGTTTGGTCAGCTACAACAAACGACACTGGTACGTGGTTTTTCGGATCATACTCCTTTGCTGTTGACAGATGGCGAAAGGAATTGAGGGCCTCGGCTTTTCTGCTTCTTGAATTGTTGGCTTGATCAAAAAATTTATGTCGACTTGATGGAAACTGAATGGAAGAGAATATCGAAAGAAGGGGATGGCAGTAAAGGATTTGATCTAATGGCGAAGTTACGGGCAATGCGCTTATTCTTAAAGATGTGGAACAAATCTGTTTTTGGGAGTGTATATCATCAAATTGAGGCTGAATCATTGTTAATTGATGACCTGGATTCTCGTGTTGGTGCTATGGGGTTTCAGATTTGGACAATGCTGAGTTGTAGAGGTTATATCAGTATCATGAGTCAATTTGGCATCAAAAATCACGTGCATTGTGGCTTAAGGAAGAGGACCGCAACACCAGTTATTTTCAGAGGTCTGCCAAGATTCAAGGTATGATAAATCATCTCTAAGGTCTTCGTGTTAATGGGTAGTGGATTACATGTCCGAATAAGTTAAAGAGGCATGTGTTTATGGTGTTTCACAACCATTTTCTCAATCTCAAGTGGTTGGATCGTTTGCGGCAGAAGTGGAGTTTAGGAGGGTGAATGTCAAACAAAATGCAAGCTTAGAGGCTGCGTTTACAGAGAAAAAAAATTAAGACAACGATTTGGAGCTGTGATGGGGCGAAAGCCCCTAGTCCGGATGGCTTCAGTTTTGAATTCTATAAAAAGGGTGGTTGTTTGTAAATGAGGATGTGATGACTGTATTTCATGAGTTTTTTGAGTCGAGATACTTACCAAAGGGGTATGAATTCGAGTTTTGTAGTGCTAATTCCAAAGAAAGCTGATCCGTAAGAGATTGGTGATTTTCGACCAAGATGTCTCCTCAATTCAGTATATAAAATTTTAGCAAAAGTTCTCGCAGCGCGTTTGCAAAGGGTGTTGGGTGAGGTAATTAGTGATACACAATCTGTTTTCGTGAAGGGACAAATAGTGGATGGAATCATGTTAGTAAATGAGGTTGTACACTCGATGCAACGAGCAGAAGGTGTTTTGTTGAAAATTGACTTTCGCTAAAGCTTATGATTGTATAAATTAGGTAGTTTTAGATCAGGTGTTAGATAGGATGGGGTTTAACGAACATTGGCATCAATAGATACGGTCTTGTGTTGGGACAACGAGATTGTCAATACTTGTGAATGGTAAATTCAAGATGCAATGGGATTTGTGACTGGGCGATCCATTGTCTCCTCTACTTTTTGTGATGGTCGCTTCATCAGTTTTTTTCAGTTAGGTAAAAGAAACAGAGTAATCAAAGGGGTGGTGGTAGCACCGAATTTTTGTATAACATGTTTACAATTTGCAGATGACACTTTGATATTTTTTGATGTTGATGTGGAAATTGCCCGTAATTGCAAGCATTTGCTCACTTGTTTCTAGTATTACTCGGGGTTACAAATCAATTTCTCAAAATCTTGTTTATATGGTGTTGGAGTCGATGATACCATTGTGGGAGAGATGGCTTTGATTTTGTGTTGTGAGATGGGCGACTTGCCTTTCATTTACTTGGGGCTGCCTATAGGTATGAATCCTCGGTGTAAGAAGATGTGGGAGTCGGTGGTGCAAAGGTTTCAACTGTGACTAGCTGGGTGGAAGCGGAGGTTGTTGTTATTCACGACTAGATTAGTGTTGATTAATACGGTTTTATCGTCCCTACCAGTTTTATATGGAAGTGTTTGTTGTCTCTAAGAGAGTAATTGCAAAGTTGGATCATATACGACGTGCTTTTCTTTGGGGTGATACTAATTTAAAGAGTAAGATGAATCGAGTGAAGTGGAATTTAGTGTGTCGACCTAAGAAGTTGGGAGGTTTGGGGTGGTTGATTTGTAAGTACGTAATCTAGCTCTTTTTGCTAAGTGGGCTTGGCGTTATATGATGCAGGTAGGTTCTTTATGGAGGTCGTTGATTGTGGCGAAATAAGGTGAGCAAACTCTCTCTTGGCAATTTAATTCATATGGTAAGCATCGAATATCGACGGTTTAGAGGCAAATTGTAGAGGTTCAAGAGGATGAATGGGTGTTGCAATTTATGGGGGCGAATAATTTTTGTTGGTTGGTGGGGGATGGGTCAAAAATTTTGTTCTGGTATGATAATTAGTGCTCGTCAGAGCCATTGTGTTCCTTGTTTTCGTGCCTGTTTCGTGTGGCAAGAGTAAAATTGGCTTGGGTGCAATCTTATTCGATTGGTTGTTCGTGAAAACATGAGTGTTGGGAGTTCTTCTCTGGCCCTGAGTTGAGAAGTTTTGAATTGCAGCAATTGGCAGACTTGCGTGCAATGATTCTTTTGGGATTGGGGGTGATGGATTGGAGGCGTTTCAGGTTTGGAAGGTGGAAGTACCACCTAAGATATAATGTTTTTTATGGTTTGTACTGCAGCAACGACTTTCAACGCTGTGCATGTTGCGGGATCATGGGATTCAGCTAAATAACGTGTCATTGCGATGTGTGTGGTGCAGGGAAAGGGACGACGAAATTGAACATATCTTGTTTTCATGTTATTTTATCAGTGGGATTTGGTCATTATTTTTCTCATGGTAGCATTATGCGTTTGTTCGACCGAGGTCGTTAGAAGAAATGTTATGGCTGTGTTTTCATATTGATTTGCCTGGGTACGATAAGGAAGTGGTAGATTGCAGGGTGTGTTGCGATCCTTTGGACGATGTGGCTTGCTCGCAATAACATGATTTTTAGTAAGAAGGCGAGTTCATAGGAGAATTTTTATGATTAAATTACGGTCGATGTATTGGGGAAAGCGATGAGCGCCAAACTTGTGATCTTGGATGCAGCATGGTGAGATTGTCCGCTAACATGTCTTTCAAGTGCTGTTGGTAAGCAGCCGTGAATGGGGGTGGATTGGTGTCCGCCGGCGATTGGGTCTTTGAAATTCAACGTGGATGGTGCGGCATGAGGTAAGCCGGGTCCTGCAAGATGTGGTGGGTATTACGAAATACGACAGGAAGAGTCTTGGCTATGTTCTTGGGTCCGTTGGGGTGTTAGATTCAAATGCAGCTGAATTGTGTGCTATTGCGTATGCACTTTATATGATGATACATTCTTCTTGGTGTAATAGGCCATCAATTGTAATTGAGTCAGATTGTCGCGTGGCTGTGGCATAGGCGTTGCATACCTCGAAACGGCCATGACACTTGTGGCGGTGGTTTAATTAAATTGATGAGGCATGTCGTCTTTTGCCATGCGTGTGTTTTACCTTAATTTTTCATGAGGCAAATGCGATGGCCAATGCATTGGCCAAAGGGGTGAATCGCGTACAGTTTGGTTGCGCCTGCCTTGATGTTTTGGTGACCGATCAGCTTTGCTTTGAATTGACCAGGTTGCATTTTGGTTTTATGTGCAGTTTTGTGAGGAGGTGTTGCGTAGCTGGAATGTGAGGGGATACATTGTAGGACTGTTTGTCTTGCCTTGTATCGTGGTGGCCTATGTGGTGGATGGTTGTCTTTGTTGGGTGGTCTAGCGGTTATTTGGTCCTTTGCGTATTGATTTTTATCTTTTTTGTCCGAAATTATCGTTGGAACTCTTTTTTTCCGTTTTAAGTTAAGGAAATTTTTAATGAGGCCTTCGATAATCGATTTGTATGATTTTTATCCTTAATAAAGTCATACTATTGGTAAAAAAGTTAGATAATTATATATAACATTTTTAATTAATAATAAGTAAATTAATCGAATCAAACTAATTTTCTTAGTTTCATTCAATTTAGTTAATTTTAATTTTTGATTGTTTGAAAAATTGGTTAAATAGTTTAGTTAATTTATTTTATATTGTTCGATATCAAATATGAAATTTAATGTCAACAAAAATAAAATTGAATAATTTATTTTTTTACATTTGTAGATATTTTTAATTTCAATGTTTGAAATTGAATTTTTAGTGTTAAAAATATAATATTTTTTGCATGCACATCATTAAATTAAAAAAAAGTATGATGAGCATAAATAAATTAATTACTAATTTGCAAATAAGTCAAATAAATTTCATCAAACTTACTTCAAATCTTCTTTTCTCTACTTTTATTTTCCTACAAAATTAACAATAAAATTACTTAATACAATAAAAATTTCTCAAACATATTTTGTAAAATTTACTTCAAATCTTTTTTCCTTTTCTTCAATTTTTTTACAAAATTATAACAATAATAGATATGAAGTACAATTTAAAAACAAAATCATATTACTAAATTTAAAAATCAAACTCGTACTTACTGAATTTTTTCCCTTTTTCTTCTTCTTCTTCTCAACTAAAATTTCAAGTTTTTTTTCTTACAAATTTTCACCACTTCATCCCCTATTTAACTTAAAAATTCAAACCACTTATCCTATTAATACCCCAACCGAATTATTTAATTTACAACCACCTCCCCACCCAACCTATTATTTTTTCTGCTGCCTGCCAGATTCCCTGCATGCCAAAGCTGCCCCCAGTGCAAAGCTGCACCGGCTGAAACATATGTAATGCGGGCACTGTTTGATGTCGAAGCCATTTGTTACCGTCTTTGAACAGTGCCCACACTCTGCTGGTGTGCCACATGGCACTATGGTCACTTTTTGAAGATGAAGGCTGCTGATAGTGTTTTTTATATTGTATTGTTCATACACGGTGCCATTTGGTACCGTCTTTAATTTTTTTAATTTAAATATTAAAAATACTGTTCATAAACAGTGACAAATGGTATCATCTTCAAAAACATTACAGAAAATATAATATTTTAAAAAATAAACTGGGTTCTATCATATTTTAGGAAAAATATTAAAAGACAATATTTTTGTCTTTTTTCCAAATTTAATGGCCAAAATTTCGAGGGTAAAAAAGTTACCGCGCCTAATTTTTTTTTATGAATATTGTGCCTAAAACTGAACTTAACAAGTCGTATCTTTGTGAAATAAAAGAAACGTATATGTTCATGTGACAAGAAAAAATGATCTGGCCTTGTAAGTAAAATACTAGGATTTGTTTTGGAGCATTGCGTGTTAGCTCTAGGTCCAAGATGTACCATTGAACTAGGCTCATTTCATAATATCTCAACCTAATCTCTAATGTTTTACATACACTAACTTAGCCCCATTGAAGTTGATAAAAACAGTTTTTTTTTTTAGTTATTTGCTTAAATTTATATTTAATCTCTGTTTTAATTTGGATTTTGAAAAAAGAAAATTAGAACATTATTGTAATAAAAATCAATAGTTTAACAATCGAATCTTAAAAGAACTGCTATTCTTCCCTCAAAAGTAAAATTTAAAAGAAGCGCTTATTTTTAGATTCTGATTTGTTTAATTATTGTAAGCAATACAATGAAGCTTTCTTTAAATTAGAATAAGAGTTATTTATCAAAGTCGATTATACAATACACTACCCATACATACAACCCAACATATAAAAAATTCAAAAGCTGAAAACGCCCAACAAATTTACAATGTTACAAAAGAGACTTCAAGCCATAGTCAAAGGCCCACAAAAGGTAATACAAATCATAGGAAACAACATTAAGAACTCTTGCCTAATTATATATTTAAATTTCACAAGTGTAAGAAATTTTATGTACAAATTCATAAATAAAATAAAATAGTAAATCATGAATGAAAATTTAATTAAAATTTTTAGATCGGGACTGAGTGTAGGGTTTAATTGAGAAAGATAATATTGTAATAATAAAAAATGGGAGACGTCATTGATCTTTTAATTAGGTTGATTGAAAACTTAAGAAGAACTAGAGAAAACTTAAACTTGGATTACATGTGGGGAAGGATTACCACCCTCATAATGCCCGTAAAATGACGCTTATTTGATCACTAATATTTGATCTCATGATTCGAATGTATGCATGCACATGATTAATATAAAATTCTTAAAATTTCAAGGATGACCTCGAATTCGCTCACGACTGAAAAAACCTCGATCAAGCCCAAATATATTAAGAATTAGAATATTAATTAAATAAAATTCGAGACTACACTCTCTAATGGGAGTTTCCGATTATTTCCCCAACTAATAAGAGAAAGTCAAGAATTAATCCCACTTGAGAAAACACATCGTTTTCATGAATATGTTCAAAATTTCTAAATAGGGTCCCGTGTAAAATTATCTTAATATTCCACAACGGCTAGTGGAATAAAAGAACACATTTACACGAGAAGATTTTCCGACTTTATAATGTCGTGACAAAAATCAAAGTAAATCTAAAATTATTTTTATCAAATTTTAAGTCTAAATTCTTTAATCCTAAAGGTCCATACAAAAGTTCTAATTAACAGGCTCTACTCAATAATTCTGTAATACTAACAATAATTTAATATTTTAAAAAATTAAGTTACATTAAGAATCTAATATGAAGGATCTAAAATTAATCTAAAAAACTAAGTTAATGGGTATCCATATTAAAGGCTCTAATTTTAGGGAAATTTAATCTAAAAGATTTAAAATGAATTCAAAAGCTAAATTAGAAGGACCTATACTAATCGATTTAACCTAAATTTCTAAGTTAACCTAAAAGTTAAAAAAGAAGATAAAAAGGTCAGTAATAACAAATAAATAAATTAATAATAAATTAAAACAAAATCAAATAAAAGAGACTAAATTGTAAAGAATTTAAAATGGAGGCCGAATTAGATTAAAATAAAGACTGCAATGAATAAATTGAAAATTGAGGTGGCACAATGTGAGATTGGGTAAGGAAAGGCGCAGGTCAAATTTTGAGTCAAGGTATTTAGGGCCCAACACAGTTTAAAATGCCCACTTCTCTCATTGTTTTTAGATTTCCCTCTCTCTACTCTGTCCCCCTCTATATTGTCTCTCGGCCTAAACAAACTTTTATCTAGAAAAAGTTTCTTCACTCGATCAAACACCCTATTTTATAAAAACATTACCATTATTTTTTACCCGAAACCCCTTTTCAATCATCACAAACATAAAAAAATACACTCCAAATCTGTTTTTAAAGATCAATCCCCCCCCCAAAAAAAAAAAACTAAAGAACACTCATTGTTCTTCCTTTTTTTACTCAAAATAAAGACAAAAAATAAAAATAAAAAGAAATATACCTCAAAAAGGGTTTTGCTCGCTCTTGTATTTAGTAAAAAAAATGTGTATATTACAATGATTTACAATGACTTTATATAGTCTTTCTCTAATTCCCATTTCTTAAAATACAAGAAAGAAAATCAAATAAAAAAATCTCAATTATTTCTTTTCATGATTTGTTTGATTGATTCGGTTTGATTCCATCATTGATTTTTTCCTTTTCTTTTATTTAGTTTTGACAGCCTGCTTTTCTTTTTTGTTGTTTTTCCTTGCAAGCAACGGCCGGATAAAATTGGGTAATTGGGTGACTACAAATACAAAATCATAAAATATTTAATAAAAATTAAAGTTTTAAAATTATGAGAGAAAAACTATAAGTTTTGTTTTTATTTTATTTAAAAAATTTATCCTTCACAGTTGGCAAAAGACTTAAAGGATGTTTAAATCAAAATATTTAAGCCAATCAATCATATTGCAAACATTAAAACTAAAATATTCACAATTTTCAAATTTATAAGAACTAAATTATTTTTTTATTGTAAAGGACTATAATGGACTTTTTATGTAGTATAAGATCTTGTAGTGGACTTTAACCGAAAATCAAGTTGTGTTAAGAAGGGTTTTTTTTTTTTTTTTTATCAAGAGTGTTAGAAGTTTATTAAGGACTATTTGTCTTATAATGTTATTATGGATTTTTTATCTTCATTATTTTTATGTTTCTGGGTAGTTTTATATATTTTTTATTTTTATTAATTTTTGGTTTATGAATTGCATGAACTTACTACTTTTAAATTTATCAAATATTTATATGACTAGTTTTCTCATCCATAATTGTGGATAGATTTTAATTCAAATAATAAATAACTCAGGTTATGAAGATACAACATTTAAGTTTAAATCATCCATGCACTAGTGTGAATTGGTTAACTAAAAAGTTGATGTCTTCAGTATTCAAAGATGTTACCAAAAAATTAAAAAGATATTAGACTATTGCAAGCGTCTCGGATAACTATAACCTGTTAGACAATAAGGAATGTGCTATTGTTGAATCAGCTACAATATGTTAAGCTGAGTCAGATTGTTAGTTGGTTATGGATTAGTTGGGTTTTTGTTATTTGTAACGAGTTTTAGTTAGCTATTAAAATGGGCTATATAAACCTACAAGGATAACGTACAAAAGATATCTTTTACCCATTATTCTTTGTAATTCATTTTACATAATACAATTCTGAAAATTCTCTTTCGCCTATATTTTGCTAAATCCCTAACCATGGTTCACCTCCTTTCCTACGCGTCATCGCCGATCACCTTACTTCGGCATTGCTGTCTCCTTTTTCACATAACCAGCCTACTCAATGTCCTTTAGGCTTGATTTCTGCCACTCAAACACCTCACTCACATAATGACATATAGGCTTGATTTCTAGGTCTTCAAATAAACACCATTAGAGCATTTTCTTCTAGAAGTCGAAGAACTTTGATCGTGGTTGCATATGTCATTCTAGCTAAGCAAGAGAGCTTCTGATCCATCTAGTGGATTTAACTAAACCCACTTTCATCTCATTACTTAAGCAAAGGTCTCTACGTCCCTGCCCTTGGGGCATGGTTGCTGGCTCGACGGCTAACTGAAAGCGTATCAGGTCATGACCTTAAAGACCGTATCTCTTATACCTACAGATCGATACGGGTAGCCCGATCTAATACAGGGTGTCACATTCGGGTCATCGGAGAGACCCATAGTAAAAATTTTAGATAAACAAATTTTCAAACCAGTTAAAACCATAAAACAAGTTATGGATTAAAACATAAGTTCACAATCTTCCAAAAATAAAACAGAGTTCAAAATACATGTTATACAAACGAATTTCAGACTCAAATATAAAACAAAATGTGACATACATGGCCCCTAATTACATAGGTACCGTACTCCGCAAGCCAGTTGAAGAAACTCCTATGCTGATGTCAAATAATTGCACTATGATCAATCTTTTAACATGCGGTGGAAAATAACAGAATGAGCTTGCAGAAGCCCAGTAATACTGAATTACCAAGAGATGCGAAGGCACAAGCAAGTATATGGCAAAGTGAAAAGCTTTCATGGTGTTCCGGGCAGCAACAATAGGGTCTAATTTTGATTCGATATTCTAGTAAAGCGGTTTATCTGAAGGTAACAGAGTTGTTCTTTCTTCGACCACCCAAGAATCAGACGAGAAGCCTATAGTCCGAAGAATCAGAAGAGATGTAGTTTACGGAAGTTGATCTCGAGAGTTTAGTGTGTTCCATTAAGTGCAGATTTTATTCAGATGAGAAGCTATACAGAGAGTTTCAGACGGTGGTAAATTAATTCAGCAGGGTAGATTTAAAAGAGGCAAGAAGATTTTATTTATAACATAACTACCCTCCAACCAAACTCCAGTATGCAGTTCCTTAGAACTGCATCATTAAATGACATTAACCCGGGCCCATTGGGCTAGGTGCCATCCTAAGGTCCCTTACTAAAGCATAGGAACCTGAAACAGTAGGGATCACCCTAGCTAAAGCATAGAAACCTGGTGCGGAAGGAATTACCAACTGGATCAGGGTTGAACCCGTAGTGACTTTATATTCTATCCCAAGTACCCCAATAATACAGTCTAGGCAGTAATAACAGTAATCAATAGTAAGCAGTGGTAGCAGCAGATATAAAGTAGATAATTATTTTTAGTGATAGAGTAACTAGAGAATATGTTTTTCAGATAAGATACAGAGGTATATTTTAGACAGATGAAAGCCGTGATTCAGATCAAGAGACATTCTTGGGTTTGAATGAGAGAAAATATTCATATGAACTTGGAACACACTCGCTGGAATAATTTATTACTCAGAGTTCCTTGATAATCATAGAAAGGAGTCATTGAACTATAGTCCATTCTAGACTGATTTCAAAATCAAGAGCCTTATTTGAAGGAATTTGATAGATATCGACTTCACCCATGTTTTCAAGAATTATACCTCAAGATCATTCAGAATTTCTTGTATGTCATGATTATGCAAGAATTTAGATATATCATGATAAGTTTTGGAAATTTGGGTAGATTAGGATCAATTAAGATTTTGGATATCAAGAAGGTTCAAGACAATTAGGTTATAAGGGCATTTTGATCATTTTTAACTTTCAAGGGTAATTTCATAACTAGCACAATAAGGATAGCACAGTTACTTTCAGTATCCAAGACTTCTAATGGCTCATCCATCCTCCAAGTCCACTAGAACTAAATAGTTCTCATTATCGCGGTACTTACCAAGTATTTGGACATGTGGATTACACACGAACTCAATCCTTAGCACTGAATATACCCTTTTAGAGGAACATGTTACTCTTACAATTAACAATATATTTTCTCCAAGTAAATCAAACATACCTACATATAATATTCTTCAAATATTACATTAGCATCAGAAACGACCAACAAACGCAGGTCGTGTATTACAACTTTTAGAGCCATTACACTTGTTTGGCTTTATTGGTATTTTTTATTCCAAGTCTTAGAGGTGTTTTTAGTCATTTTAATATTCGAGGGTATTTCAGACACTTTGATGCCCAAAAGTGTTTCAATTATTTTGATCCTTTTGAACCTTCCAACTATTCATTCATTTCAGATCTCGAGGGTATATCCCTTATTTTGGTTAATTTAGAAATATGGTGCTCGAGGATATTTTAGTTATTTCAATCAATTCAGTCTTTTTAGTCATTTTAATTTATTTAGACTTACGGAGAACTCCTAGAAAATTTATGCTTAGATTCTTATACTAAATTCAGTAAAAATCCAAGTATTTTACATTATCGAAGGTATAAATCTTGTTACTGAATCTTTCCAAGTAAATTGAGGTTTTCAGATGAATTGGTTGTTTTACCAGTTCAAATGTAGATTCCCAAATCACTTTTATTGTTAGGGGTATTTTGGTTATTCTCGCACCTCAAAGGCATTTTCGTTATTTCCTAACTTAACATTCCAAAAATTAAATCATTAACAAGCATAACTAGATTTAAAGTATAACAGTCTTATCAATTATTCTTGGATCTCAAAAGTTCTTTTAGGTCGTCCACCTTCCTAACCGAGCATTTCAGAATTAATTGGTTTTACTATCCCTTTTTCATAATTGATTAGACATTAACATCATTAACCATATGCTTAAACATGATCATGCAAGCATTTACCGGATACCACTATGTTACATAAAGAATACAAGAGGTAGTAATGTATTACCTTAGCTTTGAGCTTCATCGGTCAATCTATGATACTCTATTTGATCACTTTCAAACTCAAATTCGACGTCCCTCAATATCTCGTATATAAGGAACTATGATTAATTTCAATTAAGCATAATCAATCCTTAGCTCAATCACATAACTATTAAACTGAAAAACTAAACACATGCATTCACGGGTTCAAAGTTAGATTCAGAGGCTTTCGGGTTAAAATTTTGCGAAACGAGCTTCAAAAATAGACTCAGGACGTCAACATACATAAAATAAGGGTTTTTGGAAAAAGTTAACTTTTTTTTCAAAGTCAACGCTAACGTCAGTAGTCAATGCTGACGTTATCGGTCAACGCTGATGTCATAGGTCAACGCTGACATCAGTAGTCAATACTGACATCGTCTATCAATAATGAAATCATCATTCAATACTGACATCATCGGTTAAAAGGTCACAGGTCAAGCTTAGGCAGGTCAGAATCTGGCAGGTCGGACAGAGCTTGGGTCAGGCAAGCTGGATCAGGTTGAACAGACTAAAAGCCATTGAGCCGTATATAGGCCAGCCCAATTGCCATATCACTAGGGCCTATTGGCTGTTGGGTCGACCTAAACTATTTGTCCGATTTAGAGAAGACTAAATTAGCTTGGTTCACAAATAGAACCAATCTAAAATCGATCAGACCAGTCTGGCTCGAGCAACACTGACCAGGGTGGTCAAAAATCACCCATGACGGTGCGTGCCTTCCACAATCGACCCAAGCTACCAGAAAAAACCACCATAAAATCGCAAAAAATAGTGACAACACACACATATCAAATTTTAAAGGCTTACCCCACTTACCACGACCTAGGAACGGTGAAAACAAACCAAAAAGAGAGAAAATCGAAAGGTTTTCTCAACCTCTGGTGACCCCTAAAATGGTGACCCAACGGCAATTAGTGGTATAGGTTTTTGCTCTTTTCGGGCCAAGGAAATCACTCGTGGCAATGGTGCGACAAACGAATGGTGAATGGCAACAGAAAGCACGAAAAAATAGCGGCAGCTATCCAAGGGCTTTTGACGAACATTTGATTGAATTTCCATGACGAACGACATGGTACCTCAGCGAGTAGAGAATAGGATTCTGATAATGAGTTGATGGTGGTCACGGTGGTGTCGGCAGTGACTACCATGGATCGACAATGGCCAAGATCAGTGAGGACGACAAGATAGTTTGGGGAAACATGGGAATTTCTAGACTCTCCGACTCTGTGTTGATCTAAATTCCAAAAATATTGGAGCAGATCCATGATGACGGAGCTTTTTAATTATTTTATTTTGTTATAGACCCAACAAGTATAGCTTAACAATAAGCTATAACATTTCATAACCAGAATTAGCCTTAGCTCGAATGGTTAAGACTCAAGCATATCATTCTAAGCGTCACTTGTTCAAACCCCTTAGGCAACACTTCTCTTTTTTTATTCCTCATTGTTCTATTTATTTTAACCTTTAGCCTGAATTATATCTTTCAAATAAATAAATTAGGGGTGTTACAACTCATCCCCTAAAAAAAAATTTATCCTCAAAATTTACCAGAATCAGGGAAATGAAAAACTGCTCTTTCATCCATTCTTGTACTAAAACTTATCCATCAGAGTATCCTTGTTTCTCGCGACTCAGACGATCACAAATCAATTTGGTAGTATCTGTAATATCCCAATTTTTTGCTAGTGACCAAAATATAAATTTTGATAGTTTTGTGGCTAAAGTATAAACTTTGGAAAAGTTTAAGGACCAAAGTGTAATTTTCAAAACTTATGTATTTTAATCCCTTAAATGAATAGTTTACCCCCAAGAATGATGTTTTCGTGTTATTCGATTTTTTCGTACGAAGGCGATAAAGTTCAAAAAAATATTCAAATAATCGGATCGAATGGAAAATTTTAGAGACTGATCCAAAAGCCATGGAAAATTCACAAAATATTATTTTATAAATATTTTATTATATTTGGTTGGATTCTAACTAGATTTAGTTAGAATTTTACAGAATTACAAACCAGATGAATTTGTGAATAGTTAAGGGCAAATTGGTTATTTCTCTTCAATGGCAATTTTGAAATATTTTGGAAGTGACATGAGAATTTTAGTAATTTCTCAAGTCAAGATTAAATCCTAGCCGTTGAATCATGATAAGATGAATTATGGCCATTGGATTAAAAAGTTAGATTTAATAAAATAAATGGAAAATCCATATTTGAAACAAGTGGCAAGTTTAGTCAAAAAGCAAAATTAAAAGTCAAAATTGAAGGAAAAACTTGTACATCTTTCCTTGTGCAACCGTGAGCTTCAAAGAGAAAGAAGAAAAGGAAAACAAAAATTTTCAAGGCATTTTTGGAAGGTTTAAAGTAAGATTCAAGTATGGTTATTTAAGAAAAATTGATCTATGTTCAATTCTCTATATTTTGATAGTAATTTTACATATGGTTATGAAGAAGTGTTCATGTTCTTGAAGATAGAGAAAATGGGGTTTGAAGAATTAAGTTAGGATTAAGTTTGATTTTGATGAATTACATGCTATTAAGTTGTAAATTAGCTTGAATTAAGCTTGAATCCTACTCTAATCTCAAAACCCCAAATCGGTCACCAAGCTAGGGTTAGGGTTTCTGGATTTAATTGTGAAATTAATGATGTTTATGAAAGATTAATGCTTGTACATGTTGATTTAGTGAATGGATTGAATAATTATGTTGAATTTCATTAAGTGACCAAAACGGAAATTAAGTAAAGTTGGGGGCTTATATGTTATGATTGGAAATGATATGTACTTGGATTTAATTGATGAATAGCATGCTTAAATTTAAGAGTTGGAAGCTTGTATCCTTAAGTGACCATTTTGACCACTTTAGGAAATCTAAGGATTTGATGTTCAATTTTTAATATGATATTGGTGATGATGATTAAGTGAGGATGAATGCTGGAATTTGATATTGGAATAACAAAATTGAAGGTTAAGTTGAGGTGTTGGAAAGGCTAAAGAATGATAAAGATGCCCAGAATTTTAGTTATTGGCTGTGCGTTCGGAAATTCACCATAAATTATATAAAAATGATTAGAATGTGATCCTTACATCATTGTATTTTTGGTTTAGTCTAGTTTCATTTGGAAAAAACGATGACTGATTTCGATTTGTATATCAAAAGATATAAATTTTTAAGTGATGAAAGGTCAGAAAACAGAGTAGCAGTCTGCTTTGAATTTCAACACTGGAATTTGACTTTGAAAATTCATCATAAATCGTACGAGTTGAATTTGGGATATTAGTTTATATGGTTGAAAATCTTATTGAATCTAGTTTCTGTCACAACCAGCGGAATTGAATTCCGAGCTGTAGATTATTTTACAAAAATATTTCTTTGAAAGTAGCGCAATTTAACATATTATAAATGAGTGTCTTATTGGTATTATTAATTGTGCATGCAAGGGATGAATGTGAAGCACTAAAGTAAACGCGAGAAATCAAAAATTTAATAGATAAGGCAAAGGATCAAGCTTGAATTTCTTTTAAGTTATTCAATTTTGTTTGGGATAAGAAGTGTCAAGGTGAGTGCAATTGCGTACATATCATAATACATTGATATTTTATACATTATTGGGATGGTTTAAGATGAGCCTACCTGAATGTTTATTTTCATTATATTTATGTCATTGATCATATGGTTGACATAATATAAATATGTCAAGATTTTGAATATAAAATGCATTGATCATTTGATTACTTATATAGGTAAGTTTGAAATGTTATTTCGGGTATGAGCTGCCCAATGTTGATATACATTGCCATGGATGAAATATTTGATGATATAAAGCCCAAGTATGATATAGAGATTCAAAGGTATAGTTGGCTAGCCATAGGGTCATAAACAACTGTATAAATATTCTAAGCACTACGGTGCAATATTTATGTATACTCAAGGAAGGTTAGGTATACGAGAGTAATTCAGTACATATTAAAGCACATCGGTGCAAATTTCATATATACTCAAGGAAGGTTGGGTATACGGGGATGACTCGTGTACTTATATTCTCTTATTTCAACACTTTGGGCTAAATAAATTGAAAAACAAGATGGTAAGCTTGAGAGCTTGTTTATATAAATGACAACGGTATTGGTAAGAATTAAACTTACTACTTCGATATATGTTAGTACATGTGATGTTACTTATGTTAACATGCATGAAAATGGTAAGTAAGTTAAGCTTGAAAGCTTAATATTAATGATAAGTATTGATATGGTGTTAAAGGAATTGAACAAGCATATTCATTAGCTTGTATCATGGTATATATATTCATGCATTGATGCATATATGGCGTATTATGACAAATGGACAAGCATGAAAGTCTTATGGCATTAGCATGTAGTAAATCATTACTAATGCAATGTAAAAGTTGATGCATTGGCATATATCATGTTATATAAATGTAGCCATGAAGTTTAATAAGTTTAAATTATTGTTATTAACTTCGTTTATGGCCTCACTAAGTTATACTTAGTGTGTGTTTGATTGTGCACACGTAGGTAAATCAAGATGAGAGTGAGAAGAGCATTGCATCAATATTGGAAAGCTCAACAGGTAATCACAGTAATGACATCCTAATTGAGGTTTGATTATTATAGTGACATGTATACTTGCTAAACCTATTTGAGTTGTGATTGGCCTTTAAATTTTGTTATGGTTTCATGATAATTGGCGTTTATGGAAAGATTCAAAGTTAAGAATAATCTCAGGTGATGAGTTGCATGCTAAGATAATTGAGAGCATGCATGTTTTATGATAGTCAATTGTTCCCTATAAGCATACATAACATTTGAAAACATTTGGAATTTGAATTAGGATGAATTAGAAATATAAAAATGCAAGAATGTGCATTTGAGGACAGGGTGTACTAGTACTCAAGATTTGGGTTCAAAATTATCAAAACTTGAATTTTGTTTCAAATATCATTAATATTTAAGGATAGTAAAGTTGTGACATTCTTGACTCGTGTTCGTCATACGGATATGAAAAAGGAATGTTACAATATCCTCAGTCACTCGGACTGTCTTTGGACCCAAGGTTATCCCATCGTACATCTCAGACAAACTAATCAGAATACGATATTTGAATCCATACCAAACTTCATACGGTGCCAAGCAAACAATTGTCTCATATCTTTTATTATAAGCAATCTCATTCACGGATAAGAAACCTTCCCAGCTACTACAAAAGTCAACAATACGACCCAGAAGTATATCCTTCAGAATTTGAATTACTTTACTAGGTTGACCATCAATTTATGGATGAAAAAAATTGTATCTGAAATCCAGGCGAGTACTTAAGGCTTCTAACAGGGCCTTCCAGAATCAGGATGTAACATCGAATTTCAGTCAAGGATGATACATAATGATACCATGCCACATTTTTAAAGAAAAAAGTCTTTCTTCAAGCCGATGGAACATAACCAAGGTTTTTATCACTTACCTTCAGCGTAATATTCAGACAACTATTTCCTTCGTGTATAATAGAGTCACCGTAAAATTCACACTTTCGCCATATTTACGGACACCTTTCCTTCAAATTCATCATACTTTTATCAAATTTTCATCAAAGTATTCTCTAACATAATCATTATCACTGAATAGTCTTACATGTAATCTTATATCGGTGACCTCACATAATCAAACATTTATCCTCAATCTGAATCATATCTTCAATTTCACATGCATAAACCGTCTCAGGCTCTTTATCCAAATTCAAATCCACCAAGTTAATCCAAATCACAGACGAACGTTATCGGTATCCCTTGCCAGTACAAATCGAGCTATAATGGAAAGAATACTTAGATTAACTTATTTCAGGAAAAAAAATTCGACATCGAAATTTTGGCTCGGAGGAGTATGATTATGATCTAGAGGCATGCCCAGACCAGGCACCCTATGACAGACGATTGATCTACCCAAAAAATGCAACTCTAAGATCTGATACCACTAAATGTAGTACCCACAGATTGATACGGGAACCCGATCCAATACGAGGTGTCACATTTGGGTCATCAGAGCGACATAATAAAAATTTTAGATAAACAAATTTTCAAACCAATTAAAACCATAAAACAAGTTACGAATTAAAACATAAGTTTAAAAACTTCCAAAAATAAAACAGAGTTCATAATACATGTTATACAAATGAATTTCAGACTCAAATATAAAACAAAATGTGACATACATGCCCCATAATTACACAGTTACTATACTCCGCAAGCCAACTGAAGAAACTCCTATGCTGATGTCAATAATCACACCATGATCAATCTTTTAACCTGCGATGAAAAATAATAGAATGAGCTTGGAGAGGCTAAAGGCACAAATAGGTATATGGAAAAGCGTAAAGCTGTCATGGTGTTCGGGCAACAATAGGGTCTGATTTTGATTCGATATTCCAACAAAACGGTTTATCTGAAGGTAACATAGTTGTTCTTTCTTCGACCACCCGAAAACTTTTCCTTACTTCCTTAGACTGTCCAAAAATTCATTTTGGTTCCCAATTGACGACTTTGAACTTCAAATAATTCCTCCAAGCTTGCTAACTACCATTAGACACCAAATGTCTCAATTTCCATTTCCTGGTAGCTTGCACTACCTTCAAAGATTTATTTCTATAAAATAATCAAAAAACGAAATCCGATTCCGTTTGTTCTAAAAGAAACTAGATTCAATAATATTTTCAACCATATAAATTAATAGTCCAGATTTAACTTGTATGATTTATGACGAATTTTCAAAGTCAATTACAGTGCTGTAATTCGAAACAGTTTGGTGCTCTGTTTTTTGACCTTTTGTCACTTAAAAATTCATATCTTTTGACTCGGAACTCGAAATCAGTTTTCGTTTGTTGGAAACGAAACTAGATGAACAAATATTTATATCGGTGTAAAATTCACCATCTAAACATTTTTATAAAATTTATGGTAAATTTTCAAACTTACTGCCAATTTCAGTTTTCCTATACATCTTTCCATAAATAACTTCAAACTTTATACTAACTTCTCCTTACTTCTCTACTTTTAAATTTAGTCCCAATACTTGATTCAAACCATCAACTTATCACCCTTTTTCATCAAATAATTATTCAACATTGACCCCCCCTAATTTTTCCTTATTTCTGAATTAGTCACTAAAATGCAAAGATAAGGATTCAAACTTCTTAACTTTGCAATTCAATCCTCAAATCAACATTACTAATTGAATTATATTATTTCAACTAAAATTCAGATTTAATCCTTATCAAAAACCTCCTTTCTGAAATGGTCACTTAATTTTGACAATTTTTCAAAATGGTCACTACTTTGATTCAACTTCAGTTTAACATTCTAAATTCAATTTCACATATCCAATATCATTAATAACATAATTACACTTCAAAATTATAAAAATTCAGATTATTCCTCTAACTTTCATAATTTCAGAAATGGTTCCTATATAATAAATTTAGAGTTTTGTTTCCAAATAATAATTCAAGCTTACTAAATCCTTAATCTAACATCACAAACCCAAAATTAAACTTAAATCCACAAACCTTAATCATCTTCATAATAATCAAAACATGTAGAGTTTAAATCCCAACTCAATAACATGAACTTATCATCATACTAACTTGATTTCAACTTGAATTCAATCATGGAAGCATAAATTCTCAAAAGCCCCAAAATTTTCCATAAACCCTAATTTCTTTCTCATGTATATTCTCATCAATCAAGCATGGATTCCATGAATTATTGATATCAAAAGATAGAGCTTGAAGAGTATAACAACTTTGTTGTTCGAAAGATTACCTGGAAATCGAGTTTTAGGGCTTGAATCGAACTTGGAAAATTTTCTCCTTTCTCCCCCCTTATTTTAGAAAATATGAAGACGAAGAAGACTTCATTTTTGGCCTTTTATTTTCAATCTCTTCAATTATGCCACTTGTAACATATAAATGAATTTTAAATTCATTTAAATAGGGAAATTACTAAAATGCCCTTTTATCCAACGGTTGAGATTAATCTTATCATCAATCAATGGCTAAGATTAAATCTTTCATTTCCTCTTTCCAAATTGCCCTTATAACTTTTTAAATATTTTAAAATTGCCATTGGGTCCAAATGACCAATTTGCCCTCCAACTAGTTTTTATTTACTAGTTTGCCATTCTTGTAAAAATTCAACTAAGTCTAGTTGGAATCCAACCAACTATAATAAAATATTAACAAAATATTATTTTATGACTTTTCCATGGCTTTTGGATTAGCCTCTGAAATTTTAGTTCGATCCGATTTCTCAATATTCATAAAATATTTCTACTACGATTTTACCCTTACCAAGCTATCGGATTTCTTTCAAAAATTCTACATTTCCATATTCAGGAAATAAACGTTACCATCTCATAAAAACTTCCTTTCCTAAAGTCTTAGACTAAATTTTCCTAACTCAGTCTATTATCCCGATAATTTATCGAAAATCCTCATATAGTAACATTTCTCTTAAAAATCATTTATCGATATTCTGTATGAATATTCTCTACTCTTACTGAGTCCAAAATATTGATTAGAAACACTTTTATGGGACCTTCCCGGAGGTCACCCATCCTAATATTTCCCTGGCCTGAGTACACTTAACAATTTTATTCGATCCAAATTCGGTACCTTTTACTGCATCTTAATTTTTAAAACTGATATCAAGGTACTTATTTCGATAAGATTCTCCCTTATACTAAATAAAATCACTTTTTGGGAAATTTTACACTTTAGTACCCAAACCGTTCCAAATTTTATACTTTAACCACAAAACTTTCAAATTTTACATTTTAGTCACTAGCCAAAATTTGGGATTTTACACTATGAGTTTGACTTCATCTTCCTCTTTTCAATTGCTAGGGCTCTTGATCAAGTTTCAAATAAAAAAGGTCAATAAAGCTATATAAACCATCGGGACAGAGAGGAAGACCACCATGGATGCCTACATCTAGCCTTTCAGCAAATGACAATCTGCCCCTACGGGATACTGGTAAGCAGGTGGGACTCTCGCACTATCATGACATAGGTCTGAAATATCAAAAAATGGCAATTCCATGCAAGTATCTAAAGCAACAACAACAACATCTATTGTTCATTGACGTGATATCGACCTACTGACATCTACTATTAAAGTCTCGTGCAAGGGTGAAGTAAGCTTTACCCGATCCATACTGTATCACCCCTAATTTATTTATTTGAAAGATATAATTCAGGCTAAGGGTTAAAATAAAGAGAGCAATGAGGAACAAAAAAATAGAGAAGTGTTGCATAAGGGGTTTGAACCTGTGGCCCTTAGAACAATATGCTTGACTCTTAACCATTCAAGCTAAGGCTAATTCTGGTTATGAAATGTTATAGCTTATTGTTAAGCTATACTTGTTGGGTCTATAATAAAATAAAATAATTAAAAAGCCCGGTCATTATGGATCTGCACCAATATTTTTGGTATTTGGATCGACACAAAGTCAGAGAGTTTAGAAATTTCCATGTTTTCCCAAACTATCTCACCATATTTTCTGATATCGACCACCATCAGTCTGTGGTGGTCACCGACGACACCACCATGACCAACATTGACTCGTGATCAGAACCCCGTACTTTACTCGCTGAGGCACCATGGAGATTCAATCAAAGGTTCATCAAACGCCCTTGGATAATCGCAGCTATTTTTTACGCTTTTCGACACCGTTCGTTGTACCTTCGCCATGAGTGAGTTTCTTGGCCCAAGATGAGCAAAACCCATACCACCGATCGTCGTTTGGTTATCATTTTAGGGGTCATCAAAGTTTGAGAAAACCTTTCGATTTTCTCTCTTTTCGGGTCGTTTTTGTTGTTCTTAGGCCATGGTAAGTGGGGTAAGCCTTTAAAATTTGATATGTGTGTGTTGTCACTATTTTTGCTATTTTTCGGTGGTGTTTTCTGGCAGTTTGGATCGCGCATGGAAGACACGCGCTATCGTAGGAGATTTTCGACCACCCTGGTCAGTGTTTCTCCAGCTGGACCAATCTGACTGATTTTAGATCAGTACTATCTGTGAACCAAGCCGATCTAGTCTTCCTTAAACGGGCCCAATGGTTTAGACTAACTCGACAGCCAATAAGCCCTAATGACATGGCAATTGGGTTGGCTTATATACGACCCAATGGCCTTTAGTATGTCCAACCCGATCCAGCTTGCCTGACCTAAGCCCGGTCTGACCTATCTAATTCTGACCCTCTTGAGCTTGACCCGACCTGTGACCCGAGGACCTGACCTGTTAACTGATGATGTCAGCATTGAGGGACGTCGAATTTGGGTTTGAGAATGATCGAATAGAGTATCATGGATTGAGTTAAGGATTGATTATGGGTTATGTTTAAATAAAGGTAATCATGGTTCCTTGTATACGAGATATTGAGGGATGTCGAATTTGGGTTCGAGAGTGCTCGAATAGAGTATCATGGATCGACCGATAAAGCTTAGAGCCAAGGTAATACATTATTACCTCTTGTATGCTTTATGTAACATAGTGGTATCCGGTAAATGCTTGTATGATCATGTTTAAGCATATGGTTAATGTTGTTAGTGTCTAATAGATTACAGAAAAAAATAGTAAAACTAGTTAAGTCTGAATGCTCGGTTAGGAAGATGGGTGACCTAAAAAAACTTCTGAGATCTGAGAATAATTGATAAGACTTCTATACTTTAAATCCGGTTATGCTTGTTAATGATTTAATTTCTGGAATGCTAAGTTAAGAAATGACGGAAGTGTCCTTGAGGTGTGAGAATGACCAAAATACCCATGACAATAAAAGTGATATGGGAATCTACATTTGAACTGGTAAAATAATCGATTCACTTGAAAACCTTGATTTACTTAGAAAGATTCAGTAACAAGATTTATACTTTCGAGAATGTAAAATACTTGGATTTTTCCTTCATTTAGTATAAGACTCTGAGGATAAATTTTTTGGGAGTTCTCCATAAGTCTGAATAAATTAAAATGATAGAAAAAATTCAATTGATTGAAATGATTGAAATATCCTCAGACACCAAATTTCTAAATTAACCTAAATAAGGGATATACCTCAAGATCTGAAACGAATGAATAGTTGGAAGGATCGAAAGGATCAGAATAACTAAAACACCTTCGGGCATCGAAGTGTCTGAAATACCCTCAAATATTAAAAAGACTAAAAACACCTCTAAGAGCTGGAATAAGAAATGCCAATAAAGCCAAACGAGTGTAGTGGCTCTAAAAGTTGTAATATAGGACTCGCGTTTGTTGGTCGTTTCTGATGCTAATGTAATATTGGAAGAATATTACATGTAGGCATATTCGATTTACTTGGAGGAAATACATTGTTAATTGTAAGAGTAACATGTTCCTCTAAAAGGGTACATTCGGTACTAAAGATTGAGTTTGTGTGTAATGCACATGTCCGAATACTTGGTAAGTACCGCAATAATAAGGACTGTTCAGTTCTAGTGGACTTAGAGAATAGATGAGCCCTTAAAAGTCTTGAATACTGCAAGTAACTGTGCTATCCTTATTAGGCTAAGTTATGAAATTACCCTCGAAAGTTAAAAATGATCAAAATGCCCTTATGACCTAATTGTCTAAAACCTTCCTGATATATCCAGAATCTTGATTAATTTTGATCTACCCGAATTCCCAAAATTTATCATGATATTTTTGAATTCTTGCATAATCATGACATACATGAAGTTGATATATATCGAATTCCTTCGAATAAGGCTCTTGATTTTGAAACTAGTCTAGAACGGACTACAGTTTAATGTCTTCTTTCTGTGATTATCAAGGACCTCTGAGTAATAAATTGTTCCATCGAGTGTATTCCAAGTGCACATGAATATTCTCGCCGATTTAAACCAAGAATGTCTCTTGATTTGGATCATGACTTTTATCTGTCTAAAATATACCTTTGTATCTGATCTAAAAAACATACTTTTTGATTACTGTTTCACTAAAAATAATTGTCTACTTTATATCTACTTCTACCACTGCCTAGATTGTTTTATTGGTATTACTGCCAAGAATGTTTTACTGGGGTACTTGGGATAGAATATGAAGTCGCTACAGGTCTAGCCCTGATCCGACTGGTAATTCCTTATGCACCAGGTTCCTATGTTTCGGCTAAGGTAATTCCTACTGTTTCAAGTTCCTATGCTTCGGCTAGAGTGATTCCAACTGGACCTAAGTATCCACTTAGGATGGCACCTACGCCCAATGGTATCGGGTTAATGCCCCTTATCGATGCATTTCTGGGGAACTGCATATTGGAGTTCAGCTATTGGGTAGTTAGGTTATAAATAAAATCTTCTTGCCTCTTTTAAATATACCATACTAAATTAATTTACCACCGTCTAAAACTCTCAGTATGTCTCCTATCTGTATTCAATAAAACACACTAAACTCTCGAGATTATCTTTCACAAACTACCTCTCTTCTGATTCTTTGGACTATATGCTTCTCGTCTGATTCTTGGAAATTTTATATATTCAAATAATTAGATTTGATAGCATATTTAAAATATTGTTAGATTTGAATCTAACAAATGGTATTTATATTCATGTGGTTAACGAAGTCGAATACGAATCAAATAGGATTCGAGGTGTTATGAGGGAAAGGATCGAGTAAGATTTAGTGAGGCAAACTATTACATGGCTCAGGTGAGTGCATTTATGTGTTTCAAAAGGTAATTAGGAAGACTAGCAAATAGTCGACCTTAATTTAAAAATAGCATTGCACTATCTATATATATTGAGTTAATGCATGTTGCAATATAGGTAAATTAAATAGAATATGTAATGTGAATTGCTATCCTGAGAAATGATGATGAATTATGTTTGCCATGAACATTTATGATGAAGCATGAGATATGAAATGTTTATATATATGATCGATTATGATGATTGATTGATAATGAAATAAATGCCCAAGTATTGTGTATAAGAGTCCATGGTATAGTTGGCAATCTTGGCAGAGTACTAGGTATGAACTATTGTTTGCATAAATGATGATGCATTATGTTTACATGGACAGTGGTAAGATTAAATGAAACAAGTAGATACCTTAGGTGTAGATAACACTAAAGAGGTGGGAATATAAGGAGCAAAGAGTGTCATTTTTTGAGGAGCAAAGAGCGTCCTCGAGTACGTACTCAAGTATTAAGGATATGGAGTCTTAAAGGACTTTTCATCCAGAAGTATTAAGGCTATGGAGTCTTAAAGGACTTTTCAGCTAGAATTATTAAGGTTATGGAGTCTTAAAGGACTTTTCAGTCAGTACAAAAGGCTACGGAGTCTTAAAGGACTTTTCAGCTAGCATGATCGCAAGACGATTACATGAAAAAGATGATATGCAAATGATTGCATAATGAAAACATGACCATGATAGAATACATGTTATGCAAATGATGGCATAATGAAAGCATGACAATGATATGCAAATGATTGCATGATAAAAGATAACTATGATAAAGCATATGTTTTACGAATAATTACATGATGAAAGCATGTACATGATAGAGAATATGATAGCATGATATAAGAACTGATTTTAAGATAAATGCTTTGCAGTATAGCACAAGAATTACAAGAAATTATAAGAACTGATTTTAGTAAAGCTGGGAACAAAGTTAGTAATCTGAGAAATTAAGACCAATTTTAAGATAAATTGGTTACCTATGACAAACATAGAAGTAAGATGTAAATGGAAGGTTGATCTTTAGTCAAGATATTATCAGTTAAAAGCTAAAGGAAGAGAAAAAGAGGAAAAATACCACTTTGAGAGAAGATGATTTGTGCAAGTTAAAAAGGGAAAAACTTGGTTTCAGAATTATTATACCTCAAGGAATCATGAAAGAGTGGACCAAGGGCATAATTAATGGATCTTATATCTAGAAGAGAGCAAAGTTTATAGTATATGTACTTATGTTTTGGGGGCATTGCTTGGATTATTCATGTGTCATCACTCATGAAGAAATTGAGCTGTAATTAGATTTGATACACGAAGGAGTTAGTAGAAATGTTAGTTTATGGAATTAAAAAATTAAGGAATAAGAAAAATTACATTGGTCAAGGCCCTAAAAAGAATTACAAGATTGAAGAAGCCACTTGGGAGGTTGAGAAGAAAATGAGGGAGCAATATCTACAATCCTTTGAAACACGTATGTTTTGAAAATTCGATGATGAATTTTCTTAAGGGGGAATAATTATAATATCCCAAATTTTGGCCAGTGACTAAAATGTAAAATTTGAATGTTTTGTGGTCAAAGTATAAAATTAGGAAAAGTTTGGGGTACTAAAGTGTATATTTTCCCAACAAGTGATTTTATTCAGTATAAGGGAGAATTTGATCGAAATAAGTACCTCGATATCAGTTTTAAGAATTAAGATGCAGTAAAAGGTACCGAATTTGGATCGAATAAAATTGTTAAGCGTGCTTAGGCCAGGGAAATATTAGGATGGGTAACCTCCGGGAAGGTCCCATAAAAGTAATTCTAATCGATATTTTGGACTCAGTAAGAGTAGAGAATATTCGTATGGAATATCGATAAAGGATTTTTAACAGAAATGTTACTCTATGAGGATTTTCGATAATTATCATGATAATAGACTGAGTTAGGAAAAATCAATCTAAGTCTTTAGGAAAGGAAGTTTTTATGAGATGGTAATGTTTATTTACTGAATATGTAAATATAGAATTTTCAGAAGAAATCCGATAGCTTGGTAAGGGTAAAATTGTAGTAGAAATATTTTATGAATATCGAGAAATTGGATCAACCTAAAATTTCAGAGGCTGATCCAAAAGCCATGGAAAAGTCATAAAATACTATTTTATGAATATTTTATTATAGTTGGTTAGATTCCAACTAGACTTAGTTGAATTTTTACAAGAATGGCAAACTAGTAAATAAAAACTAGTTGGAGGGCAAATTGGTTATTTGGACCCAATGGAAATTTTGAAATATTTAAAAAGTTATAAGGGCAATTTTGGAAATAGGAAATGAAAATTTTAATCTTAGCTCTTGATTGATGATAAGATTAACCTCAATTGTTGGATATAAAGGCATTTTAGTAATTTCTCTATTTAAATGAATTTAAAATTCATTTATATATTACAAGTGGCATAATTGAAGATATTGAAAATAAAAGGCCAAAAGATGAAGTCTTCTTCATCTTCATATTTTTGAAAATAAGGGGGGAGAAAGGAGAAAATTTTTCAAGTTCGATTCAAGCCCCGGAACTCGATTTTCATGTAATCATTCGAACTACAAAGTTGTTATACTCTTCAACCTCTATCTTTTGATATCAATAATTCATGGAATCCATGCTTGATTGATGAGAATTTACATGAGAAAAAAATTAGGGTTTATGGAAAAATTTGGGGCTTTTGAGAATTTATGCTTCCATGATTGAATTCAAGTTGAAATCAAGTTAGTATGATGATAAGTTCATGTTATTGAGTTGGGATTTAAACTCTACATTTTTTTATTATTATGAAGATGATTAAGGTTTGTGGATTTAAGTTTAATTTGGGGTTTGTGATGTTAGATTAATGATTTAGTAAGCTTGAATTGTTATTTGGAAGCAAAACTCGAAATTTATTATATAGGGACCATTTCTAAAATTTTGAAAGTTAGAGGAATAATCTGAATTTTTATAATTTTGAAGTGTAATTATGTTATTAATGATATTGGAGATGTGAAATATAAGTTAGAATGTGAAATTGAAGTTTAATCAAAGTAGTGACCATTTTGACAAATTGTCAAAATTAAGTGACCATTTCGGCAAGGAGGTTTTTGATAAGTATTAAATCTGAATTTTAGTTGAAATAATAGAATTCAAGTAGTAATGTTGATATGAGGACTAAATTGCAAAGTTAAGAAGTTTGAATCCTTATCTTTGCATTTTAGTGACTAATTCAGAAATAAGGAAAAATTAGGGGGATCAATGTTGAATAATTATTTGATGAAAAGGGTGATAAGTTGATGGTTTGAATCAAGTATTGGGACTAAATTGAAAAGTAGAGAGGTTAGTATAAAGTTTGAAGTTATTTATGGAAAGATGTATAGGAAAATTGGAATTGGCAGTAAGTTTGAAAATTTACCATAAATTCTATAAAAATGGTTAGTTGGTGAATTTTATACCGATGTAAAGATTTGTTCATCTAGTTTTGTTTCCAACAAACGGAAACTGATTTTGAGTTCCGAGTCAAAAGATATGAATTTTTAAGTGCAAAAGGTCAAAAAACAGAGCACCAGTCTGTTCCGAATTACAACATTGTAATTGACTTTGAAAATTCGTCATAAATCGTACAAGTTGAATCAGGACTAATAGTTATATAGTTGAAAATCTTATCGAATCTAGTTTCTTTCAGAAAATGGAAATTGAGACATTTGGAAATTGATTATTTTATAGATTATTTTATAGAAATAAATCTTTGAAGGTAGTGCAAGCTGCTAGAAAATGGAAATTGAGACATTTGGTATCTAATCGGTTTCAATGATAAATTTGGAGGAATTATTTGAAAGATTCAAAGTGGTCAATTGGGGACCAAAATAAATTTTTTAACATCTTTAATGTAAGAAAGGAAAAGTTTTAGAAATTTTATACGAATAATTAGATTTGATTGCATATTTAATTATTGTTTATTTGAATCTAAAAATGATATTTATATTCATGGTTAAGGCATTAAGATATATTTCTTTCATACTACCTTCAACCCTATTTTGGGAAACTTTCTTTATAAGATAACTAAGTTGTTTTCAATGGAAATTGCATTTATGTGTGTCAATAGGTAAGAGCTTGAAGACTAATAAAGATATTTTCTATAATTTAAAAAAAGTCATTGCACTATCTATATATCAATTTAGTTGCAAAATAGGTAAATTAAATAGAATATTTTACCATCTTTCTTGCTACCTAGAAATGATGATGAATTATGTTTTTGAACATTTTGATGAAGCATGAGATATGAAATGTTTATATATATGATCGCTAATTATGATGATTGATTGATAATGAAATAAATGCCCAAGTATTGTGATGTGAGTCCATGGTATTTTGTTTTAGAGATATTTTCAAGTGCTATTCTTAAAGCTTGTCCTACTAATTATCGTGCCTCTATGATACTGTTGCCATACCATATTCGGTCCAATTGGCCAAAGGCTTCTCTATAGAATAGACTCTTCCCACTGCTAACTACTAAGCTAATTCTACTATCAAGCTAAAGGCTCTAGAAAGAAGACCTTATCACTCGGGTCACTAAAGATCAAAAGACTAAGAAACACGAGCGAGCTTAACCTATTACCAAGCCCGGATAAACAAAACATGAAAAGGAAGGTCAACTAAGTCCCTACCCCAATTCTTGCATCCTCATCTACTTACCCTCTTTTAGATGAGGAAGGTAGGTATGCCAAAGAAAGGAAACCTGGAACCATCCCTCACTTTGGAACATTAAAATACTTACTCATGGGTGGGGCAAGTTCTTCTATTATGCTTCATGGTTTCTCTTGTCTATATAGTTCATCCGAGGGAGAGATCGAGCTTTAAGAAATAGTGAATGGTATTATCAATACATAAATGTAAATTCCCCTGAAATTTCAATTGCGCTTATATCCATCACTGTAGTAATTGAGTTCAAGCTTTTCCCAGCCCCTTTTCATCAATGGACAAATGACGTATATGAAGGAGTGATATTTGTTCAAGAAATTCCTACCTCTCTATCTATCTCTGAGATGTTTGGATTTTCAAAACTCTATGGATATGAAGAACATAAATCCTATCCCCACTCAGACCAAGACATAATTTTGACTTGTTCAAATAACAATTAAGGTAAAGCAAGGTCAGGAACAACGATCCTCTTTATGATAAATAAATCCATTTTACAAGTTTGTTATTACAAGTAGTTTCTAAAAAGGATCAGACTAATAATGTATACAATACTTGATTTCTCGATTTAGATGCTACATAGTTGATTCTCTTTTTTTAGAGGCTGCGAGTGTAATACAAACATCCGTCGAAAAAAGGATCACTATAAGATGATCATCTCATGGATATTGAGAATGAATCAAATCAGATTGTTCTATTTCTCAATATTTATAACTTGCCCTTACGGAATCAAGATCGAAAAGTTTACAAAAATTAGTCATTTATACCATAGATGAAGGATTCTGAGAAACGTTAAGGATTAGTGATCCATTATAGAAATCGAATGGTTTCAATCTTATACATACACGAGGAAGGTAATCAAAAAAAGAAAGAATATAAGTTATTTTTTATTTTATCACTTAGGAGATGTGCGAGATGAAAGTCTCATGAACATTTTTGAATGAGAGAAATAAGTGAACATAGACTGTAAATGTATTTTTGTGTATTTTAGTCCTAGTAAATAACTAAGTAGCTAGGTTTTATCTACCTTAGTGATAAGTCAAGTCTTATCTAAATTTAAATTTCTAATCTTTTAAATGATAGATAGAGATAGAGTATAACTTAGCTAGGATTGATGTAATTTAGTCTTATAAAAGTGGTTCATTTCTTTCTGTAAATCATTCAATTAAATAAAGAGAACATTTATTTTTTTTATAAATCTACATTATTTTTACATGGTATCAGTTTATTTTTTAGATCCTCTAAAATCTTGCGCAATGCACACCACTTCCACATCAAAAATTAGTTTGGGTCTGAACTGAATGTCTGTGTTGCTGATTAGCCTACAACATCCACTATTCCGCATGATAGTATTTCATTTCTCTCGAAAACTTCTCAAATTATATAAATAATGGATTCTGGTGCTGCTGATCATATGCTAGGAAACAAGGATGTGTTTTTGACTCTTACAAATCAACATTACAAGAATGATGTGAAGACTGCATATAGGTCCTTGAGTGATGCAAAAAGGACTAGAATTTCTTAATTAGGATATTATGCTAAACTTTTTCCTTTATGTTCCTCATTTACAATGCAATCTTTTATCAGTTAGAAGATCGTATAGTGATTTACAGTGTTATACTAAGCTCAGTTTGCATGGTTTTACTTTTCAGGAAATAGATTCGTGGAAAGTAATTGGTAGTGTTGCTCTGTGTAGTGGACTATTGTTGAGATAGTATTTTTGATATAACATTAATGAAAAATGGTTTTTCACTTAGACAAATATTGTAAAAATAATTCAAAGTCCATTCATCATGAAAAACTTGTTTGAAAGATCTTTGACTTACTTTAATATTTCCAAGTTTTTCGAAGGTCAAAAGCATGCCTTTAGTATCGATACCCTATCCCCAGTACCAATACAAAGTTACATGTACCAGTACGGTCATGATCAGTACCAATAGGTTATGTCTTATAATTTTCTAGTGAGCACTTTTCGTACCAGTACTAACCCTTAGTATCGATATGTGATGCATCATACCGATACCAAGGCATCGCGTACTGATACACCATGTGCATTTACAACGACTATATCCTCTTATGAAAGGTATTAATACAATTGTGCGTGTAACGATACCAACAGGCCCAAAAGTGCATTTATTGCTAGAAATAAAGTTCCCAATGACTCTTAACAACCCCCAACAGCTAGTAACAATTACAAACTTATTAGAGGGTTTAAAAGACACCTTCAAGCATCCATGAAAGAACAAGAAACACATTGCCAACATTTATGTATAGAGAAAGTGATTTTTGTATTTAAAAGTTTATTTTTCATTAAAAAAGACTTAGTGAGCTTCATTGTCAATATTACTCAAGTGTTTAGGATTTGAGTGAATGCTTAAATTTACAAACGCATTTGCCTAGAGAGGTTTTCCTTTGTTTGCTCAAATTTTTATTTTCTATTTAGAAAAGAGTGTCTCAAAGCTTTAGGACATAAGCTTTGAGGGTTTGTAAGATTATCTCTTTTTCTTTAAAAGAAAGACAAATTTAGTGGATCTGTGGAAAAAATCCTTAGTGGGAAAGCTAAGGTAGTGGATGTAGACTTAGTTTAGAAGTTGAACCACTATAAATCCTTGTGTCTACTTTTTATTTTCTATTGCTTCCACCATTTTCATTCAAAGAGTAATTCACCCCCTCTTGGCTATTTCAGTTGAAGTATTCGAGCCTAATAATTGGTATTAGAGCAAGGCTCAAATCTACAGTCTAATAACTATTGAGGAGATCCTAGAGGTGCTCGATCGATTTCTACAACAACTGGTTCACGTGGCATAATCCATCAACAAGCCTCCCTACCTCAATGGGTCAACTATTCTTATTCGAAGAATATGAAGATGCTCTTTATTCTAGACAGTGATTACACCTTTTGGAATATTGTAGTTGATGGCCCTTTCATCCACAAAGCAGGGAACGAGACATTCTTGTCCTCAAGAGCAAAAGTGAGCGGAGTGAGAAAGACAAGAGACAAGTGCAACTAAATGCAAAGGCCATGCACATTCTCTTTTGGGCACTTAGTTCGAACAAATATGAAAGAGTCTTTTCATGTAAAGATGCCAAGGAGATGTGAGACAAGCTTGAAGTCACTCATGAGGGAACAAATAAAGTGAAGGAGGCAATGATTGGTCTTTTCAACTTAAGCTATGAGAACTTCAAGATGGACCTAGAGAAGGACATCAAAGCTATGTCCGGTCAGTTCTCCACAATTGTAAAATGAGCCAAAAGGCTATGAAGAGTTGATTTCGAAAGACAAGCTTGTGAGGATTTGATTTATTCATTTCCCGAATCATGGATGTTCAAAAAGACCACAATCATAGAAGCCAAAAATCTCAAGAAGCTCAAGCTTAACGAGCTTATTGGATTTTTGCTAACCCATGAGATGATGTCTAAGGGGAAGAAAGAAGAGAACAAAGAAGAGAAGAATATTGCTCTTAAATCCTCAAGCTATCAAGAAGATTCTAGTGAAGAGGATGAAGAATATGAAGATGAAAAGATGGTCAAGCTCTTCAAGAAGCGCAAGAGATTTATGAAGTGCGAGAAAGAAGAAGCTAGACATGAATCAAAGAAGATGAGGGATCTCATCATATTCTTTGAGTGCAAAAAATCAAGGGCACGTCAAATATGATTACCCTCGATTAAAGAAGAAGGGATCAAGTTATCAAAGAAGAAGGCATTTGTGGCTACATGAAGTGATGAGGAAGACTCTACCGATGAAGATTGGGTAGTGTTACCTCTCCCAAATTACTATTTTTAATGTCAATCTTACAATGCTTTTCTTATTTTTAGGTACATTTAGTTGCATTAGGATGTTAAAACCATGCATTTACATAAGGAGTTTAGAATTCTATCTATGCCAGTGTGAAGGGTTGTTTTGTTGGCAATTTGGCAGGTTTGGCATAGTATTTGGCCTAGAAAGCAACATAGGAAGGAATGCCAAAGAGAATGTCGAGTACTGTTGGCACAGATGGACCAGACAATGCCAAGCACCGGGTGGCAGAGAAGTGAACTTGATGCCACGCCAAGAAGCTGTTGGACCCCGAAAAAATAGGATAAGATCAGGCTCCAAAAAATAGCAATTGGATCAATCTCTTAAAAAATAACGGATAAGATGGTGCCAAGATTGGTTGGAAAATTCATGCCAAGCTTGGATGCCAAGACAACGTCGGCAGTATGACGTCAGCTTTAGCCTGATAAGCTCTCATTCAAATTGGGATAAGATGATTATCTCTTATCCCTTCACCATTTAAAATTCAAATGAGGAGCTTATTCTATCCCTTCCTTGCACGCCTATTTAAACACCAACCAAGGAGGACTTTTGGGGGATCGATCGGGAGATAGACGATGTGAGGAGTTGAAGTGCAAGACGATTGACAACCAGCTGTACCTTGGAAGGGTGGTTCGACCAGCTTGGCCGAGAACCTGGATCTTGAAGAGCTGCATTGAGAGACCCCTTCTCGCCCATTCTCTCTTTCAAGTTATTTTATCTTGTTTTTAATGATGATGTATTTTGAAAACGTTTATGTTTTTTTGGTTAAATCCCTCACCATAAACTAATTTAATAGTTGGTGGGGGATGTTTGCGTTGAATGCTGTTTTATGTTTTAGTTTTTAATAATCAATTTGCCTTCGGCATTGTTTTATCTATTCGGCATACTTTAATGTTTTCTAAATACTATGCCAAGTGAGAGCTGACATTGTTGGCCTATTTCTCATCAATATCCTAATAGACTTGGGGTGGCAAAAATTAAGTTGTTGAATACTGGGGAGAGAAGCTTCGAGAGAAGTCGTTCAAGTAGATGAACTTACTTCAACAGTGAAACCTACCCCTTAGGAGTATAGGTTGGATCTTAATCAAATTGGTTTATTTAAAAGCATGCACTATAGAGATATATGGGTTTTACATGATCAATTTAGGGGAATGATCGTCGAGAGAGGCTATGCTAATTTTGAATCTACTCGGCAAACAATGCCAAGACAAGTTGTTATTAAAGGTTGGCACTGCATGAATAGTGTGAAAACCAGGCATTCCCTGCCAACGTTCATCATTCATTAAAGCAGCTTCCTTGCCAACGTCTTACTTTACTTTATTTTCATTTATTTTATTTTATTTCAATTATTTCCGAAACCACTTCAAAACAAACAACTTTTTCTCAAGGCAAGTAACAATCAAAGAAAATTGGATTCCAAGTCAATCTCTATGGGATCGATGCTCAGCTTAACTGTTGTATTACTTGCAGACCATGTATACTTGCACGCAAAAGACTCATCTTGGCACTGTTTTATACTTTACCAATACATATCTTCTGCCCTTTTTGCCAGCATTCACTTAGAGAGTCTACAAGTTTTTAGCGCCATTGTCGGGGATTGCAACGGATTTGGTTGTTTTAAATTTTTACTTGTCTTTCTTTTATTTTTGTTATTTTACTTTTTGCTTTTATCGGTGTATGACCAGAAGCCATCCTGTGGTGGACGAGTGGCCATTCGATCCGGAAATTGAGAAAACCTTGTGGAGGTTAAAAAGAAGATTTTGAGAGATGAATAATCAAGGTAATAGAGGGAATGGTGTGGTGAACAATGAAGGAAATGCACTTAACAATGTGATGCTACCACCACCGGTTAATGAAGAAAGACCCATTAGAGAACATTCGGCACCAACCATTGACAATTTGATGCCAAGACTGGTTGGCGCAGAGGTAAATGTTGTTAATTTTGAACTTAAGCCGGTAATGATTAAAACTCTTTTGAATGTAGGTCGGTTTGATGGAGCACTTACTGGAGATCCAAGGCAACATCTGAAGCAATTCATGGAGATTTTCCAATTATTTCAACAAAATGGAGTATCTGAAGATACCGTGAAGCTAAAGTTATTCACTTTTTTCTTGAGAGATAGAGCTAAGGTTTGGTTTAATTCCTTGCCACCTGGCTCAGTCACTTCATAGGCAGACCTATTCTAGAGTTCTTGACAAGATTCCAGCCACCGACACTCACTTCCAAGTTGCGGGGTGAGATTATTACATTCAGGCAGGCCGAAGACGAGACCTTACATGATGCCTGGGAAATATTTAAAGATCTATTGAGAAGGTGTCCTATGCATGGATTCCTAAATTAGACCCAAATACAAACTTTCTACAATGGATTGAATGCACGAACAAGGATTGTTGTTGATGCTTCAGCAGCCGGTTCATTGCTTGACAAAATGTATACCGAGGCTGTTGACATTCTTGAAAGAATTACAATCAATGACTTTGAATATCCTGTTGCTAGACTCGGTATCGGAACAAAAACCTGTGGGAAATTTCATGTTGATAAATTAACGTCCATCCATGCCGAGATTTCCAATCTCACCAGCATGGTGAGAACGTTGCAAAAGAAAAATGAGTCACAAGAAGTTAAAGCAGTAGATCCATTTTGTACAATTTATGGAGAAAGCCATCACGTGGATGAATGCCCTGCCAACCCTGAATCGGTAAATTTCATTGGCAATGTTAATCGTTACCATAATCCTAACTCCAATACTTATAATGCATGATGGAGACAACACCCTAACTTAGCATGGGGAAATCAAGGAGGTAACCAGTACGATGCCCAACGCCAGAATACTGAGAGGCAGAATAACAATGCCATGCCAGCTTTCAGCAATAATGTCATGCCAGCCTTCTATCAGAATGCCATACCACAGAAAGCTCAAAACAATTTCCAGCAAGGGCAAAGATTCAACCAATGAGGCACTCTCACAGACTACATGGAGAGAAATGATGCCACAGTCCAGAGTTTGGCAGCATCAATGAGGAACTTGGAAGTTCAGATTGGGAAGATTGCCAATGCACTCACCAATCGACCCCAATGAGCATTGCCAAGTGACACAAAGACAATGAGAAATGTAAAGCTATAACTCTTCGGAGCGGTAAGCAGTGTGAGATAGAGAAGGGTGCCAAGAGCCAGTTAAATGCCAAATCGAGAAGCAGTGCTAGTAGAAAACCCCAAGGAAGCAGAGAAAGAGGAAACAAAAGCAGATGATGCCAACAGCAATGCCAGGATTGATGCCAAACAAACTGATGCTAGCACTACCTTGGCAAAGCCAGTAGCGCCGACATATGCTTATCTGCCACCACCATTTCCAGTGTGACTTTAAAAGCGTAAGCAATACCAGCAATTTAAGAACTTCTTGGAAGTCCTTAAACAACTACAAATCAACATTCTATTGGTAGAAGCTCTTGAGCAAATGCCCAATTATGTGAAATTTATGAAAGACATTCTGTCCAAAAAGAGGAAGTTGGGAGACTTTGAAACTGTTGCTCTCACTGAGGGATGTAGTGCCATGATCCTAAATCGATTGCCACCAAAGCTGAAAGATCTGGGAAGTTTTACCATTCCATGTACCATTGGCAACAAATTCACGGGCAAGGCATTGTGTGACGTAGGAGCTAGCATCAACTTGAAGCCAATGTCAGTTTTTCGAAAGCTTGGCATAGAAGTCAGACCTACCACGGTGACACTCCAGCTGGCAGACCGGTCCTATGCACATCCCAAGGATAAGATTGAGGATGTGTTGGTAAAGGTAGACAAATTTATTTTTCAGCTAATTTCATCATTTTGGGTTATGAGGCTGATATTAATGTTTCGATTATTTTGGGTAGATCTTTCCTTACCACGGGTAGGGCTTTGATAGATGTTCATAAAGGGGAACTAACAATGCGCATGAATGATCAGCAGATTACATTTAATGTGTTTCAAGCTTTGAAATGTGCAGATGAACTTGATGAATGCCAAGCAGAAGAGATGATGGAGTCCATTTACACTTTGGACATGGCATAGTTATGCCAGGATACAGAATTTGATGCCAGCAACTTAGGCGGCATAGCTGAATTGTTTGAAGAGCCTGAAGAATCGATCTTGGAGGCTGAGGAGGCTAAGAATTTTGAGCCACTATAGTTGGCCGACAAAGAGATTAAGACACCTAAACCATCAATTGAAGAGCCGCCAGAGTTGGAGCTAAAACCGTTGCCAAATCACTTGAATTATGCTTATTTAGGTAAACACTCAACTCTGCCAGTGATCATTGCCACTGATCTCACTAATGATCAGGAGGAGAGATTGCTAGCAATATTAAGCAATTATAAGCAAGCATTGGGTTGGACCTTGGCAGACATCCAAGGTATTAGCCCAACCATTTGCATGCACAATATTATCTTGGAGGAGTACCATGGTAAGACCATTGAAGGCTAAACCCAAGCATGAAAGAGGTAGTGAAAAAAGAGATCATAAAATGGCTTGATGTCAGGATTATTTATCCCATCTCCGATAGCTCTTGGGTTAGCCCGATGCAATGTGTACCAAAGAAGGGTGGAATGACTGTGGTACAGAACAGTAAAGCTGAATTGATTCCCTCCAGAACTATCACAAGATGGAGAGTGTGCATGGATTATATGTAACACCCCTTTCCCGTATTCATCGTCGAATAAGAGTTAGGGATGTCACATGATACTTGTAAAATAATTCTTTAATATTAAGAAAATATTATCTTTGACTGTAAAAATAGTTAACTGCATAAAATTTAAACTAAATAATTTCACATTCAATTTTGAACCTAGATTCAGGCAGCAACTTAACAATTTGATCCATTAGCATATAAATAATAAAACTGCCTGAAAACTGCCTAATTTAAAATCATTCAGATTCTGAATAAAATACGATTCATATCAGAGCAGGCTTCACATTTTACTATACATGCCGACTAGTAAATATCAAACAACATAAAAAAATTCTATTACTAATACTGATGTACCTGTTTTCGATTGATGATTTTCGATAATGCTCCTTACTCCCAACACTTCTCTTTTCCTACGCATGAAACAATCACACGCTAAGTATAACTTAGTGAGGCATTATAAAATAATTAAAACATTTCTTTGCAAAGTAATAATGGAAATAAATAGAGTGCAATATAACTATCAAAAAGGATTTGAAAATTATTAAGACTGACTTATCAAAACCATTCCCCTTTTTCGTAACCTGTAAAAATTTCAATATTCATATGTATATATATATATATACAATACAAGTTATATCAATACGATCCATTGTACTTTCAATTTCAATATAGCCTAATGTACTATGGATGAGAATACATGGTATGCGAGTCAATGATGATTATGCACATGTGCTGACATCAACCAATTTGTTGTGCCATAATAAAACAATATATCCATGTATCGATATCAATGTAGCAACGTCAATGTATCAATGTAAACACTACCATAACTTAACGACATCAATAATAACGATAGGTCGTAGTTGTAGAACATAACTCACTGTATCACCGCCGTAACTTAATAGCAGTATTAACCGATAAGTCTTAGCTGTAAAACACGGCTCACTGTATCATTACTATAATTTGACAGTAATATTATATCGATACACTCCACCTCTTTGGCATGCCAATATACCAAGACTCTCAATAATCATATAATGGGCTTTTTGCACAATTCACTATTATGAACCTTTCATTCATTTTGATAATATCAATAGATCAAAATCAATAATTTTAACAGATAAAAATATGCATAGGGCAGCTCATACCCGAAATCATTCACAAAACTATTCAAAACTATTTAATATAAATCAAATCCTTTTCTTTCAACATTTGAGGTTGACTTATCACAAGTCTTCCTCGTATAATAATTAATATAAATAACATTGCACTCACCTGAGCCATTTATTATCCTGCCTCACTAAGCTTACTCATTAATCTTTTTGTTTCCTTGAATGCTTGTACCTTCCCCAGTATTTCTTGAAACTGTAGAAATCAATCGAACATACTTATTCTATGCACTTACTTAATTCGAGTCTAACATTACCAAATAAAATACTAATGTTTGACATGTATCTCATTTTGGGTCCTTAGTGACCATTTTGAACATTTGGCAACTATTCATGCCTTAATTTTCAATTCTTTCGTTTTAATCCTTTACTTTCTCATTCTTGCCAAAATGGTCCTTTTTCACCAATTCAAGCTAATTTGATCACAATTTCAACAATATACAGACCAGTCTCCCTTCAAAATAAAATTTCCAAAACCATACCCTTATTTCTTCAAATAGCTAAATAGGTCCCTAAACTTTTTCAAATATTCAATTTGGTCCCAAAAATGCTAAAATAAGCTTCTAATATCACAATTCCACTATTTTCATCACCAAAATAATTTTTGACAAATTAGTCCTTAATTTCTTGAAAATGCCAAATTAGTCTTCAACATTTCTAAAATATATAATTGAATCCCAAATTGTCAATTTAAGCTTGAAACATCATTTTATATTCATTTCCATCATCAATTAAATTTTGACAATTTAGTCCAAAATTTTCTTCAAATTTTCGAATTAGTCCCTAAAGGGAGTTTGACCTTCAAACATCAAAATTGAACTTCCATCATCAATATAATGCTTCAAACATCATAATCTAACCATTTTTATCCTTAATTCTCAAAACCCTAACAAATCCCTAAATTCAAAATTAGGGTTTATAACTTTCAACATGAATTTAACTTGATTTCAAGCTTGTTTTTATCATCACTAAGCTTAATTCATCATCTACTACTTGAATTCCATAAATTTCCATGAAACCCTAATTTCTCTCTCTTCAAACCCTAATCCAAAACTTCATAATTCCATGCAATTTTACTATCAAATGTAGAGAATGAAGAGTAGATCACTTTACCTTAAACAATTTTTGCTTGAATCTTGCTCAAAAGCCTTGAAAATGGCTTGAGAAAAATTTGCTATATTTTCTCTTCTTTCTTCCTTGGCTTTCGAATGATGTAGGAAGAAGATGAACTAATTTTGGTTCATCTTTGACTTTTTATTCCTTATTATAACATGTTTTTGCCACATGTAAATAAAAAATAAAATTTAAATTCATTTTTCTTTCTTTCCAAAAATACCCATTTAAGTAAATAAAAATTAAATCTAGTTCAAATTTATTCCATCCCATTATTTTTGAACTAGATTAGTTCCCATACAACAGATCATCATCATTAAACAATAATAAAATATTATTTATAATTTTTGTTCAATCTAATTTTCCGATTTTCACCTTCTACGATTTTTTTTATCGAACTATCAACTCTAATCCGAGAATCATATATTTCCCTAATTCCATTAATAAATTTACATTTTCAAATAAAATCCTCCATTTAATAAAGTTAAACATAGAAATTTGACTCGATCCAAAAATACCGATAATTACCCTAAATCTCTATCGGGTAGCATCTTTCTTGAAAATCCTTTATTAAGCATTTATACGAATCTTTCCCATTTCTTCTGAGTCCTTTTTACAAATCAAAATACTGTTATGTGACACTTCCCAAAAGGTCACCCAAAACTTTTCTCTAATCTGAGCACGCTTAACAATTTTATTCGATCAAAATTTTATATTTTCTACAGCATTCTAACCTCCAAAACTATTACCAAAATCCTTATTCTGATTGAATTTATCCTCATACCGAATAAAAATCATCTTTGACAAAATTTACACTTGGGTCCCTAAGCTTTTACCAACTTTTCATTTTGGTCACTAACTTTTATCTTTTGTCATTTTAGTCACTAAGTTAGCCTTATGCCAAAACCTTAGTACTAAACGACCCTTATATAACTTAGTAAAAATTTCTAGGGTATTACAATTCCACCCCCTTTAAAATAAAATTCGTCCTCGAATTTTAGAACGTAACTAATTTGAATAGTTACGAATATTGCTTTTTTCATCTTCTTCTAAGCTTTCTCCAGTGGCCTTCCCAATCTTGTGGTTCTTCCAAAGAATTTTGACCAAAGGAATTTTCTTGTTCCTTAACTCTTTAACTTCATATTCAACATCCATAGTCATTCGATCCCATTTCCACTGAAGAATGAAAATTGATTGTAATAATCCAGAAGGTATCTGATGTTCTACCTTTACTTGTTGACATGAAAAACATTTAGAAACTATCTCATTTATTGTTCTTTTCATGCCCAGCGACCAATACTGGCTTTTTAATCCTTGCTACATCTTGTTTTCATCTGGATGCATAGTCACACAGATCCATCCTTCTTTTCATAAATAATACTGGTGCACCCCAAAGGTGACACACCTAGTTTTATAAAACCTTGATCCAACATTTCTTGCAATTGCGCCTTCCTTTCCCGAAGCTCGGTCAAAACCATTGATATAGTTACAATGCCTGGTAATACCTCTATTATAAATTCTACCTCTCAATCTGAAGGTAATCTTGGCAATTTATCAAATTTGCTATAAATTCTACTCCTATATTGATCACCAGTATTTTTCGCCTTGAATGCTTCTTGGAAGAATACCCATGTCACTTCAGTTGCAAGTATCCTCTATCTGATACTTGTCCACCATATTAGAACATATCCTCTTAATAGGGATACAGTTCCTTCTAACTTTTCCACATCAAAACAATTTAGCTTTTCCCTTATAATTTTAACGTCATGAAACCATAAGTCAACATCCATCAGACCACCTTCACTATGAAATTCAGGATTTCCCAAATCCTGTATAGGCACTACCTATTGTGTCAAAGTTCTTTCTTGTTCTGATTAATCCAAAAGGTTATGATTAACCTTATTATTACCACTATGTTTCTTTCCGGAACCTCCCATTTACTAGTTCATCTCAATCTTCTTAACTCAAATATTAATTATAAATTATCTCCTTTCATATTAGTAAGGAGTGACATCAATCAAAACATATAAACATCATATCAATAATATTGATATCCTAGTGGCATGTATAGACATTTTGACATAAAATCACTTCTGTTTACGCCTAGAACCAGCTAAACCTGTAGCTCTGATACCAATAAATGTAACACCTCGTTCTCGTATTCATCGCTGAATAAGAGTTAGGGATGTCATATGATACTTGTAAAATAATTCTTTAATATTAAGAAAATCTTATCTTTGACTATAAAAATAGTTAATTGCATAAAATTTAAACTTAATAATTTCACATTCAATTTTGAACCTAGATTCAGGCAACAACTTAACAGTTTGATCCATTAGCATATAAATAATAAAACTGCCTAATTTAAAATCATTCAGATTCTGAATAAAATACGATTCATGTTAGAGCAGGCTTCACATTTTACTATACATGCTGACTAGTAAATATCAAACAACATAAAAAAATTCTATTACTGATACTGATGTACCTGTTTTCGATTGATGATGTTCACGAATGCTCCTTACTCCCAACACTTCTCTTTTCCTACGCGTGAAACAATCATACGCTAATTATAACTTAGTGAGGCATTATAAAATAATTAAAACATTTCTTTGAAAGTAATAGTGGAAATAAATAGAGTGCAATATAACTATAAAAAAGGATATGAAAATTATTAAGACTGACTTATCAAAACCATTCCCCTTTTTCGTAACCTGTAAAAATTTCAATATTCATATATATATACAATACATGTTATATCAATACGATCCATTGTACTTTCAATTTCAATATAGCCCAATGTACTATGGATGAGAATACATGGTATGCGAGTCAATGATGAGTATGCACATGTGCTGACATCAACCAATTTGTTGTGCCATAATAAAACAATATATCCATGTATCGATATCAATGTATCAACGTCAATGTATCAATGTAAACACTACCATAACTTAATGACATCAATAATAACGATAGGTCGTAGTTGTAGAACACAACTCACTGTATCACCGCCGTAACTTAACAGCAGTATTAACCGATAAGTCTTAGCTGTAAAACACGGCTCACTGTATCATTACTATAATTTGACAGTAATATTATATCGATACACTCCACCTCTTTGGCATGCCAATATACCAAGACTCTCAATAATCATACAATGGGCTTTTTGCACAATTCAATATTATGAACCTTTCATTCATTTCGATAATATCAATAGATCAAAATCAATAATTTTAACATATAAAAATATGCATAGGGTAGTTCATACCCGAAATCATTCATAAAACTATTCAAAACTATTTAATATAAATCAAATCCTTTTCTTTCAACATTTGAGGTTGACTTATCACAAGTCTTCCTCGTATAATAATTAAAATAAATAAGATTGCACTCACTTGGGCCATTTATTATCCTGTCTCACTAAGCTTACTCATTAATCTTTTTGTTTCCTTGAATGCTTGTACCTTCCCCAGTATTTCTTGAAACTGTAGAAATCAATCGAACATACTTATTGCTATACACTTACTTAATTCGAGTCTAACATTGCCAAATAAAATACTAATGTTTGCCATGTATCTCATTTTGGGTCCTTAGTGACCATTTTGAACATTTGGTACCTATTCATGCCTTAATTTTCAATTCTTTAATTTTAATCCTTTACTTTCTCATTCTTGCCAAAATGGTCCTTTTTCATCAATTCAAGCTAATTTGATAACAATTTCAACAATATACAGATCAGTCTCCCTTCAAAATAAAATTTCCTAAACAATACCCTTATTTCTTCAAAGAGTCGAATAGATCCCTAAACTTTTTCAAATATTCAATTTGGTCCCAAAAATGCTAAAATAAGCTTCTAATATCATAATTCCACTATTTTCATCACCAAAATAATTTTTGACAAATTAGTCCTTAATTTCTTGAAAATGCAGAAATGGTCCTCAACATTTCTAAAATATATAATTTGATCCCAAATTGTCAATTCAAGCTTGAAACATCATTTTCTATTCATTTCCATCATCAATTAAATTTTGACAATTTAGTCCCAAGTTTTCTAATTTTTGACAAATTAATCCTTAACGGTATTTTAATTTTTGACAAATTAGTCCTTAATTTCTTGAAAATGCCGAAATGGTCCTCAACATGAATTTAACTTGATTTTAAGCTTGTTTTCATCACCACTAAACTTAATTCATCATCTACTACTTGAATTCCATAAATTTCCATGAAACCCTAATTTCTCTCTCTTCAAACCCTAATCTAAAACTTTATAATTTCATGCAATTTTACTATCAAAACGTAGAGAATGAAGAGTAGATCACTTTACCTTAAACAATTTTTGCTTGAATCTTGCTCAAAAGCCTTGAAAATGGCTTGAGAAATTTTTGCTATATTTTCTCTTCTTTCTTTCTTGGCTTTCGAATGGTGTAGGAAGAAGATGAACTAATTTTGGTTCATCTTTGAATTTTTATTCCTTATTATAACATTTTTTGCCACATGTAAATAAAAAATGAATTTTAAATTCATTTTTCTTTCTTTCCAAAAATACCCATTTAACTAAATAAAAATTACATCTAGTTCAAATTTATGCCATCCCATTACTTTTGAACTATATTAGTTCCCATACAACTGGTCATCATCATTAAACAATCATAAAATATTATTTATGATTTTTGTTCGATTTAATTTGTCGATTTTCACCTATATGATTTTTTTATCGAACAATCAACTCTAATCCGGGAATCATATATTTCCCTAATTTCATGAATAAATTCATATTTTCATATAAAATTCTCCATTTAATAAAGTCAAACTTAGAAATTTGACTCAATCGAAAAATACCGATAATTACCCAAAATCTCTACCGGGTAGCATCTTTCTTGAAAATCCTTCATTAAGAATTTATACGAATCTTTCCCATTTCTTATGAGTCCTTTTTACAAATCAAAATACTGTTATGTGACACTTCCCAAAAGGTCACCCTAAGCTTTTCTCTAATCTGAGCATGCTTAACAATTTTATTCGATCAAAATTTTATATTTTCTACTGCATTCTAACATCCAAAACTATTACCAAAATCCTTATTCTGATCGAATTTATCCTCATACTGAATAAAAATCATCTTTGGGAAAATTTACACTTGGGTCCTTGATCTTTTACCAACTTTTCATTTTGGTCACTAACTTTTATCTTTTGTCATTTTAGTCACTAAGTTAGCCTTATGCCAAAACTTTAGTACTAAATGACCCTTATATAACTTAGTAAATTTTTTTGGGGTATTACACTATAGGAGGCTAAACAATGCCACGAGGAAGAATCACTTCTCATTGCCATTCATCGACCAAATGCTAGACATGCTGGCAGGTAAAGCTTTCTATTATTTTTTTGGATGGTTATTCAGTTTATAATCAGATTGCCATCGCTCCTAATGATCAAGAGAAGACCACATTCACGTGCCCATATGGGACGTTTGCGTTTAGAAGGATGCCATTCGGTCTATGCAATGCTCCGACAACATTCCAACGTTGCATGATGTCCATTTTTTATATGATAGAGCACAACATGGAAGTATTCATGGACGATTTCTCAGTGTTTGGCAAAACATTTAAGGATGTCTTCAAAGTTTGGAGCAAGTCTTGAAGAGGTGCGTAGAAACGAACCTAGTGTTGAACTGGGAAAAATGCCACTTCATGGTGAAGGAGGGCATTGTTCTCGGGCACAAGGTAACTGAGAGAGGATTAGAAGTTGATCAAGCAAAAGTTGAGGTAATCAAGCAATTCCCGCTGCCAACAAGTTTCAAAGGTATAAGGAGTTTTTTAGGACATGCCATTTTTTACCGACGTTTTATTAAAGACTTTTCAAAAATTGCTAAGCCTTTATGCTTGTTATTAGAACATAATGCCACTTTTTCATTTGATGATTCTTGTTTGAGATCATTTTGGGAACTTAAAGAAAAGTTAATCAATGCCACTATAGTTGTGGCACCGGACTGGAATGAGCCCTTTCAAGCTCATGTGCGACGCCAGCGACTATGCCATTGGAGCAGTCTTGGGACAAAAGCATGGCAAGGTTTTCCATGTCATCTACTATGCCAGCCGAACCTTAAATGAAGCACAACTGAATTACTTTACAACCGAGAAAGAATTTCTCACAATTGTATTTGCTTTTGATAAATTTTGATCTTATTTAATTGGTAACAAAGTTGTGGTTTATACAGATCATTCGGCATTGAAGCGTCTCTTGGCAAAGAATGATGCCAAGCCCAGACTAATCCGATGGACGCTCCTACTTCAAGAATTTGATCTTGAGATCTGAGACAAAAAGGGCAGTGAAAACTTAGTAGCTAACCATCTATCACATTTAGAGCATTATCTTGAAGATGGTAAGACAAACTTTATAAGAGATGAATTTCCTAACGAGTATTTTCTTGCAGTTAATGTCGTGCCATGGTATACTGACAACGTCAACTACTTGGTAAGCAACATTTTACCACCAAATTTGGCATATAATGCCAAGAAAATGTTCTTGCGAGAAGTTAGGCAATACTATTGGGACGAGCCAATATTGTTCAAACAGTGTATCGACCAAGTAATTTGTCGGTGTGTGCCCGAGGATAAGCAGCATAACATATTACATTTGTGCCATGTCATGCCATATGGAGGTCACTTTGCTGGGATGAAGACTTCTGCCAAGGTGCTGCAATCAGGATTCTTTTGGCCCACACTATATAAGGATGCCCACGAGTATGCCAAGGTGTGCGACCGATGCCAACGGATAGGAAATATCTCTGGCAGACACCAACTACCGCTCCAAAACATTATGCATGCAAACTTATTTGATGTATGGGGGATAGACTTTATGGGTCCTTTCCCCCATCATTTGGTAATGTATATATTCTTGTGGGTAGAAGCTATTGCCCCGCCAACAAACGATGCCAAAGTCGTTGCCAAGTTCTTGCACAAACACATTTTTACTAGATTTGGTGCCCCTAGAGTGATTATTCATGATGAGGGCGCCCATTTTACATGTAATCTAATTTATAAATCTTTGTGTAAGTATGGTATACAGCAGAGAATTACCACAACATATCATCCACAAACAAACGGGCAAGCTGAGATTTCAAACAATGAGATTAAAAACATTTTAGAGAAGACTGTGGATCCATCAAGGAAAGACTAGTCCTTAAGACTAGATGAGTCCTTGTGGGCTTACAAAACTACATTTAAAACTCCTTTGGGTACTTCACTATTTAGACTTGTTTTTGGAAAACCATGCCATTTGCCAGTAGAGCTTGAACATAAAGCCTACTGGGCCATCAAAACATTGACATGGTATGGAGAGCTGCTGGAGAAAATAGGTTACTAGACCTAAATGAATTGGAGAAATTTAGGATGCAAGCCTACGAGAATGCCAGGATATACAAGGAGAAGACAAAATACGGGCATGACAGTAGGATAATGCCGAGATAGTTTGAGGTAGGCCAACGTGTTTTGTTATTCAACTCACGACTTAATTCAACTCACGACTTAAGTTGTTTCTAGGAAAACTTAGATCAAGATAGAAGGGCCCTTTTGAAGTTGTGAAGCCCTATGCCCATGGAGCTGTGGACATTAAGAACTTGAGGTCGGGGGAATTTTTTAAAGTGAATGGCCAACGTTTAAAGCACTACATGGAAGGTGATCAAAACAATGCCAAGGAGGTGATCCTCTTGGCAGAGGTAACATGAAAGCACCATCTGGTTTGAATTCTTGTAAATATTAGGGTAGTTGTTTTTCTTTATTTTTAGGTTTCTAGGTTTTTAATAAGTCTTTCCTTTCTATTGTTTTTTGTCTTTATTCCTCGTCTATGTTGAAAGGTTTTCTTTGAGTCAATGCAGAATCAATATGCCATGAACGATGTCAGGAACAATGCCAATGAGAGACTTGGCATGAACTAGAGCCACAATAGGAGAATTTTGTGTGCCAAGCACATTGCCAAAGTCGCTTGGCATGCAGCGAAAAGAAAAATGAAAAGATGAGATAAACCTTAGCTTGATCGGCCCATTAGATAAGAGATAGTATGTTCTTTTAATTTAAACCCTAGCCGCCCAAAAATTGGGTTGATATTTAAATTCAATCCAATCACCTTATCACTCCAATCTTTATCAAATATTATCACCTACAACCTTATCACTTTACCCTCTTTTCAAATTAAATCTTTTTACCTTCCATCATTATCCATATTTACTCGGTTACCAACCCCATTAAACTTCCCAAACTTTTTACTTTATTTCCATAACTGAATTTAAAGAACCCAAATCTCTCTAAATTTTCCATTTTTCTTTTCGACAAGCAAGAACCAAAACTCTAAATCATTTTTCTTTTTCTTCATCTTGTTCAACACTGTTTCAAATTTTTCAACAATTTCAATGGCTTCTTCTTCTACCCCTTTCAAACGGTTCTTCAATGAGGAGATTCAAAAAAAAGTTTGAAACCAACTTTGCCTCGAGAAGTTTTTGCTATGAGAAGCACTTCGACCTCAAAATAGAGACGAATAATGGCTTCCTTCCAGAAGTCATGTCAATGATTAGCTTGCACAAATGGAGTCTGTTCTGCCAGCAAAAAGGGGAGATCTATGCCACCATCGTTTAAGAATTCTATGCGCATCTTGTTACCAAGGATTCGCCCTTCTTGATGATTAGAGGTAAGTGTGTTCGTTTCGATGAAGGGTATATTAACACTATGTTTGAGTTGGACAGTGTAGGGGATGAATATTTTAAGTACGCTAATTTGATGAATGCTGCCAAGAGAAAGAGTCTGTTCGCAGACCTGTGTGAACCTGGCACGGCATGGACAGTGTCATCCAAGGGGCACCGTACGGTGAAGAGGTTGGAATTAAAACCCTAATGGAGAGGATGGAATCACTTTTTTAAGGCAAATTTGATGCCTACATCCCATAACGAGACTGTATCAGAAGAAAGGTTAATCCTATTGCACTCTATTGTTATGGGGCGCAAGATTAATGTGGGCAAACTTATTACTGATGAAACTTATAAGTGTGCAGCGAAAGGTAATGGTAGTTTGTTCTTTCCTTTGTTGATTTCTAACATTTGCATGCTCCATGGTGTGCCCAAGCTTGATACAGATAAGGGACAAACAATCAAAGGAACAACAATTACAGCTCCTATATGGAGAAATCTCGTTGCTGCTGAGCCAAAGGATAAGGGCAAGGGGAAGTCAAAAGTGCCCACGCCAAAGCCAAAGGAATCAAAGGCTATGCCGGAGACTATGCCAGAAACAATGCCAGACAGTTTACTGGAAATGCTATCCCAAATTCACCATCGCCAGGAGATTATTCTTCGAAAGCTAGTGAAAGTTGAGGAGCTCAATGTTAAGATGCCACATTACATACAGGCCAAGGATGTTGTAATCAAGGAGGCTCTTACAAAATTGTCAATTGATTTTGTGCCAGAATTTCCAAACTTCCCTACGGAGCCCTCTGCCAGCGACAATGCTATGCCAGCAAGTCCAGTTCATACCACATCCGATGCCATAGTCCCATTGTCTCCAGTACAAGTTGATTATACTGGTTCTGATTTATCATCTAAATCAAAGGAAACCAAAGGTAAGTCTACCAAAGATAAGTCACCAGTGACACCTACTATACAAACACCATCTGATGCCACTAATGCACCTGTCGTGTCAGAACCTGCCAAGAAAAATGAGGAAGTTGGAGCCTCTACTGTCGCTTCACAACCAATCATGAAAGGAAAGAAACGAATGGCCCCTGCTCATGGCCGATTTCTGAAACAAAAGACCTATGCCACACGAGAGGAAGTCTCTGAAGGGGAGTCCTCTTCTAACTAAACTCTTTTACATTTCATTTTATTGCATTTACATGATCATGCATTTTTATTTTCTCTGTTTTCTTGTATATATGTGTTGTTTCATGCATTGAGGACAATGCACATCTTGGGTTTGGGGGTGTGCGTTTCCTCACATTTATGCCATGCCATACATTTCATGTTAACATTTATGCCATGCCATTTAGGTCATTTAGGATAGATGCATACCAAACCACTAAAAAAAGAAAGAAAATTTTGCCTCGGTTTAATCTTGAAAAATGTTAACATTTGTTAGGCAAGTGTAACTTGATCTAGGTGTCTGTCCAATAAGGAAATTTTAATCTTTAGTTGTCATGCCATGCCAGCAGAGTAGTATGCCAGGTTAGCTTGGCAATTGATCTCTAATTTAGGGAACTGAAACTTCACTTTACACGTAGTATGTATCTAGTTCCTTAGCAAACTTAGACTCTTTGAAACTATGCTCAAATTTAAAAAATAAAATGATGCCAGGGTAAAAGAAAATAATAAGGCAGCAATGTTCTGCCAGGGCAATGAAAAAATGAACTTTCCTCTACTTAGGGATAATAAGTTACTTGGGGCTTCGTGGTTTGCTTCCTCTTAGTCCTCAAGTCCAAAACCTTAGAGTATGAGTTAAAGAGAAAGCCTAGTAATGTCTAGATTAAGGTGAGGATTCGTGGTATGCTCCCTCTTATCTCTCACGCTAAATAGTGCCACGAAGCAGGCTTGAACTAATGCCAACAGAAACCCTTGGCAAAGAAAAAAAGATGATAAAAATAAGAATATGAGTTTAGGTAGTAAAATTGGCTAAGGGAGTGAATGGATACTCGATGCATATTTCCTACACATCATGCACTCTTCATAAACTTAGACTAGAGTTATATTGCTGCAATTGAATTACTACCTGCTTGGCATTATTGCACTGAGATACTGAGGACAGAAATAGAGCCAAATTCTGCTTGCCAGCATTTGTTGGCATCTGTTATACCAAAATCTGTACGGAGAATTTAAGTGAAATTTACAAGGACATATGTCATTTTTGGATCGAACTATAAATTGATAAAGGAAGAGAGAGAAAGTAGTTTCGGGAAGACCACATTCTTCATTTTTTTCATTCTTTGAAGCTTTATCCATGGCGGCTTGAACTTTCTTTGGTGAACCAAGGTGACGACGAAGCAGATAAGTTCTTGAGGAGAGGAGCCGAGTGCAACCGCATGGGAAATTATTGGAATCACTTCGAGACTTTCTAGGAATGAAGGTTTCCATTTGCTTTCATTAATTTTTTGTATTAAACGATGATGGTTTCTGAATTCTTTCTTAAAGTGTTGAAATACTTTTTGATTTTTGACTTAAAGTTCGTTTTATTAAGATTTCTTTCTTGCTTCAATTATTGGTTTGAATGCAACCACTTTCACTAGAAGGTGCAATGACAATTCAATTTAACAAGTACATCAACGGAAGTTAAATGAGAACACAAAGGAACTTGGTTCACTCATTCTTGTGCATGCCTTATTTGCCATCATTAGAAGATGTGGTTGGTTTGCATGTATAAGTCTTTAGTTGTGATTCAAAGGAAAGTGGGTAAAATGAGTTCGATCTTCGTTGCTAAAAAATGTCTATTACTATGTCCTTGTAGCATTTGGTAATATACTAATTTTCACTGAGGAGATCCAATCTCACCATTTATAGATCTATTATTATTGCTTTCGCATCACACCTCACAATATTTTCTTCTTTTAATTGGTTTGCACCGACAACTACTCTCACATTTCATTCTTCATTTTAGTACATTTCCTTTGAAAATAGTAAACAACCAAAGTCCCATCCTCTTAGGATTGATATCTGATAGGATTCTGCCTATCAACTATATTTTTTTCGACAAGTGTACGCTTGCACATTGTTGTTTTCGTATACAATCGATCAAGTTTTGGCACCATTTTCGAGGACTATGTCATTTGGTGTTTATGTTTTTGTTTTTGCAATTTTATTTAATTTTATTGGCTTGTAGTTGTTACTAACTCTTTATTTCCTATTGTTGTTATTTTTCTTGTTTATTTTTCGTGTTTTATGACGAGGAGTTCTTTAAAACACATTATTGATTTTGATCCATAAATCAAAATGACTGCTAAAAGAAGACTTCGAGAACAATGAGAAATGGCACGACAAGGTAACGATGTTGACATACCTTCATTGGAGCCACCAAAGTCCCAATGACCCATCGTTGCATCAGACTGCTAAATCAACATGTCATGTTCCAGATGGTAAATTCTAGTGGGCAATATGTTGGATTGCCGCATGAAGAAGTCATGGACTGTCTTCAATCATTTTTATTGATTTGTGCATATTTTAGTCAACAAGACATTCCTGATGATGCTTTAAGAATACAATTATTTCCTTATTCTTTGCAGGGAAGAGCTCGCACATGGTTTCGTGGACTTCCTGCTAGATCTATCATTTTATAGAATGATTTAGTAACATAGTTTGTATTGTGATTTAATCCTCCTAAACTAAATTCCCGTTTGAGGAATGATATTACTGCCTATTATCAGCTAGATGATGAAAATCTTCACACCATATGGGAACGTTACAAGCCATTGCTGCGACCTTGCCCAAATCATGGTAGTCAAAAAGAAACTCGAATTGAGATTTTCTACAATCGGATGAATGCACACACGAGAAATCTTGTCGACGGATCATCGAATGGACCTTTACTGGATTGCAATTACAATGAAGTTGTTGGTGTGTTAGAGTGATTTGCTCAAAATGACTATAAATATCCTATTCGAGAGCTGCAAGAGGCAAGTCTACTCTAGGAGTTATGGAGTCGGATGATATCTCTTCTCTTAGAGCTCAAATTTCTTCTTTGGTGAAAAAGATAAAAAAAATATGGAGGGCACTAGTGGAGTTGCACCTATTCAACTTGCTCAACAGAAAAATGTCCCTGAATTTCTTGTGAGATTTGCAGTGACAATCATAGTTACGAAGACTGCCCACAACATGCTCAGAATGCTTGTTACGTGAATAATATGTAGAACAACTCATGTGGAAATTCTTACAATGCTGCCTCATATAATCAACAATCTTGAGGAAATCCAAATTTAGAGAAAAATGTTGGAGCATTCTGAATTGGAAACACTTCTTTCCAAGGAACTTCTAATTCAAGACAAGGGAATTACAATCAACCGCAACAACAATATAATCAACAAATTCAACTGCAGTCACAACAAAATAAGGTGCAGCCACAATATTCTCCTTTGCAAAATCAGCAACCACAATACAATTAACAAAATCATATGCAGCTACAACAAAATCAACAACAGTACACTCATACATCTACATCTAATACTTTTTCTCTTTTTGAAGCTTTGATACGAGAGCATATTTCTCGATTTGAAGCAATAGTGCAAGAGAATACTTCCTCAATTTGTGCTTTAAAAGCTCAATTGGAACAACTTGTATCTAATCTAAATTCTTTACAACCAGGCACACTCCTGAGTGACACGAAAAAACCTGTTATCACGGGAAAAACATTGCAAGGTTATCACTCTAAGGAGTGGTAAACATATTAGTAAACCAATTCAGGAATTACAGACACCAACTCAAATCCGTGGTGAATCTTCTCACGGTGACCAAGTTATAGTGGATGAGGTTGATAATATCAGAGATGATGTTACACCACAAATTGTTACTCATTTGCTACAAGTATTCCAATCCAAATTGTCGACGCAATCTGAAGTAACCTCATCTCCGCCTTTTCAATGAACAAGATAGACAGTATCAAATATTATTGTATACTTTGCAATAACTTACTGTGAAAATTCCTTTGATGGATGCTCTTACTCAAATTCCAAATTATGAAAATTCATGAATAAGCTTTTGTCTGCATAGAAGAAGTTGAAAGAGATAGAGACCATTGCGCTCACAGAGGGGTGTAGTGTGATTATCACCAATAGTTTGCCTAGAAAGTTGAAGGATCCTGAAAGTTTTATTATTACATGTTCAATTGGAGATTATTATTTCAGCAAGGCTCTGTGTGATTTAGGAGCCAACATTAATCTAATGCCATTTTCTACCTCATTACAACTAGCCGATAGATCTTTAGCTCACCCTGAATGACAAATTAAAGATGTTCTAGTCCACATGGATAAAATTGTGTTTCCAGCCGACTTCATTATACTTGACTATGAGATAGACAAGTAAGTTCCAAAAATTTTGGGATGACCATTTCTAGCTACTGAGAAAGCAGCTATTGATGTGTCTAAGAGAGAATTAACCATGCACATGGGCAATGATCAAGTTACTTTTGGTTTGTTCAATTCTGATGTATGGAAAGACAAAGTAGAGTGTCATAAAATCGACGTTCTAGAAGATCTAATCTAGGATGAATTTGATAGAAACAACATGATCATGTCATTGATGATTACGCTAACATATGTTGAAGAAATTTTCACATAAAGTGACATCATTGCTGAAAGTCATATTGTTGATGATGTACGACATAATGGCAGATTGAATCTTTAGATCTTGCTAATCGTACAACACCAATCTTCAAGCCTTCTATTAAAGAAGCTCCTACTCTGGAATTGAAAATGCTTCCTGCTAATCTCAAATAAGCATTTCTTGGTGACGATGATACACTCCCAGTTATTGTCTCAGCAACTTTGGATGCAACTCAAGAGGCGAAGCCGATCAACATTTTAAAGCACTACTATAGATTGATGCCTTCCAGACATAGCACTACTGTAACCCTCAAGGGAATATGTCGATACATTCGATCATGTAGTACTCAAAGAACTACTCAAGATTTTTAAATCTTCGTGCAAAAAATTAGTTTCATCTTGTAAACTGTAGATTAATGCCTTCCACTCATAACACTACTATAACCCTCGAGTGAATATTTCTGATACATTTAATCATCAAGGGAAGGAAGATCGATGTCGGTACAATTATCCACAGGAAATAGTCGACTATGTCGTTAGACAGACTCGAATTTTTTCCTTTTCTTCTTTAATCATGCAGTTGTGCAACTTGAAGGGAATTACACCTCAAAAAAAGAAAGAGATGATGGAGAACAAAGGGACAATCAACGAGGCCTCGATTGAGAGGATGGCATGTGGGAGAGATACATCGACACCAAAAGTTGCGACAACAAGCAAGTCCAGAAAGGGCAAGGCCAAGGTTGAGAGTATTGATGATGATCTACCTTAAGAATCTGCTACTTGGTTGAAACTGTAGGTGATTGAGAATAAAATCGGTGCCAACAGTAGCAAGTTGATAAAACTTGCTACTATAATTGAGAATATAGATCACGCCCAAAATATGTTCTATGCTTTTGTCAAGACTTAGAACAAGTCTATTATCATTGCATTGAGTCACCTCAGCCCAGCCCCATTCTCTGAATTTCCAGAGTTCCCACCCATTATAAGAAGCTATGAATTTTCATCTAATGAGGAGGTGGGGGACCAAACCAAATTTGTAACCTCTCCTCTTGTAGTGCACATTGCTGCTTTTGATAATGATAAAGGCATTCCAAAAGAGAAAGACAAGAGCAATGAATTTGAAGATTGCCTTTATAAGATCAACAAAATGATTGATGTCGATTTAGATAGGAAAAAGGAACTTGTTGCTGACGAGAAGGTTGTTGATGCTATACATGAGGGGTCGAAGGAAGAAGAAGTGTTGGTAGAAGAGGTCGGAAATTTTGAGGAAGAAAGATAGAAGGAGAAAGAATAACAAGCTGCTACCGCAGATGTCTTGCATCCTAGGATGTGAGTGCAACTGAAGAGACTGAAGTAGAGCCAATTACTGCAAGACTAGTGGAAGTTGAAGGACAAGAGGTTAATCTTCTATCTATGGTGGTCTACACTAGACCACTGAAGATCATCCTTCCTACCCCTGACGCGACTGATGATGCTGGAGTAAAGCCCAAAATCCAAGAGCAATCTGACGATGCTCCCAAACCAAAAGAGAAAAAGCGCAAGCGATCCAAAGACAAGCAACACAAGAAGGAGTAGAAGAAGAGGTGAAAGAAGAAGCATCGCATTACCTCCTCCACAACAAAGAAAAGAAAACTAAGTTAATTGTTTTTAGTTTTTAGTAGGCATGTAGATTTAATTTTAATTTTATGAACAACACATTGTCATTGCATTTGCATTGTAATTGCATTTGTCATTGCATTCTATTCTTTGCATTGGAACAATGCAATCTCTAAGTTTGGGGAAATACATATAGGATTTGAAATGTACACCCATTTCAAAAAAAATCTGAAAAATGCTAGGTTCTTTTTTGTGCTTTAAAATTTTACATTCAATGCTTAAATCTTGAATCATGTTGAATTAGTTGGATATATGTGGCTGAATATTATATTAGAATTCTTCTTGATGAGTGAATTAGGTTGCTTGAGTAATTGATTTCTGGCACCATTACTTAGATCCTAGATGAATCTGCCTATTCTAGATATTGATATATAATTATATATATGTATTGTGTAAATAAAGCTCATGCCAATGTGGGTGCGTTATGAAAGTAGATTAAGAGAGAACACTCCAATGTAGCATTAGAAAAATAAATCTGGCCAAAGGTTGTCGCTGCATGAGTGTGTGTCAACACAATAAAGTACTCCTTAGGTGTTCGTTGCACAATATCTTACTTCTCAGGAATTTAGAGTGCATTCAGGCAATGATATCCCTCGATGCTTATAAAATGAAGAAAAAGAAAAAAAGAAAAGATGAAAATATTATATGCTTATTTAGTAGAATGAAATAAATGTTGTTTAGGTAGGGAGAATTTGTGATGCAAAGCATGATGATAGCATTGATGAAATTACAAGTTCATTCATTCATCTTTATGAGTTTTCGATGCAATCTTCTGTCACTTAGATGTAATTGATTCAATGATGTTTGAAATGATTCAAGTAGCTAGAATGTTCATGAATCTTTGCTTAACCTTGTTGCTTTCTATTTTACTTGAGGGTAAGTAAAAACTCAAGTTTGGGAGTGTGATAGCTCTCTAAAGAGAATGTGTTTCCACCTTATTTATCGATTAATTTGCCCCATATTGTTATCTGTTGCATGCATTTTTGTATTTTTTTAGCTTAGTATTTGCATATTTTTGAACTCAGCATACTTTGTTCGAATTATCTTTAATTTTTTCAGTTCATAGCACTGCTAATATCATTGTAAAAGCATTTTAGTATTGCAACCAGGAATGTCGCCGTAGCTGCCAACTGTATAAAAGCTTCTAAGGATAAGGATGGATGAGCATGAACTGTACAGTCTATTATAACACTCTATACAAAGAATTTAAGAAAAAATTATATGAAGGACAAGTGTCATTTTTGGATCGGACTATAAATTGATGAAGGAAGAGGGAGAAAGTAGATATGGGAAGACCACATTCTTCATTTCTTCATTCTTCGAAGATTTATCCATGGCGGCTTGAACTTCCTTTTGGTGAACCAAGGTGAGACGAAGCAGATAAACTCTTGAGGAGAGAGACTGGGTGTAGCCGCAGAAGAAATTATTGAATCACTTCAAGACTATCTAGGAATGGAGGTTCCCATTTGCTTTCATTAATTATTTGTATTAAACAATGATGGTTTCTAATTTCTCACTTAAAGTGTGGAAATACTTTTTGATTGTTGACTTAAAGTCTGTTTTATTAAGCTTTCTTTCTTGTTTCAATTATTGGGGTTGAATGTTATTTTGCACAGAAGTGTTGAATGTAGCTGTTGCGCGTAATAAGTGCTACGCAAATGTGCAAGTATACACGTCGCAAGTTATAGTATAAAAGATATCGTCTCCACAGGGATTGGTGCTACTTCAAGAATCTAGTCTCTTGCACTGTAAAAAAGTAAAAACACAAGTAAAGGATTATAGGAGTTTAACTAATGACTAATCTAGAAAGTAATAAAGTAAAAGAAAAGATGAATTCAATTGAGAGAGAGATAGGCCAGGTTATCGTGAGTTGAGGTGTGATAGCCGATTGGATCGTCTTGGTAAAAGAGTGCACGGGCAACTCAGTTGCCGTGGCAACTTGCACAACGGGGTTGCCTTGGAAACTAATCGATGGTTGCCTGGGCGACTAGTTGGGCAACTACTTGGGCATCTGGGCAGCAACCTTCAAGGTTCGGCAGAGCGTTCTTCAATGGTTTCTTCTTATCCCTAAGTCGAAACTCTAGCTACTTGTGCATGCCTTGATAATACATCCCTGCGTGAATCAAGGGTGAACAACAACCAATCTTGCGCTCCTCTTAGCCATTGAAATCCTTGACTTATTCCTAAGCCGGATTAATCTTCACCATCAATAGATTGAATAAAGATCATATTCATTCGTTTCTTGAATCTAACTCTCCCGATATTAGATAAATAGATGAAATCACGAGATCCTCTCCCAATTCACTCGTAAACAATAATAAGAACCAAGAATGAATAAACCTTGAAATAGAAAAGTGCAAACTCTTATTACCTAAACAAAAACCAATAGTTTCTCACAACCACAAAACACAATAACCATAGCCAAGTAGATTTAGTTCATGGCTAGGTTCCAAAGAAACACAAGATAAACAATCCCTAGCATGAACCCAATCGAACAAGCAAGAAAAGATGAAGCTTGTCGAAAATCCCTTGCCCTAGATGCTTGTCGAAAATTCCCATTGCTTTCTCCCTTGGACTTGTCGAAAATTCCCCTAATGCTCTCTCTATCGATGGTCGAAATCTCCTTGCTATTTATAGGGCTAGGCCAAAATCCTTCTTTGAGGAGGAGTTTGAGTTGGAATTAAATTATCTTTAAAGAATATAATTCTTTATTATAATTGTATTCCTACTAGAACTTCTCTTATCTTCTTGGAATTTAATTCTTCTTTAATCTCTGCATGGAAATCAAATTCCTTTGGATTTGGGCTTTGCTCCACGTCATCTTGGGCTTGTATAGTCATTAATTTCGACATCCTTATTGCATTTTCTCTTTGTCGACAATTGCCATGGCAACTGGCTCGGCGTCTCCTTCATGCATTGCCCTGGCAACTAGCTCGGCATTGCTTTGGCAAGTGATCCTGCACATACACACACAAAGCACACCAAAGCAGCATCTTTTCCACAAAAACTACCAAGTTATGTAATCAAGCTCAACGATGGAAGGAAACATGGATTAATGCATGAATAGCTAATTATGCAACTAATATGAGCCTAAGTCTAACAATAATATGAGTAAAAAGGGTAAGAAAATTAGTACTTTTGAACACTTATCACACCCCCAAACTCGAACTATTGCTTGTCCTCAAGCAATGCAAACTCATAATTATCTGCCAAGACATCAATTTTCACAAACTTAGCTTTGAACTTGATTTCAATTCTCTGAACCGGAGCACAAAGTATGATTGGCTTTTTATTTTTTGGAAAACTTAGGAGTTACTCGGAATCAAACTATAATGCTTGTGAGTGTGTGCGGAGTTGTGTGCAAGTTGATTTTTCGAATTCTATGCAAACAAGAGGTTTTCAAATTACTTCATTGGGTTCTTTTTAACATGTTTTAACTAGAGCCAGTGTTGGGCACCTCTAGTGTTTTGTTTTTAATTTTCTTAAGTTAATTTAATCGACTAGAGCCGGTTTCGGGCACCTCTAGTTAAAAATTTTTTTTAACACATCCTAGAGCCAGTTTCAGGCACCTCTAGTGATCAATTTTTTTAGCACATGCTAGAGCCAATTTCGGGTACCTCTAGCATTCATCCAGTTTTTATTCTAATCCCCCAATTTGTTAATTATCAACCTAAGTTCACTAGAATTCCTTAAATCAATCAAACCACAACAGTGTTTCATCAAATTTAGCATCATAGTAAAATTCTAAGTTTTTCCATGGTTATCCTAGAATAAAAAATTCTATCAATTAAGTGCATTGGCAAAGTCATCATCGAATATTCATCAAATCTAAGCAATTCTTGTTCCAATTAAAGGCATGGCAAGCAATTTATGTATCCTAAATGTAATACTTAAGATGAATGTAACTAAACATGGTAACTACTAATAACAATCCCCCCCAAACTCGAGTGAGGCATTGTCCTCAATGCATGCATAAAAATACCGAAAAAATAAAAATAAAAATGCATATGAGGACTTACTCCGAGAGTTCATCATCGTAGATGATTAGTTTCCTTCTAGTCGGTGTCTTGATTCTCTTGCTTGAACGCGATGGTTGTTTTCTTGTTGCCGGTGTGTCTTTAGCTTTGGTTGTCGTGGCATCTTCAGGGTTGGTTGCCGTGGCATCAGCTTGTGCAGGCATGATGTAGGTTGCCACGGTATCTTCTTCAATGGTTGCCGGGGCAAGGATCTCGGCAGTAAATTTCCTTAGCATAGTAGTTGTGAGTCTTGTTGTGAAAAAGAAAACAAAGAAAACCTGAAAACTAAAGATAATGAAAAAAATAAAATATCTCCTAAAAATAAAAATGAAAATAAAAAGAAAAAGAAAATATTGAAAGGAGAGCATGCTCATGCATCTCCTAAAGTGACCACTTCCTTGTTACGTTCCATATGGGCACCATTGTAGTGCTTCAATCTTTGTCCATTAACTTTGAATTCATGGTTTTCAGAGATGGACTTGATTATCATGGCACCATGGGAGAATGGTTTGACGCCTTCGAATGGTCCCGACCATCTTGATTTCAGCTTTCCCGGGAAAAGTCTTAGCCGAGAATTGAATAGGAGAACTAGTTGCCCTGGCGTGAATTGCCGTGGCAATAGTTTCTTGTCGTGCCATTGCTTTGTTTTCTCCTTGTAGATTCGTGCGTTGTTATAGGCGAGTGCACGAAATTCTTCTATCTCATTGAGATCCATCAAACGCTTTTGTCCGGCACTTTCCCAATCCATATTCACGGTCTTGATTGCCCAATATGCCTTGTGCTTGATTTCCACCGGTAGATGACATGTTTTGCCATAGACAAGTCAGAAGGGGGACATACCTAAGGGTGTTTTGAATGCAGTGCGATATGCCCAAAGTGCGTCATCTAGTCTTAATGACCAATCCTTCCTTGAGGGATTTACAACTTTCTCGAGTATTCCCTTCAACTCCCGGTTGGAAATTTCTGCTTGCCCGTTGGTTTGTGGGTGATATGCCGTGGCTATCTTGTGTGATATGCCGAAGCGTTGCAACATCTTGGCAATTAGTCTGTTGTCAAAATGCTTGCCTTCATCGCTGATAATTGCTCTTGGCATCCCAAACCGTGTAAATATGTTTTTCTACAAGAATCTTTGCACGGTTTTGGAATCATTGTTGGGAACTGCAGCTGCCTCAACCCATTTAGACACGTAGTCAACGGCAAGTAGAATGTAGAGGTTGCCGAATGAAGATGGGAAAGGTCCCATAAAATCGATCCCCCATACATCGAACAATTCCACCTCGATGATGTTCTGGAGTGGCATCTCATGTCGTCTAGAGATATTGCCCGTTTCTGGCAACGATCACATTGCTTGTAAAAGTCTTGGGCATCTTTGTACAATGTTGGCCAATACAAACCAGATTGAAAGACTTTGGCCGCGGTACGAGTTCCTCCAAAATGTCCTCCATAGGGTGAAGAATGGAATTGCCGGAGTACATTCTGTTGTTCTTCTTCAGGGACACATCGGCATATAACCTGATCTGCACATTGTTTAAACAAAAGAGGCTCGTCCCAAAAGTAATGCTTAGCATCATGGCGGAACCGCTTCTTCCCTTGGTGAGTAATGCCATAAGGTAAAATACCACAAACAAGGAAATTAACTAAATCCGCGTACCAGGGTATTGCCGAGGCATGTACTGCCGTGGCGACTGCTCCCAAGATTACCGAGGCGTGCGCGTCAAAGACTGTTGCGGCATCGAGAGTTGCCGAGGCGTGTGCATCCATGGTTGCCGAGGCGTCTAGGGTTGCCGAGGCGTCGAGGGTTACCGAGGCAACTAAAATTTGTTCATCCGGGAATGCATCGCATATCTGTAGATCCGCGTCCTCCTTCATATTGTCTTCTTGTGTAGCATCAACATTTTGATCAGCTTCTTTTCCTGGACGATTGACTAGCCAATTGGCATTTTCTTGTTGTTCCTCATCGACCGATTTTTCATACTCCTCAGGTTCCTTTTGCTTGGCAATGTAGTTGCCGAGGCAACTAAATTCCTTGTCGAAGTTAAACTCTGTCGTAGCATGAAGAAGTTGGCCTTCTTCTGGATCATCGGCATGCCTTAGTGTTTGGAACACATTTAGTTTAACTTGCTGGTCATTCACCCTCATTGTGAGTTCTCCCTTTTCAACACCGATCAAGGTTCTCCCTGTTGCTAGGAATGGTCTCCCGAGAATGATGGGTGCATGCTCATCTGCTTCACAATCCAAAACAATAAAGTCAGCGGGAAAAATAAATTTATCAACTTTTACCAGTATGTCCTCGATTTTTCCCTCTGGATGCACATAGGATATGTCGGCTAGCTGTAGCATAACTGTTGTAGGCTTTGCCTTCCCGATTCCTAGTTTCTGGAAAACCGATTTAGGCATCAAGTTTATGCTAGCCCCAAGGTCGCATAATGCTTTCCCGACATAGTGATTTCCAATGGAACAGGGTATTGTGAAACTTCTGGGATCCTTCAACTTGGGTGGCATACGATTGTTCAACATTGTCATGCATCCCTCTGTTGCGAAAACTGTTTCAAACTCTCCTAGCCTTGTTCTCTTGGACACAATGTCTTTAAGAAACTTGGCATAGTTTGGTATTTGTTCAATTGCTTCCACCAGTGGCAAGTTGATGTGGACTTGCTTTAGGATATCAAGAAACTTCTTGAATTGGTATTCTTGCTTTTGTCGCTTCAACCTTTGTGGGAATGGTGGTGGAAGTCGGATATCTTCGATCCTTTCATTGGTTTGAAACCTGATTGACGGCATTGCCGGGACATCTAGAGTTGCCGAGGCATTATCAACTGGGGTTGCCGAGGCATGCTTATTGCAAGTTGCCGAGGCATCTTTATCGTCGGTTGCCGAGGCATGCTTATTGCCGGTTGCCGCTGCAATTCCTGGTTCAGAATCTGAGGCTTTGCCGCTAGGTTCATCTTGATCTTTTTGTGGAGTTTTGTTTGATGAGCGGGTTTGAGCCTCTCTAAGTTGTTGGCCACTTCTAGTGGTGATTGCCTTACATTGCTCATGGCCAGTTCCTCTTGCGACTTCAGTATCGCTAGGTAAACCTCCTTGTGGTCTAGTATTTAGATTTTGAGCAAACTGTCCGACTTGATTTTCCAATGATTTGATTGCCACCTCTTGGTTTTGCAATCTCATCTCGGTCCTGTTAATAAAAGCATCAGTTCTTTTTATGAAATTACTATTCTCAGCCATATAAGATTCAGTTTTCATCATAAAAGCATTTAGAGAATTTTCCAAAGAACTAGATGTCATCGTTTGTTGTTGCGGCATCTGATGTCGTGGCATATTCTGCTGGAGTCCCGATGCTTGTGCATTCTGATTGTTCTGGTTTAGATCATTGTTGGGATTACTCCATGAAAAATTTGGGTGCTTCTTCCAAGCTGGATTGTATGTATTGGACATCACGTTATTGCTCCGATTGTAATTCCCCACATAGAAGCTGGATTCCAGATTCTGCATACATTCAGAAGAATTATGGTTATCACCACATAACTCACAACAAGAATCCATTACCTTGACTTCATGTGTGTTGTTTGGTTTTTGCATGTTCTGGACCATCTTGGTTAAAGTGGCCAATTGTGCCGAAATTGAATCTGATGATCCTAGTTCATGTATTGTGGCTTGGTGTCTAACTCCTCCTCTTCTAGTGGATGGGAATTGATAATCATTCTTGGCCAGCCTATTTAAGATTTGCATTGCTTCCTCCGGCGACTTATCTAAGAGTATGTCGTTTGCCGAGGCATCTAGCATCATCCTTGTTGGTGTATTCACGGCGATGTAAAACATCGTTACTTGAGTCCACACAGGGAATCCGTGTAGGGGGCATTTGTGTAGAAGTTCTTTATATCGCTCCCAAGCCTCGTACATGGATTCATCATCTGCCTGCCGAAAAGAAGTAATGTCGTTACGAAGCTTATCAGTCAAATTTGTAGGATTAAATCTAGCAAGGAAATCACGACAAAGATTAGTCCAAGATGCTATGGATCCGGCAGGAATGCTATTCAACCATGCTTTCGCCCTATCCCTTAGTGAATAGGGGAATAATCTTAATCGTAGGACATCGGGGGTGACTCCATGTATCTTGAACGAGTTGCAAATCTCGAGGAAAGATTTCAGATGTTGACGTGCATCTTCAGTTGCTGAGCCGCCAAATTGACCTATTGTGTTAATCATATTAAACATTACCGGTTTCAACTCAAAGTGGTCGGCTTCAATTTCAGGTGCGACAACTCCTGGGTTAAGTCCATCAAGATCTTCTTCAAGATAGTCTCGAATAGTTATGTTTCGTGCAAGAATCACTCATCCTCCTGCTCGAACATCTTGATTCATATTGCCGTCTTGATTTGCCATTGCTTCTCTTATCCTTCGTCTAAGTCTTTGTAAGGTTCGTTCAATTTCTGGATCAAAGGGATATTCTGGTGAAGTCGGTCTCGCCCTGGTCATATACCAATGCAAAATCAAAGTTTGTTAGCCCTTTGAATTTTAAACAAGAAAAGTAAAAAGAAAGTGCAAGAAAGTAAAAACAAATTCGCTATTGCCAATCCCCGGCAACGGCGCCAAAAACTTGTTGCGCGTGATAAGTGCTACGCAAATGTGCAAGTATACACGTCGCAAGTTATAGTATAAAAGATATCGTCTCCACAAGGATTGGTGCTACTTCAAGAATCTAGTCTCTTGCACTGTAAAAAAGTAAAAACACAAGTAAAGGATTATAGGAGTTTAACTAATGCCTAATCTAGAAAGCAATAAAGTAAAAGAAAAGATGAATTCAATTGAGAGAGAGATAGGCCAGGTTATCGTGAGTTGAGGTGTGATAGCCGATTGGATCGCTTTGGTAAAAGAGTGCACGGGCAACTCAGTTGTCGTGGCAACTTGCACAACGGGGTTGCCTTGGCAACTAATCGATGGTTGCCTGGGCAACTACTTGGGCGTCTGGGCAGCAACCTTCAAGGTTCGGCAGAGCGTTCTTCAATGGTTTCTTCTTATCCCTAAGTCAAAACTCTAGCTACTTGTACATGCCTTGATAATACATCCCTGCGTGAATCAAGGGTGAACAACAACCAATCTTGCGCTCCTCTTAGCCGTTGAAATCCTTAACTTATTCCTAAGCCAGATTAATCTTCACCATCAATAGATTGAATAAAGATCATATTCATTCGTTTCTTGAATCTAACTCTCCCGATATTAGATAAATAGATGAAATCACGAGATCCTCTCCCAATTCACTCGCAAACAATAATAAGAACCAAGAATGAATAAACCTTGAAATAGAAAAGTGCAAACTCTTATTACCTAAACAAAAACCAATAGTTTCTCACAACCACAAAACACAATAACCATAGCCAAGTAGATTTAGTTCATGGCTAGGTTCCAAAGAAACACAAGATAAACAATCCCTAGCATGAACCCAATCGAACAAGGAAGAAAAGATGAAGCTTGTCGAAAATCCCTTGCCCTAGATGCTTGTCGAAAATTCCCCTTGCTTTCTCCCTTGGACTTGTCGAAATTCCCCTAATGCTCTCTCTATCGATGGTCGAAATCTCCTTGCTATTTATAGGGCTAGGCCAAAGTCCTTCTTTGAGGAGGAGTTTGAGTTGGAATTAAATTATCTTTAAAGAATATAATTCTTTATTATAATTGTATTCCTACTAGAACTTCTCCTATCTTCTTGGAATTTAATTCTTCTTTAATCTCTGCATGGAAATCAAATTCCTTTGGGTTTGGGCTTTGCTCCACATCATCTTGGGCTTGTATAGTCATTAATTTCGACATCCCTATTGCATTTTCTCTTTGTCGACAATTGCCATGGCAACTGGCTCGGCGTCTCCTTCATGCATTGCCCTGGCAACTAGCTCGGCATTGCTTTGGCAAGTGATCCTGCACATACACACACAAAACACACCAAAGCAGCATCTTTTCCACAAAAACTACCAAGTTATGTAATCAAGCTCAACGATGGAAGGAAACATGGATTAATTCATGAATAGCTAATTATGCAACTAATATGAGCCTAAGTCTAACAATAATATGAGTAAAAATGGTAAGAAAATTAGTACTTTTGAACACTTATCAGTAGCCACTTTCACTAGAAGGTGCAGTGACAATTCAATTTAATGAGCACGTCAACGAAAGTTGAGTGAGAACACAAAGGAATTTGGTCCACTCGTTCTTGTGCATGTCTTATTTATCGTCATTGGAAGATGTGGTTGGTTTGCATGTATAATTCTTTAGTTGTGATTCGAAAAGAAGTGTGTAAAATGAACTTAATCTTTATTGCTAAAAAATCATCTATTAGTAGTCCATGCAGCACTTGGTAATCTGGTGAGTTTCACCAAGGGGATCCAATCTCACCATTTATAGATCTATCTTTATTATACTTGTTTATTATTGCTTTCATATCACACCTCGCAATATTCTCTTCTTTTAATTGTTTTGCACCAACAAGTACTCTCACATTTCATTCTTCATTTCAGTATCATTGTTTTGACAATAGTAAACAATCAAAGTCCTATCCTAGTGGGATCGATATCTGATAAGATTCTGCCTATCAATTATACTTGCTCTAACAAGTGTACGCTTGCACATTGGTGTGTCGGCATACAGCCGATTAGAAGTTCTTCTTAAACAATTTTCTTCTTTTAAACTTATGTCTTGTACATTACTTGTTAAAATATTTGAGTCTTCTGCTTTTGTTCATATATATAAAACAGTTCTGAAGTAAACTGGATCTTATGGCTGTCAAGTTCATCTTTCTTAGGTATTCTTCTTTTCAAAAGGGTTATAAATGTTATTTTTCTCTCACTCGTGAATTTTATGTTTCTATGGATGTTACCTTTAAAAACTACAACCTTTTTCTCATTTTCTGAAATTCAAGGAGATAGTTTGGATGGATTTCAGCCACAACTAGTTTAACTATCTATACATATTCCTACACCCACCATAAACAATCATATGTCTACGAAAAACATTCTTTTATCCACTATAAATATTATTTCTTCAACACCCCAAGCAGAACTCACATCTCTAATACCAGATTCACTACCTATGACTCCACAAAATTTTTCTTTAGAAACTAAAATTTGAACAAAGGAACTAAGTGTCTATACAAAGAGGAAAAAGCCAACTTCACAGAAAACTACACAGCCTAGGACTGCTCAAGAATTGAAACCAATTACATTATCCTTGGAGGATGAAGAATGTAATATCCCAATTCTTGCTTAGTGACTAAAATGTAATTTTTGAAAGTTTAGGGGTTAAAGTGAAACTTTGGAAAAATTTAGGGACCAAAGTGTAATTTTTGAAAAGTTATGTAATTTAGCCCCATATATGGATAGTTCACCCCCAAGAGTGGTATTTATGTGTTATCAGATTTTTCATACGAGGCTTATATTATTCGAATTTGGATCGAATATATTTGTTAAGTGTGCTCAGACTGGGGAAATATTAGGATGGGTGACCTTCGAAGTCCCATAAAAGTATTTCTAATTGATATTTTGGACTCGTTAAGAGTAGATAAATTTTGTTTAGAATATCGATAAAGGAATTCTAAGAGAAATTTTATTCTATGAAGATTTTCGATAATTATCAGAATAATAGACTGAGTTAGAAAAATTCAGTCTAAGTTCTTGGAAAAGAAAATTTTATGGGAAAATAGAGTTTATTTCATGAATATAAAAATATAGAATTTTCGGAATAAATCCAATAGCTCGGAAAAGGGTAAAATTGCAGTAGAAGTATTTATAGATATCGGTATATTAGATCGAATTGAAATTTTAAAAACAAATCCAAAGATTATGGAAAATTCATAAAATATTAATTTATGAATATTTTCTTAATGTTGGTGAGATTCTAAATAGATTTAGTTAGAATATGATGGAGTGATTATTAAGCCCAAAGAAAGAAAATTTGGAAGTAGTATTGAAGAAATTCAAATATTTGGATCGAATAAATATCATAAATTAAAATTTATGATATTTTGAGAAGGAGGCTGGTTAGAATGGAACCAATTTGGTTCATTTTTTATGGATTTGCAATTTTAAGTCATGTAAGTAAATAAAGTATAGTTGGAGGGCAAATTGGTCATTTGCCATGGATGGCATTTTTGAAATATTTTTGGAACTTTGAGGGAAATTTTGAAAGGTAAAAAACACATGGATTTGATCTTGGCCATTGATTTTTGATGAGATTGAATCATGGCCATTAGATTAAAAGGGCAAATTAGTAAATTCGGTAGTTAAATGAATTTAATGAGGATTAAATAGGTTAAAAGATGATAAAAAATCATCTTATTTCTCCATCTTGTTGTTCGAAAGTTCAAAGATAGGAGGGGGAAAGAAATTTTCAAACTTTCAAGCCAAAATTGAAGGATTAAAGGCTAAGATCAAGCAAAATAAATTTAGGTAAATTGTTCTGCGCTTGGTTCTCTTCGTTTTGATAGTAGTTTTACATGATAAAAGTTAATTTTAGTTCATATTATTGATGAATATGATTATGTAAATTGAAGTCTATGATGGAAATTAGAGTTGTATTTAGTATAATTGATGTTGTAAACATGGAATCAAGATTGAATTTAGATTAATTCCATGTTTTAGGTTATAAACCCTAACCCTAAATTTTGGGGATTTTGGCCAGTGAGTTAAATTGAGGATGAAATTGAATAAATTATGATGTTAAGAGCTTGAATTTGATGTTAGATTAAATAATTTCCCAAGTTGTAAATTTAAGGACCATTTCGAAAAGGTTGAGAAAATTAAGGGAAATTATTGAAATTTATTTGCAGCATTGGAATTGTTGATTTATGATGAAATTAGCTTGAATTGATGATTAGGGCCCAAAATGAAAAATTTTGGAAGTTAAAGGACCAATTTGGTAATTTAGAAAAAAATAGGGATTGGTCTTGAATTTATGGAAAATTGATAGAATTAAAGATTTAAGCATGTTATGGAAGTTAAAGGATTGAAATTTCGAGAATGGAAGATAAGAGACTTGTTTCGAAATAAAGAATTGGTGAAGGAGATCGAATACAAGAATGGTAATGTATATGTTTAAGAATAAGGGACTTGAGCTTATATTTGAATAGTTATGTTTAAGAATCAAGTTAGCAATGTTAGATTTAAGTCGAATACGAGATTGGTAATGTATATGTTCGATTGGTATTATACAGTTCTAAAAGAGATCGAAAGAGAACCAGTGATAAAAAAGAAAGATAAGAACCTCGAGTAAGTTTAATGAGGCATACTATTCATGGCCCAGGTGAGTGCATTTACATGTTTAATTTATAAATATAAAGACTTGCGAATAGTCAACCTTAACTATATAAAAAATGCTACATGATATGTACGTATGTATGTTGATCTATGTTGTCATGAATATATTTATATATGATGAAGCATGTGATATGAATAATTATTTATATGATTGATCGTGATGATGGGTTGATGAAATTATCTATATGTATATATATATGTGTGTGTGGGTGGGCGGGTGGGTGTGTGTGTGTGTGTGTGTGTTAATTTATGTTTGGTCATGATCAAATATGTTGAAGAATGAGATAAGAAATGTTTATCTATATGATGATCTATGTTTACCATGAACATTTATGATGAAACATGAAATGTCTATTTATATGATTAATTATGATGATTTATGATTACCATGAACAATTACGATGAAATATGAATATGAATTTCCTATCTATATAATTGATGATAATTGATTGGTAATGAAATAAATGCCCAAGTATTGAGTATGAGATTCCATGGTATAGTTAGCATGCCATAGTGTCCTTAGCTGCTCGCTTATGTTTATGTTATCAAACTGATATTGGGACAAAATGATTGTGTCACATGCACCCTGGGGATCTACGCCCATTGTGCCCAAGTGCACTGTCGAGGTGCCGCACCCTGGGGATCTACGCCCACTGTGCCCGAGTGCACTGTCGGGGTGCTTCATGCTTATGGGGAGCAAAGAGCGTCCCCGAGTACGTACTCATCTTTACGTTTACGTTAGACACTACGGTGTCATTTCAAGATGACTAACGTACCTCAATCTCATATAGCGTACTTTGGGCAATGATAAAAGAATCATGTCACGTAAATGAATCATGTTATGTATATGAAACATGTCATGAATATGAACTATGCTATGTAAATGAAATATGTTAAGTATATGAATCATCACATGTATATAAATTATGCAAAGTATATGAATCATGACAAGTACATGAATTATGCCAAGTATACGAAGTATGTCACACATATAAGAAATATGCTATGCATATGAAGCATTCCACGTATACAAATTATGTTACGTATATGAATTATGTCATGCATACGAATTATGTCATGTACAAGTATCATGTTATGTATATGAATTAAGTCATGTATATGAATGAAAACATATATATATATATATGAATCATGCCACGTATGAAAATCACGTCATGCGAAAGAAGTAAGCCATGTATGAGAATCATGTTACATAAATGGATCATGCCATGAATATGAATCATGGTACGTATATTAATCATGTCATGTATATGAATCATGTTATGCATATGAATCATGTCAAGTATGTGAACCCTGTTGCTTATGTGAATTATACCATGTATGTGAATTATGTTATGTATACGAAACATACCATGTATATGACTTATTTTATGATGATAGAGGATTGGAACCATGATTAATTTAGGAATTTATGACATGCACATGAATATCTAGTGACTATGGAAACCTTGATAGTACTATCCTATCTTGGGTAGAGAACTTAATATGATATCATATAATAAGTATTACTTAACCTTATGTTTGTTAAATGAGATTATTGCCTCACTAAGTTCGTACTTAGCGTGTGTTATTTCACACGTAGGTTCTCCCACGTAGAATGGCAAGAAGGAGCTATTAAATTGGAAAAATCAAGTTACATTAGTAATCACGGTATGTACATCTTAAATTATGGTTGATGTTTAGTGGGCATGTACATGTATGTATGTTAGTTTTAAAGAAACAATTGTTTTGTAAAGTTAAGTTATAATGTGTTTACGTATTATTACGAATGTATAGACTTAGAATATGGTTTACTACAAATGATTAAGTTTTATGACTTAGTTAAATCTAGTTTAACCCTGATCGTGTAGTAATTTTAAAATCAAGAATGAGTCTAGGCAGGGTACATAGTTTTCTCTCTAAATTATATTTTTATTTCGATAACACATTTTTAAATTTTATAAAATAATTCAGGGTTAAAACTAGCTGCTATAGACTAACGTAGTTTTTAATTCAAAACCGAGAAGGGGTTAAACTATAAGATATAGTTTGGTATAAAAAAAAGTCAAGTCAAGTTTTCTTTAACAACTCTGTAACATCTTTAGTGTATGTTCGGTCTACGAGTATATGTTAAGGTTGTTACATTTATTGGTATCAGAGCTACAGGTTTATCCGATTCTGGAGGCTAAATCGAGTTTAATGTGATTTAAAGTTAAGTACATGCCCTTAGGATGTCATGTTACTGATGTACTACTGTGTAACTTGATTATGATCCTCAATAATATGAATACATTTCAGTAAAAATAAATGATGTTAAATATTGATGGACTGCGATAAATGTTTAGTTATGGGAATCAAGAGAAGAAAGAAGAATGTTTAAAGCCAAGTATGCTGGCAACTAGTTAAAAGAAAAAATGTTTCAGGTGTCCTAAGTTTGAATAAGGTACTCGTACTGTTTATGAGTGCGAGATAGATTTGAATGGACTGAGTCGGTACACGGTTAAATGGATGCCGATCGAAAGGTCTCGATGTGAATGGTTTATAGAGAAGCTTTGTCCAAGGCCCAATGAGATTTTATTGGGCATGAACTTATTAATTTTCAAGAGACTGTGAATAAAGCAAAGACTATGGAAAGAACCTCTGCTTATTTTATTTGATTCGGGATTATTATAAATTCAAGAAATTCAGTTCTCGGCAGATTTAATGGAACTCCCATTCCATGAATTTGAAGACATTCTTGGAATGGAATGGTTATCTGCATATGATGCAGATATGAAGTGTAAGAAAGAAAAGGTTGGTACTTCAGGGACCCGATGGTTTTGAAGTAATCCTTGTAGGAGAAAGAATTGACTGTTTAGAGTCACAAATTTTTGCAATGACAGCTCAAAGGCTGTTATGCAATGGATGTGAAGCGTGTTTAATTTAGGTGATGGATACTCAAAAGTCACCTAAAAAGGAATTAAAGATATCCTGATTGTAAAGGAATTTTCTGATATAATTTCGGATGAGATAACATGGTTACCTCCGGATAGGGAAATATAGTTTGGGATTGATGTTTATCCTGGAACTAAGTCGATATTAATGGTACTATATAGGATGGCACCAACGGAGTTAAGGGAACTAAAGGCTCAATTACAAGAATTGCTATACCGGGGTTACATTTGACCAAGTGAATTATAATGGGGTGCCCTGGTATTAATTGTAAAGAAGAAAGATAAATCTTTGATCAGGGTTATTATCAAACTAAGGTCAAAGAAAAATATATACCAAGACAGCATTCAGGACTCGTTATGGACACTACGAGTTTCTGGTGATGCCTTTTGGATTGACGAATGCCCTTGCTGCATTTATGGACTTGATGAATAGGGTATTCTAACCCTATCTGGATCAATTTTTTGTGGTCTTTATAGATAATATTTTGGTTTATTCGAAGACTGAAGTTGAACATGACTATCATCTTCGTGTGGTACTGCAAATCTTAAGAGATAAGTAACTTTATGCCAAGTTTTCTAAATGTGAGTTCTAGTTGTCAGGAAAGTTTTGAAAGATTAAAGAAAGTTTGGATTGAAGCACTAGTTCTAATTCAACCAGAACTAGGAAAAGAATATATTCTGTACAATGATGTGTTTCGTTATGGTTTAAGTTGTGTGTTGGTGCAAGAAGGTCGTGTCATAGCTTATGCATCAAGGCAGCTCAAAATTTATGAAAGAAACTATTCAACACATGATTTGAAAATGGCAGCTATGATTTTTATTTTAAAAATCTAGTGACATTATCTATATAGTGAAAAGTGTCACTTTACACGGATTATAAGAGTTTAAAGTATCTGATGGCGTTCTGAATCTACGACAACGAAGATGGATTAAATTTTTAAAGGATAGTGATGTGCATATCGATTACCACCCTAGAAAGGTTAGTAGTCGCAGATACTCTTAGCTGGAAGACATTATCTGCTTTGCGCATGATGAATTTACAGTTGTCTGTGGGACGAGATGGTTCCTTAACAGCAGAATGTTAGTTAAACTCAACTTTATTGGATCAATTCAAAGATTTGCAGTTTATGAATGAAGGATGTCTTGAAAGGAGGAGACAAGTTGAACACTAGTTTGAATGGATTATTCGCTGGATAAATATGCAGAACTTTATGTTTGAGAGACAGTAAGACTACATAGTGTCTCAGCATTGATAGAGTCAGACAGAGACCCAAGGTTTACTTAATGGTATTGGGGTACGTTATTTGAAGCTTTAGGTACTAAATTAAATTTTATTACAGTTTTTCATCCGCAAATAAATGGGCAATATGAGCGGATCATACAGACTCTGAAGGATATGTTACGAGCTTGTGTAATAGAGAATAAAGTAAAAATCATTCAGAAAAAAATTCAAGGCCGTCGTGGATTGACAAAAGGCCTATACAAATAAGAAGAAAAAGGATATTGAATATGAAGTTAGAGAAAAGTATTTTTAAAGGTTTCGCCTTGAAAGATGGTAATTTTCTTCTAGTCAAAAAGGAAAGATTAGTCCCATGTTTATTGAGCCATATGAGATTCTAAAAAGAAAGAAACCAGTGGCTTATTGTTGCGCGTAATAAGTGCTACGCAATTGTGCAAGTATACACGTTGCAAGTTATAGTATAAAAGATATCGTCTCCACAGGGATTGGTGCCACTTCAAGAATCTAGTCTCTTGCACTGTAAAAAGTAAAAACAAAAATAAAGGATTATAGGAGTTTAACTAATAACTAATCTAGAAAGCAATAAAGTAAAAGAATAAATGAGAACAAATGAGAGAGATAGGCCAGGTTATCGTGAGTTGAGGTGTGATAGCCGATTGGATCGTCTTGGTAAAAGAGTGCACGGGCAACTCAGTTGCCGTGGCAACTTGCACAACGGGGTTGCCTTGGCAACTAATCGATGGTTGCCTGGGCGACTAGTTGGGCAACTACTTAGGCGTCTGGGCAGCAACCTTCAAGGTTCGGCAGAGCGTTCTTCAATGGTTTCTTCTTATCCCTAAGTCGAAACTCTAGCTACTTGTGCATGCCTTGATAATACATCCTTGCTAGAATCAAGGGTGAACAACAACCAATCTTGTGCTCCTCTTAGCCGTTGAAATCCTTGACTTATTCCTAAGCCGGAATAATCTTCACCATCAATAGATTGAATAAAGATCATATTCATTCGTTTCTTGAATCTAACTCTCCCGATACTAGATAAATAGATGAAGTTACGAGACCCTCGCCCAATTCACTCGCAAACAAGAATAAGAACCAAGAATGAATAAACCTTGAATAGAAAAGTGCAAACTCTTATTACCTAAACAAAATCCAATAGTTTCTCACAACCACAAAACACAATAACCATAGCCAAATAGATTTAGTTCATGGCTAGGTTCCAAAGAATCACAAGATAAATCATCCCTAGCATGAACCCAATTAAACAAGCAAGAAAAAGATGAAGAAGGAAGCTTGTCGAAATCCCCTTGCCCTAGATGCTTGTCGAAAATTCTCTCCTCTTGCTCCCCTTGGAAGTTGACGATATGGCCTCTTATTTATAGGGCTAGGTCAAAGTCCTTCTTTGAGGAGGAAGTTAAGTTGGAATTAAATTATCTTTAAAGAATATAATTCTTTATTATAATTATATTCCTACTAGAACTCCTTCTATCTTCTTGGAATTTAATTCTTCTTTAATCTCTTCATGGAAATAAAATTCCTTTGGGATTTAGCTTTGCTCCATGTCATCTTGGGCTTGTCTAGTCATCAATTTCGACTGCCATATCACCTTGTGCTTTGTCGACAATTGCCCTGGCAACTGGCTCGGCATCTTCTTCATGCATTGCCCTGGCAACTAGCTCGGCATCTTCTTCATGCATTGCCCTGGCAACTAGCTCTAGCCTTGCTTTGGCAAATGATCCTGCACATACACACAAAACACACCAAAGCAGCATCTTTTCCCACAAAAACTACCAAGTTATGTAATCAAGCTCAACGATGGAAGGAAACATGGATTAATGCATGAATGGCTAATTATGCAACTAATATGAGCCTAAGTCTAACAATAATATGAGTAAAAAGGGTAAGAAAAATAGTACCTTTGAACACTTATCACACCCCCAAACTCGAACTATTGCTTGTCCTCAAGCAATGCAAACTAATAATTACCTGCCAAGACTTCAATTTTCACAAACTTAGCATTGAACTTGATTTCAATTCTCAGAACCGGGGCACAAAGTATGATTGGCTTTTCATTTTTCGGAAAACTTAGGAGTTACTCGGAATCAAACTATAATGCTTGTGAGTGTGTGCGGAGTTGTGTGCAAGTTGATTTTTCGGATTCTATGCAAACAAGAGGTTTTCAAATTACTTCATTGGGTTCTTTTTAACATGTTTTAACTAGAGCCAGTTTTGGGCACCTCTAGTGTTTTGTTTTTAGTTTTATTCGACTAGAGCCGGTTTCGGGCACCTCTAGCATTCATCCAATTTTTATTCTAATCCCCCAATTTGTTTAATTATCAACCTAAGTTCACTAGAATTCCTTAAATCAATCAAACCACAACAGTGTTTCATCAAATTTAGCATCATAGTAAAATTCTAAGTTTTTCCATGGTTATCCTAGAAAAAAATTCTATCAATTAAGTGCATTGGCAAAGTCATCATTGGATATTCATCAAATCTAGGCAATTCTTGTTCCAACTAAAGGCATGGCAAGCAATTTATGTATACTAAATGTAATACTTAAGATGAATGTAACTAAACATGGTAACTACTAATAACAACCCCCCCCCCAAACTCGAGAGAGGCATTATCCTCAATGCATGCATTAAAGAAAAATAAAAATAACAAAAAATAAAATGCATACGAGGACTTACTCCGAGAGTTCATCATCGTAGATGATTAGTTTCCTTTTGGTCGGTGTCTTGATTCTCTTGCTTGAACGCGATGGTTGTTTTCTTGTTGCCGGTGGTGGAATCGATCCTCGTACGGGGTTGTCCTCATCGTCCTCTTCATCAGTGTCATTGGCTTTTCGATTTGAGGATTCAATTGATGCAGTCTTTGTTGGTGCAATGGAGGACTCATCCGAATCTGAAAAATCAGAAAATGATTCCGTAGGAGTTGATTCAGGCATAGGTGCTTTACCTTTTGCTTTTGCAGTGGTTGCCGGGATGTCTTTAGCTTTGGTTGCCGTGGCATCAGCTTGTGCAGGCACAATGTAGGTTACCGCGGCATCATCTGTTGCAGTTGTCGTGGCGACTACTTCATTGGGTGCCGGGGCAAGGATCTCGGCATGAAATATTGGGAACGGCACGTGACTGTCCGGGTACTTTTCTAGGATGACTTGGGTGGTGGCATTGTTGTGCTCCTTCATGTACCGCATGAACATTAGTTGCCGGTCTTCAATTTGCCTTAGGTGGCTTGCCAATGGTTGCAAGAGTGCTTCAAAGTGTCCCGGGGTTGATGGCCGAGTTGCCCGGGCGTTAGGTGCTTGGGCATTAGGGATTGTCGGGGCGGCAGAAGTTGCCGCGGCAATTGGAGGCCTTGAAGATTTTCCCGGTGCCTCTCCCATTAGCTTTCGAATTTGTGCTTGATTCCAACCGGACTTTGGTAGGGCCTTTTCATCGGTGGACTCACTTGGGACATGCATCTCCTTGCAAAGATTGGAAATTAAGCAAGGGAAGAAAAGAGAACCCTTATCTTTTGAGCTACATACAAAAATTTCATCACTTTTTCCAATGTTAATGATGCGATTATGCAAAATAGAATGTATGAGCAAAAGACGTGGTATATCAACGGTAGTATTGTGTGTGGTGGGCATTAAAGAAGTTTTAACAAACTTATTCCATAGTTTTGCCTCAGGTTTAAGCTGAAGGCGATTTACTGTGCCCTTGTATTTACCCTCGTTCCAATGAGTTCCCGGTTGAGTGAGTTCTTGAAGCACCTTGTCGAGTTGCTTGGGCGTGATTTGATCAACGAAGGCTTGATGCTCGTCCTTCTCAACGTAAAGCCCGTAAAAGGTGTTGAGTTTTTTAGGCTTATGAGTATGGCCTTGTCACGAACAAAAACATAAGGATTATCTGGGTTAGGTGAGTGAGCATAGAATTCTCTTACCCATGAGATGTTGCCCAGTTCCGGTTGATGGCAAAAGATTTTCCACTTTTGATGTGCAATCCTCTCGAAGATGAATGGTTCAAGGCCGAAATCTTGATGTTGAAGTATTCAAAGCCTTGTTCTTCATGAATCTTCCAGCTTTCAAACTTGGAGTGAAATCTTTCTTGAACCACCGGTGTAGTAAACTTCTTGTATCTTGGTTCTTTGGAGGAACTTGGATGAACTAAAAATTTAATTTTGGATGCCATGGATGATCTTGGTTGTGAGTTTTGTAAAAACAAAGAAAATAAAAGAAACTAAAGAGTTGCAAGATAAAAAGTAGGGATAGGTTAAGGGTGATGGGTTTTTATAGAAAAAATAGGTGGTGAATTTGGTGGGTGGGATTAGAGGAAGACGAAAAAAGGGTTTTGGTTTAGGGAGAGGGTGGCGGCAAGGGGGTTTAATTAGGGTAAGTTGGAGGCTTTATATAAGCCTTAGATTCAGCCCATTAATTTCCTTGTTGAAGATGTTTTCCTTCTTGGATTAAAATTCCTCTTTATCTTGAACTCTTTTCCTACAATTCAAAGACAAATCAAATAAGGATTAAAATTAAAGATAGACTAATAAAATAAATAAAGATGTGTAAAGGGATTCTTAAACTTAAAAAGAAAAAGAAAATCTATCCTAAAAATAATAATAATCAGAAATAATAAAAAAATAAAAAAATAAAAAAATAGTTCGAAAAATAAAATAAAAAAATTAATCGAAAATAATAAAAATAAAAATAAAATATCAAAGGGAGAGCATGCTCATGCATCTCCTAAGTTGACCACTTCTTTGTTACGTTCCACATGGGCACTATTGTAGTGCTTCAATCTTTGTCCATTAACTTTGAATTCATGGTTGTCAGAGATGGACTTGATTATCACGGAACCATGGGAGAATGGTTTGACAACTTCGAATGGTCCCGACCATCTTGATTTCAGCTTTCCCGGGAAAAGTTTTAGCCGAGAATTGAATAAGAGAACTAGTTGCCCTGGCATGAATTGTCGTGGCAATAGTTTCTTGTCATGCCATTGCTTTGTTTTCTCCTTGTAGATTCGTGCATTGTTATAGGCGAGTGCACGGAATTCTTCTATCTCATTGAGGTCCAACAAACGCTTTTGTTCGGCACTTTCCCAATCCATATTCACGGTCTTGATTGCTCAATATGCCTTGTGTTCGATTTCCACCGATAGATGGCATGTCTTGCCATAGACAAGTCGGAAGGGGGACATACCTAAGGGTGTTTTGAATGCAGTGCGATATGCCCAAAGTGCGTCATCTAGTCTTAATGACCAATCCTTCCTAGAGGGATTTACAACTTTCTCGAGTATACTCTTCAATTCCCTGTTGGAAATTTCTGCTTGCCGGTTGGTTTGTGGGTGATATGTTGTGGCGATCTTGTGTGATATGCCGAAGCGTTGCAACATCTTGGCAATTAGTCTGTTGTCGAAATGCTTGCCTTCGTCACTGATAATTGCTCTTGGCATCCCAAACCGTGTAAATATGTTTTTCTGCAAGAATCATTGCACAGTCTTGGAATCGTTGTTGGGAACTGCAGCTGCCTCAACATATTTAGACACGTAGTCGACGGCAAGTAAAATGTAGAGGTTGCCGAATGAAGATAGGAAAGGTCCCATAAAATCGATCCCCCATACATCGAACAATTCCACCTCGATGATGTTCTGGAGTGGCATCTCATGTCGTCTAGAGATATTGCCCGTCTTCTGGCAACGATCACATTGCTTGTAAAAGTCTTGGGCATCTTTGTACAATGTTGGCCAATACAAAGGATTGCAAGACTTTGGCCGCGGTACGAATTCCTCCAAAATGTCCTCCATAGGGTGAAGAATGGCATTGTCGGAGTACATTTTGTTGCTCTTCTTCAGGGACACATCGGCGTATAACCTGATCTGCACATTGTTTAAACAAAAGAGGCTCGTCCCAAAAGTAATGCTTAGCATCATGGAGGAATAGCTTCTTCCCTTGGTGAGTAAGGCCATAAGGTAAAATACCACAAACAAGGAAATTAACTAAATCCACATACTAGGGTATTGCCGAGGCATGTGCTACCGTGGCGACTGCTCCCAAAATTGCCGAGGCGTGCGCGTCAAAGGCTGTTGCAGCGTCGAGAGTTGCTGAGGCGTGTGCATCCATGGTTGTCGAGGCGTCGAGGGTTGCCGAGGCATGCGCGTCCATGGTTGCCGAGGCAACTAAAATTTGTTCATCCGGGAATGCATCGCATATCTCTAGATCTGCGTCCTCCTCCCTGTTGCGTTCTAAACGTGATAAGTGATCGGCCACTTGATTTTCTGTTTCTTTCCTGTCCTTAATTTCAATATCAAATTCTTGTAAAAGTAATATCCAACGAATCAAACAAGGTTTGGCATCCTTTTTAGCAAATAGATATTTGATTGCCGAATGGTTCGTATGAACAATTACCTTTGTACGAACTTGTCAAATGCAAAAACTACAGCTAGTAACTCTTTCTCTGTTGTTGTATAATTCACTTGAGCACTATTAAGAGTTTTACTAGCGTAGTATATCACATGGAAGGTCTTACCTGTGCGTTGGCCTAGGACTGCTCCTACCGCGAAATCACTTGCATCACACATGAGCTCAAAAGGTAGCGTCCAATCTGGTGGAACGACAATGGGTGCCAAGGCAAGATTTTCTTTAGGGTTTCGAATGCTTGGGTCCAAGAATCATCAAAATCGAAGATTTTATCCTGTTCAAGCAAATTGCACAAGGGTTTAGTAATTTTAGAAAAATCATGAATGAACCTCCTGTAAAAACCTGCATGTCCAAGAAAACTTCGAATTCCTTTAACCGAACTTGGTGGGGGTAATCTCTTGATCACGTCCACCTTGGCTTTGTCTACTTCAATTCCCTTGGATGAAATCTTGTGGCTGAGATCTATTCCTTCATCTACCATAAAATGGCATTTCTCCCAATTAAGGACTAAATCAGTTTCTTCACATCTTGCCAATACCCTCTCTAAATTGACGAGACAGTTGTCAAAGTTATTACCAAAAATAGAAAAATCATCCATGAAGATCTCAAGGAAGTCATCGACCATGTCTGAAAAGAGTGCCATCATGCATCTTTGGAAGGTTGTCGGGGCGTTACACAATCCGAACGGCATCTTTCGGAAGGAATAAGTATCGTATGGGCATGTGAAGGTTGTCTTTTCTTGATCTTCTGGAGCTATGGCAATTTGATTGTAACCTGAATAACCATCAAGAAAACAATAAAAGGGTTTACCTGCAAGACGGTCAAGCATTTGATCAATAAAGGGTAATGGGAAGTGATCTTTCCTGGTGGCTTTGTTTAGCTTTCGATAATCCATACAAACCCTCCAACCGGTCACAGTCCTGGTTGGAATGAGTTCATTGTTTTCATTACTTACCACTGTTATACCTCCCTTTTTGGTACGCATTGTACCGGACTTACCCGTGTACTGTCAGAGAGAGGGTATATAATGCCGGCGTCAATCCACTTGATGATTTCTTTCATTACAACCCCTTTCATGGCATGATTCAGTCTTCTATGGGCCTCAATTGAAGGTTTGTGATCATCTTCCAACAAAATCTTGTACATGCACACTGTCGGGCTAATTCCCTTCAAGTCGGCAATTGTCCACCCTATTGCCTTTTTGTGTAGCTTCAACATCTTGATAAGCTTTTTTTCCTGCTCAGGCTGTAACTTAGAAGAAATAATTACAGGCAATGTATTATCGGTTCCTAAGTATGCATATTTTAGTTGCTCTGGCAATTGTTTCAACTCAAGAATCGGTGGTTGTTCAATAGAGGGTTTTTCGAGTTTACCTTCCTTACCTGAGTAATCCAGTGGTTCAAAGTATGTACCTGGTCGATTGACTAGCCAATTTGCCTCTTCTTGTTGTTCCTCATCGACCGGTTCTTCATACTCCTCAGGTTCCTCTTGATCGGCAATGTAGTTGCCGAGGCAACTAAATTCCTCGTCGAAGTTAAACTCTGCCGTGGCATGAAGTTGGCATTCTTCGGGATCATCGGCATGCCTTAGTGTTTGGAACACATTTAGTTTAACTTGCTGGTCATTCACCCTCATTGTGAGTTCTCCCTTTTCAATATCGATCAAGGTTCTCCCTGTTGCTAGGAATGGTCTTCCGAGAATGATGGTGCATGCTCATCTACTTCACAATCCAAAACAATAAAGTCAGCGGGAAAAATAAATTTATCAACTTTTACCAGTATGTCCTCGATTTTTCCCTCTGGATGCACATAGGATATGTCGGCTAGCTGTAGCATAACTATTGTAGGTCTTGCCTTCCCGATTCCTAGTTTTTGGAAAACCGATTTAGGCATCAAGTTTATGCTAGCCCCAAGGTCGCATAATGCTTTCCCGACATAGTGATTTCCAATAGAACAGGGTATTGTGAAACTTCCGGGATCCTTCAACTTGGGTGGCATACGATTGTGCAACATTGCCATGCATCCCTCTGTTACGGCAACTGTTTCAAACTCTCCTAGCCTTGTTCTCTTGGACACAATGTCTTTAAGAAACTTGGCTTAGTTTTGCATTTGTTCAATTACTTCCACCAATGGCAAGTTGATGTGGACTTGCTTTAGTATATCAAGAAACTTCTTGAATTAGTATTCTTACATTTGTGGCTTCAACCTTTGTGGGAATGGTGGTGGAAGTTGGATATCTTCGATCCTTTCATTGGTTTGGAACCTGATTGACGGCATTGCCGGGACAACTGGAGTTGTTGAGGCATTATCAATTGGGGTTGCCGAGGCATGCTTTTCACAAGTTGCCAAAGCATCCTTATCATCGGTTGCCGAGGCATGCTTATTGCCGGTTGCCGAGGCAATTCCTGGTTCAGCATCTGAGGCTTTGCTGCTAGGTTCGTCTTGATCTTTTTGTGGAGTTTTGTTTGATGAGCGGGTTTGAGCCTCTCTAAGTTGTTGGCTACTTCTAGTGGTGATTGCCTTACATTGCTCATGGACAGTTCCTCTTGCGACTTTAGTATCGCTAGGTAAACCTCCTTGCGGCCTAGTATTCAGATTTTGAGTAAACTGTCCGACTTGATTTTCCAATGATTTGATTGCTGCCTCTTGGTTTTGCAATCTCATCTCGGTCCTGTTAATAAAAGCATCAGTTCTTTTTATGAAGTTATTATTCTCAGCCATATAAGATTCAGTTTTCATCATAAAAGCATTGAGAGAATTTTCCAAAGAACTAGATGTTGTCGGTTGTTGCTGCGGTAACTGTTGTCGTGGCATATTCTGCTGGAATCCCGATGCTTGTGCATTCTGATTGTTCTGGTTTAGAGCATTGTTAGGATTACTCCATGAAAAATTTGGGTGCTTCTTCCAAGCTGGATTGTATGTATTGGACATCACGTTGTTGTTCCGATTGTAATTCCCCACATAGAAGCTGGATTCCGGATTCTGCATACATTCAGAAGAATTATGGTTATCACCACATAACTCACAAAAAGAATCCATTACCTTGACATCATGTGTGTTGTTTCGTTTTTGCATGTTCTGGACCATCTTGGTTAAAGTGGCCAATTGTGCCGAAATTGAATCTGATGATCCTAGTTCATGTATTATGGCTTGGCGTCTAACTCCTCCTCTTCTAGTAGAGGGGAATTGATAATCATTCTTGGCCAGCCTGTTTAGAATTTTCATTGCTTCCTCCGGTGACTTATCTAAGAGTATGTCGTTTGCCGAGGCATCTAGCATCATCCTTGTTGGTGTATTCACGGCGTTGTAAAACATTGTTACTTGAGTCCACACCGGGAATCCGTGTAGGGAGCATTTGTGTAGAAGTTCTCTATATCGCTCCCAAGCCTCGTACATGGATTTATCATCTGCCTGCCGAAAAGAAGTAATGTCATTACGAAGCTTATCAGTCAAATTTGTAGGATTAAACCGAGCAAGGAAATCACGACAAAGATCAATCCAATATCCTATTGATCCGGCAGGAATGCTATTCAACCATGCTTTCGCCCTATCCCTCAGTGAATAGGGGAATAATCTTAATCGTAAGACGTTAGGGGTGACTCCGTGTATTTTGAACGAGTTGCAAATCTCGAGGAAATATTTCAGATGTTGTTGTGCATCTTCAGTTGCTGAGCCACCAAATTGACCAATTGTGTTGATCATATTAAACATTACCGGTTTTAACTCAAAATGGTCGGCTTCAATTTCAGGTGCGACAACTCCTGGATTAAGTCCATCAAGATCTTCTTCAAGATAGTCTCGAATAGTTCTGTTTCGTGCAAGAATCACTCCTCCTCCTGCTGGAACATCTTGATTCATAATGCCGTCTTGATTAGCCATTGCTACTCTTATCCTTCGTCTAAGTCTTTGTAAGTTTCATTCGATTTCTGGATTAAAGGGATATTCTGGTGTAGTCGGTCTCGCCCTGGTCATATACCAATGCAAAACCAAAGTTTGTTAGCCCCTTTGAATTTTAAACAAGAAAATTAAAAAGAAAATGCAAGAAAGTAAAAACAAAGTCGCTATTGCCAATCCCCGGCAACGGCGCCAAAAACTTGTTGCGCGTGATAAGTGCTACGCAATTGTGCAAGTATACACGTTGCAAGTTATAGTATAAAAGATATCGTCTCCACATGGATTGGTGCCACTTCAAGAATCTAGTCTCTTGCACTATAAAAAAGTAAAAACACAAGTAAAGGATTATCAGAGTTTAACTAATAACTAATCTAGAAAGCAATAAAGTAAAAGAAAAGATGAATTCAAATGAGAGAGAGATAGGCCAGGTTATCGTGAGTTGAGGTGTGATAGCCGATTGGATCGTCTTGGTAAAAGAGTGCACGGGCAACTCAGTTGCCGTGGCAACTTGCACAACGGGGTTGCCTTGGCAATTAATCGATGGTTGCCTGGGCGACTAGTTGGGCAACTACTTGGGCATCTGGGCAGCAACCTTCAAGGTTCGGCAGAGCGTTCTTCAATGGTTTCTTCTTATCCCTAAGTCAAAACTCTAGCTACTTGTGCATGCCTTGATAATACATCCCTGCGTGAATCAAGGGTGAACAACAACCAATCTTGCGCTCCTCTTAGCCATTGAAATCCTTGACTTATTCCTAAGCCGGATTAATCTTCACCATCAATAGATTGAATAAAGATCATATTCATTCGTTTCTTGAATCTAACTCTCCCGATATTAGATAAATAGATGAAGTTACGAGATCCTCTCCCAATTCACTCGCAAACAATAATAAGAACCAATAATGAATAAACCTTGAATAGAAAAGTGCAAACTCTTATTACCTAAACAAAATCCAATAGTTTCTCACAACCACAAAACACAATAACCATAGCCAAATAGATTTAGTTCATGGCTAGGTTCCAAATAATCACAAGATAAATAATCCCTAGCATGAACCCAATCGAACAAGAAAGAAAAAGATGAAGAAGGAAGCTTGTCGAAATCCCCTTGCCCTAGATGCTTGTCGAAAATTCTCTCCTCTTGCTCCCATTGGAAGTTAACGATATGGCCTCTTATTTATAGGGCTAGGTCAAAGTCCTTCTTTGAGGAGGAAGTTAAGTTGGAATTAAATTATCTTTAAAGAATATAATTCTTTATTATAATTATATTCCTACTAGAACTTCTCCTATCTTCTTGGAATTTAATTCTTCTTTAATCTCTTCGTGGAAATCAAATTCCTTTGGGATTTAGCTTTGCTCCACGTCATCTTGGGCTTGTCTAGTCATCAATTTCGACTGCCATATCACCTTGTGCTTTGTCGACAATTGCCCTGGAAATTGGCTCGGCGTCTCCTTCATGCATTGCCTTCGCAACTAGCTCGGCATCTCCTTCATGCATTGCCCTAGAAACTAGCTCTAGCCTTGCTTTGGCAAATGATCCTGCACATACACACAAAACACACCAAAGCAGCATATTTTCCCACAAAAACTACCAAGTTATGTAAGCAAGCTCAACGATGGAAGGAAACATGGATTAATGCATGAATGGCTAATTATGCAACTAATATGAGCCTAAGTCCAACAATAATATGAGTAAAAAGGGTAAGAAAAAAAGTACTTTTGAACACTTATCACTTATCAATTGGCTTTACCTCTAGATAGGAACAATACTTATTATGTGTTTCATGTATTCATGCTTCGGAGGTATTGATCGGATTCTTCACGTATAATTACTTCTAATGAGATTGAGATGCAACCAGGTTTGACGTATAAAGAAGAACTAGTGAAAATCCTAGCATACAAAGTTGAAGAATTAAGGAATAAGAAAATTCTACTGATTAAGGTTCTCTAGAGAAATTATAAAGTAGAGAAAGCCATTTGGGAAATTGAAGGGAGAATGAATAAGCAAAATACAAAGTTGTTTGAAACGGGTAAACGTTGAAAATTCGAGGACGAATTTTCTTAAGGGAGGAGGAATTGTAATATCCCAATTCTTGCTTAGTGACTAAAATGTAATTTTTGAAAGTTTAGGGGTTAAAGTGAAACTTTTAAAAAGTTCAGGGACCAAAGTGTAATTTTTGAAAAGTTATGTAATTTAACCCCATATATGGATAGTTCACCCCCAAGAGTGGTATTTCTGTGTTATCGAATTTTTCATACGAGGCTTATATTATTCAAATTTGGATCGAATACAATTGTTAAGCGTGCTTAGGTCGAGGAAATATTAGGATGGGTGACCTTCGGGAACGTCCCATAAAAGTGTTTCTGATCGATATTTTGGACTCGTTAAGAGTAGAGAAAATTCGTATAGATTATTGATAAAGGAATTCTAAGAGAAATTTTATTCTATAAAGATTTTCGATAATTATCGGAATAATAGACTGAGTTAGGAAAATTCAGTCTAAGTTCTTGGAAAAAGAAGTTTTATGGGAAAATAGAGTTTATTTCCAGAATATGGAAATATAGAATTTTCGGAATAAATCCAATAGCTCGGAAAAAGGGTAAAATTGCAGTAGAAGTGTTTTATAGATATCGGTATATCGGGTCAAATTGAAATTTTAAAGAGAGTTCCAAAGATTATGGAAAATTCATAAAATATTAATTTATGAATATTTTGTTAATGTTGGTGAGATTCTAAATAGATTTAGTTAGAATATGATGGAGTGGTTTTAAGCCCAAAGAAAGAAAATTTGGAAATCATATTGAATGAAATTCAAAATTTTGGATCGAATAAATATCATAAATTAAATTTTATGATATTTTGGGAAGAGGCTGGTTAGAATGGAACCAATTTGGTTCAATTTTTATGGAATGGCAATTTTAAGTCATGTAAGTAAATAAAGTCTAGTTGGAGGGCAAATTGGTCATTTACCATAGATGGCATTTTTGAAATATTTTTGGAACTTTGAGGGCAATTTTGAAAGTTGAAAACACATGGATTTGATCTTGGCCATTGATTTTTTATGAGATTGAATCATGGCCATTAGATTAAAAGGGCAAATTAGTAAATTCACTAGTTAAATGAATTTAAAAATTCATTTAACTTTACATGTGGATTAAATAGGTTAAAAGATGATAAAAAAATCATCTTATTTCTCCAGCTTGCTGTTTGAAAGTTCAAAGATAGGAGGGGGAAAGAAATTTTCAAACTTTCAAGCCAAAATTGAAGGATTAAAGGCTAAGATCAAGCAAAATAAATTTAGGTAAATTGTTCGACACTTGGTTCTCTTCATTTTGATAGCAATTTTACATGATAAAATTTAATTTTAGCTCATTTATTGATGAATATGATTATGGAAATTGAAGTCTATGATGGAAACTAGAGTTGTATTTAGTAGAATTGATGTTGTAAACATGGAATCAAGATTGAATTTAGATTAATTCCATGTTTTAGGTTATAAACCCTAACCCTAAATTTTGGGGATTTTGGTTAGGGAGTTAAATTGAGGATGAAATTGAATAGATTATGATGTTGAGAGCTTGAATTTGATGTTAGATTAAATAATTTCCCAAGTTGTAAATTTAGGGACCATTTCAAAAAGGTTGAGAAAATTAAGGGAAATTATTGAAAATTTATTTTCAGCATTGGAATTGATGATTTATGATGAAATTAGCTTGAATTGATGATTAGGGACCAAAATGAAAAAATTTTGAAGTTGAAGGACCAATTTGGCAATTTAGGAAAAAATAGGGATTGGTCTTGAATTTATGGAAAAATAATAGAATTAAAGATTTAAGCATGTTATGGAAGTTAAAGGATTGAAATTTCGACAAATGAAAGATAAGGGACTTGTTTCGAAATAAAGAATTAGTGAAGGACCAAGTTGAATAAAGTTGAAAGTTGAAGAAAAAATTTCAAGAATGTTAGAAAATAAATGAATGGTTTATTTGTAAATGAATTTATGTAAAAAAGTGAAGTAGTAACTAAAATTTCACTTTTATAAAGTTTAAGGACTAAAAAGGAAATAGTCCAAAATAAGTAATTAATTATGGAAATTATTCAAAATGGGTTTGAACAAATGTTTAATGTTCAAAATGGTCACTAAAGACTTAGGGACATTTCGGCAATGATGTAAAATATTGGGAAAATTTTCAAAAAAAATTATATTCGAATAGTTATGTTTAATAATCAAGTTAGCAATGTTAGATTTAAGTCGAATACGAGAATGGTAATGTATATGTTCGATTGGTCTTATACAGTTCTAAAAGAGATCGAAAGAGAACCAATAATAAAAAGAAAGATAAGAACCTCGAGTAAGCTTAGTGAGGCAAACTATTCATGGCCCAGGTGAGTGCATTTACATGTTTAATTTATAAATAGGAAGACTTGCAAATAGTCAACCTTAACTATATAAAAAATGCTACATGATATGTATGTATGTATGTATGTTGATCTATGTTGTCATGAATATATTTATATATGATGAATCATGTGATATGAATAATTATTTATATGATTGATCATGATGATGGATTGATGAAATTATCTATATATATATATATATGTGTGTGTGTGTGTGTGTGTGTGTTAATTTATGTTTGGTCATGATCAATTATGTTGAAGTGTGAGATAAGAAATGTTTATCTATATGATGATCTATGTTTACCATCAACATTAATGATGAAGCATGAAACATGAAATGCCTATTTATATGATTAATTATGATAATTTATGATTACCATGAACAATTACGATGAAATATGAATATGAATTTCCTATCTATATAATTGATTGGTAATGAAAGAAATGCCCAAGTATTGAGTATGAGAGTCCATGGTATAGTTGGCATGCCATAGAGTCCTTAGCAGCTGCACCCTTATGTTTATGTTATCAAACAGATATTGTGACAAAATGATTGTGTCACATGCACCCTGGGGATCTACGCCCATTGTGCCCAAGTGCACTATCGTGGTGACGCACCCTGGGGATCTACGCCCACTGTGCCTGAGTGCACTGTCGAGGTGCTTCATGTTTATGGGGAGCAAAGAGCGTCCCCGAGTACGTACTCATCTTTACGTTTACGTCAGACACTACGGTGTCATTTCAAGATGACTAGCGTACCTCGGTCTCATATAGCGTACTTTGGGCAATGATAAAAGAATCATGTCACATAAATGAATCATGTTACGTATATGAAACATGTCATGAATATGAACTATGCTATGTATATGAAATATGTTAAGTATACGAGTCATGCCCCATATATGAATCATCACATGTATATGAAATATGCCAAGTATATGAATCTTGACAAGTACATGAATTATGCCAAGTATACGAAGTATGTCACATATATAAGAAATATGATATGCATATGAAGCATGCCATGTATACAAATTATGTTACGTATATGAATTATGTCATGCATACGAATTATGTCATGTACACATATCATGTTATGTATATGAATTAAGTCATATATATGAATGAAAACATATATATATGAATCATGCCACGTATCAAAATCATGTCATGCGAAAGAAATATGCCATGTATGAGAATCATGTTACATAAATGGATCATGTCATGAATATGAATCATGTTACGTATATTAATCATGTCATGTATATGAATCATGTTATGCATATGAATCATGTCAAGTATGTGAACCATGTTGCTTATGTGAATTATACCATATATGTGAATTATGCTATGTATACGAAACATACCATGTATATGACTTATTTTATGATGATAGAGGATTGGAACTATGATTAATTTAGGAATTTATGATGTGCACATGAATATCTAGTGTCTATGGAAACCTTGATAGTACTATCCTATCTTGGGTAGAGAACTTGATATGATATCATATGATAAGTATTACTTAACCTTATGTTTGTTAAATGAGATTATTGCCTCACTAAGTTTGTACTTAGCGTGTGTTATTTCACACGTAGGTTCTCCCACGTAGAATGGCAAGAATGAGCTATTAAAGTGGAAATATCAAGTTACATTAGTAATCACGGTATGTACATCTTAAATTATGGTTGATGTTTAGTGCGCATGTACATGTATGTATGTGAGTTTTAAAGAAACAACTATTTTGTAAACTTAAGTTATAATGTGTTTACGTATTATTATGAATGTATGGACTTAGAATATGGTTTACTACAAATGATTAAGTTTTATGACTTAGTTAAATATAGTTTAACCCTAATCGCGTAGTAATTTTAAAATCAAGAAAGGGTCTAGGCAGGGTACATAGTTTTCTCCCTGAATTATATTTTTATTTCGATAACACATTTTTAAATTTTATAAAACAATTCAGGGTTAAAACTAGCTGCTATAGACTAACGTAGTTTTTAATTCAAAACCGAGAAGGGGTTAAACTATAAGATATAGTTTGGTATAAAAAAGTCAAGTCAAGTTTTCTTTAGCAACTTTGTAACATCTTTAGTGTATGTTCGGTCTACGAGTATACGTTAAGGGTGTTATATTTATTGGTATGAAATTTGTGAGTAATGATAGTATTATTCCTTTAATTGATACATCTAATATACCTACTACTCAAAGAAAAGTTGTCAAGAAGTGTACCAATCATCCAATACAAAAGTATATGACCTATGGGAAGCTGATGCCTTCATTTGGAGCCTTCAATATCATAATTGATAAGGTACATATTTCTTAATTTGTATATGAAGCCTTGAAAGATCTAAAATGGAAGAAGATTGTAGAAGATGAAATCAAGACATTGAAAGCAAACAAAATTTGGGTTATGATTGATTTACCACATGAAAAAGAGCAGTGGATTATAAATGGGTATTTATAGTCTAATACAATGTTGATGGGAGCATAGAAATGTTCAAGGCTAGATTGGTGGTGAAAGGATTCATTTAATCCTATGGGATTGACTACCATAAGACATTTGCACCAGTGAAAAAACTTAATATTGTGAGAGTTCTATTATCTTGCTGCAAATCAAAAATTACCATTTCATCAGCTTGATATCAAAAATGCATTCCTGAATAGAACTCTAGAAGCAAATTTGTACATGCAAAAACCAGTTGGTTTAAATGAAGACTCAAATTTTGGTCAAGTATGTAAACTACAAAATTTACTATATGGTCTCAAGCAATCACCTCGAGCTTGGTTTGACAGATTTACCAGGGCTATTCTAAAATTTGGCTATCTACAATGTCAAATTGACTATATTTTTTTGTCAAAACTTTTTGGGTAGAGTTCACAAATGATAATCGAATTTTGTTTAAAAATTCAAAATGGTAACCAAACTTTCAAAAGTTACAAAATGACAATTAAACCTTATGTTTTGTTACAAAATGGTTCTCAACAGTTAACAGGCGTTAAGTGGGTAACTTTGCAATTACAAAAAATTTAAATAATATCATATTTAATCCTCAATATTTATAGATTCAATCAATTTAGTGCTATTTCAAATAAAAATTCAAAAAATTGTCAGGCTGTTAATGGTCGGAACAGGCCGATTCGTTGCAGTCCAGTTGGCTGGATTGTTTGTACTATACCAAAGCAAGCGAGCAACAACCAAGACTGTGACTCTATTGGGATCCACTAGAGTTCTTTGTTGATGCACCTGTAGTGCACTAACCCATCAATTATTCTTTTTCTTGCAACGATCATAAGTGCTTAAGAAGTCAAAAATATGCAGCTGAAAATGGCTTGCCCATCCTAAAGAATTTGCAGCTTCAAAATCAAAGGGTTTTAATGCTTGCTTGGAAGATTTGAGTACCGGTTTGGATGCATGTTGTTTTTCTTCTTTATGCCCATCCATTGTTTGCCTGTGGATTTGTCTCGTAACATTTTATAGATTAATATATTCTTGATGGAAGATTATTTATAATAAGACCCTTGTGGCTCATATTGTGGTAGGTAGTTGTCAACAGTGGCGGATGTAAAGAGGGTTTAGGGTGGCACGTGCTCACCCTGAAAATTCGAATTATCTTTATTAGTTACTCTTTTTATTGAGTGGGTTCACCCTGAAATTTTATTTGTACCCACCCTAAAAATATGAATTTCCTTTATTTGTTATTCATTTTATTGAGTGTCCACCTAAAATTTTATTTGTACCCACCTACGCACAAAAACTTTGATGTTATTAACATTTAATATATGTGTCTACTGTCCACCCTCAAAATCCATCACTGGTTGTCAAGCTTTAACACTGGTGACAAATATGTTTATCGATTTTTCACCTGGAGTAACCAAAAAGCTTTCTCGTCAATATAGCATAAGAAACATGTTTCTCACATAATTATGATTTTATAAAGATGAATAGTTTTTCTTTCCCTCTTCACATCCTAGCTGCTAGAAATTAGAGAAGGATGATAAGCTTTGGAAAGAGTTGAACTTTTCCTATTTACGACAACACTTGTTTTCTTGTCTGGTCTAGAGCTGATCAAAATTTTTAATTTAGACTTATCATTTTTTCCAAATTCAAGAAATAGCAGGCTAGGTAGAGTTCCTAACTTTGCATAAAAAAAAATTACTTGAATTTCCATTGTCTGTAATGGTGTACTTAAAATGACACTTCTACTAGTTCGCTTCAGTACTCAACTTCAAAATTTGACATGCAAGAAACATGGAGGATGCCTGACTTATGGTTCTACGAAACCATTAAAACTTTTTTTTTTATGATTTCCGTTACGAAGAGGCTCCAGTAAGGCTGGAACTTCGGCTTAGGATAAACTCAACTATTCTATTTTGTAATCTCTTGTATTGTGTTGAGAACACTTTTAATTTTCATCTGATAAACCCAGTTTAGTCACTTCAATTTTTCATGACTTATTTGTTTGTTTGTAGTTTACGATGTGACCATTGGATATAAGCATCGCTGTTCATCCTTCTTGGATAATGTCTTTGGGGTTACCGAAGTTCATATTCACATCAGACGCATTACAATAGATGACATCCCGATGTTTGAAAGCGAAGTAACTGTGTGGTTAATGGATACATTCCAATTTAAGGACTGCGACGAATTGGCCTGTTTCGGCTGTTAACGGTCAACAGCATTTTGGGTTTCTATTTGAAATAGGACTAAATTGATTAAATCTATAAATATAGAGGACTAAATATGATATTATTCAAATTTTATAATCGCAAAGTTACTCACTTAACGTCTATTAACGGTCGAGTGACCGTTTGATAACAAAACATAAAATTTAATTGTCATTCTATAACTTTTGAAAGTATAATTGCCATTTTGAATTTTTAAACAAGTTGTCATTTGTGTACTTTACCCAAAAAAAATTAAAACAAAAAGGCTATCTTAATAGTTTGTATTGCTGACATAATCATCACGCGTGATGATTCTTTGGAAATTAGAAAGTTAAAAGAATTTTTGGCAAGTGAATTTGAAACTAAACGTCTGGGTTACTTGAGATACTTTCTAGAAATGGAAGTGGTTAGATCAAGCACCGAAATTATAATCAATCAAAGAAAATACATTTTAGACTTGTTTTTAAAAATTGAAATATTGTGGTGCAAGTATAATCTAAAATTTAGAACTGATGACAAGGGAATTCTAATGGACAAGAAACACTATCATAGACTAATAAATAAGCTCATTTACTTGTCACTTACAAGACTATATATTGCTTATTCTATTAGCATTGTAAGTGATTTCATGAATGACCCTAAAGAGAAACACCTAGAGATAGTAACCAAAATTTTGAGATATTTAAAGATGACAACATGTCATGGATTGATTTTTTTTGTAAGAATGAGACCAAAAAGTGGAAGTATTCACGGATGCAAGTTGGGCATGAGAGCTTACTAGTAGAAGATCCACTAGTACATATAGTACTCGAGTTTGGATAAATCTAGTGAGATAGAGGAGCAAGAAACAATCAATGGTCTCAAGGAACAGTGCAAAAGTTGAGTTTGGAGCATCAGTACTTGGGATTTATGAAGGAATTTCGATACAAAGAATCTTGACCGAATTACAAATGAATCACAATAAACAGTTCAAACTTCAATGTGATAGCCAGTCAGCAATCAGCATTGTAAAGAATCCAGTTCAATATGATAGAACCAAACACGTTGAATTAGACCGTCACTTCATCTCTAAAAAGGTTACTAATGGAACAGTTAAGCTCAACTTTATTCCAACTCACAAACATCTAGTTAATGTACTCATCAAGGCGATTCCAAGAACTAGCTTTGATGAGCTTACATCCAAGCTAGGACTACACAACATATACTCACCAGCTTGAAGGGAAGTGTATATTGTCAATATATTTCTATGTATTTTAGTCCTAGCAAATAACTAAGTAGCTAAGTTTGATCTAACTTAGTGATGAGTCATGTCTTATTTAAATTTAAATTTCTAATCTTTTAAATGATATATAGAGATAGAAATAGAGTTTAACTTAACTAAGATTGTTGTAATTTAGTCCTATAAAAGGGACTCACTTCTTTTCTGCAAATCGTTCAATTGAATAGAGAAAATATTTATTCTTTAAAAAATATCCATTATTTACAGTGAGGGATCCTCTTTTTGACTCTAACTCTTCCACTCCAATCGTTGCTTTTCTTTTTGTTACTTCGATTTTAGCCACTCAAATTTTTGGTGTTTCTCATCAAACGAATGGCATATTCTTCTAGAAATCCTAGCTATTCTAAGCATGATATTGGAAAATCTCGTTACTATTACTTAAACAAGCTTGCATATTCCTCCATAGGTCAAATCGGATATATAATTATTGAAATTATTGTTGGAGACTCAAACGGTGGATATGCAAGCATCATAACTTATATGATGTTCTTTATTTCCATGAATCTTGGAACTTTTGCTTGCATTGTATTATTTAGTCTACGTACCAAAACTATTAAAATTAGAGATTATGCAGGATTATACACAAAAGATCCTTTTTGGCTCTCTCTTTAGCTCTAAATCTCTTATCTCTATAAGGTCTTCCTTCACTAATAGGTTTTTTCAATAAACTTCTAGTGTGGATGATAGATAGATAGACAGACATGCCAATATTTCTTAGTTTCAATGGGACTCTATTAAGTGTGTAAAAGTACTATAATTTCTATCATTTTTACTCATATTGTTGTTAGACTTAGGCCTATTTTAGTTCCATTCTTAGTCATTCATGCTTAGTTTCGTAGTTTCTATGTCTATTGGGCTTAGCCTTATGTTTTGATATTTTTTGTAGAGAAATCACTATTGTTTTTGCTTTATGGAAGTCAATGGAAAATCTATGGGCTTACCTTGAATAAATGCTAGGAACTAGCTAGGATCGATAAATCGAAGAAAACTAAAGCTTGGAAACTTCTTCAATAGATGTGCTAGCTTAATGGAAGAAAGGGAGGTGTGTGCTTAAAACCATGGTAAGTTTTTATTCCTTCTTTCTTTTTCTTTTCCTTAACAATTCAATTGATATCCCCAATTGAACAAACCCAATGATGAAGGAGTCACTCCTCCAAGGTCCACGTGGGTGGTGATTAACCACTTGAGGGGTTAATTACTTAATTAGTCCCCGACTTCTCACTCTTCGCACTTTGTCCACCTAATGCTTAATCTTTTGCATTTTAGTCACTATACAATGTTCCCTAAGCTTTTCAATGTTTTCAATATGGTCCACTTTCAATAACAATATCTAATTATTCATCAATACATGTGAAATCAACCACATGGTCAATGGTCAATATTCTCTACGACCCACCAGAATTTAAATTTTTGGTCACCAAAATCTATTTTTTAACTAAACTGGTGTTATAGGTGATGTTTAATATGCTCAATTCAATTGGCCAGTTTAGCGGCTCAACAACTAAAGATGTCAGACAACATATGAGGCTTTTCATAGAAGTTTGTGATTCTTTCAGACAATAGGGAAACCATGATGATGTCTTGAGGCTAAAATTATTCCCCTATTCACTGAGGGATTTGGTGAGAACATGGCTGAATAGTATACCATCCGGATCTTTAGAATCTTAAACAAATATATGCTAGAGTTTCCCTATTCATTTTGTTATTCTTTCAATGATAATCATGATTCTTTTGAGTGCCCGCAGAACCCAGAGTCTAGTTTTTATGTTGGAAACTACAGCCGGATCATCAATTTATATTCCAACACATACAATCCAACGTGGGGGTAACACCCTAAATTTTTATGGAGTAACTAGAACAACTCCAACAATTAGACCTGCCAGAATTCAGAAGCATCAAAATTCTGACAGAACATGTCAGGGCAACAGTTACCGCAACAACAGTCGTCACCAGCTAGTTCTTTGGAAACCACTTTAAATGCTTTTATGCTTAAGAGTGAATCATATATGACTGAGACTAGTGATTTTATAAAAAAGATTGAATCTTTTATTAGTAGGACTGAGATGACACTGCAGAGCCAATGAGCAATGTTGAAATCTTTGGAGCGCAGGTTGGGCAATTTGCCCAAATCCTAAGCTCAAGGCCACAAGGCAGTTTGTCTAAGACACTAAGGTTGTACGAGGATCGGGACATGAACAGTGTAAGGTGATCACCACCTGGAGTTTACCAAAGACAAATGATGATCGTATCCAACCTGAGGATGGCACTCAGCCAATAGAGTAGTCCTCTAGTAAAAAAACATGTGCCCAGTAAAGATATTACGGCAAATACAGAAGATGTACCCTTAGCAATTGCCATAGTAAGTCCGCATGCAGCAGCAAGTTCACCCAACAATGCCAAGCCAGATGAGACAAGGCAAGGAGATTAGACTGCCACCACCATTTCCATAGAGGCTGGAGAGGCAGAAACATGAGCACCAGTTCAAGAAGTTCCTTGATTTCCTTAAGCAAGTTCATATCAACTTGCCATTGGTTGAGGAAATTGAGCAGATGCCTAATTATGCTAAGTTCCTTAAAAATATAGTCCTTAAGTGAACAAGGCTGAGCGAGTTTGAGACAGTTACCTTGACAGAATGATGTATGCAATGTTGCATAACTGATTGCCACCCAAACTAAAGGATCCGGGTAGTTTTACAATATCGTATGTCATCGACAACCACTATGTTGGGAAAGCACTGTACGACCTTAGAGCTAGCATAAACCTTATATCAAAATATGTTTTCAATGATTAGGCATAAGAAAGGCGAGGCCCACCACAATCATGCTTCAGCTTGCGGATAGATCTTATGTGGATCCAGAGGGAAAATTGAAGATATTTTGGTAAGAGTGGATAAATTTATTTTTCCCGCTAATTTTATTATTTTGGATTGTAAAGCAGATGAGTTCACCCCCATTATTCTTGGAAGATCATTCTTAGCAACGAGAATGACCTTGATCGATGTTGAGAGAGAAGAGCTCACTTGGCGGGTGAATGAGCAGCAAGTCACGCTCAACATTTTCAAAACCCTCAAGTATGTTGATGATCCAGAATAATGCCAAGCTATTCAGGTTATCATAGAATTGAACTTTGATGTGGAGGAGTATTGCCACAGAAATTTCATTGCCGATCCTGAAGAACTTGAGGAGACAAATTTGGACAACAAGGCTCAACAAGAGGCGAATTGGATTGTAAGTCAATAGGGTAAAAGTTTTGAATCTCTTGACTATTCAAGTAAGAACTTTAAACCTGACAAACCTTCCATTGAGCAACCCCTATTTTAGAATTAAAACCATTGCTATAGCAATTGAAATATGTTTATTTTGGAAAGGATAACACCTTGCCTGTGATAATTTCTTTTAATTTACAGTCTGAACAAGAAAAAAGACTAATTGACATGTTGACACTTCATAAGAAGGCAATAGGTTTGACAATTGCAGATTTGAAGGGAATCGGTCCAGCAGTGTGCATGCATAAAATCATGCTGACTGAAGGCCACGACAATTCTATTGAGGCCCAAATGAGACTTAACCCTGACATAAAGCAAGTTTTGATGAAAGAGATCATCAAGTGGCTTGATGTTGGTATCATATATTCGATCTTAGACAACTCAAGGTATGAATATGGTAAGTAATGAAAATAATAAAATGATTCCAACTAGAACTGTTACCGGGTGGAAAGTCTGTATGGATTACTGAAAATTGAATAAGGCTACTAAGAAAGGTCATTTTCCTTTACCCTTTATTGACTAAATGCTTAACCGTCTTGTAGGAAAATCATTTTACTATTTTCTTGTGGATACTCAGGTTATAACCAAATTACCATAGTGCCAGAAGACCAGGAAAAGACCACCTTCACATACCCTTTGGGCACGTATGCATTTAGGATGATGTCGTTCGGATTATGCATTGCTCCGGTAACCTTACAGAGGCGTATGATGGAAATTTTATTCGATATGGTGGAAGATTTCCTAAAAATCTTCATGGACAACTTCTCGGTATTCGAAGATAGTTTTGAAAATTGCATCGGCAATTTAGAGAGGTGTTAGCACGTTGTAAAGAATCTGACCTAGTTTTAAACTGGAAGAAATGATAATTCATGATGGATAAACATATCATGCTAGGATACAAGATCTCATCTAAGGGAATCGAAGTAGATAAGGCCAAGGTAGACGTGATTGAGAGAATGTTGGCACCAAATTCAATCAAAGAGATCTGAAATTTTCTCGGATATGCATGTTTTTACATAAGGTTTATTCATAATTTTTCTAAGATTTCTAAACTTTTGTGTAATTTTCTTGAACATGACAAAGCCTTTACTTTTGATGATTCTTGTGTCACGGTATTTAAAGATTTGATGAAGCAACTTGCCACGGAACCTATTGTTATTCTCTCTGATTAGTCTCTATCTTTCGAGCTCATGTGTGATGCGAGCGACTTTGCGATAGGAGTTGTCTTAGGCCAACAAAAAGGTAAAAAAAATTATGTGATATAATATGCTAGTAAAACACTCAATGGTGCTCAATTGAATTACACCACTACAGAAAAAGAGTTGCTAGCAATAGTGTTTGCATTTGACAAGTTTCGTCCTTACTTGATTGGTACTAAGATAAGTGTTCACACTAACCATTTATCAATTAAGTATTTAATTGCTAAAAAAGATGTCAAACCTCATTTAGTTCGTTGGATATTACTTTTACAAGAGTTTAACATCAAAACTAAGGACGGGAAAGGAACGGAGAACAAGTTGTTGATCACCTATCAAGGCTTGAAGGGGCAATAACGATGATGATTATCTGGAGATTCATGACGTATTCCTGGATGAGTAACTGTTAGTTGCCACAACAACTCTATAGTATGTCGATAAAGTGAATTTTCTTGTAAACGGTATTTTACCTTATGACCTTACATATTAGGGAAAGAAGCGGTTCTTACACGATGCTAAGCATTATTGTTGGGACAAGCCTCTTTTGTTTAAACAATGTGTAGATTAGGTCATACGAAGGTGTGTTCCCGAGGAGGAATAACAAAATGTGCTTCTACAATGCCATTTGTCACCCTATGGAGGCCATTTTGGATGTACTCGCACATCGGCCAAAGTTTTGCAGTTGGGCTTTTACTGGCCTACTCTTTACAAAGATGCCCACGAATTCTACAAGAGATGTGATCGATGCCAAAGAATAGGGAATATCTCACAGGGGTATGAGATGCCACTGCAGAACATCCTTGAGGTAGAGCTATTTGACTGTAAGGCATCGATTTCATGGGGCCATTTCTATCATTATTCAATAATTTATACATCTTACTTGTCGTAGACTATGTGTCCAAATGGGTTGAGGCAGCTACAGTTCCCATAAATGATTTGAAGACCGTGCAGCGATTCTTGCAGAAAAATATATTTACACAGTTTGAAATGTCGAGGGCAATTATCAGTGATGAAGGTAAACATTTTTACAATAAGCTCATTGCCAAGATGTTGTTGCATTTTGGAGTGACTCACAAAGTTGTCACGGCATATCACCCGCGGACTAATGGGCAGACAGAGATCTCTAATCATGAGTTGAAAATTATTCTTGAGAAGGTTGTTAATCCTTCACGGAATGATTGGTCTGTGAGAATTGATGATGCACTTTGGGCCTACCGAACAGCATTCAAGATGCCCCTAGGCATGTCTCCTTACAGACTTGTCTAAAGCAAGACTTGCCACCTGACGATAGAGATCTAGCATAAGGCCTACTGGGCAATCAAGACAATGAACGTGGATTAGGGAAAAAATAGGACAAAAGTCTTACTGGACTTGAACGAGATAGAAGAATTTCGTGCACTAGCTTATGACAATGCCAAGCTTTATAAAGAGAATACTAAACGATGGCATGACAAAAAGCTATTATTGTTGCAATTCTTGTTAGGGCAACTGGTACTTCTCTATAATTTCAGACTCAAAATTTTTCTGGGAAAATTGAAGTCAAGATGGTACGGGCCATTCGAAGTAGTTAAACCCTATTCCCATGGGGTTGTTGTGATCATATCAACTACGAATGGACATGAGTTTAAATTCAATGGACAGAGATTGAATCACTAAATTGGTGCCCATATCGAGTGTGATAAAAGAGTAGTATCCTTAGAAGATGCATGAAAATGCTCTTTCTATGTATTTTTAATTTTATTTTTTAGCTATTTTCTTGTAGTTTTATGTTATTTTTGTTTGAATTTCATCATTTATCCTTTTCTTTTTATTTTTGTTTTAGTTAGTTTTTATCTTTATCTTTATGTTCTTTATTTAATCTTTATCTTTTTGTTTTTTTATTTTTAGGATAAGAGTTTCGAAAGGAATGGATATTGGGTTTCATGATAGTATTTTATTTAAATGAAATTTTATCTCCAAAGAAGATAGAGGACTGGTGGATTCAAAGGGATTTAAATACCCTTTGAAAATTTTCACCCAAAATTTATTTCCCTCCATTTCTTTCTAACCTTAGCCGCACATCATATCCATCTTACACCCATCATTGTTTCCTTTTTTACCTATTGGTAGCACATCAATCCACCTTTCATCTCCTTTACCAACCTTTCGCTCCACCATTCAATCACAATTACTACCCATCTACTTCATATTCTTCTTTCACTCTTTCCTCATATCTTGAAACTCTTAAGCTTTTCTTGTTTTTCTTTTTTAATCTTTTACCAAACACCATGGCGAAGAACTTGAAAACCATGCCCGAAGAAAGTTCCTCGCAAGCAATTATCGTGTCGTCTTTCTGCCATTTTGCAACACCGATAATCCAACAAAGATTCGAGAAGAAGTTTGCCACTCGAAAGGTTTGGAAAGAACAAGGTTTCGCCTATGATCTCACCAAACCAAAATATGGTGTTGAGGATTCCGTCTACACCATTATTAAGAATCACAAGTGGCCAATCTTTTGTGAACAACCTGCATCGGTTAATATCTCTCATGGGTAAGGTAATTCTATTCACATGTTTCCAATCGGATAAACAATGTGTTTTTGTGCGTGGTAGGGCTATTTTTCTTGATGCTACTACAATCAATACATATTATGGGTTATTCTTTACACATGATGAGCACACCGGGTTTGTGAATAATATCACCCCAAAAGATACGAATCGAGTCCTCAAGGACCTCACTATTGAATGAACCGAGTGGAATGATAGAGATTTGAAAGCCACAGTGAATCGGGCTATACCGGAACCCGCAAAAAAAGTTATGGAACAATTTCTTTAAAACTCGTTTGATGCCTACAGCTCATAATACTATTGTTTCTTCCTCACGTTTATTTTTTCTACACCCTATTTTGCATAATCATACTATTAATGTTGGATAGATTATTGTTGATGAGATTTATGCTTGTAGCAAAAAGGATGTAGGCGCACTCTATTTTCCTAATTTGATTTCAATCTTATGCGCAAAGTAGAAAGCACCATCCGATGCTAAGGATGAGAGGCTACCCAAGAAGAATAGGTGGACAAGGACTCAGTATATGCGGATGATGCAAGACGGCCCTCCAAGAGCACCAGTAGTTGCAAAGAAGCCCCATGTTCCAGAATCTGCCCCAGCAAGTGAACATGTCATAATAAGTGTTTTAGGGTTGGCAAATTTCCTTTGTACTTTGTTGCAGCGATTAGATCGAATGGAGGCAAGACAACAAGTGCTTTGTCAATATATGAAGGATCGTGATATTGCTATGGAACGAGTTATCCTGTAGAACTATCCTAATAGTAGTGTAACATTTCTGGTGTTTCCTGCAGAGTTACTTACCTTGGCAACTGATGTTGAGCCAGCTACAAGTGATGTTGTCACGGCAACCAATACCTCGTGCAAAGGTAAGGAACTAGTTCATGAACCGAAACATAATGAATCAAGTTATGACTTTTTAGATTTCGAATACACCACTTCTACACTGTTAAAGTCCCCATCTCTGGCTATGCCATCAAAGCGTAAAGCTTAAACACATGAGGAGGCTGAGAAGGAGGGTAAGCCGATTGAGGAGGTTGAAAATTGAGGTTCATGACCCTACACCAGCTTCACGACAGAAACCACAACGAGGCAGCAAACGCCTCAAGCAAACAGCCAAACAGAAGCTACAACTTCGAGGTGACGACATCTCCGATTAGTTCATTTGCATTTTGTTTTTATTTTATTTTGTTTTGTTTTACATGCATTGAGGACAATTTGTAACACCCCTTTTTCGTATCATTACGGCGAATACGAATCAGGAATGTCACAACTTTACTATCCTTAAATATTAATGATATTTGAAACAAAATTCAAGTATTGATAATTTTGAACCCAAATATCATAAAACATACATGCTCTCAATTATCTTAGCATGCAACTCATCACCTGAGGTTACTATTAACTTTGAATCTTTCCATAAACGCCCATTATCATGAAACCATAACAAACTTTAAAGGTCAATCACAACTCAAATAGGTTTAGCAAGTATACATGCCACTATAAAAATCAAACCTCAATTAGGATGTCATTACTGTGATTACCTGTTGAGCTTTCCAATATTGATGCAATGCTCTTCTCACTCTCATCTTGATTTACCTACGTGTGCACAATCAAACACACGCTAAGTACGAACTTAGTGAGGCAATAATCAAGATTAAAAACAACTAAATAGGCTTATTCAATTTCATAATTTATTAAACCTCAAGGCTATATATATATATCATGCCATATGCCAATATACTAATGTTTATATTGCATTGGAAATGATTTACTACATGTCAATGCCATCAAACTTTCATGCTTGTCCATTTGTCATAATATGCCATATATGCATAAATTCATCGTGATCACTAGCTTGTATACCATCATGTTAATCATATATCAACATAATTTAAACCGAGTATAAATTTCTTACCAATATACTTGCCATTTATTCCAAAAGCTCATAAGCTTATTCACATGTTTATCTTTTATTAACCAATAAACCATAGCCCAAATATAAGCCTAGAAGGACCCTGGGTACACGAGTCAAAACCGCACATAAGGTTCTGCTAACCATAATAGACACAAGGTCGTCATTTTCCGCACATAAGGTAGTGCTAACCATAATAGACATAAGGTATTCCTTATCCGCACATAAGGTAGTGCTAACCATATACATTAAGTGTCTTTTATATACACTATAGTGCCCGCACAAAGTGCTAAACCATTGGACTCTATGGCATGCCAACTATACCATGTCCCTCAATAACTTGCTTGGGCATATTTTTCATATTTATTTCATCCATGGCAATGTATATCAACATAATTTAACATTGGGCAGTTCATACCCGAAATAACATTCATAATATAACATCATATATAACTAGTGATCCATGCATTTATATTCAACTTTTGACATATTTAGAACATGTCAAATATATGATTATGACATAAATATCATGCCAAAATAAACAAGGTAGACTCATCATAAGTCTTCCTAATGATGTATAAAACATCTATAGATCATGTTATGTATGCATTGCACTCACCTTGGCCACTTAACACAATGCCTCACTAAGTCCTAGTTCGATCTTTGCTTTTATATTACCTCGAACCTTCTTTGATTCGAACTTGACTTCATTAATCACATGAGTAAAATAAAATATTTGTTAGATTCAAATCTAACAATACCTTAAACATGTTGTCTAATATAATCACTCGAATATAAAATTTTCAAATATTTTTCCTTTCTTTCTTGTACTGTTCAAAAGCTCATTATGGTCCTTAATTACCAATTTGAACTTACATTAATTCTTTCGAGCTTGCTGACTAACTTTGCAAATTAGTCCACAAATCAAAATTACTACCTTAATTCCAACATTTTAACTAAAAAATTAGATCTACTGCTTCTACATACCCTCTTTGCCGAATAGACCATTCAAGTTTGACAAATTGTCAAAATGGTCACTAAAGCGATTAATCGTCGGTTTAGCATTCTAACTTCATTTTCATGTCTCTAATATCATTAATAACATAAATACATTTCAAACTCTAAAAATCAGAATTGAATCCCTAACTTTAACACTTTACTGAATTAGTCCTTTAGGGTTTTGATTCCAAATAACAAATCAAGCTTGCAAGATCACTAATTTGATTCCAAACAATAAATCAAGCTTGCAAGATCACTAACTCATCATCATAAACCCTAATTTAAGGTTGGATCCCTAAACCATAATCTTCTTCAAGGTTGCTAAATTGTTTAGGGTTTAAATCATAGTTCAAAAACATGAATCCAACATCATTCTTGCTTGATTTCAACATAAAATCGAACATAGATTCATAAAATCATAAAACCCCCAATTTGAACATAAACCCTAATTTCTCTCTCATGTCAGATCTCATCAATCAAGCATGAAATCCATGAATAATTTACATCAATAGATAGAGATCGAAGAGATGAACAACTTTGTAGTTCGGAAGATTACCTTAAAACCGATATTTTAGGCTTAAATCGAGCTTGGAAATTTTCCCTCTTCTTTCTCCTCTTTCTCCACGGTTTTGGAGATGAAATTTCATTGATAAGCCTTTATATTTCATATATATAAGCCACTTGTATAATTCAAAATAAATTTTTAATTCAATAAATTCCACTTTCCAAAAATACCCTCCAACTAGATTTATATTTCTAATTTGCCATTTTGTAACATTCCAACTAAACTTAGTTGGATTCTAATCAGCCACTATTCATCCATAAAAGAAATCTCAAAATTCATTACATGTCCCTATTGGGTGAAATGACCAAAATGCCCTTTACTAATCAACTTATTCACAAAATTGTCATTCCATGTTATTTCAATCGATTTAAATTTTCCCGACCTTTTTAACATCCAAATATCCATAAAATAATATTTTATGACTCTTCTAAGGTTCATGGAACCATCTCTAAAATTTTAGCTCAATCTGATTATCTGAATATTTTTTCGAAAAAAATATGAGTAACACGAAAACTTCAGTCTTTGGGGTAAACTATTCATTTACTGGGTTAAAATACAAAACTTTTGAAAATTACACTTTGGTCCCTAAACTTTTTCAAAGTTTATACTTCATCCACAAAACTTTCAAATTTTACATTTTGGTCACTAGCCAAAAATTGGGATATCACACAATTTTTATCTTGAGTTTTGGGGTTTGCTTTTGTTTGTCTTATTGTCATTTGCATTCATTTTGTGTGTCTCATGTTTGTTTGCATATGTTACTTGCCATGACAATTGCCTGATAAAACTGTCGAGACTTGTGATATCTTATGATGAGTTTTTCCATTGCACTTAGATGAGAAACCTTAGATATTAGGATTGGCGTGGAATTTACTTGAAATTTTGCTATGATGTTGTTTTTATTCACACTGTTGTGACTTGTTGATCGAATGAGACCTAGTAAACTTTAGGTTACTAAAAATTGGAAAAATAGGCTAGAGGTGCATATTTGGCTCTAGCCAAATAATAATAATAATAATAATAATAATAATAATAATAATAATAATAATAATAAATTGAATAAATAATAATTTATCACTAGAAGTTCCCTTCTAGATCTAGTTTTTAAATATTAAGAAATCTCTAAAGGTGCCCATCTGGCTCTAGCAGAAAAAGATGACTAACTGGCTGTAGCTGAATTAATTGCCTCGGCAAGCTAATAAAACTAAGGTTTGCATAGATCCTATTGACTAACTTGTAGACAACTCAGCACACACATTTTTCACTAGCATTGTAGTTTAATTTTGAGTAATTTTCTGTACTTTCCAACGATCGAAATGTAATCAACTCTTTGTTGCCACGGTTCTAAGGATTGAAGTCAGGTGAAAAGCATGTTTTTGGTGGTGAATACCTTGACAGGTAATTGTTAGTGTCTGCATTGCTTGAGGACAACCAATAGTTCGAGTTTGGGGGTGTGTTAAGTGTGTAAAAGTACTATAATTTCTACCCCTTTTACTCATATTATTGTTAGACTTAAGCTCATTTTAGTTGCATTCTTAGTCATTCATGCATAATTTTGTAGTTTCTATGTCCATTGGGCTTGGCCTTATGTTTTGATAGTTTTTATGGAGAAATCGATGTTGTTTTTGCTTTATTTTGTGTAGGAGACGAGCCACTTGCCGAAGGATGCCTTGGCAAGTCGCGATAAAGCTATTATCTCCAGGAATTAATTCAAACGCATTGGATAATTAATTACCCAGATTCAGATTCAAAAGCTAAGTTAGTTAGAGATCAGATCCCATGAATTTCACACGCATTCAAACTCCTCATCACCTATTTAGTGAGATTGCATCAACACAAGGAGAGGAGCCGATCGTAAGAGAGAGATCAGGTCGAAGAGGGGGATTCGTGTGCATCCATTAACGCAAATTGGAGGAGTTCATCTTCTCCGTTTCTTTTTATTTTGTATCGTGTGACCGTACATGTCTGGGTTTAATTCATTGTTGTTTTCTTCCAACCTAGCTGTGAACTAGATTATTTTGGCTTGGGTTATTGGGTTTATGGTGTGTAAAGAAGAATGATTTGTTTTGGTTTTAAATTCTATAGATTCAGTGTTTATCCATTCTTGGTTTTTAATTTCGCTTCAAGGAAACTTCGGAAAGGAACTTGAATGCATTGATTTATCTAGACTCGGGAGAGTTAGATTCATGAAACGAGTGGATACAGTTTCCATTTAAACAACCGTTGGTGGAAACTAATTCACCTTAGGAATAAGGAATGAATTTCAGCGGCTAAGAAGAGTGAAAAGATCGATGTTGTCCACCAAAGGTTAACGCAGAGATGTATCACCAAGGCTTGCACATTCATCAGTTCTTCGGTTAGGAATAACTCAAAGGCTTTGAAGAACACTCTGTCGAACATTGAAGGGCACGTCTACTTGTCACGACAATTTATCCGGAAATCACACCATTACTCAATATAACCCAGCCTATTCTCTCATATCGATTATCTCTTTCTATTTATTCAATTTCTTTTACCCTTGGCTTATTTTACTTGATATTTATCACACCATCTATCACCATCAATTCTATTTTCTTTCAATGCGAGAAGCTAAAAGTCAAAGTTTTATCGATCCCTGTGGAGACGATCTTAATCTATACTATTATTTGCGACGTGTATACTTGCACCATTGCGTAGCACTTAAATCACACAACAAACTCCTTACGAGCGTTGTTTCTGTCTATTATTATCTAAAAATAATAAGTTATTAATGATTAGACGAAACCAAGAAATAATCCCTCATATGCAAAATTATAGAAGATTCACTTTAAGATCAAACAATACCATCGAATTGAGCATGATTGTATGTGTGATAGTATCTACTATACTAGGAATATCAATGAACACGGTTATTGTAATTGCTCGAGATACCCTTTTTAGCATAGCTTCTAGTTAGCTTCTAAAACCTATTTCATAGTTCAAGATCCCCTCTTTACCAACTAGAATCAAAGAAGTAGTAGATACGTTCCGCCCAAAATGGAAATGGCCAATCACCTTACACTCATGTCGCCTTTTCACATAACCAATCTATTCAATGTCCTTTAGGCTTGATTTCCGGCACTCAAACACCTCGCTCACATAATGGCCTCTAGGCTTGATTTCTGGGTCTTGAGATAAACACCATTAGACATTTTAGCAATGTCTCCATTTTCTCTTGCTCTCTTCTGTATTATAGTAAGCTTAGTATGATCAGATACCTGGTTTAATTTTCAGCTTAATGTATATAAGAAGAAGAAACTCAACTTAGTTCGACTTATCTAAAGACTGTTGCATCCTAAAATTGCTAAGTAATAGCAGGTACAAGGGTTATGTACTCATCAGTTGATGAGCATTTCTACAACATCCGTACATCTATTCGTATTTTCCTAATCATAATCAATTGACATCTGTGAAAGGAGTTCTACTGGGCGAGAAACATGTAACAAGCTGCTGAATTTTGCTTTCATTGTTGCCCCATTTCGATCTATTGGTGTTCTCCGAGTTGTTTTCTACTCCTTCGACAGCTTTGAAGGCCGGCGTCCTCATCTCTTCGATTGATGCTAAGCTGGGCACGACTATGTCTCGCTTCTTTGGCTTTGTATGGTGATCAACCTATTCAATGCAACACCAAATATATGTTTAGAAATCCTGAAACAATGTCACTGGTAGCTGTACATATATATTATTACATGGAACCTACCAAGTAGTCTTTTGTGAGGCATTTCTCAGCTTCACTTCTGATATTTGAAATGTTTTCGCCATGCTTTTCTTGCACTGTTTTAAGTTGATCTACGGAACTGTTCGTAAAGGAGTCTATTTCCTTCTTACATTCCTGGTCACAAAGTAGTGAATCTGCCAATCGACAATATTTGCAGAGTTGGAATGAGAAAAAATGCAATTGAAAATGACAATCTTGCTCTAAATGTACAAATAAGTTTTTTACCATTGATTGCTGCCGCTATATCTCCAGTTCTAATAACAAACTCAGCATCTGTAGAGGAGAGTGCCGATAAAAGTTCTTCATGTGCTGTGTGATTTCTTCTGATATTTTCGCTGTCAATGTAACGAGAAGATTAGCTCAGAATAGACCTCTAAAGTTGAAAACAAGGACTAAGAAAAGGAACAAGAAAAGCTTACCTGACGGTGGATTTGATATCAGCAAGACTGCTTGTATTAAGTTCATTTATGTATGTCTTAGCATTTTCCCACTGTTGCCTAGAAACATTCACTTTTTTCGAGCTGCATTAAATTAAGAGATGGGATCAAATAAAATGGATAGAGAACAGGGATATCGCCGGCTTTGCAACTTGGCAATTGATTTACAGAAACAGAAATTTGTTGAATGGAAACTTACCATTCTTTAAGGCCATCTTCCATGATGCTTGTATATCCAGCCGCAGAGAAGGTGTCTTCCACGAAATGACTTTCCACCTTTTCCATATACTTACACATTTCCTTCCCAACATCTGCTGAAACCTGTTGCAGCATGGACATCTGCTGCTGCAACATTTTATTATCTTGAATATTCAAGTCCTTCATGCATCCTGATGCCTCAAAGACCTGATTAAATAATTTCTATAAGCAAAAACTCCATGTATGTATCTGGGTTTTGCAAGGAAATAAAGTGACGGATACTTACCATAGCACTTCTATTAGATGTCAAAGTTGCTAATATTGCTGCAATCTTTTCCATAGCCTGCTTTTCCTCCTTAGCAGCTTCTTCCTGTTTCACAGCAGTTCATTTTCATTAACCTTCATTATTTTCCCCATATTAATCATGGATGTAGAACATCAACTTGCCTTAAATCTGTTTTCGAAATTTGTTATTTGCTGAAATTTCTTGGTTTCCATTTCCTCAAGGGTTGTCATGAATTCGGAAGCTTGATTATTGATGTCAGTCAGAAAATGAAATGTTGCCTTGGATATTTCTTGTGCGGAAATCAAGTTGCGGTGCAATCCCTGTCATTATCCACAAATATGAGAAAAACTTGCCCAAGAGAGTGATACTGTGAATGAAATTGGAAAATAACCAATATACCCACCTCTTCTTGTTGTCGAGCAGATGAAACCAACAACTCATTTTGCTCATTCAGAGAATTCTGGAGATCCTCAATAACCTCCTTGGCTTCCATCACCACAGCGACAAGGAACTTCAAAAGCAAATTAGCACACCACTTAAGCAAATCAGAATCACATGCTTTTTATAAGCAACTTGAAAAGTAGTGTTCCTTGATAGCATACCTTCTCGATGACTTCTACTTGAGATGAAAATGCAAAATTCATTTCCTCCATGTCCGAGGAAGCGTTCCTTTGGATTTTGTTGGCAAGTTCCTTCATTATTACAATTCCTGATGCATATGTCTCTGTCATACTCTTAACCTTAGATTCCAAGGCTTTGGTTGCCTGCCAATATTTCATAAATCATGAATCAGAAGTAATGTATACGCATGCTATAGAGTACGACAAAACCGAACTTTTCCAATCTTACATCACATTTACTGGCAAGAAATGAATGAGCATGCTCTTCCATGCATCTCAATTGTTGATGCTGCATAGAAACAGAGCCCAGGATGGTCTTATGCAAATCTTGTAGATGCTGATTGAGCTGAGAACCAAACGTTAAAACAATGCTTCGATTTTCTGCTTCCATCTTGTCCTTATCATCTGTGCAGAAAAATATTTATATTTAGGGCTCTGAAATAATGGAGCTGCCCAGACAATTAGGCCAATTGCACCATGTTGGACCTATCAAACACGGTGTCTGGCAGATGCGACATTCTGTTATATCTCCTTATAAGAAGTCCTTTTATTAATGGATGATTGACAACTGTTTTTAACATACACCACTGGACTTCAAAAGATTATATAGCTTCAAGGGGAAAACCTTAAGATACACTGATCGTAACCAAGAATCAGAGTAGTTATTATACCTAATTTTGCAAAAAGTGAATTTATGTCCTCCGATGCATGTTGCAGATCAGTACGTAACTCTTTTGCCCTTTCGATCAAAGAATTTTCTGTTCATAAACCAATTGTCATTGTTACTAAATAGGCAAAATGATCGACAATGAAGATTTCCAGAGTTGACTCTGGTACCTGAGCATAGCAGTTTGGAGATGATGAATTCCTTTTCTTTCAGTGTCAGGGTGGCTACCCTGTGATTCTCTTGAAGATCAAGCAATTCTTTCTTATTCTTTTCGAGATTTATCTGGAGAAACAACATCAATTTACAATCCAGAAATTATCCAGAATTGAGAGAGAAAAAATATTAATGTTTCCAGTCCATGCTTACCTTACAATCCTTCAGGTCACTTTCTAAGTCCAATCTCTGCTCTTGCTCAGTGAGATAAAGTTCATGATACTTCTTAGCTTGCTGCATGATGAAGAAGAATCAATATAAATACTACATGTCAAGAAAAGAGTGGAACTTCAATGAGTGGGAATCAAAAACCTTCTCACTAAGGTTGAGATCGTTCTCAAGTTGCTCTATCTTCTCCATCCTTGCCTGCAAGATAACAAGTAAAAATTCAAATCAATCCCCTTGAGCCTACATAAAGAGTGAACATCATTCTTTGGAGGAAATTACCAATTTTAGAATATGAAACAATCACAAACAAAAAGTGCATTAAGAACAGTTTACCTTCTTTTCAGCTTCCTCTTGGAGAAATCTTTCGTGGGGAATGTAAACACCGTTTTTATCCCTAGCTGCTCGAACATCTGGATCAATTTTGTTTTACGTGAATAAGAATCTACATTTTAATTTTGTATCAATCAAAGGACTCTGAGATGATTGTAAGTGCTTTCCAAACCTTCTTTCATTCTCTCAATTTCCAAGTACAAATCTTTAAGCAACACAGCCTTGGATATTTTCTGGTTTGCCTGAAATAAGCCTTTTCATTAGTAAAATACATATATGCATACACATAAACAATTAAATAGATCAAAAGAGGCATTTAATCAACCTCGGGTCTATTCTTTATATTCTTAGCACGATAGGCATAATCTAAGGTGCTCAATGTTTCTTCCAAGGAGTGAGCAGATGGAGATATTGTAGCAATAATACAGGTTTTTGTTTTCCCTCCCAAAGAATCTCTCAAGAGCCTTGTTAGTTTACTATCCCTGCAAAGAATGTGGGTAACCACGGGAAAACAGTAACTAAAAGAAACTTAGGAGCAACTCAATAGACAAAAAGGAGTTTTAAGGAAGCAAACCTATATGGTATATGAGCTGAATGCTCCACAAGTGCACTTATGACACGGCCAAGGGTAAGTAAGCTCTTGTTAATCTCTCCCGCTTCCCTTGCACGACCCTGCAAACTCAATCTGATGAAAAAACTTGACAGCTACCGATTAAAATATATATCTAAATCATTTACTAATTATACTTGTAATTAGTAATGGACTGAAAAGTAACGGACGGGAGCAGACCCCTCAAAGACATGTCAAATTCCAAGACTTTCCATAAAAGGAAATTAAGTAGCAGATAATAGACTTCAAAGCTAAATTTTACATTTCCTACCTCTCGAGAACCAGAACGAGAAATATTTTCAGACCCAGCCAAATCAACCAGATTAAGCTTGCCACATTTTATCAATTCCTCGTCACCAGCTGTTGATTCTTTGATGTGGACGGTTATGGAAAATACAGAATGAGAACGGCTTCAAGGCAAAGAAAGTGACTTTAGTTAAAATGTTTTTAAGTGCCAAGCATCATATTAACAAATGAAAGAAACAAATCCAACCTGCTGCGCTTGTTTAACAAGGTATCGGCGGTACGCCTTTTGGCCGCTCCACGTTCCAAGAGAGTGTAGATTTCATTAGCAGTGTATACAGCTTCTTCTTCTAGACCTCTCACAATAACACAACCCTTTCCATCTTCCATCAAAGAAATTGGTTTTCTTTGCCTATCTTCAGCATACCTTGGACTCTCATCAGGAGCCAACAAATCAGTTATTTCCTCATTGTAAAGCTCCAGAAATGTAACTTTCATGCTATAATCAGCATTTTGGGCCTCTAAGGCATCAAATATTTGTCTCACTGCTCTTGGAATAACACCAGCCTCAGCAGACAAGTCCCCACCCTGTATTTAACATAAATTCTTAAACATAAAATTATGCATCAAATACAAAATCTCAACAAAACATTGATTTGAAAACAACCTCGTACCTTGTTCCTCATCCCACCCTCCATTGTATATGTTTTGCCAGTGCCGGTCTGTCCATAGGCAAAGACAGTACAATTGAAACCATCTAGTACTTCATTAACTATAGGGGCAATAGCTTGATCATATATTGTTCTTTGCTGCGCCTTGGGGCCAAAAACCTTGCAAATTTAAAACAAAATCCAATTAATCCTGTGAATTTGACCAAATCTAATAAGATGGCCATTTTCATAACATTGAAGCTGGAGCATTACCTTGTCAAAAGTGAAAACCCTGTCTACTTGCTTGTTAGCCACATTTTGCAAAACGGTAACTTCCTTTTTAAGTTCATTACACGAAACCACTCTCGGAACATTCATCCTCTGCTCATCCTCGCTTAATGGCCTAAAACGCAGGTTCATCAAGAGAAAAAGAAAAGAATCTACTGAACTAAATAAAAAATATATTAAAAAATCATTGAATAATAAATAAATTAAATTGAAAAATTAAAATACCTGCATCTAAGTAGGACTTGGACATTAACCTCTTTATCTCTATCTAGGCGATTAGAGAGCCAATCAGATCCTCCTCTAGAGTCAACACGACGCCGTTCAGGACGGGGAGTGAAGAAAGGAGATGGAGATGGTGTTAATCCTCCCATCGCAGTTTTTCTGAACTGATCTGGAGTGAGCGACATCGTTTCTTTGTTGTTTTTTTCTCGCTCGAATTTTTTTTGAAAACCTAATCGTCAAATCATTCGACGATTATTGAAACAGAAACAAACAAGTGTTGAGAAAATGAGTATAAATTCCAAACTAAAATTTTACCTGGATTCTTCCTTTTTGAAGTGGAATCTGGAGAATAAATGAGATGCGATTTGCAATGAGTTTCTATGTTTCCCCCTTTTTTTCGCTTTGTAGAAGTGAAAATTGGGTTGTTCGTTTGTCTTTATTATTTTTAAAAATTGCAGCAGCGTGTGTTCAAATTGTGACTTTTTCCCAATGGTTACTTGAGGGATGTAATGTTAGAGCCGTTGGAACACGTGGGCCCGTGAATATTCAAACTTTTGAATTTGATCGCATAGAAAATTAGGTCTTTCACCCTCTTAGCTTTGAGGCATCAGTTACGATTGAATCAACTTCTAGGCTTTATTTTTTGGGTAAACTATACGGGAGACCACCGATCTTTAGGGCTGGTGTCGAAATGACCACCATTTTTTAATTTTGTCAAAATGACCACTCAACTATTGATATAGTTTCAATATAGCCACCACCGTTAAAACCTAACGGAGACGCTGACATGGCAGTAAAGAAAATTATATAATTGCATTTAATCCACATTATTTATAGATTTAATCAACTTGGTCCTAATTTTAATTTAATAAAATAAATCATTTATTTAGTTAGATAGTGACACGTGTCACCACCTTATTGGAGGGATTTATTTATTTTTATTTAATTTAATTAATTTATTTTCCTCCCACAATCAAATGGTGACGCGTGTCACAAAATATAGCCATCAACCGTTAAAACCTAACGTTATGTTTCTTTCGTATTTTGTTACGTTTTGAGGGCTAAATTAACTTTTTTATTCAAGAAATTTAAAAAAACCCTAAATATTTAAAAAAGTTTAGTTTTCAAATTTTGGTTTGTCCACTATTGTAGCCTCAAACCTTAGTTTGTCAAAAGTTAAATTTTTCAACTTTTACAAAATCTTGGTTTGCCCACAGCAACCAAAAACGGGCCTTAGTTGAAACCTTGATTATTTTTTTACATTAATTGAAGATTTAATTAAAGTTATATTATTAACGGAAATTATATCATACATCCTTTATCATGTCAAGCATAATTTCAATCGATAAAAATTATATATTTTATATTTTTTCTATTATACATATGTAAAAAAATAAACGATTTTTATTGATTAGGATATTCGGGTTGATATAAAAGTATATTTAAATGGGTTGGTCCAAGTTGTAAAGTATTTTGGCACAGCTTAAGCAAGTGTGGAGTTGAAGGCCTTGTGTATGCGGAAAATCTTCGCTGAGAGACTTACCCACCAGAGTCAGGTGTGTTACGCGGGTCAATCCGAATTAATCAGGGCAAAGCCCTGAAAATCGGGAGGGAAACCAAAAAAATCTTCAACATTTATATATTCTAACAATTTTGTCTTAACTTTAAATCATACAATAAGTTTAAAAGTAATATTTTCATACACGTGTAAAAAATTTACAATCCTGCATATTTACTCTTCGGAAATTAAAATTTAAATCCTTAATTTTAACCATAAATCTTAAATTTTAAACTCTACAAACTGAACATTTGAACTCTAAACTAAATCCTTAACTCCTAAAACAGAAAGATTGTGTAGTTTAAAAATTAAACAACATATGTATTGAATAATTTACAATCCTACATATTTACTCTTCGGAAATTAAAATTTAAACCTTTAATTTTAACCATAAATCTTAAATTTTAAACTCTACGAACTAAACATTTGAACTCTAAACTAAATCCTTAACTCCTAAAATGTATTTTTCATCTTGATTGAAAAAAATTAAAGTCTAAATGCTTCATTTAAGACGCCCATTTTCTTATTTGCTCATAATTTATGGTTTTCTTTCACTGTTTCGGTTTTATAGCGTGGTGCTTGTGGTCTTATAGTTTTTAATGTTGAAGCTGCCACTGTTGAGCAGAGGTAAAACAGTAGCAGGCGAAGTAACAAAAAGTAGTTTATGGGAATTAACAAAAAAAAAAAGTAAATTACTACCGGATATCACTTAAATTTAATAAGGTTTAAATAAAAGACAAAAATATTGATAATATCTTGATGGACTAAAATATTAATAATATCTTGATAGACTGAAATATTAATATATATATGTTAAAAATTTTATAAAATATTGGGTTCTTGCTGTTCTTTTTCAAGGATCCCACAGTTATTTATATGATTACAGTTCGGTTATCCACATAATTTGGATATAACAATTCTCATCTCATTCCCCATTTGAGCTTTGGTGATAAAATTTCTCTTATTTCCGTCTTCGTGGATGAAAATTTCGATTACTCTCCATCGGTTTAGATCTCCATAGTTTTCGGATATTTTCTACCCAATTCTCACCCTTATCTCATAGGTAAAAAATGTTCAAAAGTTATATGATTTAATTGACGAATTTATAATTAGGTGGTCAAAACAAAACCGCCTCATAGTTCAATGGTCGCATGTAGTTATAACCCAAAAATATGTTAATGATGGGAAAAGCAAAAGTTGGAGCCTCAAATCAAACGTAAGCTGAAATTTGAATTATTTTTTTTAACAAATCGATTTGTCTTATATTAATTTAAGATAAATGATGTTTTCGCTACATGAAAATTGGCTTCGCAATATTACAATCATCACAGTGCAACTGATCCGTAGAACACTACTTCAGCTGGGCCGGTCATGTACACATGATTGTCATCCTCGTTCCATTCAATATCTAATGGGCCTCCGGGCAAATCCACCGTGCAACTCTATTTCACAACACCAACAATCAAATAATCAATTGTGATTGAAGAACAAAAAATAGAGACCTCTCTTTTACAGTTGGAATATCGATTACCTCGTCTTTCGGGACACGAAAACTATGAGAAATACTTTGAGCTGATTGACCTTACTTCATTAAGTTAATTTAAACAACGCATAAAGACACTTACCCTTCTGACGCGTCCTTCAAGAACAGCAGCAACCACCACAGCACAAGCTCCGGTTCCACAAGCCAGTGTTGCTCCTATGAAAGGCGATTGAAACGAGCTTGTAACAAGAACAAAAACTAACCCAAAATGATATCCCATTTATATATGCACATGGTATTTAAAGCTAACCTGCTCCACGCTCCCAGACACGCATTTTCAAGTGTTCACGAGAAAAAACTTCCACAAATTCTAATCAGATAAGACACAACCATGGTTAGAGAGTGATTTGATTAACAAAATGTGATAAATGACAATCATGCAATAGGAAAACCATTTCATCAGGCACGAAAAGCATGAAGCTGTGATAATAGATGTTAGCCATGGAATCGATTGCTGAATATCATCTCAGGGATTAGATAATAACTAACCTGTGTTAATCCGAGCTGGAAACATTTCGTGATGCTCAAATTTAGGACCAATTGCTGCTAAATTCAGTTCATCAACAGTCAAGTTCTGCTTGATCACAATCATTAAGCAAAAAAAAAGGAAATATTAAAAATGCAACTGAAAAGAGAACACGAAATATGTATTTCAAGAAACCAGTCAATGTATCCATTTCCGTCTATAACAAGTAATTTAATGGAAGTAAGACAATGTAGCAGGCACTGATGAATAGTTTGTTATAATGATACGATGTTGGACAAAGCAAGCAGCTCTTTTAAATGTTCCTAGTTTTCTTTTTCACTTGAAACAAAGGGTGAAAGGTTTATGATACTCAAGCCCATAACTGACATACCACGAAAAGTTTGGCATGGGGATAGATGTCTTTCTTCTGCTATAAATCATACATCGAGTCAAACAGTTTATGAGATACACAGTATATACCAAGCAAAAATATTCAAATATTGCAGGTAAGTATAATTAGGAATAGTTCATATAAATATAAGCTCCAGGCTAATCTTTTTATAAATCACCACCCAAGATACAAACCTGGCTTTCCTTGTTGCCAAAAGTTACACAATGTGGATTTCCCATACTGACGCAAGTAACATTCCAAATTACTCCATCTACATTAAGATCAGATTTTACAACAGCTTGATCTTTATTAGCTGGCAACCTCGTAGGAACATCAGATGCTTTTAGAATTGGTTCGCCCATATCAACTTTAACCTGAGATTATGTTGCTCCAGGTTAGATGCATTAAGCACAATACAAAGTACTGTAACGTATAGGGTTAAAATACCTTGCCATCTTCTTGAATTTCAGGAACAATTAAACCCGCACCAGTATGCACGGTAAAACTGCATAAAATAGAAAAGAGAATGAAACTCCATAGACATTTCTGCAAAAAAACTGCAAACTGTTCTTTTTAATAATGAAGTTGCACTTAAAGAGAATAATGAATTGCTTCAAACAAATGCATAAAGTAACATTATGACAATCGAGAAAATAAAAGAACGCACCATTAACTGTACCTTTGTTTCCCATGTAAATTCTCAAGTTCGGCAATGAATCTGGCAAAGCAGCGTACCCCATTGCCACACATCTAGAATAACAGATATTAATTAAAAGCTTAAACCGAAATTCTATTTCACCCAAAAAAATGCTCTCTCCAAGAAACCACTCGATATTCAATTTCAGTGATTCAACCAGGGAAACAAAATTGAAGTGACAAATCAAGGCTTAATTTTCATAAAAAATTAACAGAGATGGGAAAATCACATAAAATGCTTCTATTCTAGAACAAAAAAACAATATGGTATAACCTTTTTTATTTATATTCCATACACTATCCAGAAAAAAGGTGAAGAATTTGTATTTAATTTAGTCAAATCTATAAAATATAGGATAGATTAGGATATATATCTATTATGCAATACAAGTTTAATTGATTAAATAAAAAAAGGTCTTTCCTTTTCTATCTCTGTATTTTGTCGTCTTATGTTTAGAATTTATATATCTCCATTTATACATGAAAAGTACATCAAACTAAAAAGTGTAAAAAACAATTTTATGCTTATCACTTCTACTACTATATTTTAGCTTCGATAGAAAAGGAAAATCAGCATTTGATTCAAAATTAACAAAGTAGATTCTTCGCTAAATGAACTATACATTTCAAACCTTTTTTATGAAAAATGTGCCTCATGGTCAATTCATTAATCATAAATGAATCCATACAAAACCGCAGACCAAAACAAAGCGGTGAAATATGCCACCAAATCTAGCGATGCAAACTTAGCTAAATGATGGCCCCTTTAATTACCAGATCTAAAGACATGCTTAAACAAGATACAACCAAAGCTGCTAGCTATCTCCTTAATATCACTAATTAGACTCCCAAGGCTTGACACAATACAATCACTGACTGTAAGGTATCTAATAGTTTTCAAAGAATCGTTTTCAACCACATCTTGTGTTTACATTTAATGTTCTTTTCAATTTGAATCAAATATATTCACTAACATATTACATATACTTCTTTTAGCAACTTTTGAGCAAGAAAAAAACTGATTACCTCAGGCTCGCTGCCATCAGAGTTGAAGATCCTCATGGTATAATCGGTACCGTTGACTCCCGGCATCGCAAAGATCACTCCATCAGCTCCGATGCCAAAGTTCCTATCGCACAACTTCACCGCTTGTTCTGGCGTAATCCTCGGTTCTGCCGAGACTCTGTTATCGACCTATAACAATAAAATACTAGTTTAGTTAAGGCAATTTCTCCGGCATTGTTCTCAGCTAAATTAGAAATGAATTAGAGAAATCACCAAAATGAAGTCATTCCCAAGTCCGTGATACTTGACGAAGTGAAGGAATCCACTTTCCCTTCGGTCAAGAAACGACGTCGTGGATATTTTCTCCGGAGTTCCGATTCTCACGGAAGATGCAGAGACTCGAAAGTTAGGATTTCTAAGAGAGAAAAAGTTGGAACGGAGGGAATCGAAATGAAGAGAAGAAATTGATCGAAGAGGAGGGGCGATCGAGGCGGAGAAACGGCGAGTTTGTGGCGACAGAAAAATGGTAATGGAGGCGGCGGTGGCCATAAGAGCTTTGCTTTTACTTTGAGACGGCGGGTTTCTGGGTGTTGCAGTGACGTTTTTCAGCCAAAAATTGGAAAGGGCAACTCATTTTTGTCTTTTGTAATGTAAGAGAGGTGGTGGAATCGTATGCGGAATGTCAATCGTGGAACCCGTTTGAACATGGATGGATCAGATTTCATGATCATTAGAAAATTATTGGGATGAAATATTGTTAGGGATACCTCGGGTTGAACCCAGCACAAGTCTGTAAATCTGTGTACCAGATTCGACCCAATTAGGGGAGAGCATGAATCCAATTAAGGGTTTGAAAAGTAATTTTCAAAAATATTTTTGAATTGTTTAATTTAAAATAAGGTTTAGTTACGAATATTTTTTAAAAAATGCGGTAGAAAAGTAATTTTAAAAGTGATGTGAAAAATTGATTTCGAAAATTGAGTTTAAAATTTTTAGTGTTTGCCATTGATGCTAAAAAGTGATTTGAAAAGATAAAATATCTATTTTAAAAATGATATTGTAAAGTGTAATAAGGGAACTTTGGTGATGTTTTAATTCGCTAATATTATAATATATGAAATAAATCAACTTAAATTGTAATAAAAATATAATTTTTTTATAAAATTTAATTTTAAATATAAACTATATTATAGATTAGGCATAATACCAAAAAGTGCCCCTAAATTTAATTGAATAGTCATTTTGGCTCATATTCTTTTTTAAGCAATTTAACCCTCAAAGTTTCATTTTGAGTCAAAATGGCCCTTCTGTGAATGAAAACTGTTAGTCAGCTAACGATAAATGACTTGATAGAATAACACGTCAGAAGAAAAAATATTTTAAATTTTATACATTTTTTTATTGATGTGCCATTTTATAAAATCAGCATATTTGCATACATGATAGTGTTACTGAGGCGTAAACTGTCATGTAGGTTTGTCACGTTAGTTGACTAACAGTTTTCATCCGTAGATGGGTCATTTTGACCCAAAATGAAACATTAATGGTTAAATTGCTTCAAAAAAAAAGAATAGAGGCCAAAATGACTATTCAATCAAACATTGGGGACATTTTTTGGCATTATGCCTATAGATTATATACGAACATAACAATTATAAATTTATAATAAATTTATAATAAATTAAAAATAAAATAAATTTATTCTCAATATAAATATTATAAAATATATATTATTTTACAATTATACATGTTAAACATTAGTTTGACAATCAATTATAATTAAACATTAGAGGGTAAAAATGTAATTTTATTTTTAAACTAACTTTTTCACCCCAAAAACTATAAAATCTAGTCTTTTGATTTGGGTGAAAATCACTTTAAAAGTGATTTTAGTGTTTTGCATTGATTATGCTTAAAAAGTGATTATAGGTCGCTAAAAGCAACCAAAAACAAGCCCTGAATAGTGTTTAATAGGGAAGTTCAAAATTGCCCGACACAATTGACCTGACACGATGACCCGAAAGAAAAATACCGGGTAATTCCCGAAAAAAATTACCCGACCGGCCCGGGTGCCCAACCCGGGAATAATTGGATTAGGTCTGGGCCGATTTTCTTGATTATCGGTGTAACACCCTCTTCCCGGTCTGATAGGATTATGGGTCGGAAAGCGTTACTAGTAAACAATATGGTGGACAATTTGTTAACTTCGATGATTTGGGCTATAAACTGTGAATTAACAACCTTTATACGGTACAATACTTGACTATGGTCAATGCAATCATATTCAGATTATAATCAGGAACCAATTAATGAATTGTACAAGTTTAGGGACTAAATCATAAATCTTGCAAGTTATAGGGACTTACCAAAATTAAAGTTACTCATAAATAAATTCAATACTTAAACATCTTATGTACCAAATTTTATCACATTCAGAATTCATTTGGGTCTTCAATTAAGCCTTATAAGAATTTAGTGGTCAAATTACAACTTTTGAAACCTTTTAAAATAACTTTTAACCAGTTTACCTACCTCCGTACCAATACTCGAAGAGGTCGTATCGGTACGCCCATGTCAAGGTCGTTAAATCAGTTATAATTATTAAGAACCGTACCGGTACGGGCTCATCTGTATTGGTACACTATGTAGAAATCAAATTCCATAACTGACTAGCCGTACCGAAATACCTAGATCTGTATCGGTACGCATGGTCAACGCTTGCTAGGTTAACTATCAGTATCGGACGGTATCAATACGGTGTTACAGTAATTTTTCAGTGACTAAAACCCGTATGGATACACTAATAATCTGTATCAGTATGCCTTGTTACCTGCGTCCCAAAATGCATACCCGTACCGATACGCCATCAATCGTACCGGTACGGACAGACATGTAATGACAAATTTTATCTGGTTTTTCAACAAATTAGGATCCTTAACCTTATCCAAATGTTACCAAATTTTGCATGCAAGCTTTTAACCTCTTAATCTAAGCACATGCCAAATTTAATAACATTTCGAAATCATTAACCATAAGTTCACATATTAGGGCCATATTGTCCATTATAAACACTAATTACCATCATCCAACATGCCATACTTGGTGTTTAGACTCCTTCAACATAGTAAACATCATATACACACAAAATGGGCTAAACTAACATGTCTAGACCCTATGCCACCTTTCTAGGAGTTTAAGGACAAGGTTTACATTACATATAACTTGGTGACTTGCTCCAAAAACGCCCTTGCTCCGATCCTTGATTCGACTAACTTTTAACTTGAAAATGCATGGAAATGAGATGCATTAGGCTTATTTAGCCTAGTGAAGTAGTTGACAGTAATAACATATATTACAATAATAACAATAATATGTATGACAATGAAAATGCATCTCAAATCATGTTTTAACAATACTTGTGATACTTGTTTATTTATTTTCATTGGATCGACATATAATGTGGATACGCGAATTCCCAACCAACATCGCCAATAATAAATGGTCACTATCCTCTAACATTGCCAATAAGACCAACACAAACACATCCCGCCAACATCGCCAAATAGAGCCTTATCTCAAGGACCGTAGTCCACTCCGTACCAATGAGCTCATGAATTCTATGGCATGCCAATTGTATCCCATGTCCATTCGTATCCAATGATTCAATACTTACCAATATCAATAACAATAACAATGTTAATAACAATAGCAATAGCAATAACGGTAGCCATGACAATGTCAGTGTAACTTTAGCAATATACTATGATCGATATAGCATTTCTCAATGTTTCAATGATACCAATGACAATGCAATAATTCAATAATTAACTTGTCAATGTAATAAGCTTACCAAAGCTTACCAATGATACCTTTAACAAGGTTTTCACATATCAATACCTTAGTTCCATTGATGAAGATGCAATAGACCAATATGATGAAAACGAGATAGGCATCTAGCTAATCTCAAGACTTCGACTACACTCACCGATATTTCTGAGGCTTTCACATATCCATACATTAGTTCTCTAATTCTTTTTCCTTTACTAATTTTAATTGTTTAGATTACCTTTGGGGTGAAGAAACTTCACATTAGATGTCCACGTAGGTGATGACAACTCTTAATGAAAACGAGATAGACATATCCATACCTTTAACAAGGTTTTCACATATCCATACCTTAGTTCTCTCATTCTTTTTCCTTTACTAATTTAAATTGTTTAGATTACCTTTGGGGTGAAGAAACTTCACATTAGATGTCCACGTAGGTGATGACAACTCTTGAGGAAGGGCTAATCACAAGGTTAGTCCCTCAATTCTTCATTTTTATACTTTTGTCCCCTAACTTCCAATTTTCTCAATTTAGTCACCAAGACAATTTGCAAAGTTTACAATGGAGTCCTTAAACAATATCCATACTTAATTAGGATTCAACAATCCAAAAATTGACCACTTGATAAAAGGTCAACACTATAATTTAACTTTTTGGTGCTAAATTTTACAACCGGGTACCCAGCCCGATAACTTTTAATATATATACATTTTAGTTTTAAATTATATTTTTATTTTAGGTTCCTTAATATTTGTACCTAAAACTAAATTTAAATCTCTAAATTAGTTCTATGTTTGTATTATATACTTTTAAATTTTAAAATTTTCAACTATATTTTTATTAATACCGAAAGAAAAAAAAGATTAATATTTTTAATATCTTCTTGGTGATAAACTTTAATATATATATGTATATATGTATACAAATATTCTAAAAAAAACTTTAAATCACTAATTTTTGTGTTTGAATTATGTATTACAAACTTTTAAATTTTGTGTTTAATATGTGATTTTTTAAAAAAAATTAAAATAAAAAAATATGAACCGGGTACCCGGTTTAAACGGGCCGGCAAATAGGTACCCGAAGGAACCGAGTACTCGATTTTTCGGGTACCCGGTAATGAACACCCCTAGTGTTTGATATTGGTGTCAAAAAGTACTTTTAAGTAGATAAAATATCTATTTAGATATTCTTTGTGAAAATATAAAAGGATTGGTGATATGAACAAGAATGTATGAGTAATTTTACCTAAAAGTGCTTTTGAAAAAACGAGCAATTTACAACATAAATCACTGAACTTAACTTCTACTCTCATGTAGATCGTGAATCTTTAATTTTTTCGGATTAAATCATTCAACTTTAATTATTAACGAATTTAATCATTTAGATTAACACCATTAATTTATTTTAACGAAAAATTGACTCAACACTTGCATTTTTTTCATGTCAGCAAATTAATATTATATGACATTTTAGATATTTTTAATTTTCTTTCCAATCACGTATGAATAAAATCAATTTCGCGAGATTTTCTATCATTCTTCGCTACTTTTCTAGCCCGTTGAATGACGACTTTGAAAATTTCTTACTATTTTTAGGACTTTAAAAATTAGTTTTAAGCATTTACATTTTCAGAATTTATGGGATTGAATTTTTTAGTGTGAATTCTTAGTTTGTTAGCTAAAAACCCTAACCAATGAGAAAGAAACTTTTATTATTTATGTGTTGTTCATGTTAAGGCTAGTTTTTGGATCTCTGGAAAATAAAAGATAATGATGATTATACCAACTCTCTAACACAATCTAAGTGAAGTTATTTTGTTTGTTGCAACAACCCCTTTTTCGACATTGAATCTATTATATTTTACTCAAATTTTAATTGATAATTAAGTTAGGTTTTATTGTAATTCTAGTGGTTGAATATCAATTTGGTAATTAGGGTTTACTTTAAGGAGTAAATATTAATAAGGTTTATATAGACTAGGTTTAACCTTTTGAATTATGAGAGATATGAGAGGGAGTTAGTCTGAAGAGATGTAACAACTTTTAGGTTCTCTACAACTATTGTAACTACATTGTAGAGATGAGTATTGTACGGATGTTGAGAAGAGTGTTTTTGGTTCCACCGGGTTCTGGATATGTACATCGGGTAATGAAATACATGGGATATCATATATTTGTACTCTTCGTGTTCCTATGTTGATAGTAGATTGTTCGTTTCTCTCGTCCGTGGAGGTAGATTATGCTGATCGACACGTTAAGTCTTGTCTCTTGTATATGTATTGATCAATGTTGTTATCACTTTAGTTATTCGCAGCATACCAAATTCCTAACAAACATCAGACTCATCTAAATGTTTTAATCCTTCAAAGATAGATTGCTAACTTTGTATTGGTGACTGAAGCTTGTGAAATAAATTGATAACTTTGTATTGTTTTGGTTCTTGTCATACTTAGTTTCTTTAATCCTTTTTTATAATACCATTTTTAATGGGTTATTTATCACCTTTAGTGATTTTAATTAATCCTTATTGCCATCATCTTTGATTTTAATTAATTCTTATCAATTATCTTTTCATTCTTTTAGTTTTTTGTGTGTTTTATTGTCATTTTCTTTTGTCTCACGTTCTTATTTGCATCAAAATATTTAGTACAATAGAAACTTTACATTTACCATGCAATACAATGGTATTTTAATCATTAACTTTGTAGTTATGATATTTTAGTTAATTTTGTTTGTCTTTTTGTATTATTTGATTTTGTAGTGCATGAAAATTTGGTGTGGGGTAAACTTTACGTGAGTGGGTTCATTTTATAGTAGAATTCACACTGGTTGGGTTGCGAGTCTTTAATGAAACTCATGTCCTGTAGAGTGTGCATTTCGGAATTCGCGCCATACCAAATGCGAGTTTCGCAAAAATTAAACGCGGTATTTAATTTTTTCAATCGTTCAATTATTTATCCTGGAACTCGTGCCCTACAAACCGCGGGTTCTATCCTTATCCGGATAACGCGATAAATTCACGCTGTATCGACTTAAATTATCGCCAAGCTCGCATCCTGGTAAGCGCGAGTTATTTTATCAGCTTAAAATAATAGGCAAATGGATAAGTGGTGCCACATCAGCCTAAAACTCGCACCCGGTAAGTGCGAGTTCCTAAATCGCGTTTGACTTAACGCGAATTTTAATTAGTGACTTGAACAAGAGGTATTTTTTCAAATGTTGTTCAAAGGTGTGGATTCCAATTAATTCCCTAAAGAGAATATTCAACTAATATACCTAATTGAACTGGGTGCCCACGAAATCAGAAAAACCAAAGTATTCTATGGCGGATCTATGAAACGCCGGTCAATGTCAACTGCGGAAGTTGCTAATATTATTAGCATATAATATTATTTTAGATTTTATATACATCATTTACTCAAATATAATTTAAATTCTTTTAGTTTTTAGAATATTTCATATTTAAATTATTTTATTAGAAATAAAAATAATTAAATATGAAATAGTACAATGCACATTTCTAATTTGAAGAGATTGGACCGTTAAATTAGGTCTTCAGCGCCCACCACTCCAAAACCCGCTCTCATTAAACCCGACCCATTAATGATGTGTCGGGTCCACTAATCTCCACCGTCAATTAAACTCATCAATTGACTCGTGGGGGCCCGCCATGAAAAAGAAGAAGTGCAATTGAGAGTTAACTTAACCTCTGATCTGGGTTAGATCCTCTCCGCCTTTAGGCGTTTAGCTCATCTCCATCTATCCCCTTCCCCAAAATGATTAGGGTTTCAAAAATCTCCCAAATCGATTAATCTTCTCTCCATTCGTTTTCGATTCTAAGCTCAAATCTACGAGTTCTTCATTTTTTTTTTAATTCCGTGGGAATTGATTGGAAATTCAATTGAAAAAAGAGAAAAAAAATAGGGAAAGACAAAATGGAGACGCAGAGGATAGTAGAGTTTCCTCACAAGAATATGGATAAACGGCCCAGGAAAAGGCCCAGATTAACATGGGATATGCCTCCTCCACTTCCTCCTCCTAAGGTAAAAGAAAGAAGTTTATCTGTTTTTTCTCCTTTATTTTTGTTGAAGTTTTTTTTTCAGAATTTGTTGTTATATGATGGGGAATTTCTCTCAGAATAATAGTAATTTTCGACATCTTGCTTTGATGTGGTAATTTGACAAATTCCCCTAGTTTTTCCATATAATCTTGCTTATATTGTGCTTTAAAAATTCTAAATAACATAGGGAAGGGAATTTTACTGCGATGAGATGAATCTACACTCGGAATTATTTCTTTAGTTTATATTTAATGTAAAGAAATTGTTATTTGATTTGAGAAACGAATTTTTTACCCTTGTGATTTTTTGTTTTGTTCTATTTGCTTTGCAGGTTCTTCCGGCAATATATTGCGGTCAGGAATTTGGGATTGGAGGGATACCTAATTTTTCATTTCCTAATAATATGTTTTACGGGGGAATTTCTCGTAATGGATCTCCTCCTTGGAGACCTGATGATAAAGATGGCCATTATGTTTTTGCCGTTGGAGAAAGCCTAACTCCTCGATGTAATTTTATCTCTCTTGTTGCAAATTCAACTATAGTATATTTTCGTGGATTTGATAATATCTGCCTGCTTATATTGTTTTTGGACAGTAAATATTAAACTATCATGAATATCTTTGAATGAGATTATGTACTCATCGTTGCTAAACACCTTGAGTACCATTGCATCTTTTCCCGTTTATGACATTCAAATTGTTCACTTATATTCTTATATTCTTCATGTTTGCAGATAGGATTCTCAGTAAAATGGGTGAAGGTTAGTATTTTCGTTTTCAATCCAGAGAGCAGTTTCCATTCGATTAGCATTTTAAAATTCTAATCCATGTAGATATTTTGGATTGTTGCTTAACATGGATTATGGTTTATGGATTGTGTATATGCAGGAACATTTGGACAAGTTCTGGAATGTTTTGATAATGAAAAACAAGAAGTTGTGGCCGTTAAAATTGTTCGCTCCATAAATAAGTATCGTGAAGCTGCCATGATTGAAATTGATGTCCTTCAAAGACTTGCTAGGCATGACATCGGTGGTGCTCGGTAAGGATGTCCTCGTCCTTTCTGTTTTCTTATTCATTGCAGAAATTGAAGTGAATATGGTATAAGTGGTTTCATTCCTTGCAGTTGTGTGCAAATACGGAATTGGTTTGACTATCGTAATCATATTTGTATTGTAAGTATTTATTGGTATTTGTTATTTGGTTAATTTGATGGGGGCAATGCAAGCTCTTTCATTCCTAAAGTTAAAAAACTTGTGGATGAATTGAAATGGTTTCAACAGGTATTTGAGAGGCTTGGACCTAGCTTATACGATTTTCTCCGCAAAAACAACTACCGTTCATTTCCCATTGATCTTGTTCGGGAGCTTGCCAGACAAGTTTTGGAGTCTGTTGCATGTGTGTGGATAATTCTTGCACTGTTTATAATCTGTATTATATTTACTTGAAACCCCTTTGAGTGGCATGTTGGTTAATTTATTATCTAAGTTTCTACTTTTTTCTTTAAAAAAGTTGAAAACCTTTGTAGTTTTGATTAGACAATCTGGGGTTGATGATGTTAATGTATTTCCTTACCTTAAAAAGGATTAATTGTTTTGTTGGTTTTGCATCTAGTTAGCTTATTTTCTTTTCAAATGTGCAGTTATGCATGATTTGCGATTAATTCACACTGATCTGAAGCCAGAGAACATTCTGCTTGTTTCCTCTGAATGTATAAAGGTGCCAGATTATATGGTATTCATTCGTTTTTCTATTCCCTGGGCATGCTGATGCTGTTTGATATTGGTGTGCATGATTGGGGATTGCTTAATTCACAGTTTATGCCTTATTAAACTGAGGCATGTCAAATTCTTATTTCTTGAAAAATGTTCTTTTATGTGCTCTAGTTTTTATCACGCTCTGCAAAAGATGGTTCCTATTTTAAGAATCTGCCAAAGTCAAGCGCAATAAAGCTGATTGATTTTGGAAGTACAACATATGAACACCAAGATCATAGCTATGTGGTGTCAACTCGACATTATCGTGCACCAGAAGTCATACTTGGTTGTCATCATCTTCATAATTGAGATGTGTTTTTTTTCTTTTTGCACATGTGCAAATTTCGTTGACATGTTTTTTTTTCATTTTTACAGGTCTTGGATGGAACTATCCCTGTGACTTGTGGAGCGTAGGTTGCATACTGGTTGAACTTTGCTCTGTAAGTGAAGCTCTTTAGATGCGTTTGTACCTTATTGATGTTGGTGAATGCTGGGGCAGAGTACTATATTTTCAAGAAAGAGGAAATGAGAGTCTTTTAGAAACCTCTGTTGAGTTTGTTATCAGTTGATTAGATTAAAAATGATGCAAGAGATTAATCAAGTACATAAATCTCATTTAATATGACCTAGCCTCTAGCTTAGTTTTAAAAAGCGGGCCTAAGGCGCTGGGCCCTCCCTGGCGAGGGAAAAAACGCCTCGGCACTCCTAGGCGCAGCGAGGTACGCAAAGCACAATGAGGTACGGTTGTACGCCTTAGGGAAAATAGAAAATTACACAGTCAAGCTAAATCCAACCCACCTGATTTAATTGCTTCAATGAAAAAACCCTAAGCTTCCACTTCCAGCCAGGTATTCTGTTCCTTTTCCTTCTTGTCTTTTTCTCGATCTCGTGTCTTGACTTTTCTCCTCCTCTCCGGACGAAGCAAATTATTGTGGCTTCTCTTCTCTTTTTTTTTGTTGGATTTTTGACTCTTCTTGTCGGTTGCTCTTCTCTGGGTTTTACCGTACTTGTGAAACTCCCAGAGATGTTTTGTTTTATATTTGATTTTCTTTTCAACTTCCTTTGTTTATTTCTGTTTTGTTCCAAGGCTATGTTGGAACTCTACAGCTTTTATTTCTCTTTAATAATCAACTGGTTCCAAGGCTATCTTGAAACTCCAAACAGCATTTATTTCTCTTTAATAATATACAACCAGCATTTATATTAAAAAAAACTTTGATTTGTATTTATAGATTTTAAATCTTTAATTATATATTTTTTGACAGTTTAAATATAAAAAATATATAATAGTTATATCACAACTTCAGATTGAAATAGTTCACATGAAGGTGTGCTTTCTTTTAATGGTGTGTTAGCTCTAGGAATGTAGTTCCTTTCTGATTCTTCTAATAATCTAACTTTGTATCAATCCTGCATTGCTGTCGAAGTCCCATTTTTATTCACTATTAGTGTTAATGGTATTTTGCATAAATGCTCGTCTTTCTTTCTTGTTTCCTGTTCTTTTAATTTTGTTTTCCTGTTGTGAGTACTGAGCAATGTTGTTAAAGCTGTGCTCTTTTTGATAGAATTTCCAATTGCATACTTTAATGTAGATCTCACTTAGATAATTGGTGCATTCGTTTGGTATATATACTTATTACTATTTTCATCATTTAATAGAGAACATATGTTTTTTTTTTCATTTTCATTTCATTTGTATATTTATATTTAAATTGATATAAATAATATTTATACTATTTAATATAAAGTGCGCGTCCCCTACGAAACCTAGCGCTTGGCTCCAGGGTTGCCTAGCGCCTCGGTGAGCCTAGCACCTCTTAAAACTAAGGCCTCTAGAAGATAAATCTCAGTTTAAGGTAGCTAGAATTTGTTTGCTATGCACATTGTAAAATAAGATGCCAACTTAAAATTTTCATGATTGGTCTGCTGGAATCTAAAGGTTGTACTAATTTTCTTCCAAAAGTGATTCCTACCTTATATGCTGTATTTTATTCATGAGCAGGGTGAGGCACTTTTCCAAACTCATGAGAACCTTGAGCATCTTGCCATGATGGAGAGGGTTTTAGGGCCATTACCCCAACATATGGTGGTTAGAGCTGAGTAAGAGTGTCTATGTTGCTTGCTCTCTTTGTGAGTTTGCTGCTGAGGAAGTTCTTACATTGTGCCTGGTATTGTTGCAGCTGCCATGCTGAAAAATATTTCCGAAGGGGCTCCCGTTTGGATTGGCCTGATGGTGCTACTTCAAGAGAAAGCCTGAAGGCCGTTTGGAAACTGCCCCGCCTGCCGGTATGTTACTATGTGTATGCTCTTCTTTTGTAACTCATTGGCAATTATCTGAACTCACCGGATATTGATGGTAACTGTTTCTGCTTTTGATGTTCATCTTACTGACTGTTATCAAATGTCAGAATTATTTTATTCCTTTACCGATGAGGCTCTTTATCTTGAAAGATCATGCGAATCGTTTACGTGTATGATTTGGAGTCCATCTGCGTCGTCTCGTACATTATTTTCTAAAGTTGTTTATATATCCTCCAGAATTTGGGCACGATCCTAGCTTTGTTTGTTCTCCAACTTCTGTTCCCAAACCACACTCTTCATTCTTTATTTTTTTGGTTTTATGTTCTGCAGAACTTAATAATGCAGCATGTGGATCATTCTGCTGGTGATTTGATTGATCTCTTGCAAGGGCTACTTCGGTATGATCCGGTCGAGAGACTTAAAGCTAGAGAAGCACTAAGACATCCATTTTTCACTAGAGATCATAGAAGGTTTGGCTACTCCTTGTAAAGATTGGGATCTTTGTCAAATTTCAAGTTTGAGCAACCTTGCATACCGAGGCATACGTTGATTGGCATTTTTTCTCTCTTAAAATATATATGTTCGATCACATAGAATATATATATATATAGTATATACTCGATTCGCTCTCCTGAAGGAGCGATTTGCATTTTGTTGTTTGTCCCCAGTTTTCTTGGCTTGTCGTCGTTATTGGGTGGTCATCTTTGAATTGTATCCACCTGATAATTTCTGGTTTGCGGTCTGATATTCAAGAAGAGGAATATAAACGTTGGTGTAAGAATTATTTATAAACTGTTTCTATATTTTATATTTTCCACCCATCCATGAATAATGTAAGTTTGAGTCGTCATCAGAATTTGTCTGGGTTGTAATTGGGAGTTGACTTGTTTAATTGAGAATGTAATTGAAATATACTGTTTGAGGGATCAAATTAAAAATCTCTTAGGTTTAGGTAACAACAATAATAGGTGTCGACCAATATATTTTAGTCTACAATGATTTAGCCAAATTAACAAGCAAAAACCAATGATTATATATTGAGACAAATGTAAATAAATGATTCTGAGCCCTTTAAATTTCAGTATAAACATTAATGGTTGCGGTTGCCCAATTTTGATTTTTACCGGAAACAACCGAGATGAACTGATTCTGAACCATTTACAGACTTTGTTAAATTGTGACAAGTTAATCGCACAACATATCCTAAACTATTACTTTCATTTTAAATTGGTTCTCAAACCTTTGAATATTTTATTTTTATCTTCAAACTATTACCCTCATTATAAATTGGTCCCCAAACTATTTTAATTTTCTAATTCCATCCTTAAATTATTGTTTATATCGCATCATATTATCACATAATACACATTAGTATTTCATGACAATTAACAATTTATTAACATAATATATGATTATCATATACTGATAATATGGGGATGAAATTAGAACATTCAAAAAGTTTGAGGACCAATTTAGAATGAGAGTCATACTTGGAGGATGAAATTGAAATGCTTAAAAGTTTGAAGACCGCTTTAGAATAAAGGTCATTATCTAAGGATAGAATTAGAATATTTAAAAGTTTAAGGACTAATTTAAAATGAATATCATAATTTGGGGATGTATGGCATAATTAACTCAATTATGATGGATGTTTTGTCCTATTTTGAAGATTTGTCCGACTTTAAAAAAATATATATTATCATAAGAGCACTAGATAGCGTCGGGGACGTTGAAAAACGCCAATACATAAATGGAAAAAACTTTTATATACGCAGTAAATTAAAATTTACACGTGCCTTTTATTTTTAGGGATTATAGTTTTAGTTTAGGGTTTAAAGTTTAGGGGCTTAGGTTGTACGTGTTAGAATTTAATGTTAGTGTTTAGAATTTAGTGTATAGGATTTAAGGTTTAGAGTTTGATTTTTTAGGGTTAGAATTAGGAATTTAAGATTTGAATTTTTATAGTGTAAATACACAGCTAGTGTAAAATTAGTTTTAGTTTTACACAGCCTGTGTATTAAAATTTTAACCATACATAAATATCATGTTTTGTTAGCTTGTAACTGATGTGATGTATTATTTAATACGTCTGTATTATGAAAAGCACATATATCTACGTGATTGGTAGAGATAATATTTAATACGTCGTATTATTTGATAAGCAAGTTGAGTGATATTTATCACTGAGCCAGAAGTAGTATTTATTTAACACGCTAATTTTATGTCAATTTTGTCAATTATACTCTCATACTATTTTTACGTATTTACATCAATGTAAATGTACTAATCTTAAACTCTAAACCATAAATACTAAACCTTACAACTTAAACCATAAATTAGAGACGAGCATTCGATCGAGTTGAGTAAAAAAAATTTAAATTATTCGAGTTGACACATCATATTTTACAACTCAAATTTTATTTGAATTTTTTTCGATTTGAGTCGAGTTTTCTAGTTCCTATACAAATTTAATTGTAATTATTTATCATGTTATAGTACAACTTGATTTCAATTTAAACAACTTTCTCTAATCATATAAGATATGTATATATATATATATATATATAATTGAGAGACTCGACTCGAACTTAAAAATTAATCCACTAATTATTAAAATTTCGAGTTATTCAAATTTTTATTTTATAACTCAAACTTTATTTAAAATCTTTTCGAGTTAAAAAATCTAATTTTTTTAGTCAAGATGAGTTTTGTTCACCCATACCCTAAAGGGTTTTAACCTTAGCAAAACAAGTCAATCGGTTATTTTGTTGGTCTTGCAACTTGAGTTGTTTCAAGGTCCTCTTTGATTCTTGAAAGCTACATTCTGTGTCAGGTGGATTGTTGTATGATCTGAGTTCTATTAGGAACGTTGATATAACAAATCTTGCAATCTTTTGACAATAGTTCTATCTATACCGGAGTACAATTGAGCTTCGGACAAAAGAGTGAAGCTTGGTAATAAAATCTCATCTCCACCTATCATAAACATGGTCCCACGTGGGAATTTGCCCCATCCAACAACCCATAACATCTAAAAATTATTAAATGGACCTGGCTCACCACGTCATCTATGATCTCATCTAATAATAATTTTTCATTTCATTTTTTTCTAAGGTGAATTTCATCTCTTTCATACATGTCATTAAATAAATAAATCTCATTGGATGTGATTATAGATGACATAGTGAGCCGGGACCACATAATAATTTCTCCATAACATCATATTTCTCCTTTGTTCATTTTTTTAGATAATTTACATGTCTGTTTACTGTTCATATTCGAAGTATGAGAATCCCCTTTTTAATAATGTCGTTTTAAGATTTAAATTTATATTCTTTCTTTGAGAGTGTTATATACCTTGCCAATACACTCAGCAACTGCTAATTTCCTTTCTTCTTCATCTTTATTTCCCTCTTAATGTAGTTTCCGCACTTCCAGCTCTAGATATTACCCTAAACAAAAGTAAGCAAAAAGAACTCTTCTCAGAACTAATATATGTATGATTTGATGACTATAGATGACTCTTCTACTTCATACATCCACATGGTAAATATAATTCTTAACCATCTATTTTTGCATATCAAATTTCATCAAGTTATGGTTGTTTTCTCGGATGATCATGTATGCATGCAGGTGCACTATCTTATAAAATAATACATGGAAACTTTGTTTAAGCATGCATGCGTTAAACCAGTCATTACGTCAACAGCTTCAACTCATATTTTCTTTCTTCTGTATTACACATGACATATTGTAAAAGAACACACCATAGCATTAAATTAGGGTCGCAACGCAACGTAACTGTTTTTTCGAAACTGAATTAACCATGGTTGGATTACCTTGATTTTATCGAAATTTGTTGCTAAGAATGGATTGCTGGATTGGGCTTAAAAGAACAATCTTGTAGAAGCATCAATGGGTTTCAAAGTTCAAATCAGTGGCTTTTCTGTTTTCTGTTTTCAAAGACCGAACATTTTGGGGTCCTTTTTCTTCGTTGCTCGAACCAAGATTTTTTATTTTCAACTGTTTTTGCTCCCCCCTCTTCCATTTCCTTATCATCTACCTGAGTTTCAGGGAAAAAACACAGAAAAGGTCTCTGTTCCTCTACCACGATGGCGTCTTTCGCTAACCTACACTGCCGTCCCCACCCTCTCCGCATCTCTTTCAATCACCACCGCCCGTATTCCCCCAAACCCATCTCCTCCCTTTCCTTCAGGACGTCGTCTTCATCATCGCCTTTCAAATTATCCTCCATCAGGGCTTCATCTTCGTCCTATGAACCCCGAAAGCCTTCGCTTCTCCAACCGCTGACGCCTCTCCTCAAAGCCACTTGCATTTCCATCACCGCCGCCGCTGCGGTCTTCTGCGCGCGCTTCCACCAGAAGCCCGCGCTCGCCTCTCTGACGTCAATGTCCACCGTGGTGACCTCCTCCACGGACTCGAACGCCTCCTTACACGACCAGGAGAAAGCCCTCCAACAAAAACTAGCGAAGAACCCGAATGACGTTGAAACTCTACGGTCCCTCATGGAGGTCCGTATCAAATTGAAGAAACTCCAACAATCCGTCGAAGTTATCAACCGTTTGATCCAGCTCGAACCCCAAGACCCGGAATGGCCAATGTTAAAAGCCCAAATCCATAGCTACGCCGGCGATTTCGAGCTAGCCAAGAAGGACTTCGAAGAAATATTAGCTAAAGACCCTGATCGCGTCGATGCATTTCACGGCCTTGTAATGGCTTATTCGGATTCGGGTCAAAAGTTGAAAGAACTGGAAAAAAGGATTGAAAGGGCGATGGAAAAGTGCAAGAAAGAGAATAAGAATAAGGATTTCAGGGATTTCAAGTTGTTAATTGCTCAAATTCGGGTCATTGAAGGGAAGCATTCGGAAGCTTTGAAGGTTTATGAAGCTTTGGTTAAGGAAGATCCAAAGGATTTTAGGCCATACTTATGCATGGGGATTATCTACACTTTATTGAAGAAGAAAAATGAAGCTGATAAACAGTTTGAGAAGTTCAGGAAACTTGTTCCTAAAAATCACCCTTACAGGGAGTACTTTGTTGATAACATGCTGGCGACCAAGCTTTTTGCCGAAAAAACCGAACCCGGGAAGCGTTGAGAGCGGTGGGGTTTGCTTATTTTCAGAGATGAAGGATGATGTTCTTTTAAAGAGGTCCCATTTTTGTTTTTAAAAATTATTTCCTATATTTTCCCTTTAAGTTGAGCTTTTGGCCTTCTGTTTTATTCATTGTTGCATTCCATAAACCTTTGGATTTGGTATAAAGTTAAATGTTGCTTAGTTGAGCTAAGCTTGATCTAATATGGAAGTTATCTTCAAGCTTCTGTTATCCTTTCTAGTTGGTTTTCAAACATGTATATATAATAATGAATGATAATTACATATTCGAAAGCCTGCTTTCATTACGATCTTCATTATCGATCCTTGAATTTCTGGCTTGTTAAAGAGATTATTTTCAAGTAAGCTTTCCCTGAATGTATAAAATTACGATGCTCGGTGTCTCACCTACATTTTAAAGAAAGTATGATGATACCGATGCTTTTTGTTACATAGCCTTCTCTGTTGATTATGTATGGCCATAATAAACGGTTGATTGGTCATTTAGAGATGTGGCTTCTGGTCCCCTGCTTCGGTGTGGTACTTATGGTCTTAGATGAAGTGATAACGCTGCTGTTCACGAACATTCTTACTTATATATCCTCAATTTCACTTGGCACTATTTCTGACTGAGCTGCCATGATAACCCACATAACCTATCTAAATAAACCAAGGAAATGCTATGAAATGTTTCCCATATGAGAGTAATTAATAAAAGTTGCAGTGGCTAATGAAAGATATATTGATGTCTTTACATTGGCTTATGTTACAACATAGTTGCTTTATCGTGAGGTTGCTGAGATTCGTGAGAATTTACTAGAAGTGAATTCATTTTGTTTCCATTTTTCCGATGAGCTACATGAATCTTTGAAAATTCTTGCTTCAAGCATAATCTGAGATTTTCTATGAATTCATTTTGTTTCCAGTTTTGTTTTTCTTGCATGCAAAAGGTTGCATAAAACTAACCAATTGCCTGAATATTCAATATTTTGAGCTTGTCGTATTTCCAGTTCGAAGATGTCATGTACTGTAAGTGTAGGTTGCCAAATCTTTATCAGTTTCTTTGGCACTTCAATGGTTTATGCTTGGCAATTACATGTGAAAGTTGTCGGATAAATTTCATGTAAACCATTATTCGAGTTGAGCTGATGGTTGTGGGATCACAGTAATATAGATTCATATCATTTTATTGCTTTTCATTCATTTGTAACAAGATTCAGTTGAAATTACATTCAGATTTTCTTTCTTTTGCACTTTGGGCCAACTATCTTACTAGTGTATCAATTAAAGGGCTATTTCCATCTCGAATATGTAGTTATGTGGTTGATCCCATCCCATGTGTATGTTAACAGATTTGCTTGATTTCTGTGTGTTGGTTTATGTGTAGACTTGATTTCTGTCTTTCAGCCTGTGCTAGATTAACCATTAGAACCATCAAGGGCAACTCTGTGGATGTTAATGTTATTGCTATTTCAATGTTGTGCATGTTAATGGACACATCGTTCATACTTTGATTAACCCGCCATGTTCGAGTAAGAATTCATCTTTGCATGTTCGTCCAGTGTATGCTTTAATTGTTTGGTGTAAGGTGGCGAGATGTGAGCGTTCAAAGCTGAGGATTGTAACCTCCTAACTTTGACCTAATTTCTTAAGTCGAATCTTGGAAGTTAAGTTTAGAAAAATTATCCCTCAAGAAAGGTTGTTAGGCTTAATAATTCAAATTATAATTCAGTTACAAAAGATCAAAACCACAAAACTATATCATTTAAATAAAACGTAGTCGTTTAATAAAATTTCCAAAAGTTATTATAAAATCCGAAAGAAATTCGATAATGCATGACAACCATTAAGTCCCAAAATAATAAAAATAATGTCCCAAGTACAAAATTGTCCAAATAACAATAATAAATAAAGTCAAATGTTTGAGTAATCATACTGAAAAATAAAGTATAGTCTAATGGAACAAAAATCCTCCAAGTACCGTACGCCTAAGCCTGAGTATATGAAAGAAGAACTAGGGGGGTAAGCTATGAAGCTCAGTGTGTCTCTAAAGTGCAGATAAAAACACATAACAGATATCCGAGCAACAAACATAGTTCAACAGTCATCTCAATATACATATGCATACAATCTGAGACATGAAATGTGATGTCATGCACCCATCTCCATACACCGTCCGAAGAGTAAGGTTCCCCAGAACCACTCTAACTACATCACCATCCGAGGTGGAACGACCCGAATGTGGAACCACTAACCCAAAGCAGAATTCAGCCTAAAGGGTGAACCCGCTGAACTTCCCCGTACATTTTCTCAACCCAAATGATATGACATGTTCCGATTTACATTTTCCGAATCCGAGAGTATATTCGATCTATTAATTTAATCTGAGTGCATATGATAAATGTCCGATATTATTTTAGTCCGATTCTGATATCTGATGCGTGTCATGCCATCATAAAAAATATACCAAAAAATACAAAGCATTCAATCAATCACATATACAACATGCACGCATAGCATAGAGCACAGAAATGATATAGCACAAAAAGACACACCTTAGTCAGCTAAATAACTCAATGTCGAGAGTGACATCTCCCACGCTCAGTTCTAGTATTCGGTCAGATAGAGTCAACACCTACGAGGTCATCAAAACAGAATTATCTATTACTACTACTATGCCACTCTAATATAACCACTAAAAAAATCATACTCACGTGCAGAATTTGCAGGTTGTGCAGAAGGAGTTCAAACATGTGGAGGAGGAGAAGGAAGATTCTCAGGCTCCGAGTCAACGTCACCTGAATACAAATATATCCGAGTCAGATTCTGATATTTAAAATTCTCAAAATGTTAACTATAATTAAATGTAGATAGCAAAACGGTCTTTCGAATTCGAATTTAGAAAAACGGACAGCGAATTTGGAATCAAAACGTCAAAAAACGTAAAGTCAACCTCGCTCGGTCCAGCCGGTTCGATTAGGGTTTGATCGGTTCACTCGGTCCAGTTCGGTTTGGTCGGTTCATTCCAGGCCCGGTTCAGCCATACCATCACATGGGCCCTCCATACTGGATTTCTGGTCTTGTTCGGGCTTTGGGTTCAGCCCAAAACCACGTAACACACACACACAGCCCGTACTCCCCTTCCTCCCTTTTACACTCGGGGCAGCTAGGGTTTACAGGCCCCTTGAGCGGCGGTAACCAACACAGCATCGCGGCGGCAACTCTGAACATAGCGGCGGCGGTGCAACATCACGGAGGATTTTCGGCACACCCCTCATCTCACACACAGAACGAACAAAGGAAACCGTTCGAGAATCTTACCCAAACTGGAACGAATTCGCCGAGGGACAAGGCAGAGAGGACAACGGCGCTAAGGGGAGTCGAACACTTCCCACGGCGGTTCCACGCTAACGCCGTGCGGTAGCGGCAAAACAGAGATCGGGTTTTGATCGCGACGGAGAGACGAGCACACCGATGATCTCTGAGAGGCAAACGGACGGCGCCAAAGGCTCGCCGAGCTTGGCCGGAGAAACTCAAGATAAGGCTAGAGTTTTCAGAGGATTTGGGGAAAGGGGTGTGGCTATGGCTTTAAAAAATGAGGGCTGAGGGAATTTTGGGTTATAAGTGGGTATAAATACCCTAGGGAATGGGTAAATTACAACCTAGGGCCCCAACTCTGATCCTCATTACACAATGGTCACATAAGTACCGAATTTCACACTTTGGTCACTAAATTTCAATTAAGAATTCCGATTTGAATTTCCAAAAATTAGGGTTTAGAAGTTAGGGATTTCATTAATTGGGATTTTTAAATTGGGAATAATTTGGGGTATTACAAGTATGGTATTTTTTACTGCTGTTGTAGTTGAACACAGCAGCATTGGAATTACCCTTTACTTTTAGTTCTTCCTTCAACATTCGGACAAATTTCATTAATTTGGGTTAAATTTTTTACCCTAGCCTTTATCTTCAGTTTGGACTTCACCATTTTGAACAAATGCATTATTGCATCAAAGTACTGTATTGTTGATGAATTATCAACGTCTTTGGCCGACGAGCTGATTAAACCGTTGTAGGTGACTGGTGATGGCTTCGGAACCTGAAAAAACCAGGAGGATACCAGAAAGTGCCAGAGTTTTCGTGATGCTTTGTTCTTCAAAAATTATTAGACCAAGTTAGCAAGTTAAAATTTAACCCAGTTGTGCCTGAACATTTTATCGTCTGTCATCTTCAATAATAATGTGTTCTCATCCCTGCATTTCATTTTATAATTTTTTATTGCATTCCTTTGGATGTCTGAAGCCTTACATTTTCAGAGTTTGCATATGCAAACAAGTTTAACAAGTTTTTGTGTGATATATAATTTATTAGCTAATTAATTCGGATCAAATATATAGTAAAGGTCCATTACAGGGGTGGTCTTGTAATTTAATTTGTCCTATTCGTGAATATTGTTCAAGGTATTTAATGTTTATTATTATTATTGAAAGACGAAGTGGCAAACAGAAATCATACAAAGAAACAGTGTTGGGAAGGGATAATCAGACGCCATTTTTTGTTACCATACATTTGTGGTTTTGGGTCAGATCATTTTGCTTATTATGGTGCTCTATAGCTTCGGCTTGTTCTACGCTTAAATAAAGGTATTCAGATCAGAGCCAATCGTGCCAGTGATCCTTAGTGGTACATAACATCAAACTCATTTCGTCAAATGACCTAATATTAAAAGAGAAAAACTTTACACAGATCTTTTAGTTTTAGGGATTAAGGTTTTAGTTTAGGGGTTTGGGTTGTAGGGTTTAGAATTTAAGGTTAGTGTTTAGAATTTAAAGTTTAGGGCTTGAAGTTTAGTTTTTTAGGATTTAGGTTTAATTTTGATTTATAGTGTAAATACACAGGCTTGTGTAAAATTAATTTTACACCGCTTGTGTATTAAAGTTTTACTTATATTAAAAAATATACTTGACCCTTAGTGGTACCGGTCCGAGTTATCTTGAACCAAGCCAATCATGTGGCCATTCATATTGAAAAGCAAAAGCCACCAGTAAAAAAAATTGTCTGCCTCTTTTTAGTGCCTATTTTTATGTCACGAGACTAAAAAAAATCAAATTTTAAGTCTTAACCTTAAATTCTAAATCTTAAACCTAAACTTTAAAGAATAACCCTACTACAATTTTCCTAAATTATAATCTTAAACCTTAACTCTAAACCCTAAATCTAATTTTTTGTGTTAAGCATAAAAAAATGCCACCAAATTAAGTAAAAGATTTCTATTCTTCGTTCACACAGTGAAGTCTATCGTAAAAACAATATGCAAGGTGGTACAGCAACAACTGCTGCTAGAAATTTAGTTGTCCCGACCCAAGTAGCATGTCGGATCGTTAGAAAGAATGGGGCCTTGAACAAGAACAAACATATAGCGGTTCCGGTCGTAGAGAATGAGAGTAATAATTACCAAATGTACAATTAAATATGGATGTTTCACTTGCTAGTATTTCGAAAGCTACAACAAAGAATTTGACAGCTGTGAAGGATTAACAAAAAAAAAAAGTTTTGAAGTTTCGGAAGAAAGATAAACAGAGAGCGCATAATTACTCAATGTTTTTGGGAATAGAAATTATGTGCCTTTACGGTGCTTTTATTTATGCTTCATATTAAAATATTAAATTTAAAGTTTAGGGTTAAAGTTTAAAGTTAAAATTTAGGGTTGAGGTTTATAGAGTTAAGAGTAAGGTGTATTTTTAAGGTTTAAGATTAATAGTTTAGAATTTAGGATTAGAGCTTATAATTTAAATTTTAGTATTGGAGTATAGATGGGTACCAAAATGAGATAGAAGATTTTTGTCCTGTTTTTGGAGTGACCAACTAGTACTTAGTTGTTTGTGTTTCTTGTTTAGTATGATAAAAAAAATTGACACTAACTAGATATTGCAAAGCAGTTTGATCACTCTTAAAATCAGCATACTAGTATCAATAAGAGAGACGGTCACAAATCTCGAATATAAATGATAAAACGGATATAGAAAATAAAAAAATGGAATTAAGCCAAGTTGGGAGGAGTGCAGTTGCGCGCGCAGACTAGGCTCTTATCTTCAAGTGTGTCACAGTATTTGAATGTTGACAAGATTTGAACAAGTCTCTCCTTTCTTCCCTTCCCAGTTACCTGTGTTCCACGCTTTCTAACGGACCGCTCTTTATTGCTCCTTCCCCTTGTCACGCTCTCTCAGCTAACTATTCTCTCTTTCCCTTTTCCTTCATGATTTGGATGGATCATTCATTTTTCTCTCATGTTGTTGGGTATTTTATTTGCAGTAATTGAGATTTTATACATAGTTTCTAAATCTGCCCCCCCCCCTGGAATTTTATCATAATGAGTTTATAGGGATTCATTTCTAGGTAACAACCACCATCAACAACATAGAAAATTTCCAATTTCATTATCTGAATCAACTTCATACTGTAGGGATACTAGTACTACGCAGGAAGATCAGGTGCGCTGTCGTATTCTTTCCCTTTTTCCATTTCTGTCTTGTTTTTTAAGTTATTCCTCTAAGCGTTACACTCTTTTAGCTCTATATTCTCCTCAATATGTTCTGCTTGTTGCAGTTAAGGTTTGATTTGGGTTGGAGATCATCAAAACAATCATCTGGGATCCCGATTAAGAAGTTGTTGGCCGAAGGGATGTCGAAAGAGAAGGAATCTAGAAGACCATCTCCGAGTGTTATAGCGGGATTAATGGGACTTGATGGACTACCACTTAAGCAGCCTCACCACAATCAACGAAAAAGGACCGAGAGTAGTCGAACAAAGGTTCAAAAGAGTGGTATGTTCTATTGGCATTCTTCTAGGAAAAGATCAAAGGACGAGCAAGAATTTAAAGATGTTTCTCAAGTTTTAGATGCATTGGAAGTGGAGAGCGGTGTTTACTCGTCGAAGGGGACTGCAAATTCAAAGTTTTCTGATGTTGAGGTGGATTGTGTTCAGAACAAGTTTACGGAGGCTAAAGGTGTTTCAACAGATATAAAGCTTAAGGATTCTGATGAATTCGGTCATACCGTTGAGGTGTTGGCTTCGAACAAGGATATTCTGCTGAGATTCCTTCAGAAACCAGATTCATTATTCGCAAAGCATTTCAATGATCTGCAAGGTGCTACATCCCAGTCTCGATGTGGTCGAATATCAGCTATGAAGTCATCACATACTCTGAAATATCAAAATGATTGCTTAGGCCAAAGAGCAGGGATAGAAACTCAATTGATGCACCATAGTAAATCTCCTCAGCAACATCAAGAAGATACTTTGAGCCGATCTTACGGGAGATGTGCTGCTCACGGTCGCCTCAAGGTACCTAAGGTTCGATTAGAAGGGAATATTGTACCCAAAACAATTGTTGTCTTGAAACCAAATCTTGGAATGTCACATGACTCAACCAGAACTGATTCATTACCTTGTTATTCTGATCACTATCCATCTGGTTGTCAGAAAAATGTACACCAAGATATTGGGTTTTCAGGGCCTAATTGTAGAGAGTCCAGGAAAATTGCCAGAGAGATTACTAGACAAATGAAAAATAGGTTCAGCAATAGATCAATAAAAATTTCAGCCTCCAGGTTTAGAGGATATGCCGGAGATGTATCGGGATTGAAATTGGAAAATGATTCAGATGTAACAACAGTGTCTTACACAGATAGGAGGCTATCATCCCTTTCTAGTGAATCATCTCTTAGTAGGGAGGCCAAGAAGAGACTATCTGAGAGGTGGAAACTAACACATCGGCTGCAAGAGATAGACTTGATTAGTAGTCGCAGCACGCTCGGTGAAATGCTTGCCATCTCAGATAGTGAAGTGAGCCGTGCAAATTCTAGCAGTACATTTTGTTGGAATGATGAACGTGTTGGTAATTTTTCAAACTATGGAAGTCCTGGAATAAACACAGGCCATGACAATCTTTGCAGAGATAAGTATGCGATTCGAAAAGACGGTTCCAAGAGCGCCAGAGACAAGGCAGTAAAACACAATCTTAATCAGCGGGAAGCTCCTTGGCCGAACGATCAAAGATTCTGTGTTGAGAAATCTCGATTTCCAATTAGTAGTTGCAGTAGTAATGAGGTATTATCAGCTCCCACTTCACTGAATGCTGTTGTTTCTACAGGTGACCTGGATAATTCGGACAACCAGGTATTCATTTACTCTTGAACGGTGTTATAGATTTTAAGTCTTCAAACATGTGTGCAATCTGTGCTCATTTCTTGCAATTATCTCCAGGAACCATCAGAGGGACCTTCTAAGCAAGCCACATTGCATTGTCCTGTACCGGAACAAGAATCTCGAGTAATCTGTAAGGAAGCAGATCAACCTAGTCCGGTTTCAATTATAGAAGCTCCTTTCACAGAGGATTTTTCATCTGGTTCCGAATACTTCGAGAGTATTAACACTGATCTCCATGGTACTTTAGTGGCTGTTTTAATTTCATTACTTTTATATCTAGTCTCCATTTGGATTAGAAAAGCCATCGCAGTTTTCGTTTCTCGAATTATTTGATCATGTTGTTCATCCGATTCGTATGCTGCATGAAACATTCTGTTTATAAAATCGCATTGCATAAGATTCTATCTATTCTGTTTATTTTTTAGGACTTCGGATGCAACTTCAACTATTAAAGCTAGAATCCGAGGCGTACGAAGAGGGAACAATGGTTCTTTCGAGTGATGAAGCATCCGTTGGGTTTACCGAGTACCAAGGGATACCGAGGGACGAAGAGAATTGGGAATCCATGTACATAGTTGACATCTTGGTTGATTCTGGAATAAATGGAATCGACATGGATACGTTCCTAGCGACATGGCATTCTCCAGAATGTCCAGTGAATCCGTTAATATTCGAAGAACTTGAGAAAAAATATCGTATTCTAAATCCTTGTTCGAGGGCTGAAAGGCGGTTGGTGTTTGATATGATAAATTCAAAGCTACTAAAGATCTATCAGCAATATATGGACCAACACCTACATCCAAGTGTGAAGTCTGCAAGAAAACTCGTTTGGAAATGGAACATCGAAGAGCTCGAACAATGCCTGCGTAAGTCTCTAGTGAGGCAAAACATGGAACAGCTAATGGATGTTGGAGTGGGGGTGGTTGCAGGGGAATGTCGATGGTTCGACTCGAGAGGGGATATTGATGTAATATGTAGGGAAATTGAGAGACTGTTGGTAGATGAACTAGCAGCTGAGGTGTAATGGCAGTGTAGTAAATATGCTTTCGGTTTAGTAAGTTCATTAATATACAAAAATGGTATTATTTCATGAATGTATAAATAAGTTCTAAATCTTTACATCACAGCTAGAATTACCAGAAAACAAGCTATGAACGTAGCTGCGGCTTCCATCGAAATTTGAGAGAATCTCACGTAAAATATTCAACGAATTTGAATCTTCCCTTTTCCTTTCAATTTAAACACAAATGCACAATGCTTAAAAGCTAATATACTGACAAAGGATTTAAATCGTAGTTGTAGCCACGTTTTCAGTCGCTTGAGTTTATTGCGGTTGAGGACCTAACGGATGTTATTCGGGTCATTATAGTTATTGCGGACATAACAGTTACGAGTATCGCGATTTCGAACAATATCAAAACATTTACTCCATATAATGGCCGCGGACCTTTACTTAAATCCCTAATACAAACTCATCGGAAGAGTTTTCGCCAAAAATCAAATCCGAATGAAACATGAACATGTTAAGAGTTTGTAGAATTTTATTTTCTGAACTATTTTGGTCATTCTAAATTATTTTATTAATATTTTAGTATAATTTGATATATTTTATTATTATTAAATATAAAAATAAATTATATTTTATTATTATTAAATAAAAAATAATTCAAAATAAAAACTTCAAACTTAAACCCCAACCACTCAAAATCTTAAACTACTTTCACCCTTACCGACGTCACCCACTCATTCGCGGGCATGATATGTGTTCTTGTCAACTTTGTTCTTATTACCCTTACCGATATCTCCTCAAATCACATGCACGGGGCATTGCCAAAAGAGCTCGGAAACATGAATTTGACTCTGTTTTGAGTGTAACAGAAACAACCTTTCTGGAGAGATCCCTGCAAGATTTGGAGATATGCATCTTCTTAATGGGTTCTCAGTCTAGCAAAATCGGTTTTGTGGGGGATTTTCTGCCGATTTTGGCCGGTTCTCACCGTTGGACAGTTTCAACATATCGGAGAATCAATTTTCAGGTGAATTTCGCAGGTTCTTATCATGCCGGTAAGTGTGGGTGACGCCGGTAAAGGTGAAAGTAGTTTGAGGTTTGGGTTTTTTAATTTTAAATTACTTTATTTTTAATAATAATAATATATAATTTATTTTTTATATTTAATAATAATAAAATATGTCAAATCATATTAAAATATTAACAAAATAATTCAGAGTGACCAAAATAGGTTAGGAAGTAAAATTCAATGAGTAAATTGATTTTTTGAAAGTTCAGTGGCCAAAATAAGCCATGGAGCAAAATCAATGATGATCTGTGTAATTTATCCCATAACAAAATTACACAAAAGACGACAAAATTTAATATGATTTGGTCTCGATTATCTACCTCCACAGATGAAATAAAAATCTATTATAAAATGGAGGTTACACAGTTAAAATATCAATTAGGCATAAAGCTAAAAAAATACCTCTAACGTTTGATAGAATAGTTATTTTGACCCATATTCTTTTTTTGAACCAATTTAACCTTTAATGTTTTATTTTGGGTCAAAATGGTCCTCCCTCTACGGATGAAAACTTTTTGTTAACTATCGATAAATGGCTTGAAATTACGTGATAAATCTATATGAAAATGTACGCTGACATAACAGTTTTATATAAATAAAATGTGTTGACTTGAAAGAATGTCGCACTAGTCAAAAATAAATTTTATAAAATTATATAAAATATAAAATTATTTTTCTACTGACGTGTCATTCTGTCAAGTCATTTCAAATTATTTATCGTTAGTTGACTAACAGTTTTCATCTATAGAGGCGCAATTTTAACACAAAATAAAATATTGGGATTAAATTGGTCCAAAAAAAGAATAGATGCCAAAATGCTATTCAATCAAAAGATAAGAATATATATTTGACAATATGCCTATCAATTAAAACAAAACGCTAAGATGCTGAGTTCCAAAACAAGTGTTTCTATTCTCCTTGGTGTTCAAGGAATTTACTTTATCTCATAAAGATTAAAGGTCAAATTGGCCCTCAATAAAAAATAAAAAAAATCAATTAAGCTCTTATGAAATTTTTTCACTCAATTTAGCTCAAAATTCAAATTTCACCCAATTTAGCCCATTCGTTAGATTAACCACGTTGAATGTCAAGGTCCTCTACCGGTCGAGGCGCAAGGATGTTATCGTCATGTTCAGCCTGCCATGTATGCGGTGATGTGTATAAAATACTGACATGGACCGGATGATGAGTAAAAAACAATAAAAAACATTAATAAATGCACGTTAAAAAAACTAATTGGCTATAAAAGAAAACAAAAGTTCTAAAAGAGGGTAAAATAAGAACTTAGGGTTCTTAAGCGATTTCAGCTCGATTTTTTCATTCTCTTCCAAGATTGTCACAGATAGCTTCGATTATCAATGGGTAAAAACAATGAAATGACTCTTCTTATTCTTCTTAATGTTTTATGCGATTATCTTCATCTTTAAATTTTTTTGGTTTGGGTTATTTTATTCGATTCTTCTTCTTGTTCTTAAGAGATTTTATCTTTATTTGGTTGATAGAAAATGAGTTCATTGTCCTCATTAGCTAATACCAATAGAAACATTCAACATCGAGGTTTCTTCAAGTATGAGGATGATGTATTCTATTACTGTGGGTAAAAAAGTCCAATGTAGACCACATGGAAGAAAGAAAACATAGGCAGGAGGTTTTTTGCTTGTTTAAATTTAAGGTATCTAATTGTGGGTTTTTCAAATGGCATGACGTCGAACAAAGTAGAAGAGCTAAGTTCTTACTACATGAGCTGAAGAGGGAGAATGATGCATTTAAGAGAAATAATCGAAGCTTGAACAGTAGGAGTAATAAAGAAGATAAAACTATTCTCTCTTGATCTTTAAGCTTGGATGTCCATCTTGTTCATCTTCAAGTGTCCTAGGCTTGCATTTAGAGAGTAGAATGAAAAACTAGCTGTTTATAGCCGTCGAGGATGAATTATAGCCATTGGGGATTCTAATTCTAGCCATAAATGCATTCTGCAACACTGGATATCAGTACTCGTAAATGGGTATCGGTACCTGCCAAAACAAGAAAGAGTCGTTGCACATAAATGCAGAGCGTACCGGCACATGATATATCTGTATCGGTACGGTACTTTGATTATCGGTACAGAGGCTTTCGCATCGGTACACGAAGTGCTCTTTGAAATATTTAAAAAAGCGTATCGGTATAGGCCATTGTTATACAGGTACAGTTAGCTTCGTATCAGCACTGAGAGTATCATACTAGTATCGAAGGCCTGTTTTTGACACTTAAACCTTTTTAAAAATGTTTGTTCAAGTCAAAAGCACCTTTAAAAGCTTTCAAACATATTTTTCAAATTAAATGGATTTTGAATTATTTTTGCAATATTTGTTCAAGTCCAATAACATTTTTCACTTGGGTATATCAAAAAAATATCTCAACAATCTCCCCTTTTTGATATAACAAAACCTCTTGAAAAATTGTTTTTGAAAATCTTCTACTTAAAAAAATAATTTTAGAAAAATATTTAAAGCTCCTATTTTTATTTTTAAATTTAAAAATTTTAAACTTATCTCTCCCCTTTTTGTTGAATAAAAAGTAATTCAAAATCACTGAAGGTTTAAAATAACAATGGAGAGTAAGTAAATTCTTTTGAAAAATAAAAGCTTCAATTAATAAATGCATTCCATTTTAAATTTTCGCTCAAAATACTTTGATACTAAAGAAAATTATTTAATTTCAATAAAAATGATCAAGTTTAAAAATTCATGAAATTCAATTTATCCTAGTCTGTTTAGAGTTTATGAAAAAATAAGAACAAGTATGTTAAACACACTTATGCATTAAACCTCTTTAGATTTCATGCATTTATAAAATATTTAACAATAAAAACATGCATGATCATTAAAAAATCATTAAAAATAAGTAACCAAATAATCAAAGAGATTAAACTTAGAGGTTACCCATTTTTAATGTGTGACCAAGTCACCTTTGCAATCGAGAGAAGGTAGATGGTTCATCTTTGAATCCTTGGATCAACTAATATTCCATCCTTAAACTCTTTATGAATGTACTTGGCAGAAATTAATTTGCTCTTGTTAGTCTTATACCACTTATGCACTGGGTTGTAAGTTTTTACAGTATAACATCTAAGGTTCTTGTCAATGCTAGCAAATATAGTCCAAGGACATCATTTCATACAATAAAATCTAGTTTTATTTGGTTTATTCTTCACAATTTTTAAATGTACCCCTTTTGCAAAAGCATATTTCCTTGCCGCTTCTTTGAATTATTCATTATCATCAAGCCTTAAACCTAATTCCCACAAATGAATAACACAGTTGGGGTCATACTTTGGAAAACGAGATTGTCTTAATTTGGGTGCATCATCATCATATGACTACTCACTATCTTCATATTCCCCAAGATCAGAAGATGAAATGTAATCACTTTCGAAACCTTCCAGTTTCCTATCTCTATCACCAGATCTATCATATTCATCTACATTATTTGGTTGCACTGGTTAACCCTCACGATCTTCAATAGTGTACTCCTCATTATAGCTTTTTCTTTATGTCGTTTTTCTCTGGCTCTTCATCAACATCACTCCCAATATCTATATTAAATAATAATACATCGCTCTACCCTCATTCACATCATCCTCTAACCTATCAATGCCATCTTCTGCCCCATCATTAGCCTCATCCGTCTCATTATCAACAAAGTTTAGCCTATTATCAACAAGTTTTAATATATAAAATGTGCTAGTCATTGTTATCGGTGAACTGTTGAGCATGGATTGGGAAGTTACGGTTCATAAAATTAGTCGCCAGTCTAACATTATGGTAGATCGCTTGGCATCTTGGACTCGAGGACAACCGATGCTAGAGATGATTTTCACCGAAGCTTCAGCGCCTTTGCAGGAGACTATTTACAAAGAGCAGCACCCTATTGTGCCTAATAGTTAGTTTATTTTGATTGTTCTATTAAATAAAAAAAAGGAGTATTTTAAGGATTCACATAAATAAAAAATATTTTTAATATATAAAATGTAAATGAATACTTATCATTATTAATTTTTATCTTATTTAATAAAATTTAATTCATTTTTTTATTATTACTTAATTGAAAAATATAAAAAAAAACTTTGGGGTTAACTCTATTAGTAATTGAAAGGACAGAATTAGTAGTCTAACATTGAGGAAAATAAATGAGCTTTGAGAAACTATACAGGATGGAAAAATTATATCATATGCCCGTCCTGCCACATTATTCATGGTCCCAACTAATAAAAATCATCTATTTTATTAATTTTTTATATGTCATATTTTTATCAATAAAAATCAACATTTTACGGGCATATGATATAATTTATCTAATGAGAGAGTTTTAAAGAAATTTTATGAAACTAATGTTCTTTTATTTGAATTTTTAAATGATAAATATACATGCAAGATTAGGTTGAATATTTGCATAAATAAATATTTGAAGTTATTAAAAATTTATTTAAGTTTATATAAATTTTTAGTTAAAATGTCCAAGTAAGATGGAAAGTTCGAACTGATTAAAAAAATAAAAGAATTTAAAGTTTGAAGTATGGAATATTTATAAGAAAGTCTTGACTTTTTAATGTTTTTTTTGTTTTATAAGAATTTCATTAATGGAATCCCATTTCTAATAGAAAGTTTACCTAAGTGTTTAAATACCATTGATCTAACAAAATTTGACTTATATGAGCATAAAATGTAAATTGCATTAAAGACTATTGTTTTCTTTTCATTGAGAATTTTGATAAATAAAAATTAATACCATTGAAATATTCTTCTCTTTTTAAAGTAGAAACAATGCTGAAATAAGTTTATTGTCAAAACATGAAAAAAAAAACATTGTAAAGAAATAAACCTAACACTGATATAACTATAAAATGCTGCTAAACCAATGAAATCAATAAGTTTGCGGTACAACAGCCAGACGGTAAATTTTAAAACTTGTAAAAACAACCTAAATGTTATACTTTTTTATTACGATTTTAGGTTGTTTTTCATATTTTTTGACAAGTTTCGAAAAAGCACTATCCTACAAAAAAATCAACTTAAAAAACTTGTAGAAAAAACACTAACCTAAAATGTTATAAAAATATAACATTTTAGATTGTTTTTACCAGTTTCAAAACTTGCCGTCTCTCAACCATAAATTGGACGATTGTACCGTAGACTCATCCCAATCAAATATAAAATGAAAAAGGAGATCAAATATCAAAAGGACCCGTTGGATCTAATTGCTTGCATAATCCCAAATAAGTGAGATAAAGCACTCGATCTTTAGCACCCGTCTTATGATTCTTGGTATGCTCGCAAAAATACTGCAACTCCGAAAGCTTGCAACACCCCAACATCTTCCCCAACAGCAAAAACAGCCAATTTATCGAACTTTTGTCTTCAACAACGACAGGCCTGACGCAACTACCACAAGCTTCACAACCGGGCAAGTTCGGATTCATCCATACGGGGGGTGCTCGATCATGCAAGGCAAACTTGTGTTCTTTAATGAAATCCGACACTTCTCTAAACTTTTGTAGCAAATCGTACTTGATTGTGTAAACCTTGTCGCATCTCTTGCATTGAACTTCACCGCTGATGGTGGTGATGTTGTGTGATAAGAGATAATCGAGGCTGTGAACCGTGGCATGTTGAGTAGTGGCCCAGGGGAACGGTCGGGGGATGGTTTGGCTTTCGCCTTGTTTTAGGGTCTGAGACGTGTTTCTACGGGGACGAGGGGGGCGTGAATGGCTCACGATCTCTGGAGGAACTGCATTTTCGTTCAGGTCAAGGCCGGTCGGTGTATGAGTTTCGTGGTTTGGGTAAATCGACAACGATGGTGCTTGTTGGTTTGGGACAACTGGTTGGAAAATCAAGTCCTGTGGTATTGGCGGTGGTGGTGGTAATAATGGAATAATCGGTAACGATGGTGCTTCTAGGTTTGGGACAACTTGTTTGAAAATCGAGTCTAGTGGAGGTGGTGGTAATGGAATAATTTGTGTCTCCAAAGGTAACGTTGTTGATGTTAGCTTTGGTGACGACATCGGCGACAACGGTGGCGACCTAGGGCCTGTCCATAATCTTAGAGTTAACGAATTTTCATCATCTTGGTAAATTTGAGAGCTTTTGTTATCCATGTCAAAATAAAGCGAAAAGTATGAGGAATTTTAGCCTGAGAAAATGAGAAAAGCAAATAGAGAGACAGAATGGAAGAGAAAAGAGATTTCTCATACATATTTATATAGTTTTTGAGTTTAGAGTTTCAATAAAATTAAAACTCTAAACTGAAGTTCAAAAAGAAAGGAATATGAAAGTTTAAGCTTGAAGTCTCTAACACTAATCAATATTAATCCGTAATCTAATGAGAGAGTTTTAAGGAGTTTTTATGGGATTAATATACTTGCAAGGTTAGTTTGGATACTTGAATAAATAAATATTTGACTCATTAAAAGTTTATTTGAGTTTTCCTTTGGCTTTGATTAAATTTAAGATTTTACAAATTCCAAACAAAAAACTTTGATTAAAGGCAACTATTTGTCCATTACCAACAGAGTTATCAATATATTAATTTAATAAAATTCTATTAAATAAAGTTTATATTAGATATTAAAATTTATTTTTAAAGAATAAATATGTAAATTTGTATAATTTATTTTTACAAATATATATATATATATATAAAATACTCGGTAAAACGACATATTACACTTTGACGGAGTTTTGTAATGGTTGGTTTATTTGATTAAATTTAAAATTTTATACATTTCAAACAAAAGATTTATATTCAAACCATCTAATGTTCGGTGAGATAAAATAGTATTTATTTTATAGTTGCTTTGCTCTTCATTTGACTGAAAATTCAAAAGTTTATCTCTATATAATTGACAGTATTTTTTATTTTACAAAAAAACTTAAAAATTTAACACATGTCTTTATGCTTTTTTATTAGTAATATACTAAATAATAGTAATAATTACAGACAATTATTTCTCCACTACAAATATGTTAATTTAATAAAAACCAATAAAGCTTCCTCATCTAGACATATAAATGTGATTCTAAAATGTACTCTACAACTAGAATCTACCCTTTTAATCATGGAGGCAACAAGAAGGCATTACAAATGCAGAGCATTGTGTATCACCTTATACGTTCATAACCTCCCGGAGAATATGCATTGGAAAGGTTTGAGAATGATTTTCAGTTACCACAGTGAGGTAATTGATGCTTTAATTTAAAAAAAAAGGAGCAAGAATGGCAAGAGGTTCAGGTTTGTGAGGTTCTCTCATTTCAATGATGCAAAGAGGACAATGGCCCGGTTGAATGGATGTCACGGGCCAATTACATTCTTTTTAAAATACATGTATGATAGGATGTATAGTGCCACTGCATTTATATCACAACTCTTTTATTTTCCTTTTCCATGTAGGATTAATGTCCCGCTCCTCTTCCCAAATGTGATAATAGATATATGGTTTTAGGTAGCAGGCTTAAAGTGTTGATGACCAAGTTTAGTTCAGGAAGTAAAGTATTGGAGAAAGAAGAGGGTGGAGGGGCACCAAAATGACTAAAATAATGAGCAAAGAAAATGTTTCGAATATAAAGGGAAAATAAATACATGTAATATTGAAGAGGGTAATTTGAAATCGCATTACGATAATGGCAAACAGATTATAGGAACTATTGGGTTTGCGGAGAAAGTCAAATTAAATATCCTCAATAAATGTGCTATTGGGAATAGAAATTCTCTACTTTTTTGGTGCCCTTATTTATGTCTCATATTAAAAAAATAGGTTTAAAGTTTATGAATAAGGTTTAGAATTAGGGGTATGATATATTTGTTTAAGGTTTAGGGTTTATGGTTTAGTATTTTGAATTTAGGATTAAGGCTTATAATTTGATATTTTTGTGTTGGGGCATGAAAAAAGGTAGAGGATTTGTGTCCTGCTTATTGGGTGGTGTAAAAGCTTTTGGAAAATTGAAGCCCTTGCAAAATCAATATTGGAGGTTGGTTTAAGAGGTTTCTCTATCATAAGAATCCCCGATAAATTTATTCATCTCTTCTTTGAGTACTTTGTCAGTATGGACATGTTTTACCTCCACAACTATTCATCCGCCGATACCTCTTTGCTCCAACTCCACCGACTACAAAACTATGTTGCCTTTGAGGTTGTCAGGATGCGATATTGTCAAAGGACTATAACACTATTGACATGATGATGATCAAGTTTATTTCATTTGTCAGTCAACCCTGCTTCTTGACAGTCAGGACTACACTCTCAAGCCATCAATACCTATCAAGACTAGATCTGACACCCCACCAGACGGGCAGTTATATACCCACAAAGGACAGACAAAGGGGGCCAGAACCTTATTCAACCTTCTATCATCTTCTATAAAACCCTCTTTCCTCTTATCTCTTCTATATTCTGCCACTAACTATGGCTCTCCATCCAAACCACAAGGGCAAACTGCTTAAAATCACCATAATCTCATTCTTGTCCTCAACAATTGATGCGGTGAGTGTAGATCACTTTTGACCAAAGGAATTATCCACAATGAGCTCCCAAAACAACCATCCATAACGAATTTCCAACATCACCTCAATATCCAATTAACATGCATGGCTTTTTCGGCCATCAACAACACAAGTTGAAAATGTAAAATCTCCTAGAGATACTAATCTACTGGCACCAAGGCGGTCAACGATGAAGAAAAGGAAAGGGAAGAACCTCAATCGATGAATCTCCCCAAATAAAAGCAAAAGAGGGGACAACATGGAACACTCTAATGCAAGAGAAGGGCAACCCTCCCATACCATATACATGATGACAACAATAGAGTTGAACAAGAACATCAAGATCCTTAACGATGAGATATACATGAAGAGATCTACAATATTATAGGGACACTACTCTGAAGATAAATTCAAAGATGGTACCCATCCTTGATTTAGAGAAGATTTTAGCCCTTTAAATGCTTGGAGGAAATAACCTAGGATCTCACATAAGGAAAAAACATTGGCTGCTATACGTGATTTGATTGAGGGAACATAGGGCCAACTTATTATAATATCCTCTTCCATGATAATGGGTTCGGGGTATACATCTAACAAGTGCTCACGAATTACATCGACTCCATCAAACTTGCTACAAAACAATGTCTTGAAATCTTGAGCAATTCTAGTGATAAACTTTGTGTAAGCATCCAAATCGCAAATCCTTGAATCTCAAAAAAACACCAACAAAAGAAATTTTCCAAACAAAACTTCAACTCATAACATACTGGATAACTAGAAACATTCAGAACAAAAGGGAAATGACATCAGAGTTCCAGCTCAGAAGAGTACACTTATAATCTAGGGGCATGTATTCACTAGACATCTTATGACAAATGACTGGTCAACTACTCAGAAATGACTCAACATAAAGCTCTGATATTACTAAATGTAACACCCCTAAACTTGTACGGACAACTCAACCTGATTTGAGATGTTACATTCGAGTCACAAGAGTGACCAGTAAATACAAATACAAATACAAATAATTTAAAGTTTTTAGGAAATAAATGCAATTTAAAAATCGAATTTAGAAACTATAAACAAAATATCGACTCACATATACTGACAATGTATGCTGCCTTACATGGCCAATAAAACATAACCATACTTTGTAAGTAATGCTGCTAAAACTCCCATATCCGATGTTGATGTCCCAAAAAATGCTCAAGTCTACTATCATGCGAGTATGAATAATTTAATAAGCTTGAAAGTTGAATAATACAAAACTAACAAAATGAAAAAATGTAAAGTAGGCCAATACGAATGACAAAAAATAAACGAAGCATAATACAATGCAGAATAATTAAATCATCCAAATCATAATCGGACACAAACTTAATATTCGCAGCATACCTAAATTGTTAGCATTTATTAGAATACATGAATCATAGGTTTAATTGCAAAATGCCTAAATTGCATGCATAATATCTCAAAACTATGCCATCATCAGTTGACCAGAATATCGCAAAAGCTGGGGCTGGTGCGCTACAACTAGGGACGTAATCATCCAGTATCACAAAAGTTGGCGTCATTGCGCTACGGCTGAGAACCATAATATATAAGCTAGCGTCGTTGCGTGGACATCGAAAAAATCACGTATGTACATCATACATATTCGCAGAAGTCACAACCTTTCCTTAAAACTTCACAAATTAACTCAAAGAGGTTCTCTATACCCCTAAACCAAATCCATTTATCAAACACTAAATAGGACACTAATCAGACTTAATGCAATCATTATGAAAAATCACGAATTTAATCATACATACATCAATTTATAGTCAATCAAACATCCAAACCTAATTTATACAAATTCAAAGATATAGTTAAGTATTACCTTATTCCAAGCAAAACAAAGTCTTCATAAGCTTCAACAATCCTTAAGCTTTGGAGGTTGTCACCAACACCAATTATGCTCAAACAAAGACAAATCAAAATAATATCATAATATTAGGATATGAAATTAATCATAAAACATGTAATGGTATGGTTAAAGATTCATCATTGGTTAAAAACCTTCAAAATCTACATTGAACTACTAAAATTAGAGCTGCTGAAAATCTCAATTTCCCATAAATATAAAGCTCTAATGGAATTTTCAACCATTCAACATCAAGAATAGTATTTTGTCTAGCTATTGTACAAAAATTAGCTCAATCAGACCATGGATAGATCTCAGCTCGAATCCTAGATCAAGGCAGTCCATTCTATCTCTTTCTCTATTTATAACAAGTCCTTATCAAATTTATTTTATGCTCTTTCATTTCTCTTTCTTAATTAAGAACTCATTTGTAGACCTTTTATCTTTTTCATTATCCATTGATAAATCTTCAAGCTTTTTCTTCAAATTTCAAAAGAAATGGTGAATACGAAATGAAGAGGTTCTTTAAAATGGAAGCGAAGAATAAGTTCCAAAACTACATCAAGAACCAATTTTTCCGCTTTGAAAAAGGTTTTCAGGTACCTCACAAGCCTCACTATGATTTTATTGCTCTGATAATTACTTTGCATGGATGGGAAACGTTTGTCGCACACCTTACTATTGGGAACACCATTTCAGTGAGGGAATTTTACTCCAAATTGTTGGAGAAAGACCAAAACTTAGTAAAACTGAGGGAACAATAAGTGAGATGCTAAGACAATAAATCAGATTTATGGGTTGAAGAACAAAGATGAGCATACCAAATAGGCATCGACAACTGCATAGTCAAATACAGAGCTCTCAAAGGTGTTTGGGGAATTGACCCTTGATGTTGCATAATGGATAACCATAGAACACAACTCCAAGGCCGTGTCGAGGAAGTGTCTTCAGTTGTCGAGACGTGTATCAATGCACTTTCTCATAACACGATTGATGGAATTTACCCATGGTATATTTTTTTTACTGTTAAAAATCTTTTATTGTTTCATTCAACAATGACTAACATGGAAATTACGTTGGTAAGATTATATTTGGGAGGATTTTTCTTACTGCAAAAAGTAAGAGTGGAAGTCCTCATTTTCCCTCTTTAATCACATTGCCAATTTAAGTAGGAGTAAGCCCAAAAATTGATTGTTTAAGGAAGAACCAATTGTATCTCTCTTCTCTACTAAATCTCATCATTTGGATGAGGATGGGGATGTATTTTTCAATGATGACCCAAAGGATTTTATTTTCTAAGGAAGAAATGAAGAGAATTAGAAAGATGAAGAAGATAGAGCTAATATGGAGGATGACGCGGATGAAGATCGTGCAAAATTTTTCCAAGGGTATTTCCCAAATTTTGAGTTTCAAGATGATAAGAGTGAAGTTGAAGAATGAGTAACATATGAGCATGCAAAGCTAAATGACTTTAGTGAGAAATTCACTTGGATTGTGTCAACTGATGTGTTAGGACTACTTAAGGGACCATAAAGAGAAATTGATATGAAATAATTTATAGCCATGTTTTCCAATGAGAAGGCTAGAAGGCACCCCAATAGGTCATTTACATTCGACTTGAACATGTATGTGCCAAAGACACTGTAACACACCCTACCTGGTCTAGTAAGAAATCGGATCGGAGATACTACCGAAAATACATAATTGGAAACTTTTCAAACGAATAACCAAAGAATTAAATTCACATTCATATTAACTCATTTAATGACTTCAATAACTGGTTTATTATCATTTTTATAAAATATTTAAACCTTGATAGAGATTAGGGACCAGTTTGAAATTTTCCCAAAGTTTAAGAACCAAACTGTAATTATCCAAAGTTTAAGGAATTAACTTGTAACTTGTTACCAAACTATTAGAATCCAAAATTTTCAGACAATTATTTTCATTTTAATCAAATTAACCATCTTATAGATTATTCATGGGTTACTTTATAATTTTTCAAAAGTTTAAGGAACAATCTTGAAAATAATAAATGTTTCAGAGGCCACTTAAAAGAATTTATTTATTGGTTGGTCTTATGAATAATCTCTTGCTCTTTCCAAATTTTTAATTTCATAAAATATAACGACTGAATCAGAGATCAATTGAGAAAGTTATGAATTAGTGACCAAAACGCAGAAATTCAAACTTTTAGGGATGGCTTTGAGAACTTTTAAGATGGTGTCGAGACCTTTGTCATAGATTCACATTTTTAAGGTTTTGGACTAAAATTTTCAAGACCTTTAATACAGGTCTCGAGATTTTTGCCCTGTTTCACTAGAAAATGTCATTTTAAGCCATATTTAGCTCATGCCACCTTTATCAACAAGTAAAATCAATACACAAAATTCATTACACAAATCTAAGCATCGAAATACAACCAACATGCACTTAACACTCCAACAAGCAGACCAAATGCATAATCTTAAACTTAGTGTGTTAACTAAAATGGGGTCCATTCTAAATGTATCACTCAAGTATAAAACCAAAGAATGTTTTGTGGTACTTTTAAGCATTTTGCTTCCTTATCATATTGTAACTTAACTTAAATTTACCTTAAAGTTCTTTGGCATCAAAAAGTACTTAGCATGACATCATGAACTTAACTTATCTTCACATATAAACTATACTATCATGAATGAGATCAGGTACACAATATGCTTGTACTTACATTTTAAATCACCAAAAAAGCATAATGCTTAATTTTGTTCATATGTCACCATCTAAGAGTTTAGAAAAGATAACTTATTCAATGAACTTGACAAGAGTGACTTGCAACTTCTATACACAATCTCGGCTACTTATTGACTTTGATGACTTAAAATGTATACTTGAAAAAAAGCAAGCTTATATAGCTTTGTGAGATAGTAATCTATAACAAAGGTATTCAAAATGCAAATGCTCAAATGTTCACAGGTTATTTTAAATTGTCATGGCATGAAAACATACTTATCATAGTCATAATTAAGTATCAAGTTCATAATTATAATTTTAAGTACTTTTCTATAGAATTATTCTTTATTTCCTTGGATCACAAGTAATGTGTTGATACAAGAATTCCACCAATTGTTGCCTATAAATGGAGAAGGTCAATCTACCCAATTGTCGTCTATGACCACTGATCGGTGAAATGACGTCACACGATTTGTGCAAGCGAACACACGTTGATGCAAGTATAGTTAACAAATAGTTCCTATCAGATATCGATCCCACGAGGAAGAGACTATGGTTGTATATTCATGTCGATGTACGCAATATTGAAGGTAAAAAGAAATGTGAGTGTAGTTTTCAATGCAAAGAAAAGATAATATAATTGATCTCAAGAATTGTTGTGGGAGCAATAAAAATGTGAGTGTAGTTATAGAAAATGTAAATAATAAACTAAAAACGCATAAATAAATGTACGAGACACTGCTATAGGGACAAATTAATCAATAAATAAGGAGGAAATACATGCTCTTTAGAGAGCTATCATACCCCCAAACTTAAGTTTTTTCTTGTCCACAAGTAAAATAAAAAGTTGCAAGGTTAACTGGTTCCACCAAACTATTGCATAATTAGTGAATTCAAGGGATTCTATTTTTACCTTCTTTTGCTCGGAGTAATTATGACAATCAAAGATTTGTTCGATCTTCTGCTCCCACTCAAGATAAGCTTCCGGATCTATTTTCTTTTTAAATGGTGGAATGTTCATTTTTATATTCACAAGATTATCATTAAACCTTTCTTGATTCTTTCGTTGTGGGCGTTGGTTTTGTACAGCGGCAGACTATTTGTTGTAGTCCACAATATGCTCAATTTCCCCTTCTTGGACGCCTTGTCCTAGGTTACCTTGTGCTAGAATGGTTGGTTCTCCCACGAATCTATCTTCAAGGCCATCAATATGCTCATGTATGGATTCGAGTTTCTGATCCATAACTTGTCCCAATTCTTGAACAAGTGCTTGAAACTGTAGCATCAAAATTCCTCTGTTTGTTCTTCATTAGATTCCCCTATATTATTTTCTGTGTTCATGGCTCCCTATTCACTCTAAAAGAAAAGAAAGAGAAAAAAATTCAGCCACTCTTCTTCGGCTTTTACCTTCTAATGCACTCACTCTCTTGTGCCTTTTACCGCTCTTTTTATCTTAAAAGTTCTTGAATCGGACTTACTCAAAATCCCCTAAAACACTTGTTGAATCGACTGTAAAATAAATATTAAGGTTTAGACAAATATAGTGTATAAGGTAGGCTTAGAAGAAAAGGCTTACGGTTCAAAGTTAGAATGCTAAAATGAACAAATAACGATCGGAAACAAAAAATATCTCGAACCTTGCTGTCAATTTGCTTTCTTTTTGAATATTTCTTTTTTAATAGCAAAACACAAAGGCTTACTTGATTTAGCCCATGCTCTGATACCATATGATACGATCTCGTCTTAGAATTTACCGAGATGCTTGATTTGCCTAATCGTAAATGAAGTAACTTTGGGTTGTAAGACTTGCAATGGTTTTTGGATGGATAAAAGGGTGATGGTGTGCAAAGATTTAGAAGATAATAGGAATAAAGATTTTGGAATTTTAGATGGTAAATGTGTTCAGTGATAGAGGTAGAAATGGATGCCAGAAGATGTGTAACCCCCTAAATTTAATCTAATTTCTTAGATTAAATCTTAGGAGTTAAGTTTGAAAAACTTGTCCCTCAAGAAACGCATTGTAGGTTTACTTGTTTATAAATCAAAATTATTATTAAATAATAATAATTACCATAAAATATTTCAATTAATTTCAAACTCAATCATTAAACAAATTCAAAGTATTTAAATAAAACATTTGTATTAAAATTGAAAACGCGTGCGGAAAAAAAATCACAATTTAAATGTCCCAAATGTCCGAATTACCAAATGTTCCAAAATATGTTAAAACATTAATCTGAATAATTGAAAAGAGTTCATACTGAATAATAAAATATCTGAGTAAAATACGAGAAGCTCCAAGTACCGAGTTGCCTAATCAGTCTGAGTATCTGAAAGAAGAAACTATGGGGGAGTAAGCTAAAGAGGTTAGTGTGTCTATAAAGTGCGAGCAACAAAAAAAACAAAATAGTATTTTTTTTTCTAATAAAGTCTTTTCTGAATGCATAATAAATCTGATAAATCCAAATTATAATGTTATGATGTCTGATGCATGACTCAATACCTGACTATCCGATATCATACAGAGTAGAGGTTTCCCTCACCTTTTCTGAACATAATTTCGATCCCATGACACATGATATGATTTGTAAAATCATAAATCCGAACTCTTACAAGTGTCTCATTTTCCGAAAATCTGGTACTTAATTTAAAAACACAATTTAATATGTCATGCATGATGTTTTTAGAACATTCTCAAATCACAATCAATCAGACAATAAATCAAGCAAGATATAAAACATTATTTTGCAGAATATAGCAGAGTAAGAACACACAAATATATGGCACATGAAGAGAACACGCCTTAGCTTAAGCAACTCAACCTATTGTATGACATGTCTCTTGTGATCAGAAGTACGGGGTCCAATAGTATTAGTACCTATGAGAATAATCCTACGATAGCACTATTACTATTGTCACTATAGTCAAATAATTATTTCTAAAAACTAATCTAACGAAATTTAATGAATACTTATTAGATTCGAATAGTTGATCTTCAAATTAACTGAAGACATCGTTGAATTGAGCAGTGCCAGAGACACAACAGGGTTTGATCGAATTAAATAAATAAAATAAAAAAAGAAAGATGTGTTTCGAATATAAATCGAGAGAGGGAGAGGGGAAAACGACTGCAGCAAAAATAAACAAAATTGAAGGGGAAGCGTGGCTTATATAACCAAAATTTTGGATAAATTACAAAGCAAGTCCTTGTACTTTTCTAGGGTTCACAAAATAGGTACCTAATATCAATTCTTTATAAAAAGGTCACTAAATTTGTTTAGAATTCAATTAATTCCCAAATTTACTATTTAGGGTTTCATATTTAAATTCTTGATTTCTAGGGTTTTGAATTTAGGGATTTCAAAATTAGGGTTTTTAATTCGGGGTGTTACAGCTCTCCAACCCTTAAAAAAATTCATCCTCGAAATTTTTAGACTTCACGGCAGAATCACAGAAATACAAATGTTCATATAGAAACTTAAAAGAACATTTCAAATCATGTCACAAATGACGAAACAGACAGAGTTTTAAAAGAGGCTTTGATTTTAAATTCATAGGAATGTGTACGGTTACGATCATCTGTTCGATTATCTGAAGTTTGGGTCCTTGATCAGAATTCCAATTATGATCTATAATGGTTACTCAAAAGAACATAGCTTAAGGATTCACGTGGTTCGGAATTATCCTTATCGATATCGCAAGGGGAAATAACTTATGGGAAATTCTAGCTCTTGAGTGATAGTCATTACTAACGAGTACTTATTCTTTCTAATTCTGAATCCATATGAAACATAATCAAGTCTAAAACTCCTACTAGGTAGCATAGTAAAATCTATTTATAAGGGCAACCATTACTAAAACTAAATTTGGTACCGGAGTATCGAATTTAAAACACGTTGAAAATAATTCAATAAGAATCAAGCGAAACTGTAATAAGTTTTCAGAAAATTCCCATTTATCCCAAAATATTTCAGATGCATGCAGAAGTAAAAATATTTTGAAATAACTTTGTGAGCCTCATAGTCCGAAGGTTGAACCGGGCTCTGATACCACTAAATGTAGCCCCCTAAATTTAACCTAATTTCTTAGATTAAATCTTGAGAGTTACGTTTGAAAAACTTGTCCCTCAATAAACACATTGGTGGTTTACTTGTTTATAAATCAAAATTATTATTAAATAATAATAATTACCATAAAATATCTCAATTAATTTTGAACTCAATCATTAAACAAATTCTAAGTATTTAAATAAAATATTTGTATTAAATTCGAAAATGAGTGCGGAAACAAAATCCCAATTTAAATGTCCCAAATGTCCGAATTACAAAATGTTCCAAAATATGTTAAAACACTAATCTGGATAATTGAAAAGAGTTCATACTGAATAATAAAATATCCGAGTAAAATGCGAGAAGCTCCAAGTACCAAGTCGCCTAATCAGTCTGAGTATCTGAAAGAAGAAACTATGGGGGAGTAAGCTAAAGAGCTTAGTGTGTCTCTAAAGTGCGAGCAACACAAAAAAAACAAAACAATATTTTTATTTTCTGATAAAGTCTTTTCTGAATGCATAATAAATCCGATAAATCCAAATTATAATGTTATGATGTCCGATGCATGACTCAATGCTTGACTATCCGATATCATACAGAGTGGAGGTTTCCCTCGCCAGAATGAAGGTTTCCCTTACCTTTTCTGAACATAATTTCGATCCCATGACACATGATATGATTTGTAAAATCATAAATCCGAGCTCTTACAAGTGTTAAAATATGATACTTAATTTAAAAACACAATTTAATATGCCATGCATGATATTTTTAGAACATTCTCAAATCACAATCAATCAGACAATAAATCAAACAAGATATAAAACATTATTTTACAGAATATAGCATAGTAAGAACACACAAATATATGGAACAAGAAGGGAACACACCTTAGCTTAAGCAACTCAACCTATTGTATGACGTGTCTCTCGCGATCAGAAGTACATGGTCCAGTAGTATTGATACCTATGAGAATAATCCTACGATAACACTATTACTATTGTCACTATAATCAAAGAATTATTTCTAAAAACTAATCTAACAAAATTTTATGAATACTTATCTGATTCGAATAGTTGATCTTCAAATTAACCGAAGACATAGTTGAATTGAGCGGTGCCAGAGACTCAGCGGGGTTTGATCGAATTAAATAAATAAAACAAAAAAAGAAAAGAAAGATGTATTTTGAATATAAATCGAGAGAGAGGGGGAAACGACTACGGAAAAAATAAACGAAATTGAAGGGGAAGGGGGCTTATATAACCAAAATTTTGGATAAATTACAAGGCAAGTCCTTCTACTTTTCCAGGGTTCACAAAATAGGTACCTAATATCAATTCTTTATAAAAAGGTCACTAAATTTGTTTAAAATTCAATTAATTCCCAAATTTACTATTTAGGGTTTCATATTTAAATTCTTGATTCTAGGGTTTTGAATTTAAGGATTTCAAAATTAGGGTTTTTAATTCGGGGCAAAATTTTGGGGTGTTACAAGATGGATAGTAGTTTAAGACTTGAGAATTAAACCAACACTAAAAAGTGTGACTCAAACCCTATAACGGTCTCTAAACGAAATAAGGATCTTGTTCCACTAGTTAAGTAGAACTAGGATCCAAAGATATCAAAGGTTTGATTCAACAAGCAGAACTTGAAGGATATAAAGTTCTCAAAAGAACGAATGAGATAAAAACTCTAAATGTTTTAAAATCAAAATTGTGTCTTACAACTAAAATATTAGTCTCTATTTATAGGTTTTACAAGATGAAATGATCATCCAATAATCCTAGAGGTGACGAGAATGGATAAGAGATATAATGATTCATGAATGAATTAAAACCCTTGGCATGAATGCATCTTTTCAAGTGCCTTTGTCGCCCATGCTGATTCATGAATGATTTAAACTTTTGGAATGAATTGTCATGTCTTTTGGTCCCTCATGCAAGCACCTCCCCAATAGTCACAATTCTAGCGATGTGTCTATTCATTGTCCTTGCACCATACTTATAAATAAAAGAATTTTGATCAACATATTTATACGCATACAATGTGAATAAAAATAAACAACATACTAATGTACTGGATGCTTCTCAAGCCTAAGTATATATTATATATATTATATGATAAACAATGTGACAACCTTATATTATATGATCTAAATGTAATAAATATATATTATATGATTCAATGAACTCTAAGTCACACAAAATAAACAATAAACAATATAGTAACAAACATGTGCACACTAAAAAAATAATAAACAAATGGAATGCATGCATTAGAAATAAACATGCAACACGTTGCATGGACTCCTTTTCACATTGCATGAATCTTTCACGTTGCTTGAACCAAATCCCTGCTACATGGCATTGATTCAACGGCATTGATTCAACGTCGTCAACTTAAAAAATTTTCCATGCACGATTGCACTTGTTGCTGACAACATCTCTAAATTTTCTTGCCCTTGCAGAATAATAGGCGTTAAGAGAAATTCCTTCGGGTCCAATGCTGGAGATGCTATGATCTCATCACCTTGTCTTCGTATCAAGGGTTAGTTTTTCAAAAAAAAAAGAAGAGAAACGATGTAGATCTAAGAAACAAACTTCGAAGTTTACCCTTCTCCAACTCCAAAGTTCATGGTCGGATCAAAGAGTCGTCCGAGTTTGTCTCTACTGGTGTCGCCACGAGTCCGTACACCGTTCGAATTTCGATGGTGCTACTTTGGTCACTGGAAAAAGGGGTAAGTAATGTTTCGGTTTTAAATTTCAAAACTCATTTTTCTTCTTCACAGATTTACTCTCATTTTTTCCATATTTTTCAGTGTATTCGTGTTCTTTAAGCAATGGTGAATGGGGGTTTATTTTGTATTTGGTCATGGATGAGAGGGAACAGCTGGATTTTTAGGGATTTGGTGATATGGGTAGTGTTTTAGTAAGATTTAAATTTCTTTAAAAAAGAAACGAGATTTGATTTATCTGAAGTGGCCGAAAATTATGGAGGCAGAGTCTTGATGGGAATAGGACTCTGTTGGTTGGTGGCGGCAATCAATGCTAGGAGAACTGGGTTGATGTAGTTTATGGTTTGCTTATATTAAGGTTAAAGTTGTGTTCAGTTTATTTGGATTTTGAGTTCGTATTTTTTAAATATGTATTTTATTATTTATAATATTCAATGAATAAAATTTTGGTGTGTACAGTGTCTACATGGTTTTGGCTGCTCATTTCTGTCTCTGTGAATTTTAGTTGAAGCTGAACAACCTTTCAGATCTCAAAGTAATGAAAGATCTAGAACGAACTTAACGGTAGACAACGATGGCTAGCCAGCTCTGAGAGAGAAGGTAGATAGAGAAAATAAAGACGAAAGAGAAAATAAAAGAAAAGAATGGGATTATTCAGATCGGATATCTGAAAATTCAGATCGAATTATTCGAATCGGATATTTTTGTACACCTCTACCAGACACAAGCCACACTTCTTGGTGTGCTTTGGGTAAAATTTACTCTTAGTCCCTCATTTTTGTATATGTTGTAATCCAATCTTTATTTTGCATAAATTAATAGTAATTTTACATCTTAATTTTAGCATTTGTTTCAATTTAGTCATTTATATATTTGTTTATCTATTTTTATTTTTAAAATAGATCATAGTAATTATAATTATTATATATTTTTCTTCTTTATATTTTTGAATCATTATCATCTTCATCATCATTTCTTACTTTTTTAAATTAATTTTATATTATTATTAGTATATTTATATAAAAACGTGTTTATTTACGCTATTTTTTTCTTAATTTATCTACATTTTTACTATTACTAACCTTTTTCGTCTTTCATTTATTTCAGTAAAACGAAGACAACATGTAATTTTAATTAGGTACCAACTCCCAGGCACAACGTTGATTTTGATATTAAATGTAGATCAAGATTCAAGATTTGTCGATATTGGATCATACCCTATTGCAAAATTCATTTTCGAGTCGGACAAAAACGGTGTCAACATTTATTAAAGAAAAATATAATTATTAAAGCAATTTAATATATTAGGCTTCAGATATACATATTGGGTAGAGATAAATTCGTTTTTTAAGAAAAATAGTTTAAAATGAATTATTACACCTTTTTTTCTTGAATATCTTGATGTGGTTAACTATCTATTCTTTATTCTTAACTTTTTAAAAAGGTACATACATTAAAAAAAGGCAGTACAATGTATAGAACAATACACTCAGATCGTTAAAAAAAAACAATATTATCATTTACCACTAGCACCACTCAATAAATTCTCTTTCTTTCTCTTTTTAAACTAAAAAGAACGCCGAAACAAGTTTATCGTTAAAACAGACAACATAACATTGTAAAAAAATAAACCAAACATCAATATAATATAACCTTAAATATAATATGCTGGTAAACCATGGAAGACAACATTAAAACAAAGAAAACTCAATCATTAATATAACAAAAAGTAAAAAACGATAGAATTAGTAACCTAACAATTAAGAAAATGGAAAAGGAGATCGAATATCAAAAAGGTCCTGTGGGATCTAATTGCTTGCATAATCCCAAATAAGTGAGATAAAGCACTCGATCTTTAGCACCCGTCCTATGATTCTTGGTATGCTTGCAGAAATACCTCAACTCCGAAAGCTTGCAACACCCCAACATCTTCCCCAACAGCAAAAACAGCCAATTTATCAATCTTTTCCTTGCAATGACAGGCTTGACGGAGCTACCACAAGATTCACAACTCGGCAACTTCGGAGTCGACCACATGGGGGGTGCTCGATCATGCAACGAAAACTTGTGTTCTTTTATGAAATCCGAGACCTCTCTAAACTTTTGTTGCAAATCGTATTCGATCGTGTAAACCTTGTCGCATCTCTTGCACTCAACTTCACCGCTGATGGTGGTCATGTTGTGTGATAAGAGATAATCAAGGCTGTGAACCGTGGCACGTTGAGTAGTGGCCCAAGGGAACGGCCGGGGGATGGTTTTGCTTTTGCCTTGGTTTATTGTCTGCGAAGAGTTGTTATCCATGTCAAAATAAAGCGAAGAGTATGAGAAATTTTAGCCTGAGAAACTGAAAACAAAAAAATAGAGAAAGACAGAATTGAAGAGATTATCTCATGCTTGTTTATATAGTTTTTGAGTTTAGAGTCTGGGTAAAATTAAAACTCTAAACTGAAGTTCAAAAAGAAAGGAATATGAAGGTTTGAAGTTTCCAACACTAAACAATATTATCTGCAATATAATGAGAGGGTTTTAAGGAGTTTTTATGGGATTAATATATTTGCAAGGTTAGTTTGGATACTTGCATAAAAAAATATTTGACTTATTAAAAGCTTATTTGAGTTTTACTTACTTTGATTAAATTTAAGATTTTATACATTCCAAGCCTAAAACTTTGATTAAAGACAATTACTTGTCCACTAACATCAGAGTTATTAATATATTAATTTAATAAAAATTAATAAAGTGAGCAAAATTATTTAATACATACTACACAAATCCTTTTGATTTAGGGGTTAGAGATTTAGGTTAGGATTAGAGTTTAGGAGTTTAATTTATAGGATTTAAGGCTTAGGATTTTAGGTTTAAATTTAAGTTTTATGTTTAAAAAAGTAAACATACAAACTTGCATATTTTTTTTACAAATATGTGTATAAAAAATTACTCAAAAATAAAAAAGACATATTACAATTTCTGGAGTTTTGTAATTGTTAATTTATTGATTACATTTAAGATTTTATACATTCCAAACCATAAACTTTGATTAAAGACAATTATTTGTCCACTACCAACAGAGTTATTAATATATTAATTTAATAAAATATTACAATTTCCTGAAGTTTTGTAATTTTTAGTTTATTTCATAAATAATTTAACTTTAAACAAGATTTAAAAGTTGCAGAGTTATTAATATATTAATTTAACAGTAATTATTTCATGCACAAATCCTTGTGGGACTCCTTTTAGAGTTTAATGTTTAGGGGTTTAAGTGTAGGAGTTTTGAATTTAGGGGGTGTGGTTAGACTTTAGGGTTTATGATTAAATTTTAGGGTTTATAGGTTAAAACTTAAATTCCTAACTATATTACTCTAAAACCTAAACCTTAACTTCCAAACCCAAAATTCTAACCATAAACCATAAATTCTAAAACCGTACATTTAAACCCTTAAACCCTAATCCAAGTCCATAACCCTAAAACTAAGGCGCTTGTGGAAACTTTCGTTTTCCACCGTTAGTGCATGGGGTATTTTTCCTTAATTTAATAAAGGGTAAATTACCTAAATCATCACTTAAATTTGCTCTGTAACTCAACTTTCAAAATGCTCAATTTTTAGCACTGAACTTTAAACATTGACCTATTTTGGTCACTCCACCGTTAAATTTCTAACACTGTTATGACGTGGAAATAAAAAATATATATTTTAATAATATTTTAGTACACTTAATTAAATTAAATAATTAAATATATATTTTAGTCGACTCCTCTCCGCCGACTCTTCCCGCCAAATCGAAACCCCAAACGGAGGAGGCACACTCGTCCCCTCTCCCTCTGCCTCCTGTTTCTCTCCTCCACCCTTCCAATTCCCTTGGTAATTCAATCTACACTCAACTTCCCATCATTTTCTTCTAGTAAATTTTACCCTCTTTTTTATGCTCATCAACTCTTTCTTTTTCCTTGACAATCAAAAAAGGGTCGTTGGATTTCTCGAAAACTGGTCAGTCCAGCCGCGTCAGAAGCTTCCCTCATGTTGAAGGCAATTATGCTTTGCACTTCTACATTCCAGGTGCCTGCATTTATTTTGTTCAAATAGAATGTTACATTACATTTCTTCATTAAAATAATACTGAATGCCTTTGATTTTGCTTACTCTGTCATTTCAGTTTTCATACCTTCTGTTTCAAAGAAAGAGATGGGTCAGTTTTTGAAGAAAGTTTCATCTTTTGTTCCCGGTCTTCGTGTTGTGGATATTGATGTTCCATTGAATGTACTTTGTAAAGAAGAACACAAGCTTGAAAAGGTTGCCTTGGGAAGAGAATTCCACATAAGTTTAGGAAGGGTTGTTCTTATTAGATTTCACCAGATTGACTCTATTGTAACAATGCTTCGCCAGAAGCGTCAGTTTCAAAAGCGGTTCAATCTTTATCTTTATTTTATGCACCGTTCCATTGTTTTTCTTCCTTCTGATTTACAGAATATGGTTTTGGTCTTCTCTTATTGTGAGTAGGTATTGGATCGATTTTAACAAATGGCATGTTTTCGTCAATGATGATAAATCGCGCAACTTTCTTTCACTTGAAGTGGTTACCGGAGGATTAGCTGAGGTAAGTATGTTGGATTTCCTTTCTTCTTTTATCGAAATGATAGTTCCTTCACATATTGAGCTTGCTTTTGCCGGTGGTTTTGGTTCGCCGAAAAATCTACTGGAGCGGCGTTCTTGGGATGAAAAAAGGGTTGTCGATGAAAGTGAGAAAGGGGTGGGGTGGGGGTGGAGGGTGAGGTGACGAACGGTGGTTTTTATTTAATTTAATTAAGTTTATTAAAATATTATTAAAAATATATATTTTTTATTATTTTTTTATTTCCATATCATAACAGTGTTAGAGATTTAACGGTAGAGTAACTAAAATAAGTCAAATGTTTAAAGTTCAATGCTAAAATTGAGTATTTTAAAAGTTGAGTAACCAAAATAGATCACAGAGCAAAATTAAGTGATGATTTAGGTAATTTACCCTTTAATTAAATATTACAATTTCCTGAAGTTTTGTAACTTCGGATTTTCTTATGTCTTTGGAGGTGAGTTACGGGCGGAGCTTGCTTTAGTCTCAATGGATTTCGGATAAGGATGAAAACACTAAATTTTTTCATGCTAATGTTCTTGCTCGTCGTCGGTCGAATACTATAACCGCGTTAAAATTGGAAGATGATTCATGGTGCTTTGATCAGTCTATTTGTTGCATGTTGCCTTGAAATTTTACCAATCGCCTTTTACAAGCGGTAAACCAGCTAGCAACACCTACGCTATCCGTGGTCTTTTTCCTCGATCAGCTCCACAGGTTCTAAATGGCTTAGCGGCTCCCGTTTCTAATGATGAAATTTGACGTGTAATTTTTGAAGTAGGGCCTCTAAAGGCGCTTGGGGTTGATGGCCTGCCTGCGGGTTTCTACCAATGCAATTGGAGTATCATTAGGGAACCGGTTTTTTTGTTAGTTCGTCATGTGTTTGAGAGTGGTATGGTTCTCGATGATATTAATCGCACGCTTTTAGTCTTAATTCCAAAGGTCTCTTTGCCAGAACATATGAGCCAACTCAGGCCCATTAGTCATTGCATTGTTATTTATAAAGTCATTGCTGAAGTTATTGTTCACCGGCTTAAGCCTTTACTTCCATCCTTGGCCTCGGAATATCAAGCTAGTTTTGTCCCTAGTTGAGCAATAACATTGTTATAACTCAGGATATCATTCATTCTATGTGGAGGAAGAAATGGAGAAAATGGTGGATGGTGATAAAAATTGATTTGGAGAAAACTTATGGCAGACTCGAGTGGGCCTTTGTTGATGATACTTTGGCATTCCAGATACTAATGCGATCATTGTTGCGTATTTTTCTGAGATGACTTTTTTTGCCCGATCGTGAACAAAGTATGTATTTCCAAAGATGTTGAAATGGTTTGAACGAGGTTACTGTTTACGAAAATCATGGTGCAATTGGTATGAATGTAGAAGTTGGTTAAGTAATATATATGATGAAAATAAAATAGAAAGAATGGAAGATGGTGAATGATGAATGTTTGGTAAGGTGATAGGGGTTGGTGAACGATGAATGTAACACAGGTTGTGGAATGAAGATAGAACCATACTATAGGGAAAGTATTAACTCCTATCTTATAGAGTTCTTAAACCGATAGGATTATGACCCTCTAGTTATAGAGAACTAGAAATCAACAATAGCAAAGAATTTGAACGTCACACATCATCGTGATAAGTTCGAAAAGGGGTTAACCCCACAAGAGATTACCTTGATAAGTTAGATAAGTTCAATGGAGAACAAAAAAAAAAGAACTCTCTCAATATATCTAACAAAAGTTGTCTGACAAAGTTGAAACGAGTCTCTATTTATAGTCTTTACAAAGTAGGTCTTAGAGAATTCTAAAGGGTTCATGATCTTAATGCAAGTAAATTAAAGGATGTATGTAGTCACATATTTGGTTCCATTCATTTGTCCCATTGGTTGCTTCTTGAATGTCATCCATGAAGGTGTTTGGTTTCAAATGACCTTTAGAAGTCTTCTTGAATGTCTTCCATGTCTCTTGAGTTTGCAAGCTTTCATTATTTAATTTTCTTTATTCAAGCACTAGAAGAGATGAATTTGACAGCAGTAATGCATTTGGCTTTTCATGTATTCACCATTTTAATTGCTAGCCATTAACCTTCCTTGTCCCTTTTGTATTCCAACCTTTTGCATTCCAATGCATACAAGACACACAAACAAACATTTGGGGAAATAACAAATAACACATTATTTTGTGACACAAACTAAATGTGCATGTGCAATCTGCTCATGCAACTATAAATAGAATGCAATAACTAAATATGCAAGAACTGCATCTTATTAAATATGTAAGAAAATAAAATATGCACTCTAGCTAAGGCGTAAGAAATGCAACAAATGCAAACATAAATATGTAATGACATGCATCAATTAAACATGTAACTAAATATGCAACTATATTAACTATTAATCATCCATGCATTAAATATAAGGAAATGTCACATGTAATATGCATGCATGCAACTAATTAGTAGACAAAGAAATCAATTATAATGAATCTGAATAATTAAACCTCTTGTCATCTTTCAGTGGTAGGTGGTAAGATGTTGAATGCATAGAGTGATTGCTCACAAATTCATAAAGTTTTGGTCTGAACAGTCCTTCCACGTCTTCATACTCTTCCTAATTATTGCTCTTGATTGGATGGATAATTCTTGTTTCACTTATTTGATCTGAACAACCACTTGAGGTTATGTTGTGGAAAACGATATGGTATCTCATCTTGAAAAGCTTGTTCTTGGCACTCCTTGAAATCAAATCTTCTCCTTGAAAAATAAAAAAGTTTTAATTATAGGGAATACTATTACAAAAATCAAAGGAAATATCAAACCATGGGGATGCTTGATGCTCCTTCTAGGTGGTTGATGCTTGATATCCCTAATTGGTGTAAGCTCTCTTCGGATGTCTTCTGAAGACATTTCCTTAGAAATCTACAATAATGTCAAATCAATGGAAGGAAATTTGTTGTCAGGGTCATTAGTGTAAAATGATCTCTTGTCCTCTCTTTCTTTTGCAATCGATTTTTCAATCTCTCTTATTTCTTGTCTCTCAAACTCTTTTGTTTTTATCTCAAGCTCACGTTTCTCACTCTCATTTTTTCTCTTGAAATTGTTCATGCTCTTCTTTTACATCACTCACAAAAATATATTTTTCAACAATCTTTTTACTCTTATCTCTCTCTTTTTCCCACAAATTTCAACTCTCGTTTCTTTTTCTCTCATTTTTTCATAACTCTATTTTTTTACCACTCTTGTTATTTTCTTAAGTCCTAAAAGAACTCCTTCAAGACTTAGCAATCGACTTGTGGAATTGGTTACAAGGATTAATGTCAGCTGGAGAATAAATGAATGGAGAATATGGTAGGCTTAGATGGAAATTTAAGGATGAGTCACAATCTGAGGAGTATATTGAAATGCTACTAAACTTTTGGGTTTAAATTCCTTGAGCTTCTAAAGCTCCCAAAAATCTTTTATTTACCATCTCTCGAACCTTTCCTCTTCTTTTGCAACTTTTGAACTTCTTTTTTATTTTTTTCTTTAATCCCAAGGAGAGAAAATAAAACTACTTACTTAATTCAAATGTACTTACTTAATTCGACTGTCTCTGATATCAAATGATACGATCCGGGTTGCGTGACTTGCTGAGATATATATGATTGCCCGATCGTGAACTGAGTAATTATTTCATCAAATGAAGTTGGAGTTAAATTGAAAGAGTTTGAATGGGTGGGAACGTTTAGGATGGCTGAAGGAATGTTTTAGAAATATGTGTAAAGATGTAAAGGTGATGGTGGATTCGAAACGAATATGTAAAGGATGGTGAAAAGTGAATTTGATGTATTAGGAAGTAGAAAGATAATGCATAGTTGGATGAAAGCAATAGTAAAATGTTGGTTAAGGTTTGAGAAATGAGCCAATACTATAGAGAGTATTGACCCGTTTTATATAATAAACTTAAGCCGAAGTTTGGATGGAAATGGATCGTGACCCTATAGTTATAAAACAACTAGGAATCATCGATATAAAGAATGAAATATGATTGATGCCACAAGTACGAGACTTAATAAGTCGACAAAGTTCTTGAAGAACTAGAGAATTGAACTCTCACAAAGATAATTTATAAATTCACGAGTGACGTTGTTGATGATATTTTGGCCGACATTTCCAGATACGATTATTTTCACTGAAGCCTCCATGGAACGATTTTTGTGCTGCCTCAGGTCACAAGCTGAGTCATGCTAAAACTAATATCTTTTTTCAGGCAATGTTCATATTGTAGATAAAGAGAGCACCAGTTTAGGTTTTAGGTTTAATGAGGCTAGTGATCTTGGGAAGTATCTCAGCATACCCTTACTTCATCGACGGACCATGATTGGTATTTTAACGTCACCGTAATAATGTGCAAGCGAACACTATCAATGCAAGTATAGTAGACAAACAGAATTCAATAGTTAAAATGCTTAAAATGTTAACGCAAACAATGATAAAAATAAGACAATTGCGAGAGACAATTTCGGAGCAATGCACTGAAATGAAAATTGAAGCAAGATAATAATGAAATTGGGGTTCCATCGGTGAACTTTCAACATAATATTGAATGCTAGAAAGAAACGAAAGAATAGCTAATTGTCAGTGTAATAAAGTCCATGAATATTATACCAATCCAACTTCTATTTTTAATCAATGACTTACACATGCATGCTAACTCTACCATCTGATGATAGCAATAAAACACATATAAGAACAAGTAAATTAAAATCCTTTAACTCTCATGCAACTTCCGTTGTCATGCTTGTAAGTCTGAATTGTCGTTGCACCTTTTGGTGACTGTGACAGCTACAAACACTTCCATTCATATAACATCCAAAACCAAAGATTAAAACACAGAAGAAAAGCTTCATAAATAAACATTTAGTCAATATTCAAAGAGTATTTTCATACTAAAGGAATTTAAACCATAATCATCAGCGTTTAAACAAAAGAAAACATTAAGAACCATAACACCCCAAATTTCTTTCTAATTTGAAAATCTTAAAATTTGATATTCCTAAATTGAGAACCCAAATTTAGAGAATTTCATATTTATAGAACCATAATTTTTAGGGATTTTGAATCAATTTGTTAAAAACTAGAAATCGGATTTAGTATCATTTTGCGTTATTGAATTTTTTAGACTAATCTGTAATTTTTTTGTTTATCCAAAACTTTATTTTAAAATTTCTAAACTCGGGATTAATTTCTGAGAAATATGGATTTTGAGATTAAACTTATAATTTTTGAAAGTTCATGAACGATTCTTTAATTTTCTAAAAATTCAAGGGTCAAATACTAAAGGGATAATAATAGATGTCATTTTTAAACCCTAAGAAGTACGAGGCCAAGTTGGGCATTTAACCTTTTTTTAATAGGTTATATATACCTCTCTAATATGGTCAGATTACTTTTCTTCGCCCATGGAACCCTAGTCGATGCTGTATTGGAACCCGAATCGGTTCTAAACATTTATTTTAAACGCCACCCTTATCCTGCTCTCGATCTCCCCTCGTTGCCCCTCACAATGCATAAGTTCTCGCCGTTCAATACTTAAATCACACAACACATTCTACATAAAAACGATGTGCAAAAGCAATTGAATAAAAGTTTTCTCTTTTCAAAATTTCTATGAGTTTTTTTGTTCAAGATTTCATCTTTGTTTTGCTTTGGAGTAGTGAAGATCCAAGACGTTACGACGTGTAAAAATTTATCCAACACTTTTGCATTTTAAACATCGTTCTTGCAAAACTGTAGATAAGGTAATAGATTTTTAAAACCCTCATAAGGAGTTGATCGAAATGCATTCTTTGGATTCCATTTCATGTATGTTCCCTTTAATTTTGGCTTACATAATGATATTTGAACGAATGTTCTTTACTTTGTTTTGGTTTCTTTCTATATAGCATTTCTGTATGCTTGTATATACTATATGTGTTTTAATATTTATGGTATTAATTGTAACGCATTAATTGTATTTTTTATTCTATAATATATTTATTTATACTTATATTCCATATAATTTATTTTCCCTCGCAATATGTACATATATGTCAAATGATTATTTTCATCTAATGTGACTATTTTGCTACACAAATTTGGTCATTTTTTATATAAGGAATAAATTTTAATTATACTAGTTATAGCATATTTTTTTGCCATATATATATGTATTACTGATGATAATGTAGATTGACTGATTTTTACCTAATATACATAATATTCTTTAATATAATATTTTCTCTTTTACTAATTGATATATGTTTCATTATATATATATATAGTTTACCATGCATATATTAATAAAAATATGCACCAAAGCCTAATATGTTATATTTACTATATATATTTACTATGTGATACCGTGTGTGCTATGTATAGTGTTTAATTATATTTACTTCCTCTTTGTTTTTTTTTTTATATTTATGTTTAGAATTTAGGTTGAACCATTTTAGTCCTTGGATTAACTTTAAATCTTTTATAGTGGATTCCTAGTAATTTAGTACCTTAACTCGAGCCATACGTTTAGGACTCTTCAATAATTTATCACAAATTAATAAGGTAAATAATTTTAAAATTTTAACTTAGTCATTAAATATTAAATTATTATTTTACTATTAGTATTACCGGATCTTTAGATAGAGTCGTAGGTTTATTAGACTCTTAGAATGTGCCTTTAGGATTAGAGAACCTAGACTTTAGGTTTCATTAGACTCATTGATGTCATTTTCAAAGGCTTTCCTTGCATCACGAAAATGGGAAACTTTCTCGAGTGGGGTTAATCATCAACTGTCCTCGGGTGCGAAGGATTAGAGTTTTCTTTCCACTACCTCAGGTTTGAAGGAGTGGAGTTCTGATTTGTTCTCCTCGAGTACGAAGAAGAATATCACTTTTCAACTCGGTGTCCTCAGGATTGAAGGATCAGATTTGAAGGAGTGGAGCTTGATTTGTTCTCCTCGTGTACGAAAGAGCATGTTACTTTTTAACTCGACGTCCTCAGGTTTGAATGGTCAAGGTTTCTTTTCTCTACCTCATGTTTGAAGGAGTAGAGTTCGATTTGTTCTCCTCGGGTACGAAGGAGCAGATCACTTTTCAACTCGGCATCATCAGGTTTGAAGGATCAGAGTTTCTTTTCGTTATCTAAGCTTTGAAGGAGCGGAATTTTGGTTTGTTCTCCTTAGGTACGAAGTAGCGGATCATTTTTCAACTTGGCGTCCTCATGTTTGAAGGATTAAAGTTTTTTTTCACTACCTCGGGTTTGAAAGAGTGGGATTCCGATATGTTCTCAGGTACGAAGGAGCATATCACTTTTGCAAATCGGTGTCTTCAAGTTTGAATGAGTGTTGTTCTGATTTGTTCTCCTTAGGAACAAAAAAACAGATTAATTTTTAACTCGGTGTCCTTGGGTACAAAAGATCAGAGTTTGCTTTGCACACTACTTGGAACTTGAAGGAGTAGAGTTTTAGTCCATTCTCTGCAGCAGCGAGGGATCAGACCCAACAACCAATTTGCAGTTTGACCATATCAAATCAGTGTCTTTTGTTCTTTGTCTTATTCTTGTTTTATCGGAATTGCAAAGAAGGACAAAGAACAAAGATAATTTATGTCAAAAGAGGGAATGGAGTAAAATATCTTATGCACTTTCAAACGGAGATATTAAGACCTCATGAGCCATCTATAAGACCCCGCGAGCATGATAATAAATTTTTCACCTTGAGTAGTTGCAGGATAGAAATATCCTAAACATAATTTTTCACCTTGAGCTGTTTCAGGATAAAGATATCCTAAACAAAATTTTCACCCTGAGCAGTTGCAGGATAAAGATATCCTAAACAAAATTTTCACCCTGAGCTATTGCAAAACTTCTTCACCCGGAATGGTTGCAGGATAAAGATATTCTAAACAAAATTTTCACCCTGAGTGGTTGCAAAACTTTTTCACCCTGAGCAGTTGCATGATAAAGATATCCTAAACATGTTTTTCACCCTGAGCGGTTGCAAAACGTCTTCACCCTGAGCTGTTACAGGATAGTGATATCCTAAACAATTTTTTCACCCTAAGCGGTTGCAAGATAAAGATATCCTAAACAAATTTTTTACCTTGAGCAGTTGCAGGATAAAGATATCCTAAAAAAATTTCACCCTGAGCGGTTGCAAAATTTCTTCACCCTGAGTGGTTGCAGGATAGAGATATCCTTCGGTTTGTTCTCGGGTATGGAGGAACGGATCGTTTTCAACTTGGCATCTTCGAAAGCAAAGGACTAGAGTATGTTCTTCACAAAAACAAGAAAGCATGTCCATTTACCAATCTACAGCTCGACCGAATAAAATCAGTTGCGTTGAGTTCTTTGCCCTATTCATGTTTCACCGGAATGTGCAAGAAGGGGCAGTTGTAGTCATGTGTTTTTATCCGGCCCATTTCATTTTTTATCTTTTTTTATTTCATTTTCAGTTCTATTATTATTATTATTATTAATGTATTTTATTTATTTTTGTAGATTACAAATGATCCTAATCAAGCCAATTATGGGAAGATTGCAAGAGATCTTGTCCAACAAGTATGGAAAGTCAAGTTATGTGCTTATGGCCAATTTTCTATAGGATCCAGATATTTTTATGCCATGTCTTCTTAGGAATTGACTGTCTTTCAGTTATCTTTCCAACACATCTTGAAATGCTTCAATCGGACGTCGGGAGCTCAAGATATGTTATTTTACTAAAAAAATGCGTGTAGAAAACTAGATACGGGTCTAATACAAGAATTTGATTTTATTACAAATTTTCAATTATTTAATTGATTAGTTGTAATTAAATTCAAACTTGGACTTTTCCTATTTATTTTAATTAATTTATGGTCATATTGAGTGTAAGAAAAGTGGTTTGGTGCCCAAGTAAATGAATTATTCTCTTTCCAAGAATATTTAGCATTAATGTAGAAGATATCATGCTTTTAGGGTTTTTGATATTTTTAGGATTTCTAGAAGCCTATTTATGGGCTTTATTCTTCTATAATTTTCATGAAGCATTCTATAGAAAAAAATATGCGCAAAAGCGATTGAATAAAAGTTTTCTATCTTCAAAATTTCCACGAGTTTCTTTGTTCAAGATTCTTTGTTTTTGCTTCGAAATAGTGAAGATTCAAGGTATTACGATGTGTAAAAATTCATACAACACTTTTGTATTTTAAACATCGTTCTTGCAAAACTATAGTTGAGGTAATATATTTTTAAAACCCCTTATGAGGAGTTGATCGAAATGCAGTATTTGGATTCCATTTCATGCATGTTCCCTTTAATTTTGGCTTACGTATAGCTATTTGAATGAATGTTCTTCAATTAGTTTAGTTTTGTTTAGTTTTTATATAGCATTTGTGTATATTTGTAAATATTATATGTGTTTTAATATTTATGGTAGTAATTGTAAAGTATCAATTGTATTTTTTATTCTATAATATATTTATGTATACTTATATATCATATAAGTTATTTTCCCACTTAATATGTATATTTATGCTAAGTGATTATTTTCATCTAATGTGACTATTTTGGTACACATTTTTGTCATATTTTTATACAAGGAATAAATTTTAGTTATAATAGTTATAGCATTTTTTATCATATATGCATATATATTACTATAATAATGTAGATTGACTTGTTTTTACCTAATATACATAATATTCTTTAATTTAATATTTCCCTTTTTCTATTTAAAAAAAATATTTTCCTTTTTACAATTTATATATTTTTCATTATATATATTATACCATGTATATATTAATAAATATATGCACCATAGCCTAATATTATATATATATACTTAATATATGCACCATAGCTTAATATTATATATATATATATATACACACACACGCTATATCTATGTAATACTGTGTGTACTATGAACAGTGTTTAGTTAGATTTACTTCCTATTTGTTTGTTATTTAGATTTATGTTAAGAATTTAGTTTGAACCATTTTACTCCTTAGATTAACTTTAAATCTTTTAGAGTGGATTCCTAGTAATTTAGTCCCTTAACTCGAGCCATAAGTGTAGGAGTCTTCAATAATTTATCTCTAATTAATAAGGTAAATAATTTTAAACTTTTATCTTAGTCATTAGATATTAAATTATTGTTTTACTATTAGTATTACCGAATCTTTAGGTAGAGCCGTAGGTTGGTTAGACTCTTAGTATGTGCCTTTAGGATTAGAGAACCTAGACTTTAGGTTTCATTAAACTCATTAATGTCATTTTCAAAGGCTTTCCTTGCATCACAAAAATGGGGTATTGTCTCGAGTGGGGTTAACCTCAACTTTCCCCTAGCTGTTGGGGAAATGTTTGAAAACTCCCATAAGAGACTATGCTCTCGAATTCTTTGAGATTAATATTTTAATTCTTAATGTGTTCGGGTTTGACCAAGGTTTTTTTTGGCCGTGAGTGAACTCAAGGTTATTTTTGAAACTTTTGAGAATTTTTATATCAACTAGATGCATGCATAAATCTGAACTACGAGAAAAAAATATTAGTGATCAAGTCTAATGACTAAATGGGGAGTCTAAAGTTATTTACTTTAGCTATTTAGGAGTAAATTATTAAAAGAAACTTAAACCTCTAGATTTAATTAGGAGACTAAGTTATTAGAAATCTAATTTACAAGATTTAAGCTCAATTTTAGGGGGTTATGTTAAACGAGACCTATGCTAAGGACTTGAATTAAATTATGGATCAAACTAAAGAAGCTAAGGCTAAGGGCTTTGCTCCAAAATTCTTTATTAACCTAAAAACATAAACCCAAGGATTATAAATTAGTAAAAAAAGGTCAAAATAAAATAAGATTAAAGGCATAATCAAATAAAAATAAAATAACATAAAAAGGAAAGCAAATTAATTAGTGACCAAATTGAATAAAAAGCAAAATTAAATAAGAAAATGACTAAATTGCATATAAATAAAGTTGAGGAGTCATAGTGAGAGATCCGAGAAAGAAAGGTGCGAGTCAACAGTTGGATCCGGGTCAAACTTTGGGTCTGGATACTTAAGGGCATGACCCAGTTCAAAAACCTTTTCTTTCATTTTCTTTTTCATAATCCCCTCTCTCTCGACTATCTCAAGCCATTTGATCCCCACAAGTACAAAATCAACCCTCTTTTTCTATTTTTTTTTATAAAACAACCTAAACCCCAAGAACAATCCAAGAACCCTAAGTGTTCTTTCTTCTAAACCTAAGCCTAAAACTCATATTCAATTGAATTTATCCTTCTTCGCCCATCTAGGTCTACCGAGTCTAACCACACTCTTCAACTCCTTCGTCGGCCATCATGCAACGAAACCCAACGACCCTTCTTTTTCGAATGGTAAAGCCCTTCATCCCTCTTTTTTTTTAATTCAAAATAAAAATGATGCAAAAAATACCTTCAAAATAATGCTTCTGCTCTTTTATTTCTGAGAAAATGTGTGTGTATTACATTGTTTGATTTGGTTTATATAGCCTTTTACATGATGGTCTTGCCTAAAATAAAATACAAAAATCCTATAATATTTCTTTATTTTTTTTCCTTTTTGTCTAATTTGATTTGTTTGATGATTCATTCCATTTTTACTTTGATTTGATTCAATCGTCGATTTTTGTCTTTTATGTTTGATTTTCGATATATGATCTTTGCATCCTTGTTATGCTTTTTCGTTGCATGAAGGACGTTGACGAATAAAATTAGGTGACTATAGATTGGTGCGAACCATTCCAGCTAGGTTTAGTTTTCCATGGTTATGCCCGATTGGGAGTTCTTGTTCGATGCACTTATATGGAACATATGGCTCTACTAGAATGCGATTGTTTTAAATAAGCCTTTGGATTAGTTCAAGTCGATTATCGATAGGAGCTAGTTGCTTCAAAGCCATAATCTACGCGTTGTGCTGTAACGCCCCGGTTTTGGGCCTAAGAGTTTCTCTAGTGGTTTAGACAGTCCGTGAGATCGAATTAAAAGATTCGAGTCAGTTTCGGGATTTAAATTGGATTTAATATTTTCGGAAGGGTTAAAAATATGGAAAAATTATATAAAATCCTTATTTATTATGGAAATGATTTTGGTGGAATCAATTTTACGAAAAGGGGTCTCAGAAGTGGACATTGGGTAGTGACCAAAATGCAAAGTTTCAAAACTATTTTTAGTGACTGTTTTGTAAAAGGGTCAAAAATTTGAATCTTTAAGGAGCTATTTACCCAAGGGTCTAATATATGAGTTTTTCCCTTAATTGACTATTTTAAATGATTTTAAAATTTAATAAAAGGCTTGGGGAGATAATTGGATAATTAAAATACTTTAAACAAATTTTACGTAACTAACTTTTCACAAAAAAAGATTGTCTCTCCAATTCCCTCCATCCAAACACCTTTTCTCTCTTCAAAATCTCCAGGTAAAATCCACTTTTAATCAATCTTTTGATTTCAATTGAGTTTACAATAGTTTCCTAACAAAATAAACCTGATTTCTCATTATTTTGGCTTTGAAAAAATCAACTAATTGAGGGGAAAAGCAGCAATTAGAGGCAAGGTTCGTTCTTCTCCTCTAATACAAGGTTTTTTTTATTGAAATTCCCAAGTTATTGATCCTTCACACATGTTTTCTAACTTGATTTGAGGATTTAATTGAGGAAACTTGATTTAATTGAGGTTAAATTGATTTAATTGAAGAATTTTTGTGTAGGTTCTGTTTTGTTGGGTTCTTGATTGATTTTTAATCATAATTTTGATGTTTTATGATGTTAATAATTGGGTTTTGACAATGGAATTCCGAAACTATATGAATCTCTAATTTTCTAGGTTGTTAGTTATGAGTTTTTGATGACTTGTGGGTGTTTAATGTTTGTTGGAGGCATGGTGATGATGTTAATGTGTTTTTGGATGGTAATTGATGTTAATTGATAGTTGGGATCCATAGGTTGTGGCTGGGAAAAGTTTGTGAGTTGTTTAGTGATGTTTCGGTTAGTATGGAAGGGTAATTGTTGAGTTTTGATGAGGACTATTGCAATGTGATGTTGCTGGGTTGTGAATGTATTTTGATGTGTTAGAATCTCTGTTTTGTGATGGTTAAAACAAGGGAGGTTGGTCCTCAAGCTTGAATGGACATTTCGAAAGCTTTGGAGGCGTGTTTACCGTGTCATAAGCGAGGCCTTACGTGTCGGTGAGTGAGAACATGCTTTCAACATTTTCAAAGTTTGAAAATTGTGTTTGAGAGTTTAGATTGAGCTTGAAACGCTGGTCTAAGCTCGAAAGTAAGTAAAGGATGAATTCCCTCTCGAACTCGGTTTGGCAATTGATTTTTGTGCATATGTTTTAAAAGGTTTAAACTACTCACTGTATATTCATGTTTTGAGCATGGTTTAATGATGGAAATTGATTATAGAAAGATAATAATGCATTGTGAGGAAATGCAAGTGTTAATGTTTTTGAACATTGTTTAATGCAAGGTTGATTGCATTGGTTTAATGATTTTGATGATGCATATGAAAACAATAAGTAAATGATGATGGAATGAATTATATTGGCAAGTGATGGTATGATAAAGTCTTAGGAAGTGTATCAGATATAATTAGCCGACCATAAGATTTGATAGTACACTATAAAAAGTCGCCTTGGATGTCGAGGGGTTTATACAGTGTACTGAATACTCCATCCAAGTACCCTAACGGTTGAAGGGTTTATAAGGTGTACTGAAGACTCTCGTTAGTGGGCTATACATATACCGATTAATGGTGTTGAGGGGTTATAAGGTGTACCGAAAACTTCATCACAGGTATCACAACGGTGGAGGGGTTTATGTGCACCGAAAACTCCCGTTGGTGGGCCTTTTAGATACTAGTAGTTTGTATGTTAAGTGTTGAGTGAACACTTGTTAAATCCGTGTATCCGATATTGTGTTATGTATTGTAAAGTGGAGTTGTGGAGAAATGTATTGTAAAATGGAGTTGTGGAGAAATATTTTGTAAAGTGGAGTTGTGGGGAATGATCACTTGTAAGCCAATATAATTGATAACGTGTCATGAAATGAATGGTATGGTTTAATGATTGGTTTAATCATGTTTTACTCTTTAAGCCTAGCATTGGTAATATGCTTGGGAAAGCTTAAATTGAGATTAGCAATTGGAATATTGTTGTTAATTCATAAGATGAATTGTATATATTTTAATGTGGATGTTTTGGAAATGTTAAGTGCATGGTTTTGTTAAGGAATGATGTTGAAATGATGTTTTAAAAGTTATGGAAAGTGGATTGTGAAAAAGATTATACATAGTTTTAAATGCATTGACGGTGTTTTGTTTTAGAGCACTCCTCACTAAGCCTAGTGTGCTTATGCTCTCTTTTTTCATCAATGCAGAGAATAGAGATTGGAGGCAGCGAGCAAGCTAAGGGACATCCAAGGACTTGAGTTTGCAAAGTATGAAAACGAAATAGACTTGTAGTAATAAAGGCAATAGGGTCGCTTGCTAGTTGGGAGGGTTATTTGCTAAACTTCTTGTTTGTACAAGTTTTATATGCTGGTTTGGATTTATACGAGGTTTAACGTGTTTGAGATATGGATGGTTTTACGTTTTGAATGTTGAGTAGGAAGCATGCCTCTAGATGTTGTGGATGAATGTGTTAGTTTAAGTAGGTTTGCTTAAAATGTAGGTGATCAAGTATGTTAATGATGTTGCATGTTTGTTAGTTAAGTGTAAAAGTTGATTGAAATGAGCCAAAGTGTCATATGTTGGACCTAGAGGTCATTATAGGCCTCTAAGTATCGGTACGGGTACCTCAGGATTGGTACGCGGGGTCTGTATAAGGCTCAAATTGTTGCTTTAAAGCTATGGGTACAAGCACGCTTAGCCAACGTATCGATACGTCTTAAGAAAAATGTGTACTGGTTCTGGTACACATGTTTGAGTACCGGTACGACCCCTTTGATTTTAACGTATTGTACCGATATGCGGGGTACCGTATCGGTACGCATTTTGGTTACTGGAATCCTGAATTTTAAGAATGTGTGAAGGGGATTGGTACGGGTCAAAGCTGTACTGGTACGAGGTGATCAACACATCATATCAGTACGAGAATTAGTGTATCGGTACGCTGAGCCGTTATATCTGTTAATCCGTATCGATACGGGCTTGCCTGTATCGGTACACTATGCTAATTTTATGCAATTTGGCGTTGCTGATGTTTGGAAATCTTGCAATTAGGTCCCTAGCTGTTATGAATGCAATTGTTTGAGCTTGAGTGATTGTATTGGAATAGAAATAAACTTGTGAGCTTGAAATTGGAATAATTAAGGGTTGGTAATCTTAATTGTGTCATATGCCCTACAATTTGTGATATTTATGTTTTGGCCCCTTATGTGAATCATTAGGCAGTCGGACCCTACTTTGTAGTCTGATTCAATGTAATGTTCCCGCTGAGGCATGTACACCATAGGGAATATGTTATATGCATTTAAACAAGATAAAGAGGAAAAAATGGACTGGTCTAGGCTATTAGTTCGGGTTTGCTTCGACAAACCTAATGTGATCTTTTTGGTCCAGTTTCGACTAGGCCGAGCTAAGGGGGTTATATGTGCCCGCTAATGATGTTATGTCGCACGGTCCGAGTTGATGGGTACGTCCAGATATGGATGGGTCAAGCTGAACAGAGATGGCGTTAGGAGAGGAGCAGATGGCGTTTCATTGTGTGGTGGCGTTCTGAGAGATTCGCTTGGTACTTGGGAATTTGGTTTCACAATGCTTATTGGCGTTTGCTTGGTGTTGGAAGCAGAGCTTTGGGATGCCTATACTGGCCTGCTATATGCTTGGGAGTCGGGCTATCGAAATATTATTCTTGAGTCGAATAATTTGGATGCTTTGCATGTCCTGTCAAAATTAGTCGGCTCGTCAAGGGTGTTGCTCCCTTTACTTGCACCTGAATGAGTTACGTTAACGCCAATGGACTATTTGAGTCCAACATGTGCTTTGCGATTGTAATAAAGTCGCTGATGCGGTAAACAAGCTTGCGCCTACTGAGTAGTTGGAGTTTCGTCGGTTCCCAGTGCCACCGGATGGTGTTCGTCCCCTCCTGCTTGGGGATATGATTTAGGGAGGCTGGGTATGAATTTGTATTTGTAATTCTTGAGGGGTTAATCTAGTAGTTTTTCTGTATTTATTATCATGTGTACTCTTTTTATCCGGCTAGAATTAGGGGTTTTAACTAGGCATATAGTAATAATCTCTTCTTCATCAAAAAGAAGTCACATTGTAGCCTATTAAAAAAAATCACATTGTAGTAGAATTCAAAAAGTGGTCTCATTGAAAAAAATGATGTTCATTCTAGAGACAGAGTTCAAATTATCTTGTCTGCGAGGTGTGTGTGCATTGTTAAAGGATCGAATACTTTATCGTTTCCCTCGTCATTGTGGGTCTGGGTTTTCTTTCTCTACATTCTAGATTCTTTATATTGGGTGTTGAAGCTGTTATGGGTTTCTCTTGTTTTCCTACATTATGATTTTCATCCTTTCTAGTGGCTCTGATTCTTGGTTCCTATTGAGATTTTAAGAAATTGTGTTATGTGTCGATTTTGTCTTTGTTTTTCTTTTGGCTATTTCGAGAACCTTGATAAGCGTAGATTGGAACTGTCACGGGTTTGGGAACTCAACTACAGCTCGAGCCTTGGGAGGTATATAACCACTAAAGATCCTCATATCGTGTTTGTGTGCGAAACCAAACTTATAAAGAATAGAGCTGAAAATTTGGGAAGAAAATACTGTATGGCTGG